>CAWUFW010005005.1:465000-1065000 GCA_963921515.1 Calotriton arnoldi | reverse complement strand
ACTTCTGAAATTCTGCTCTTAAAAGAGAATACATAGAGCCCATCACATGTCGCCATCCACAGCCTTCTACACTTGTCAAATAGTCTCATTTGCCACAAAAAGACATGAAGGACTCAGCAAGGCCACTGTAGAGGCATCTGAGATCATAAAGTATCCACTTTGTGGTGTCCCGACCAGCATTAATGATATAAATATACACCATTGCTTGAGCAGGCATTCATTAAGAAGCAGCGCCCACTGGAACTCAATTGTGTATATATAACAGGGTCCGGTGACAGAAATCTCCTCAATGCAGGCATAATACAATCTAGCTTCAAAGGTTTCTAAAAGAAGGTTCAGAAGGTCTCTGCTTGGACATAAATTCCTTATATCAGTTTTAGGAGGGGCTATCCTCGAGGTATTGAACCTTTTATACCTCAAACTTTATAGCAATACTTCTGTGTGACACATGCCTCCTCCATTTGAATTTATCCACAAGAAACGTGCTTCATGCTGATTGGTGATTTTCAATGTATATCTTTATTGATGTATTTTTTTGATATATTTTTTTCATAAATCCGTTTTTCAATTTTCATTTATAACCAGGTTTTTAGAAAAGATCCTGCACAGCCGACACGTGTTTCGCCCTACAATGTCAATCGGACCAGGGCTTTTTCAAGGCTTTTATAACTGTGATTTCATCAAGTTCCAATCATATTTGTAGGTATTGGATATATTCTCCATACATAATCTTTTATTTCAGGAGGATTGCAGGGTACACAGCATGGCCTTTCCAGCAATTACATGCGCCAAATGCGTTTCGGGCTTCCGTAGCCCTTGCTCACTGGCATCTTGTGAGGGGAACAGCGGCTCCACACAGGACCTCTCAATGAGGCGAGGGAAATTCCATATACAGGCACCATACCTCATAAGCAGTGAGAAAGTGAAGAGCAGTAGGTCACTACGGCGACGACTTCTCCAGAACGGCAGCCTCTCAGCAAAATTCTACATGCGCCGCCATTTTGTACAGCCTCTGTGAGGAGAAAACCTCGAAAGCGCTCACATGTCCAGGAGCGGTCCAGTGTGACAGAAAGTTCATCCAAACAGGTCCCGCGATGTTCCGCTGCAGATACCTGCAATCCAGATAGCGGAAAAATGAGCTTAATGCATCCGGAGCCAATAGACCGCCTCAGCGATCCGCCGGAGCTCAGGACAGCGCGGCCATCTCGGTTGCGCGCAAGCCACGCCCCCCCCGGGGCAGACAGTTTAAACATGTAGTTCCGAGTGTACACATCATTTAAACACTAGGAGCTGTAGCCTGTTGTGTGCCAAGGACAGAGCAGCTCTTTTAAACATAGTCTGGAGAATCCCAACCTTGGTACAGGGTCTGTGCGCTGCACTAGGGGAGTTGGTGCAGACAACGAAAGGTCTCATTCAAAGCTCTACCCTCGCTATTCTGTAAATTAAAGGTTTTTTCACTTACTCACTAAAAATTATTTATTTGGCACTGGCCGAGTGTCTCGCCAGTGCGCAGACAGATTTATTCCCTGTTTTTTCACCTAATCCCATCCAAGTGTATGGTGTGTGTGCTTGTGTAGGTGGCTTTTGTAGTGTATGCATTATGTTTTTAAGCGAAGCAAAGTGATGAAGGCCTGTGAGTTCCATTTTGGAAGTCCTGAGCCTGTTCCTGTGCACAAGACAGGTGTGGACCTGTTTTCCCAAACAGTGGAAGAGTATGGCAAGTGATGCAGGAACAGTGAAGTAATGACTAGGGAGACATGGCTCCTATAGGAATTCAATTAGGTCCTTGCTGTAGCACTGCCACTTGGTAGATGGTGGGGGTGAAGGATCCTGCAGTCTGTTGTCCAGAGTGAGCAGGATCAGATCTTTTAGCTAAAATCACCCTTTTGTCACTTTCTTGATCACTATCTTTGTTCTCTTCAAAGCCAGGTGCAGGTAATTCAAACCTCTTTGTGCCTCTGTTGTGGGTGCTCCAGGCTGGGGACTACCCTGCTCTGAGGAGCATCACACTACATAAAGGCTGTGTCTACAGATCTGCACAGAGAGAAAATGGAAGCCACCCCAAACCAGTTCTCCAGCTTGCAGATTTTTGCTCCTAGATGGGTGCTCATTTCACACCCATCTAGGAGCCTTGCTCTTGCGCTTTTGAAGATGCAAACCTAGGTACCGCTATCTAACACAGAGCATTCGATATTAAGGTTTTATAAATCTCAGTTTTGTATGCCTCATGTTTTGGATAAAGGTAGTAAATTCACTTAAGGTGCGACTCATTTGCAAATATCTTTTTTAATCCACAAGCCGAACAGGGTTTGAAAGGAGATTTCTTCTCCTAGGGAGCAGTTGGCATTATGTCTGGAGTGTCTCTAGACCCAGAGGAAAAAAACAACCAGCAACAACTCACTGCGTTTCAGAAGCTGAAGCTGGATCAGCGGTGTTGTTTAGGGGAGGATGAAATTAATTAGAGGAGTAGACCGAGCAGAGCTCGGTCCTGTGCTAACTGCAGTAGATTGAGTAGAGCTCCTACTCCCCCCCCACCTCCCGTGCAGGAAGGAAGAGAAAGAGAGAGTGCTTGGTGCATTCACCTTATTAGTTAAAGTTTTTGTGTGTTTTAAAGGGGTGAATGATCTATTAAACAAAAGTTCCTGAATCTAAGACACTTATAACAATGTTAATTGTTTATTTTTACTACCAGGGATTGCCAGCCTGACAATGGGGAATAATTCAGATTGTACCATGGAATATCAAGCATAGGAATATTGTTGTATCATAATGTTGTGGGCAAAATATCAAAAGGTAAGTGCATATAGAGGAGTATAGATTTACTCTTCTTAACTCCACATCTACATACCTTGAAGATCTATATATTAACCCTGGGCGTAGTACTACTCTACGCTCGCGGAGCGTGCGTAGTTTGCGCTACTACGCGCTACGCGAATTGCACGTAGCACAGTGCAAAAACACGTAGCGTAGCGGGCATTTTTTGCTTGCTCACGGTCCTCAACATCAAGTTGGCGACCGCAAGCGAGCAAAATCAACATCCCGGAGAGACTTTTTCCTCGTTCGCGATCAGCAACATCAAGTTGCCGATCGCGAGCGTGGAAAATAAACCTCCCGGCGAGATTCTCAACGCGGGGAGGTCAGGTTTCTCATTGCGAGTGGTCGCGTATATGCTCGTGACCGCTTGCGATGAGAAACTACCAGTCCGCGTTGAGAAAGTTGCGGCAGAAAATGACCGCTTGCACTGTGCAAGATACCGTTTGCAATGATTGCACAGTGCGGACAAGCATCCGGCACTGTGCAATCAGTGCGAACAGCATTTCCCTACCGCACTACGCAGTTCGCATAGCTTGCGTAGTGCACTTCGCGTAGCTACGCGTAGCGCTACTACGCGAACTACGCCCAGGGTTATATATTATGATGGTACTTATATGTGGGCTTAGGTATAGAAAATCTATACTGTAAGAAAATGCTTCTTTTTGCATGTTCACCCCCACATTTTTGGACTCATGCTGTTGATTTATCGACTCTGAGTGCACTGAGGCCTGCTAATCAGACCTCAGAGCCAGTGTTCTAACCCATTACAAATTATATGCCGAATTGGCTATCCCCAATTGGCAAGGACTGACTTACTTATAAGTCCCTAGTATATGGTACCCAGGGTATCTAGGACATGTAAGGCAGAGTGTGCACCCAGGGCTACAGCAGTGTTTGTGCCACCCTGTGTGTGACAGTGTACAAAATGGCACTCAACCTGCCACTTCAGACTGGAAGGGCAGTGGTAACACTGCTACTACGACTTTGCCATTTAAACTAATGGCAAAGCCTCCACTTCCCTTAACAATATATGTAAGTTTTCTCTGAGGAAGGCCTATAGAGCCCTAAGGCAGGGAGCTGTATATTATTAAGTAGGACATGTATTTTATATGTGTCTTAATAGCAACACTTCCAAATTGTTTTGCTGTGGAAAGGCTAGTAGCCCCGTTGGCTAACATTGGGTTACCGGCTAACCCCTCAGCCTGCTAACTTATGAATGGGACTACCTAGCTGGGTACTGTAAGGTATCAAATTAATGATGGCATTAAACCCGGCCAGATGCCCAGGTTGAATTTAATGTCACTATTACGGAAATGCAACTTTTAGAAAGTTGCCACTCTATGACCCAGTCGTCCAGTAACCTCACACAGTCACTGGCCAACAGACAGCATTCTGCCCCCCTAGGGAGTCATGTGAATGGCTCGCTGGCTTAGGAACAATAGCAGCCTGCTACAGGGAGAGGTGTTACCTCGCCTTTCCAGGAAGCCACTCAGGTTATTAGTCCAAAAGGCGATACCTACACAGCACCCTGCCCATAGGGCTAGTTAGGGCCTACCTTAGGGGTGACTCATATGTAGTAAAAGGGGAGTTTCAGACATGGCAACCACTTTACATGCCCGTCACTGCAGCAGTAAACTGCGCATGCAGGCCCTGCAGCAGCAGAGGCCTGAGACAGGTTTGAAAGGCTACTTCGGTGGGTGGCGCAAGCCGCGCTGCAAGCCCACTAGTAGCATTTAATTTAAAGGCCCTGGGTATATGGGATACCACTGTACAAGGGACCTACATGTAAGTTAAATATGCCAAACAGGTGTAGACCAATCTTACCAAGGTTACAAGAGAGAGCACATGCACTTTAGCACTGATCAGCAGTGGTAAAGTGCCCAGAAACATAAAACAAGTCAGATAAAATACAGGAGGAAGGCAAAAAGTTTGGGGATGACCCTGCAAAAAGGGCCAGCTCCAACAGTAAGGTATCAAATTAATCATCGCATTAAACCCGACTTGATGCCCAGGTCGAATTTAATGTCACTATGAAGGAAATGCAACTTTAAGACAGTTGCCACTTTCTGACCCAGTCGTCCAGTAACCTCACACGGTCACTGGCCAACAGACAGCATTCTGCCTGCATGAGGAGTCGTGTGAACGACTCACTGGCTTAGGAACAATAGTAGCCTGCTACACAGCACGGTGTTACCTCCCCTTTCCAGGAAGCCACTCAGGCTATAAGTCCAAAAGGCGAGCTTCAAAAGCGAAGCTGCCTTTGTTGGGCAAATAGCATTCACACTCCTGAGGAGGCTGTCCTTTGTTCAGGTAGACAGGCTGGAAACAGGGACAGAGAGAGAAACCCAGTTCCAAAACCCGTTTTTCCGAGGGCGTGTAGCCCTCGAGTATCCACACCTCTAGAATGGACTACCAAGCTCCTGGCATCTGAGGAAGGGTCTCGACATCTTGAGAGGGGACAAAATAGTGCACTCTTGGATTGCTAGATGCCACAGATAGCCGGAAGGTCGTCACCAGGGGGAGGTGACCTGGTAGGCCATTGGCTAGTGACAGCATCATCCCCCCCCAAAGCACTTTCTGGAAATAAATATAGCACCCCTGATACCCTCAAATCAAGTTGGAACTGGAACAAGGACTGAAGAAGAAATGCCCTGCTGCCCCCTGGACTGCACAAAAAGAGGCTGAACTGTCTGCCGAACCCCACATGCTGCCCTTGGTCTAGCAAAGAGATGACTGTGCCTCCTGGCTCGAGGAAACATCATGCCCCGGATCAAAGGAGTGACTCAAAGTAACAGTGGACTGACCCCTTGGAAACTGCATCACGGTCAGCACAGCTGAAGTAGCCCACACCGACAGTTGCTAGCCACTGCAGAAGATTTGCTGCTAGCTGCCGTTGGCTGCCCAAGAGACCAATCCTCAATGGCCAAAAGTTGCACCCGAGCCAGCTGGATCCGAGAATGTCATCTGAGTCCAGATTGGTCGCCCAAGAGGGACACTAGCCTCCACCAAAGGATTTTGGAGGGACCGCTGCACAAAGAGACCGGTAGCCTAGCCGCACCTGGCCTTCTATGGTCTTAAAGATGACTTCAAGGGACCCCAATCTCTGAGGCCAAAGTCACCACACCTGACCCGTGGTCTGAGGAATAACTGCAAAGGCACCAGCGTTGACTGCACAGCACCCGGAGCCTCCTTCAGCATCTTCATCTCCTGTATCCTCAGAATCAGGACCACTCCATTGATGTCAATGGTGGTTGTGCTGTAAAGTGTGGAACCGGACTGGAAACATTCTGGTGGCAGGCAACTGTCCAAATCTAACCCATCCCCTCCCCCCGACTTTCTCCATGTTGATCTAGCTGCCCCTGGCTGCGGAGTAGCCAAACTAACTTTCACAAACTTTACAGTTGCCATTGCTTGTTTGCGGTTGGAATAAAAATTACGATTTCTTTAAAAATCTGTATCTCTGGAAACCTCCCGTGGATTTTGTTCATCTTGGACTCCAATAATTCATAAAAATATTATCTATTTTTATAAATGACTGTTGTATTTCTTTTGTGTTGTGTGGCTTTCTTATTCAGTTGTTTGGTACTGTTAAATGCTTTACACTAGTTCTTTTGTTCAGGCCTTGCTGCTCAAAGCCATGGCTACTCAGGGTTGAGCTTAAGGTTGTGCAAATAAGCCTAACTGGGCTCAAGACAATTTTTGCAAGCGTATTCAACAGTAAGGCCACACAGCCACACCATATACTACACCCAAAACCTCACATATGCATATTTACCTTTCAATGTTTTGTCCCTTGATATTCTTGATATTAAGGTCCCACGATATTCCCTACTCGATATTTAGGTGGCGCACCATAATTCAAGCGACTGAATCTATGAAAGAGTCAATGGTGGCAGAAGGAGGGTTTCACCCAGAGTATGAACCAGCCACAATGTTTCCCTTCGATCTGGAGTTGTTTATAAACTGCAACTTTTTAGTTGTGCTCTCATAAAAAGAAATTTTACATAAGCCTACAGTTTGGTATATGTATAACTCGTTTTAGATATTAAACATCAAATAAGTCATAGTTCCAGCCTATAACTCTTTTGGGTTCTTATTCTGCTTGGCCTTTTAATCCTGATTAGGCCAGTACCTGGAGTTACTGGAGCAATAGGGATAACCAGAGCCACTATAACTCTACAGATCTATGGCGTTTCACTGCTGAAAACAAGTGGAGTCTCTGGGTGAAATAATGAGCAAACATACGTTTTTTTGTTGTTGTTTTTTTTAGTTTTATATACCGCAAACTCGACCCGAAGGTATCAGAGTGCTTTATATGAGCACCAGTTGCGTTACAGATGGACACTTTCATTTTGTTAGGCACAGGGTGATTAAGTGATTTGTCCAGATTCATAGGATGTTGAGCATCCCTCTCGACATTCGAACCCGGTTCTCAAGGTCGACCACTCTAGCCGTTAGGCCACATGGGTTACCAATTTCACTGGCAATTCCTAATTTATAAAGGTGCCCCAAGGTTTCACTTGCAATGGCCAATAACTCTGCCATCAAGGGCTGACCTTTCCTCAGACAGCACCCGGGGCAAAACAAAATGTGATGCCCCTCCTGATAATCCTCCTCCACTCCTTCTGCATCCACCCTTCCCCCTTGGTAATCCCAGTGGGTGGCACTTTTGTGCTCACAGGTCTCATCCTGGCTGAATACCTCAGAGCAGTGACCGGCCTGTGAACACACATTTGCACCTTGTTCCCTCACCTCAATCACCTACTCAGTTGCTAAACTAGAGTCCCTAGGAGGGGATGACGCAGAAGGAAGGGGAAGTGGGGGAGGGAGGTAATTTTAGAGAGAGGCCAAGAAAAGTAAAGGAAACAAGACTTTACACACATCAGAGCACACCAAAATATAGTTACTCTACTCCTTGGTGCATTACGCACTATCCACAAAAGCATCCAGGTTCATAGGTCAAATTCCATAAATGCTATTCAGCACACACAGTCCACAGTCCACAGTAAATGTTCCGCAGCTGGAGTATTATCCCAAAATCACTTTATATTCCTTGAAACAACGGCAGCCGACGCGCGTTTCGCCCTCCTGGGCTTCCTCAAGGCTGCAAAATTACATATAAAACCATCATTGTAACATTCTAATAGAACTAAAATATTAAACAACACTCTAAAACACATACCTTCATGGACATTATGACCATTTGGTTGAACACCAGTCCCACAATCAGAGAGACCATGAATGATTTGTTAGCCATATAGATACCATCACCTGTGCACTAGAGAAAGAAAAGAGAAAGAACCACCAATGCCAACGCCACCATGTGCCCTGTGTTTATTTATCAGTCCAAAGCAATTAATTGCCATGTATTCAAATTTGATCACTGTCGCTCTCACAACGGAAACGTCAGTACGTGTCAATCCCCAATTAAGGGTATAACAAGCCACACTACACGATGCAGTACCATAGTGCAGTTATCCCATTCCTACTTGTGCGCAACAAGACCAAGAGTATGTGAGAATGTTATCATTATTCTCACCTTGCTTCACTTATATAAGTGTGTTTTATCTTCGGACTAACACGTCTCCACGGAAAGACTATTTAACCACTGCAGTCTTTTTTATTTAATCTGTAGTCCAAAAAAGCGTAGAATAAGAAAAAATAGAAAAATATTAAGACCAAATGTGTACGTTAAACTAATCAAAATGTACAAGTCTAAGAGCCGCAAGCGAGATATGCATAGGCATTTGCATCTTACCTAAAGCGTTCTGTTTCTTTTTATGATGCTTTTCTCAGTTGCAAACATCAACCCCAATATCACTGGTAGTTAAAAGCACTATCCATCCATAAAACACGGGACCATGATAAGTCCAATCTATAAAAAGCAAAATCATATCTTAAAATATACCAGAGGATAAACTGCACGTTACTTTGCAGTACTAGAACTTATTAAACCTGATTAGAGCACTTGCTGCGTCCAAACACTCACTCTTACCGTATGTCTCTCGGGTCCCGACACGTCTTCCCGTAACCCGCTTCCTATCTGCAACTACATCCGTGCTATTTTAATTCCAATCACGTCACCGCGTAACGTAAAAAGTGAGAAAGGACCAACACATACGAACGGTCCTATTCGTATCTCGCCTTGGCGGCCATATTGTTAGTATCAGGTCACTGTAAGATCAACCAGCCGTCGTTATGCGTGTTGTATGAGCGTCAGGGAGAGAAAGTCCCAAAAGTATACAGTAATCGCTGTTATATCTAAGATGTCATTACCAAGACGTTTTTTTACATTGTATGTTAAAAACAAAATCTTTCTAAAAAGAGGGATTACTCCATCCTAAGGTCCCGTACCAGTTAGTGTTGAACAAGAAGGAGAGTAGAGATATCCATGTTAAGATACCTATATAAAGTACCCCAAATTAATAAACATAATGTGGCAACATAAAGTCAGCAGAATGTCTTTTTGGATTTTTATAAATTGGAAGACAAATTCTGTTCAAAACGTTTCCAGCTTAAACAAAATATTACTGCAGATGAAAGAAATACACTTGAGAAACTCCGAAAAGATGACTCCCTTTTCATCCGAGAGGCAGACAAGGGAGGCAACATAGTGTTAATGAACAGATCTGATTATATGGCTGAAATAGATAGACAGTTGGCAGATACATCTACCTATGTGAAATTGAATGGGAACCCATTACAATCTACAATTGAAACTATATCCAAAAAGCTAAGACACTATAGAGATCTTTGTCTCATCTCAGATATTGAGTTTAAATATCTTTTCAATGAAACTCCAACGAATCCATGCCTTTATTGCTTGCCAAAAATACATAAAGGGGGGAGTTTCCCTCCGGGGAGACCCATTATTTCAGGTATTGGGTCTCCCACGGAGAGAATATCCGAATATATTGACCTATTTCTGCAACCCTTAGTTGTAAATTTACCAGCTTACACACAAGGATACATGTGACATCTTGAGCAAAATCATGGTTGTAGAGTGGGTGACAGGACATTATCTAGTAACACTGGATGTATGCTCCTTGTATACAAGCATACCAGGTAAACTTGGACTAAGTGCAGTACAACATTTCTTGGATATGAGACCAGTTCACATGTACGAAGATACAAATATTCTGTTAGATCTAATTGAACTGGTCTTAAGTAATAACATTTTTGTACACAATGGCAATTGGTATCGTCAGATAAGCGGAGTGGCAATGGGGGCCACATTTTCGCCATCCTTTGCCAACCTCTATATGGGGTATTTTGAACAGATTCACCTCTGGCGCAAGGGTCCGACTGCACTAACGGAAAATGTCCTATATTTAGGACGATACATTGATGACATTTTGATGTTTTGGGCAGGGACAAGTGATGACCTTGAGGAATTTTTTATGTATATAAATGACAATCCCTTTAATTTGACCTTTACGAAGGAACAAAGTACTACCCAGATTAATTTTTTGGACATCACAATTGTGGTGAGTAATGACAAATTGATGTCTGTACCTTTCAGAAAACCGACGGCATGTAATGCCACGCTACATGCCAGCAGTGCTCACCCTCCATCACAGATAAGATCTATTCCATTTGGAGAGATGATAAGAACTAAAAGAAATTGTAGTGATGCGACGAGATTAGATGGAGAACTCAGTGTGGTGGAGAAAAGATTCAGTGCTAGGGGGTACAATCGAGACGATGTAAATAAAGCCCGCCATAAGACCAATAATACGATCAGAGAAAATGTATTATCAGGGAACACTAAGAGGAAAACACTGAAGAATAAAAAAGTTAGATTTATTTCACCGTATTCTTCTGTCAGCACAGAAGTATATAAAATCTTAAACAAGCACTGGTACTTACTAACAGATGACATTAGCCTGCACGGAGAAGTAGGCACGAAGCCGACGATTACACACGAAAGAGGCAGAACATTGAGACAATCACTTTGTCCGAGCTTTATACCATCGAATGCTAACGAAACATGGCTACCAGTTTCTCCTAAAGGTTTCCACAAATGTGGAACTTGCAGTGTATGTTGTTTTGCTATGAACAAGACTCTTACATTCAAGTACAACACTGAGAAAGTTTACACAGTGAACAAGTTCATTAACTGCAATACAAAGTTTGCAATATACTGCATAAAATGTATTTGTGGAAAAATATATATTGGAAGCACTGTGAGACCTCTCAAAGAGAGGATCCAAGAACATATAAGAGCCATACGTAGCAACAACGTGCAATACCCCTTGGCTGTTCACTTTAACACAGTACACAAGACAACAGAGATTTTGAACATAGGTTTCCATGGCATTGATGTGATATGCCCAGGTCTGAGAGGTGGCAATAGAACAAGGATATTGCGCCAAACAGAAAGTAAATGGATCATTAATCTTAGACCTGTGGAACAGGGCATCAATGTTGATAAAGAGATGTTTGAATTCTTATAATTGGAAAATAATGCAATAACATGGGTACTGTCAATCTTTCATCTTAAAATGAATGGTGGCTCTGTCTGTGCCACACTTGTAACATCTTTTTTAATGGATTAATGAATGCGTGCATGTACTCCGATCCAACTGTGACCAATTAGCAAGTACTGTTATGGTTTCGATTGTGGAATTGAATATGACCAAGATAAAGGTCTTCTGATATGGTGTGGGATATATATCCGATGACAGTCATCCTGATTCTCTATGTACAGTAAATTGGATATGAACATTGATAGTGCATGCTGCCTTAATATGTACACTAATTTGGGGTACCTCATTTGTATGTATGTAATGACTAGCACACAATATGTATGATGCACACTGTTTACAATGACTTAGATATATTGTAGGATTATTATCCTATTACAGCCATCTGTACTATTTATGGTAAAGTGGATTTTGGTTGCAACACTTTATGTTGCCACATTATGTTTATTAATTTGGGGTACTTTATATAGGTATCTTAACATGGATATCTCTACTCTCCTTCTTGTTCAACACTAACTGGTACGGGACCTTAGGATGGAGTGATCCCTCTTTTTAGAAAGATTTTGTTTTTAACATTTAATGTAAAAAAATGTCTTGGTAATGACATCTTAGATATAACAGCGATTACTGTATACTTTTGGGACTTTCTCTCCCTGACGCTCATACAACACGCATAACGACGGCTAGTTGATCTTACAGTGACCCGATACTAACAATATGGCCGCCAAGGCGTGATACGAATAGGACCGTTCGTATGTGTTGGTCCTTTCTCGCTTTTTACATTACGCGGTGACGTGATTGGAATTAAAATAGCGCGGATGCAGTTGCAGATAGGAAGCGGGTTACGGGAAGACGTGTCGGGACCCGAGAGACATACGGTAAGAGTACGTGTTTGGACGCAGCAAGTGCTCTAATCAGGTTTAATAAGTTCTAGTACTGCAAAGTAACGTGCAGTTTATCCTCTGGTATATTTTAAGATATGGTTTTGCTTTTTATAGATTGGACTTATCATGATCCCGTGTTTTATGGATGGATAGTGCTTTTAACTACCAGTGATATTGGGGTTGATTTTTGCAACCGAGAAAAGCATCATAAAAAGAAACAGAACGCTTTAGGTAAGATGCAAATGCCTATGCATATCTTGCTTGCGGCTCTTAGACTTGTACATTTTGATTAGTTTAACGTACACATTTCGTCTTAATATTTTTCTATTTTTTCTTATTCTGCGCTTTTTTGGACTACAGATTAAATAAAAAAGACTGCAGTGGTTAAATAGTCTTTCCGTGGAGACGTGTTAGTCCGAAGATAAAACACACTTATATAAGTGAAGCAAGGTGAGAATAATGATAACATTCTCACATACTCTTGGTCTTGTTGCGCACAAGTAGGAATGGGACAACTGCACTATGGTACTGCATCGTGTAGTGTAGCTTGTTATACCCTTAATTGGGGATTGACACGTACTGACGTTACCGTTGTGAGAGCAACAGTGATCAAATTTGAATACATGGCAATTAATTGCTTTGGACTGATAAACACAGGGCACATGGTGGCGTTGGCATTGGTGGTTCTTTCTCTTTTCTTTCTCTAGTGCACAGGTGATGGTATCTATATGGCTAACTAATCCTTCATGGTCTCTCTGATTGTGGGACTGGTGTTCAACCAAATGGTCATAATGTCCATGATGGTATGTGTTTTAGAGTGTTGTTTAATATTTTAGTTCTATTAGAATGTTACAATGATGGTTTTATATGTAATTTTGCAGCCTTGAGGAAGCCCAGGAGGGCAAAACGCGCGTTGGCTGCCGTTGTTTCAAGAAATAAAAAGTGATTTGGGGATAATACTCCAGCTGCGAAACATTTACTGTGGACTGTGTGTGCTGAATAGCATTTATGGAATTTGACCTATGAACCTGGATGCTTTTGTGGATAGTGCGTAATGCACCAAGGAGTAGAGTAACTATATTTTGGTGTGCTCTGGTGTCTTTTGCTATAATATTGTATCTGGACTACTCTTGTAGGTCTAGTAGTTTAATACTCAAGGTGAGTGAGTATTTGGCACCTAGGGAGCACCCAATACAAAATGAAGGTAATTTGCGGTTGCTTATACTATTAACGTATACTTGTTGATGTGCAGGTCAAGTAAGCATATCCACCATTTGTTTTTTGATTGTTAAGACTTTACACACAGCCTGAAGGTAATGAACTGAATCGGCAGTCTGGAATAAAAATGTTATTCAAAGCAGCTCGGCAGGTCAGCTACCTGTAAGCCACTCTAACTGTAGGTGTAGGTGCCCCTTGGGCCTGGGCCCAGCTCACCCATGCCAAAAGCCAGAACTGCTGCCCCCTCCCCAGTCAGTGAAGCCCATGGGATCAGAAACAGAGGGTTGGAGGAGTAACCAGAGATTTCTACATGGCTCTCGTAACATGCTGTTAGCGTTTAATCAGTAAAAATACTTGGTGCACTTGGGGACAGAAGTATCAATGCAACACTGATTTTTAAAAAGGGGGCGGTGAGGCAGTCCGAAAAACATAGCCCTTACATTAGTACATGGGGAGCGCTCCTAAGGCAATATGGTATTTTACTTGAAGAGCCAAAAATACTTATGTCACTCTAAATAAATAAAAGGTTGTGGCTCCACTGAAGTCAGTGCTACCGACACAGTGACTTCAATCCCACGACTGAGGCTCACTTCAGGTAAGTGGGATTTATCTCCACAGAAATTCACTGTCCGAGCATGGCCCTCCAACCATGTGAGACGAGCTCCCATTCGGTGGTGGAATTGGAACACAAAATTCTCCGGGAACATATAAATTGAGGATTAAGGTGTGGCAGAGGAAAGGAGGTGAAGTCACAAGGGGCAGACTCATGAAAAGCGGACTCGTGAAAACCTAATCATATTTTTTATAAAAATCTGCTGCAAAGAGATTGGCAAAAATGACAAATGTGACAGTAAATCTGTTCTTGGCTTAATACTTCACAAAAAGGCTGCATTTTGAAATATCTTCAGGGTGATGACACCTGTCGCAGAGATCATTGTGTGCCCAGCAATATCTAGGGGATTATAATAATGGTAAGATAACACTGGTGGTTAATGATATCTGGGAGAATTTTGTGTTTTGTCCAGTTTTGGCTCATAAAGTAGCAAGCACATCATGTAACCTGCAAATCACAGATTTGTATTTAGTGTGGATAGGTAAGTGGGTATTGCTTTTGACACAGATCCTTCCGTTACTTCCAGCTCATAAACTGCGATCCTTCTATTATAGTGCAGTGAGCATGAATGTGGTCAAGGAGCGGCATGAGAGCTGCAAGTCATGGGTCTAGATCCTTAGTCTAAGTTTGCAAAGAAATGTTCCTTTAGGTAGTAGTAATGTCTCGTTTTAAATCCTGACTGTTTCTCCCGACCATGCACTCATACCGTATAACCTCTACAGGTGTGGACAATATGCGACTCTTTACCCTCATAACCCTCATTGACTTAAACAACATTTCTTGTACATTGATTTACACACTTGCATGATTTACTGTGTCACTGTTGGTGATGTAAAGTGCTCTAACAACCTAAACTGTGATGAGTAGCAGTGTAAGAGAATTAAATAAAAAAAATGATTTAGAAAGTGCCATTTAAAATTATTATTTTTGTAATTACTCAGACAGATACATTCAGCAGTCTTACAGTGCACGCACAACCCTTAACAGTCATAAACCTGCTTCTAAATCATAGTTCCTCTTAAGTGCTTGTGAAGTGATAACAAGCGGTGTGCCTTTGTTTCCCCTCCACTGCCTTGGCATCTTGGTGCTAGGCTCCAGATAGCTCCTAGCGAAGGTGATACTTAAACAAAAGAAGGGCTGCTGGCCCTTTAATAAGGCCTTTGCTTTGGATCCAACTGGCAGTGAAATAAGAAACCCCCCTCACAAACTGCATGTTGTTGCAACGTGCGTGCGCTGTTGATTGTGCCCTGGGATCGGAAAAATACACCAGGACAAATTCAGCATATTTCACTGGGTGGGCAGGATCCCAGATCCAGGTCAGAAATAACTACCGGAACCGGGATCCAGCGAGATCCTAATTTCCTGCACTGCTCCCATTGATACTGGTTCAAAGTAAAACTCGCCCGCAGTGAGTCAGTGTGGTTGTCAGTTATGTAATTATGTAACTGCAATAACAGTGTAGAACAATAAGCACGTCATTCCCTCTTTCTTCTCGCAGTGCGGGAGCTGCGGCCACCTGGGGCACAAAGCCTGGGAGTTCTGGGCTGGTTTAAAATTAGATGAATGGAAACTCACAGTCTGAGTACACACACGGCACGCGGGGGCGGCGGGACTGCTTTACAGTAGATAACCAGGGACACACGTCCAACTGGTCCATGTGACAATGGGGGAGGGACTACCAAGAACTCCTTTTATAAATATTTCAGTGGATGGAAGTGGGATGGTTACTCCTCTCAGGTGGCTGACAGACACTCAGCTCCAAGTTGCAGGACTGCAGCTGTTTTCTATGTATTCTTTTCTGCACAGGGCATGGAGCTAACATGCGACCTTAAGGCACTTTGGACTGCTTTGAGCAGCAAATGGGACAGATGCTATAAACAAAGTCAGGGCGAAGGCAGACTCAGAGAGCACAGTGCCTGCATGTTTGGAGGTTACTTGAGGGAATGTTTTCTGGGATACCTAGAACACTCCCTATGTCCAACTGCTTTCAAATGCTCATTTTTGCAGGTTAACCTGATGGCGTTGCCCCCCCCCCCTCCCCACTTTAGTCAAAGAAGAATGCCCCTGTTCATAGGAACAGTGAGTGTCACATTCACTACCCCCAGGACACAATACAAGGGTACAAGTGGGTAGAAGGCGTCTACGCACTCTTTTCACAGGGTGGACGCCGTCCCCCTTGCCAAGAAGTTGGGTCCCAAAGAAATATGCTGAATTGTGCTGGTGTAATTTTCAGACACTGGGACACATTCAGCAGCACCTGTGTGTTGTCTGTTTTCATACTGAGCAGCAACATGCAGTCGAGGGGGCTTTGTTATTTTAAATTCCAGTTGGGCCCATAACAAAGGCAGAGGTTGGGGCCATTAGGCCACTTATTGATCAAGTATCAGAGTCTCACTCCTAGCTGCAAATGCAATGGAGGGGAAATTGTATTGTAATTGCATTTATATAGCGCTTCCTACAGCCTGACAACGCATCGAAGCGCTTGAAGGCTCACACCTTGTTATGAGAGACTTGCTTTTGACTGTGTTCAGTCCCTGTTTATGAGAAAAGTGCATAGACTGAAGGAATGTTAGAGGTGTTAGTCTGTCCCAGTATTTACACATATAACAATTTAAATACTGCTATGTTTTTTATTTCTTTTATAGCGCTGCTCATCCTAATCCAGGGTGTCGGAGCACTTTACGTTGCACGTACACATTATACATTGACAGAAAATCATATGTTTGTAAATCAATGTACAGGATGCGTTACTAAGACAGCGAGGGTTACAAGGCATAGGAGTCACATGTCCTTCATAGCTCTATCTGCTAAATTAGAAAGATTACAATTTATGAACTGCAAGTAACAAAAGGATCTATCTTAGTGTTAAAAGCAATAACCCACTTACCCATCTACATTAAATAAAAATCTGTCATATGCTTGTCACATGATGTGCTTTCCATTAGACATGTTAATTCTCTATGCTACTTTGATTCAAAACTGTGACTAGACAAAACACAGATCTCTCCAGCAAGTGCATTAACCTCCAGAGTTATCTTACCATTATTATTATTCCCTGGGACTTACAGGGCACACAAAGATAAGTGCAGCAGGTGCCTTAACCCCATAAGATATTTTAAAATGCAGACTTTGCAACCAATTAAGCAGAACAGTTTTACTGCCACGTTTCTCCTTGTTGCCAAATTCTTTGTGTCAGAGTTTGAAAAATAAATGTATAAATTGAGGCCCAGATTTGGCGTTGGGTTGTGTCTCTTTTTTGGCACAATTCCGACACAAAATCTAATTTGTTAAATATTGTAATGCTGTCAAATGTATTGTATTGTATTGTAATTGCATGTATATAGCGCTTACTACCCCAGACGAGGCGTCGAAGCGCTACTCCGGAACCCATAAAGGATTAGTGTTGAATTAGTATAGTGAATATGAAAGTAATTTGAGTGGTGGATAGGTTAGTCAGTTATTTGGATTCAGAAGGAAAGCGGAGGGATAGAAGAGGGGAAAAGGTTTGCATTCATATAGCGCTTGTTACCCCTGATGGGGTGTTGAAGCACTTTTTTGGCAAGTAGCACGTTACTCCGAAACTCATAAAGGATTAGTGGTGAATTAGTATAGTGAAATATGAAAGTAATTTGAGTGTACTCATGATAGACCTGCTAAACATATATGTGAGGTCTGAAAATCTGGTCACTTCCTGTGAGGTCATGGGTGGTGATGCCACTTTCTGTGATGTCACGCGCTGTGATGTCACGCGTCATGATGTCACTGGCATACCGTGTTAGTCCTGCCACTTCTTTTTTTATGATTTGTGCCGTGACTACCCTGATCATTAGCAGCCTGATCCCAGGAGTCCGTCCCTAACCTATTCAGCTTGGCCTGTTCTAAGGATTGTGCACCCCATCTCTCCAGCCTGTCCTAAAGAGTTCGCCCCTAAAGTCTCCCTCCTGCTCTTCACCTCACCTCTGAGTTTACCTCTGGAGTCCATCTTTGAATTCTTTTCTCACTCCATT
Source organism: Calotriton arnoldi (assembly GCA_963921515.1). Lineage (NCBI taxonomy): Eukaryota > Metazoa > Chordata > Amphibia > Caudata > Salamandridae > Calotriton > Calotriton arnoldi. Next base: position 1,046,978 of record CAWUFW010005005.1, on the reverse strand, counting down.
GTTTAATGTTTTATATTATTGCGATCAAGGCCTAGAGGGTGTCAGGGCACATCACAACCTTCACAATGCATTTAAATTATCTTGATCACAGACTCTATATGGTAACGCTGTCATTTGTGTACAATTAACACGAGAAAAAAAAGGCTTTGGGGTTTATTGATTAGCATTTCCAAAACATGATTTCTTGCCCCAACATGTCTAAAGGCATTACGAGAGGGTTGCCATGTTTCTAAATATGGATTTAAAACAGGTTTGAAGATAACGTGCAATGTGCGGATCACTCGGGGTCATGGGGTCATTTTGACTATAGGGGACCAGGTTTTCAGGTGACATTGGAGGGACGTGAGATCAGGGACCAATATTTTCCCTATAAAAGTTCATTTTCAATCATCACTTAAATTGGTTCTAAGAGTAGGATATTCTAACGATTATGGGAAATAGTTGTATACATTAAGGGCATGGCCAGTGAATGCTCGAGTTGTGGAGGGTCTTTTCTTGAATCTTGGGTGCTTAGGTAATTCAAGTATTTGCTTCTAATGGTGCAGTATTCTCTGGAGATGGTGAGCTTGGAGGAAATATATATGGGGGAATTTAGGAGAAGCATCGTATATGTATTGTATGGTTGGATTAGGGGAGTATGTACCCTGCCCCCACCTGTTCAGTCAGATTGCATTCACGGAAGAATAGTCACTTCACACAAAACGAAAGCGAACATTTGTAAACTCTTTATTATTAGTCAGTAGAGGTGACGTCACGGGGCTGGCCAGTGCTGCGCGAGCCGTTATTTGCATCTCGTCTCAAGAGCTGATTTCTCAGCCCCGAAGCAGTACCGGTGAACTTCACTTCCGCCGCCTCCACCTGAGGTAAACAAGAGAGGCCCGGGGGACGCGGAACTTCCAAAGCTTCTTCTGCTTTCTCGGTCTTATCTTATTTCTTTTTCATTCGAATTTCCTGAAAGGCGAGTTCCTTGAGCGTGGCTACACACGGGCGCTCGGGCCAGCAGGTCCCTCTCATACTCTGAGCTATTTTTAACCGAGTACTCTCGCTGACACATTTAGGGTGAAGCACCGCTGGTGACCTGACACCCACACACGTCTGCGCCCACGCATCCTCACACTGACTCCCATCAAGCACCACCTACAAGGCCCCTGAATCCTGGACGGCAGCAACTTCTTACTTTCTAGCCCGGCACTGGGGCCACAGGCAGCTCGGCCAAAGCACCTCCTTCCGGACCTGCACCACACACTGTCATTAGGCCAGTGCTTAATTTGTAAATAAGTGCCAGGGTTCTCGTCAGGAGGCCACTGCAGCGTGCACCACATATTGCCCCTGCTATGCTGCCAATGATAGTAATAACACAACTACTAATCATCACACGCCTACAAGTGTGACAAAATCGGACTATTTCAGGCCCACTAAGCTATAAGAATGGCTTGTGTGGCAGGTAACAGTCATTTTTGATGTACATTGAATTAATAATTTACTGTTGCTGTGGTCAGCTCTAATTTAGCCAGCGCCACATTGTGTCAGACTGTCACAAGCACTAGTGTTGACAATTAAATGCCCGAGCACCGGAAAAACACCGGCTGAAATTAAACACTTTAATAGGCACAACATAGAGCTTCGTCCTCTATTTTACTATCGCGACCCCACACCTAACTCTTCCACTTCACACCCAGCCCGCCCTGCAGCGCCCGCTGTTATTTCACTACCTGGACTATCAAGTGTGCCGCTAATTCGCCTCCCCCTTGGCATGGAGCAGCCTGGCACCTTCTACCACCGAGGAACACCCCCACTCTCTCAATGCACCTCAATTTGAATCCGCAGGGCCCCTGTCATTCCAGTCCTGGAGCCCCTCGCAGCTCTGCCAGCGCATTTCAGTCTTTTTGGCCTGCAACACCAGTTGGCATTTGACAGTTCACGGTCTGCGCGTGAACCCAATCCTGCCATGCCACTACTGAAGCGCGTGGGGGGTGCTGGTCTGCCGCCTACGGGCAGGTCACCATGACTCCACCGGGTGCACAGAACCTCCGACGCGCCCGCGACAAAAGGCTCCTTCGCCCGGCCAGTGGCTCATCCCGGTGACGTGAGTTGGCACTGGGTCACCCGGCCACCGAGACCGGTGCCAGCCGGCGCGCGCGGTCAGCGCCGCGTGTGGGACCGGCCAGTGGGTCGGGTTCCCAGGTAGCAGGGCTGGGACCGCATTCATTTCTGCTCCCGACAATTATCTTTAGTCATTTGGCCTGCCTTCAAGGAGCCGTGAAGGTCAACTCCTCCGGAATGCCAGGGCACAGCCAAGCGTCACACTGAGGCCGCAAACGGCGGGTACGTGGGCGGGCGCCGCCGGCCGAGTGTCCCTGGGTCCTCGGTGTGTCATCGCGCCCTGTCTGGGCCCCACTGCCGATGACGTAAACCACCTCACCATCACCCTTCTGCAGGCAGGGCGCAGGAAAATCCACAGGCACTGTAGGCCGCAGCCTCGGAATGCGACTTTTGAAGTCGATATTTACTAAAAAGAAGAATATAGTAATAAATATTAAAAAATAATCAACATATTTATTGAAAAGTAGTCGTGCCATTCTACCATACGACTACGAGCATATATATTTAGTACACGCACAAGGGCAGAGACACATCGCCGTTGATAGGTGTGAACAGGAGGATGGGGAGGCAGTTTTGATACATGTACTGCCCGGCGGCGACATGTCGAGGTCGTCGTTTGACATCGATTCATGTTGCCTTTGTAACAAGGTGACACGCTGACCTTAATACGTTCATCCCACACGGGGACACATGTTCAACAAAACCAGTACATAAGGCTTTGACAAGGGGTATGGGTTGGTGTACACATTACAGGGGTGCTTCAAGGAAATGCAGCACAGAGATACATTTTTGAAGCACTGTATGGTGACCAATACGAAAAGGATGCATTTTTCATGAACTAAGTTTAGCGGTACACATGCCACACGGTGACCTGCTAGTAAATGCACATATGTTCAAAACATGCCCCATTTTGACTGTCTGTGGCTAACCTGCTTTTTTTATTATTCATCTAGAGATGGGGTTTCCAGAGATATGCCAGGTGAGGTGCACAGAACTGAAAGCAATCTTCCATATTACGCCTCCAAAACTGGATACTGCGTGACAGAAGAGGCTCACATAACTGGAAGCAATGCTTCAGATAAGGTCTTCAGAACATGGCATGATACACCAGGGACACCCACAGAACGTGTAATCTATGCCCCAGAGGAGGCTTAAAAAACTGGGCATAATACCACAAATCAGACCCACAGAACGGAAGCAATGCACCATATTAGGTCTCCAGAAAAAATACCAAGCGAGAAACACATAACTAATCTTCGCACCAGATAAGGCCTCCGAAACTGGGCACAATACCAAAGGGAAGACTCCGAGAACTGGAAGCGTCGAGAGCAGCGGATCTTAACATGGGGTACATGAGATCTACTAGCGGAGAGCAACTGTTTAGAAAATGAAATAATATTAGCAGATTTATAAAGTATATATACATAAAAACAAATGCAAAATTGAAGCATTTTAAACTCTGGAAATGAGAAGGATTTTGTTAAATGAAGGCTAAAAATGAAGTTGATATTCTTAGCTTGATTTGTGGGAGCATTGTAAGTACAGCAAACAGAATCTAGTATAGGCCATTGGGGGTCTCGATTGAAGCACTGGTGTGCACCAAGAAAGGAGTGCACGCATCAGGAACAAAACAGACAAAGGGATATGCTAGAGTCGCAAATATTGCTTCACCTTTCAGAAATAAAACTAAATTTTGAAACGCTCAAACCTTCCCATTAACATGAAAATTTTGATTCTTGTATATTTTTGTTCCTGAGCTTCAAATTGCAGAAACTGTGTAGGCCGGGTCACCAGCTTCCAGCAGTATTCACCGTAGGTCCGCAAAAGGTGAAGAGCAGTTGCTCCAAAGGTGTCTATTATGGGACACCATACCCCAGGTGGAGTCCAGAGAGCTGGTAGCAGTCTTTCACACCAAACATAGATAGTTCTCCAGAGCACCCATACAAAACTTAAACGAGGTTTCTAGAACTGGCTATAATACTGAATTGGGTCTTCCAGAACTGGGTATAATGATCACGTGATAACCTCAAAACTATATACATTAATTAGTTGAATCCTCCGTAACTGGGCACAAAACTAAGATGGGGCCTCTAGAACTGGCCAAGTACTCAGATGAAGTACAGTGATACCCGCAGCGAGAACACCCCCCCCCCCTCACCTTTCTATGTGCATCCCAATATTCCTCTCTAACTTGACATTCTTGCCCCACTGTCATCATGATTTAACTGCAGTTCGGTGACCTTTTACGGATTCGCCTACCTCCATTTTGCCTCTCAATTTCTGTGCACTCGGGAACTAAGATTAATACATTTTCCGCCAGACCTGCCGCTTTACCAGTAAGTAAAACCCCTCACGCACATAACGCCAGAAGCCCTTCCCTCTTACTAGGCTCGGCCCCATAGATCTCTCTGAAATATCACCTTCAGCGAACAAGCGAGGAACTCCACCCTGCTGAACCAGATATTCAAAGGCAGCGCCTGGCGTACGCCTGACTTCTCTTCTCCCGGGTCACCACTGTAAGAGACTTGGCTCTGAAGTGTGACAACACAGGGACATCTTAAGGATTTTGAAAACCATGGGCCAAACGTACTTTGGGGGGCCCCTATTCGGAACAGCTTTGAATTTGATCCAGTTTCAGCTCTTTCGTGCCTTCTTTGGCCAGGTCACTGACAGTGCACAGGCAGACTGGTCCAAATTCAATGTGTTGACATTTAACATTCAGAGATAGTGACGTGTTTTCAATATTGTACCTCAGCATCAGTTTACTAATATTACTGCAAATAATCTCTGTGACGCCCTCCCATTTCTCGTATGTGCAGTGCTGTTTTTTTCTAAAATAAACTTTTTTTATGGATGCTGCATGAAACATAAACACATTTGTCCTCAAACTGTCTGTGATCGACTCTCACACATCACCACAGTAAAAATAAATTAAAGGAACATGCTATTTAAAACAATCTGTTTAAGAATGATTCAAGATCATCAGGGCAAGACTCCTTCCAGAACAGAGCTGGCTCTATCAGGGCCCCCCTCGAAGGCTGGGGCCCTGTGCCAGAGCCCACTTTGCCCATGTCTTACAACGTCTCTGTGACAGCAGCTGACTCAGGCTTGACAGACTAGATGTTTTTTTGCCAACGCTCTCTCGCCGTAGCGCCGGTCAGCGAGCAGTCCAGAGAGCTTTGGGGCGGGGGGGAGGGGTCTAATCTGCACCGCTGCATGACTGGGATTACAGGAGGCCCGTGCAGGGGATGGGCGTCAGGAAGTGATGCAATAAAGGACAGGCCCATTGTGGTTTAGGGCAGACACAGACAGGTCAGCACTTGCAGGAAGAGTGACTCGGGTGTCTCGGTTTCCATTCATCGGGCCTCCGACTTCTGAGTCAGTGGAAGACAGAGGGAGAGGGAAGTAGGCTACAGGCGAAGCTCAGAGGAAGGGCTTGGAGAGAAAGAAGTGGGTGGAAGAAAGGGGAGAGGAGAAAGGGAGACGTCGTGAAAGCGAGTGAGGCAGGAAGGGAAGAAAGGGAGAGTGAACGGGAGGTAGTAAAGAAGGGGAGTGGCTTAAAGAGAGAGGGAAGATTTGTAGTGAGGAGAAAGTGAGCCTGGAAGGAAGGAAGATGGGAGCTGGGGAGAGTAGAGAAATGGTGGAAGAAAGGGAGAGTTAAAAAAGAGATAATTAAGCAACAGGACTGTGGAGGTGGGCGAGCCAATAAATTTGCAGGCAGAGCCGAGGGTCTGGCTCGGATCTTAGAGCCTGTGCACGAGCCTAGCCCTGAAAACGTGTGCAATCTATTTCACACAACAAACATCACATAAATAAAACAAGATACGTTTCAAAGTTAAAAGATGTGTATTTCTTTTACATGTGAAGCTTTGACGTTACTGCGTCACATCAAAGCACTGCACTGAGAAGTCCTTAGTAAAAGTAATGTTTTTTAAACAAACGATTAGTGCACTAAGAGGCAAGACAATTTTCAAATAAACCCTGAATGTGGCCCACATTATAACAGAGCAACATTAAAGGCAGTAAATCCAGCACAAAAGGTATTTGAACAACTGGCATTCTGAATTCACACAGTTGAAAGTGCTTTCATACACGATAATGAAGAAAAAAGAGTTTTGGTGAAATAAAATATTTGACCAAGCTCACACAATTTAAGCGGTGAAGGCGCTATTTATCCAGGTTTTCTGGTTTCATTTTGTACAAATCAGCCAGTAAATGACTGCCTTACCTTATGTTAAGGATTTGTTTTTACCTATTTGTGCATTTTCTGCAGTTTTCATATAGTGTGAACTCGGCCCAAATGCCAAATTGGAGTGCTTTATATGAGCACCAGTTACATTACAGAAGGTCACATACATTGCTTACAGGCGCAGGGAGATTAAGGGATCTGCCCAGGATCACAGCTTGTTGTGCCAATGCAGAGACTCGAATCTGGTTCCCCGGTTTCAAAGCCGGCAGCACTGGCCCTAACACCACAACCTGGGTAGATGAAGGCAGGGAATTTTCACAGCCTGGGAAGAGGGAGGGAGGGAGGGAGAAGCCAAATGAAAGCTTGGCTTGTTATGGGCTCGAGGTTCCAACAGGAATTCAAGCTCAGCCAGAGCCAGGCTCCATAATTTGAGGTCATGGTTTAGGATTGTCATCTTTAAAAGGAAAATGTTATGTCTTTTTTCTTTGTTATCAGAATTATGCGGAATAAACATGTTGAATGCACAGAAATGTGACACCTGAGCCAACTGTGTATCCTGCATAGATATGAATGTGACAGGGACTGTGATTTATGCAGCAGACGTTCTTAGTTCTTTCTATATATGTATTTAATATTGTAGATCACTTTTAAAAATCAGATTTGTGTCCATAAACAGACAATAGTCTGCTGGGTGTCTATGGTTTCTGCTGGTAAGTTCATGTGTGTTTTCGGCGTAGGACATGACCTAAGAGCCTCTTCGGTGCCCCATGCTCGCAGGCCATGAAGACATGTATTGGCGTGTGAGATCTGTGGCGCTGTGTACCAGGCACTAGAGTTACCAAAGAGCACGTCCCACTAGTATTCATGCACGGATACCAGGCTCCAAGAATGAGACCCGCTTAGTGCCTTCACAGAACATATAAAACATGGGCATTGGGCACATGACATGAATTAATGGACATGGGACAAAGACCATTTCCTTTGCTCAATCCGGTAGACCGCGGGCTCATTGTATCATTGCAAAATACAAGAAATACATGGATTTTTTTGTTGTTGTGATAAAATGGATGCCATGGCTGTCTTCTATGAGCACATACTAACGTGCAATAAAGAAAATTCTCTGAATAGCTTCAATCCATTGGATGTTTTATTTATGGACCAAAATGTACCTCCCACTAAAACTCACCATTCCTATAGAGCAGTGCAACCATAACTCTCCCAGACATTGACTATGACATCGCAATTCATATTATAGATGACCTCATCCAAAATATCATTGGCATCACCAACGTCATCATCTACAGCGCAAGCAAGGACCTCTGTGCCTTAAGTCCCTATATTGTATTGTATTATAATTGCATTTATATAGTGCTTACTACCCCTGACGAGGCGTCAAAGTGCTTTTTCAGCGAGTAGCACGCTACTCCGGAACCCATAAAGGATTAGTGGTGAATTAGTATAGTGAAAATGAAAGTAATTTGAGTGGTGGATATGTTAGTCAGTTATGTGGATTGAGAAGGATAGCGGGGGGATAGAAGAGGGAAAAAGGTTTGCATTTATATAGCGCTTGCTAGCCCTGATGGGGTGTTGAAGCGTTTGTCAAGGAGTAGCATGCTACTCCGGAACCCATAAAGGATTAGTGGTGAATTAGTATAGTGAAAATGAAAGTAATTTGAGTGGTGGATATGTTAGTCAGTTATGTGGATTGAGAAGGATAGCGGGGGGATAGAAGAGGGAAAAAGGTTTGCATTTATATAGCGCTTGCTAGCCCTGATGGGGTGTTGAAGCGTTTTTTCAGGGAGTAGCACGGTACTCCGGAACCCATAAAGGATTAGTGGCGAATTAGTATACTGAAATATGAAACTAATTTGAGCGGTGGATATGTTAGTCAGTTATTTGGATTGAAAAGGATAGTGGAGAGATAGAAGAGGGAAGGATTTACACATTTTTATTTTTTTTATTTTATTATTTTTGTTTCTTTTGGAGCTCATAGCAATAGGAGGAGGCCTGGGATGAGCAAAAGGGATGTGGAGGGGGAAGAGCCAGAGGGATGTACCCTATGCATGCTGCAAGCTGGTATGTGCAATTCCTCTTTATGTAGCATGCAGAGGGCATGGTGTGAGACCATGCCTTGTGTATACAATGGCCAAAGGTCATTTCCTTAAGCAGCCTGTTTGCAGGTTTGCCGCTTGTCCATGTATGGAGTGTGCATAGGTTATTGTTGATGGCAGTGCCCTGGGGGTAGAACATACAGGGCTTAGCTTCCAAACATGTGTTGTATGCCTACTGTCCCTTCATGTAGTGGTCAATGTGCATGGCCCTTCAGATAGTTGGGGCCTGACGCTCTTTCGTGTGGTATTCACTGCACTGCGTGTGCTACGTATATGGATGACCGGGTCCATCACTTGTTGATTATGCTCTCTATATGAAGCACGGATTATCTCAGCAGTGATGTCAGCTGCAGTGCCGTATACGTGGTCATGGTTAGTGCATCAGGGGAGTTGTGGTTGCTTAGCTAACCATAACTGGTCAATTTGAGATATTTTGATGCGTTGGATGATATCCATAACATCCTTTCAAGTAAGCTATTTTCAGGAAATATGGGTTGGATTCAGCTGAATGTTGTCTGCAGTTCGACCCTGTTGGATTAAAGGATCGGCTGCTCAATCGACTGATGCAAATAACTGTTGTCAGAATATGATTGTGGGGTTCGTGTGCACAGCTGCAGATCTGCACTTCCACAGTGTTGGGGTTGTGTGAACTCTGACACAGAGTGGAGGGTGTGAGGACAAGAACCTGCTTTTTGTATTGAGAGTTTTGAAACTGTGGCTCTGAGGGAAGGCAGATACTGTCATGAGGTCACATGCATAACAGATTGTGTGTCAACTACACTATGACTAGGGCTTGGCCCTGTGCCAGCTCCTCTCAGGGCACCACTTCAGTTCATGCCCTGTATGTGCAGCCATGCCAAGAGGCACCATGCACAAAGCACATCATTGTGCCATGCCTTGGATGTCCTGGTAAAGGGCTACAGGACATGCATTGTGTGCAGTGCTTGCCGGCTGGCTGTGTACCACAATTTATGTGCAGTGTGAACAGGGGTGTAACGCAGGGCATGGTCAGGGTCCTATATTTATTATGGACACCGAGAAAGTAGCATGATCAAGTAATTTGCAGGGCCCCGTGTGACAGTCTGTGTGAGGTCTTGAACATGATATTTGGGCATGTGAGTTATCGTTCACTAGAGAACCCAGTGGTGGGGTGGGTACAGGAGTGCAAAGATAACTGTAGTTGGTTAATTTAAAATGTTTTGCATCATAACCATAAAGTCTATTCAGCTGAAGAATGTTTTTTTTCCTCCAAAATATTTGTTTGTCGTGGTGGCTGTATAAGAATCTAGCGAAAAATGAACTGGTGGAAACCCCTGCTCATAAATTCACTTTCACAAAATTTTCGAAATTATAGATATTCCCTGCTTATTGAAACAAAGCTGTTGAATGTCTTTCTTCTCGAAAATAAACCTGTTGTCTGTTTTTCCTAGCTCCTCAGATCCTTATGTTGTCACTTACGGGCTGAGAACCCAGCAACCCCTTCTGCCGTTTACTCTGCTTCATCTTAACCTTCAACGAAGCCTGCTTGGGAGGGGGGGGTGTTGGACTGCAAATGTGTTTGACCGACTCCTTCTAGCATTGTGCGAGTTAAGTTAGCATTTGCGGCGCCATTTTGTCTTTAGCCACCATTTTGCACTGTGATCGAAAGTAAGCTTCTGTCTCATGAACTGTCTGCCTCAGCGAAAAGCTGCTTCGAGTTACTTCTTCTTATCGTATTCAAGGTTGAATCCTCACACACTAATGAATAGCTTATACTGTCATCGCATGCCGTTCCTCTACCGGAACCCTGGTCCCACACTAGAGAGCGTTGAGCTTGAACAAGACAACCTTGAGAATGTGATAACATGTACCTGTTCTGCAGGTGGTAGCTCACCCTTCTGTACCTCTTTGTTCATCAGTGCCCGAGCTGGAAAATTCCAGTCTGGGCGGGTCTTTAGGGGTGTTGGAAATGCATATTATGTTTTACCAAGTGTTCTGAAGTCAGTCCCCTCTGTAGCATCTAAGGAGGCTAGTCTGACTGGACTCCACTCGAGCGCAAATTGCTAATAAATACCTTGGTTTGTATTCTCTACTGTCTCATCGAATCTTCATTTCTTGGAAGGCTGAGAGGTGGTCGCGAGTTACCCGGGTGGCCCTAAACGGGTCACTTCCTTCAGTTGGCGCCCGAACAGGGACTCCATCGGGCTGACCTATCTTCGCCCGCGGACGGGTGGGGAGGACGGGGCCGCGTCGGGTCGGATAGGCGGATCGGGGATCCCTGCATGATAGAGCCTAGTACTCGCAGCTGCCCCGTCTGTCTGATCGGGCGGTGCCTCGCCCAGCGGTCATCCCGGCTGGGGTCCTGAAAGGCAAAACCCTTGGATTTGACCGTTTGGTCCGAAGAGTCGGCAGTGGAGAATAACTTTGTTCGACCTGTGTGCACCAGGTGAGTTTGTCTTGATTTATGGCGAAATATGGCGCCATTTTGAATAATCTTGGGTATGGTCTGGAGACCATTTCTTGGCTTGCTTGAACTTGGTAGGTCTGCGGACCATTGAGATACAGGGTGTCTGCGGACACTCTGCCAGGCAACATAATGAATTTGGCTTACTCTTGAAAATGCCTGGGGCTTGAGCCTGTCTCTTTGGTGCAGTCGGAGGACTGACTCTTGGTTTCCTTTGTTTGATGCAGTTAACGTGTCTTTTATTAAGATGCCTTATTTGAGCAAATTGTGGTGTTTTGGGTGCCGTTGTTGTTCTGCTGAGGCTCGACTGGAGGAAAGACAACCTGCACCTCCGGAAGGCACCCCGAACTTTGATATGTACGTTAAGCACGGCATTGGCCCTATTATGTTTAGTACACTATGGCACAAATATACGAGGGACAATGCCGAGCTGCAGTGGCCACTAACAGGTACCTTTGATGAACAGAAACTGAATTTCCTGCAGGATAAATTGTTTGCAAAACGAAGTAGACAGTCGATGTTTGATTCTCTTCAGGTATGGCAAAAGGGAGCTAGGCAAAGGCGCATGAAAGCAGAAAAAGAGACCCGGAGAGGGAAGATGCAGACAGTCACTCAGAAAGCAGTGGCATATGATAGAGAGAAAATATAAAAAGGTATAGAGTGTGCTGATAGAAAGTTACGATTGCAATGTGATAAATCCTATGTTGCCCGAGAGGAAGGCGATACATTCGTGGAGGAGCTGTTGGATGCTCGACCTCCACCTCCTTATGCCCTGCAGAGAATATACCCTGTTGTCCCAACGACTCAGTCTTCCACCCCTCCTGCTTCCACCTCTGGTTCTTCTGCTCTTGACCTAGCTGCTTCGGCTACGGCACCACCTGCTTCTTCTCTAGCTTCACATACCAGTGATGCAATGACTGCAAGTCTCCCTGCTACGCCTATCGTTTCCGCTTATGCTCTCTCTCCATCCCTCACACCCTCAACGCAGCCATTAATAATGCTGGTGCCTGCCAATTCATCTATTGTGTCTTCCTCAAATGTCTCTTCCCCGACAGTGCTGAGTTATTGGGATGCCGGTGTGTGGACCGGACGAAGGGAGCTGGGCGGCAGCTCGGGAACGAATGGGGCGTGTGCTGATTCGATCTGATTTGGGGAATGAGGAGAAGAATATGGTGGCAGATCAGGCCGCACAGTGGGCCCGGCATCCGATTTACAGCGTGGAGGATGTGTGCAGTGTGGTGAAAGATTATGAGCCGTTTGTGCAACAGCATGCCCTCAAGCATATGTCGGCCACACTAATTGGGTTGTGGGAACAGAGTTTCAATAGTGTTCCACCTCAGATAATTTATGACATCCGAGACATGTATATGCTGCCGACATGGCTCCTAACGACCTTTTTAGCAATGTTGATCAGGCTGAATGGATATCGTGGTAGGTTACGGCAGAAGACACCAACAACAGTGTCCCAGTTTCCGATGAGGGAATTCCATCCTATTTTTCACCCTGAGATACCGGAGCTGCGTAATCAGCATGATGCCGTTATCAGACAGCGAGTAGAGGCCCACTTTCAAGAACAATGGGTTTACACTCCATGGAAGAGGAGTGAGGTTTTATCTCTTAAGAGTCAGTTGCCAGACCCTAGAAAAAACCTGACAGCATATTACAAAGAATTGACAGAGGCCACCTCGTCAACCGTTATGACGTTGGCAGATATTGAGATGTTTTTCGGGTTGTTGGTACCGGTGGATATTTGGAGGCAGGTGCATACACAGGACCACGTTGTGGAGTTGGGTGGCACTTGGGACAAGATCAGGGCATGGGATTAAGAGAGGAAGCCTGGTGAGAAGCCTAGGGCTGAGATACTACCTTTGCCGGGTCGTATTATTACTTACATGCATTCCCTCATCCCATCTAGATGAGTAGATTGGGACAAATTAGCAGCATATCGTTAGAAGAAAGATGAAAGTGTATCCTATTTTTTTTACTAGGTTTGAAGGTGTGTTCTTGGATTTCAGTGGGCAGGATTTGTCAATGGAGGCAGGTGTCCGATTGTTCGTTAACTGATTTGTTACGAACCGGCTTCCCGAGATCGCGACTCGGTTACAGGCTTCGGAGAGCACTTGTACTACATACTCCCCTTCAGTGATATTGAGTATGGCCCAGTATTATGAGCATAGGGAAACCGAGGAGAAGGTGGAGAAGAAAAATAAAGAGTTGAAGATGAAGGTGTTCATGCAGCTAGGAGGAACGGTAGAGGGCGTGGCACCGGTCCGGCCCGACAGTTGCCCTGCACTAGCAGAAATAGTGCACCTGTGGGGCCGAACCAGTGTGCGGACTGTAAAGAGGAGGGACACTGGCGAAGTGAGAGCCCGGAGTTGTTACAGAAAGTTGCGGCCCCCAGAGGACGGGGTCCTCGTGGACGGGGTCATGGTGGAGGTGGTCGTGACGAGGTTCAGGCAGGTGAGACGTCCCAGGGTCGCTCTGATCAGAACTATTTCGATGACTCTCGAGGGAGGCAGTACTATCACGATGATTATGATATGGACAAGGTGACAGGGATGTCTTACAGCTAGGACAGCCAGGGACAGGATGAGGGACCAGTTCAGATACCTGTAGATCAGCGTGGTCCTTATGTCACAGCGGATTTGCACGGCTCAGTTAAAAGGTTTTTGGTGGATACAGGTGCAATGAATAGCTCTGTTTCTCGTTGGATGGTCCCCCGGGGCAGCTCTGTCTGGCCAAAATAATGTTTCGGTAGGCTTTTCAGTCATACCGGTTGTGAGCCCCATTTCCAAACTCCTTGCTTTGACTATTGGCCCTTTTACCGTAGATTCACCATTCTTATTGACAACAAATTGCGGAGAGAATTTAATGGGACTGGCTTTGTTGAAAAAGTTGCATGCAACAATTTTCTGTTCTCCGGATGGTGTCTATATGACGATAGGACCTAATGTGGCTAGTACCAAACAGTGTTTTTCCAAAGATGCGCCACTCCCTGCTGAATTAAAAGGTGTACCGGCCACGTTGTGGGCTACAGGTGATACTGATGGAGCAAGGACTCGTATATGAGACTTGCTCGGAAGCAATCCTCTTGTTTAACTCACTAGCGAATTACTAACAACATGTTTTGTGATTAATATTACGCATTTCCTTTACACGTGGGAGAAAAATGAAGCTTGTCTATGTGTTTACTAACTGCAATAACATGAACGTAGGACTAAGATGCATTCTAACACGGGATCTTTACTGCGCATGCGTCTACTACATCTACGCTTGGAGGGAAATTCTGGCGCTTGCGCAAAGAACTATAAAATGGCCGCTTGAAAACTCACATGCATGGCACCTGCTTGCAGAAATTAGAAAATACGTTTTATACTAACGCAAATGCAGAAAGAGAAATAATAAATGGTATGGGCTAGAGTAGAGGTTGGTGGTATACAGTGAAATCATTTATTTTTGAGAATAACATTCTTCCTTTTGACTTTATTATTAGTGCGTATTTGGGCCTGTCAAATTTGTCTGAGTCGGGCAGACTGGCGATGCGCGACGCATGCGCCCTGGTGTGGAAATTCAAAAAGATGACTAAGGACTTGTCACGCGTCCAAGGTCGGCGAGGATGTGCCCTGGGAACATGAGGGTGAAGAGTTCATATGAAGGAACTGTATTCAAGAAGTCGATACATTTGTATTAATAAAGTTTAAAGATGTATGGGAAAGGAACGGCGGAATAAAAGTTTGAGGGGAGGAGTTTTGAAACAAAGGTTTAAAGAAATAAATGAAATATAAGCATGGTGTGATGATCACCCCCCCCTCGCCTGTCCAATCAGAGTTAGTATTTTGCAAAATTGAAACATTAATGGGTGGTACATGCTTATGGAAGGGTATAATTGAGGTGGTCTAGTTAGCTAGAGAGAACGGGGTGTGCTGAGGCGATGCAAAAGCTCGGGATGCTGTTGGTGCTGGGGTTGTGCTGATGCTCTGAAATGCTGATGAAGAAATCGAATGCAGAACCATCTACTTAATTTGGGTGGGTTAGAAAGAGATCGCGGAAGAACCACGAGGAGGAAGAGAGTGTCAGAGAGGGGTGCAACGTAGTCGTCGGTATCTAGAGAGGTGAAGTATCCTGTCCTGATTCCTGTCCTGAAGCCTTTGTCTCCTGATCTGTCCTGGGGACCCTTACCAGCCCTTTGGCCAGGGGGTTGGTCTTCACACCATACTTGGTAAATATAAATTCATCGTCTTGATAAATGCTCTTCTCTCTCTATCCTCTTCTTTCTGAGCATAATTGTTGTGTGGATCTGAATTACTATTATTTCTAATAAATTTTGATTGAATTGACACTCTTGCGAATGAGGGTGTTTGTACTGAAACGTTTTGAATTGGTTCACCCCCAACTAATTTAGATAAAGATTTAAAAAATTTACAGAGTCTGTGATTATTTTAAACAAGAAATGTTCAATCAAATTATGTTAATTATCACCATCAACTAGTTCCACCTAAATGGTCCATTGACCAGAGGAAAGAACTATTTGATCAGTGAAAGGTTTAGTTAGAGAAGAAATAACTAGATCGTGAGGTATGAAAATTATAAAACTAAAAAGTTCCAGCGGTCTACTTGGTGTTGTAGTGTAAGAGAGACGTTATATGGGCCCAGGTGAGTATATGGTAGTGGAGTATCTGTTGCTACTACGCCGCTGGATCAGTTTTCTGGTAGCAGAGCTATGGTTTTTAGTGACTAGTTTGATGATAAGTATAGATTATTGATTTTTGATTTATGTTTAACAAAAAGAGTTAGTGTCCTGTCTTTATGTCGTCTGGAACATTCCTGGGGAATGAATAGCGGGTGGCGATAGAAACCACACTGCAGTGAGGTTACTCGTCTGTTGGAATAACGCTGAGGAGCTAGGGAAAGCTAGCAGTGTTAAAGTAGGGACTATTTTCTGTGTAAAAGTGAGAGTGATTGATAGCAAAGAGTTCGCTAGTGAAACTTTAGGCGTTATATCACCTAGTAAGGGTAACCCTGAAGGAGTAGTAGGTTCTTCTAAGCTAGATTGACAGCAAAAGGAGTTCGCTAGTGAAACATCGGTCTCAAAATTCCCTAACGGGTGATACCGGAGGAGTAGCAGGTTCTCTGGAGCTAAGGTGAAGAGTAAGCGGAAGGTTTTACTCGCAGTGAAAAGAAATAAACTATCCTTTGATTTAGTGGAACAGACAGAGCAGCGAATGTTTTTACGTCGTTATTAACAAAGAAATGTAAAGAGAATTTCAAGAAGTAAAGTTTCGTATTAACTTGTAAAGGGAGGGTCAGTTGCCAGAGTGGTACTGACGTCATGGAGAGCCGCGCTGGGATTGGTATATGCAGCGGGCGTGTGACAGGAGGAGCTTTGTAAAGGAGGGGTGAGAAATCGCAGGAGTTGGACTGACATCACAGAGAGCTGCGCTGGGATTGGTAGGCACAGCGGGTGTATGACAGGAGCAGCCTTGTAAAGGAGGGGTCAGTAGGAAGGAGCAGAACTGACGTCAGGAAAAGGCCGCGCAGGCATTGGGTGAATCACGAGTGTAAACCTGATTTGATTGGATAGTCAGTTAGAAGCCGCGCTAGAATTGGTGAAGAGAAGATTGTATGCAGGATTTTGATTTGACAGTAAGTGCAAGACGTACAGGAAGAACATTTCAAGGGTTTGCGGAATACAATTTCCTACACCGATCCTCAAGAATGTATGGAGAAAAGAGAAAGATGTCATTTTTTAAGAAAATAAAGAATTTCTTTGTAAAGGATAAGCCTGTGTTGACTAGAGAGGGAATTCCTATTCCGCCACCGAAGACATCAGCATCTTTACAATGATGGAGAGAGGATATCATACCTGCGTGTGGTTGGAAAACTGGATAGAGTACACAAAGGATGATGGGGTGTTAGCATTTCCTAAGGATGATACGTTTAATGGGAGAATTCTTCAGAATTTAAGATTGAAAATGAATGATTTAGAACCTAGACCTAGGTTAACTCAATATGAGGCTTTGGAAGAATGGGAGACTGAGTCATATGAACAAGAGAAATGCAGAGGTGGAAGATATAGAGGATTTTTTCCGAGACACTTGCATGAGTCACGAGAAGGGCAGATGAAACAGTGGAGGAGAGCTATGGTATCTGAAGGGTTATACCGAGTGTTGATGGCTGAGGAACAATCTGGAGGAAAGTGTAAGGAGAAAACAAAACATTTGAACACGGCAGGATATGGTGAATCAGATGATGAGTTACTAGAGGATATTTTAGATAAAAATCCACCACCGTATCAAGAAGCAGCTAGTAAGGTTGTCCCAAGTGCGCCAGTAATGGGAATACCATTAACTCCACAGATTTTACATGAGACATCATACAACAGAGTGTTGCAAGATAGTGAAAGAGAAGCTTTGAATAAAACTAGGGAAGAACTAGTTCAAAGGATAAGTCAATTGAATTTAAATACTGAAGCTTTAACAGTACCAGTAACCATTGGTCCAGTAATCCCATTATATGGGGATAATAAGATTTCCCAGAAACCACAACTTGTGACAGTTCCATTAAATAGTCCTAGAAAAGAGATAGTAATCACAGATGATCAGGTTAGCGAAAGTGAGTCAGTTATTTCATTAATGGATCTCCCTACTGTGGAACCTCATGCGGAAACTCCAAAGAGAGTTACGCCTATGAATATGAGAGAAAGAAGACCTTTGGTTCCGGCTGGAACTGGAGGCGCAACAGTAGTCACCTCTGAAGAAATAGAAAGGTGGGCTCAGGAAAGAGATAATCAGAACCCAACACCAAAGATTTTAGATATCAGTAGATTGAAAGTGGAATTGGAAGAGATGATGACCGGATGTGTGGGTACAGAAAGATTAAACGTTTACAACGATGAGGAATTATTGCTTCTATGTAAGAGTATAACTAGGAGAGCAAGAATATTTCATGAGAAACTAACTGAAGTTGCTTCAGAAATTGGAATAGACATAGGGAAATTAAAGTTGTTACAGAAGCCCTATCGAGTGGATTTTACTGATAAAGATTTAGAAAGTGTTAATGCTTCGGGAAAAAGGCTACAGATAAAAGAATTGAGGAACATTTTGCGAAAGTGGGGAGACATTGATAAATGGAGAATTAGATGGATAAGAAAGAAAGAGGAAGTGCAAGCGAGAGAAGCAGCAGCTGCATTTCCAGTAAGGGAATCAAGCAAAGTGGAAAAATTGTGTCCAATGAGAGAGGTTCCAGGAGGTGGATATGTTCATGTTCCTTGGAGTAGACAAGATATTTTATCATTTACAAATGATTTCCCAAAATTGAGAGAAAAACCAGTTGAGTGGTACAAACAGGTAGAGAGGTTTGTGAAGGTTTCAAAGGTGTTATTGAAAGACTTGGATGGTCTATTTGATATAGTGGTACCTGCTGATTTATGGACAGAATGTAAGATTACAATTGATTGGCCTAATGAGGAGTATCCTAGAGATGCAAAAACAGGAGCACCTTCGGAAGAGGTGATGAAAAAGTATCACCAAGTGATTACGTATTTGAAAGGGAAAATCCCTCCTAAAGAGACAGAGTGGGTAAAAATAGATAGAACAACTCAGGAACCAAATGAGTCTGTACATGCATACTATGAACGGTTATTACAGGTGTTTAAGCAGTATAGTGGTTTTGAGAATATTGGTGACAAAGATATGGGACATTTTGTGTATCGGTTTGTATATGGCTTGAAACCAGAAATTAGTCAGATGATACAGCAGCACATGTTGTGTTGGCAAAGCAAGACAGTGGATGAGATTCTAAAGTATGCCAAATATTTCGGAGATGACATTGAGGCCAGGCGTAGGAAGCTAAAGGAGAAAATGATGTGGGCACAAGTAAAATTGGCAGAGCAGCAAGAAGAGAAAGCAAATGACCAAAGTAATAATCAAGTGAAAGAACAGAGTCAGAATAATCAAGGAGCGAATGGTAATAAATTTAAGGGGCGAATGGACAGAGAAGAAGCGAAAAAGAAGTTTCCTTGGAACATTTACCAGAATGCCAGGGGCGAACCTTGCTGGGGGGTGAAGCGGTGTGCTCCCACCCTTGTTCCTGTTTAAAAGTACTCCAGTGAGTCATTGAGCTGACGAGCTCGTGGAAGAAGCACCCGCGCGCCAGTGAGAGGTACTTGACCTGATGCAATGTTTGGCAGCCTACTCAGCAAACCCCAAATTTGAAGCCTGTAATCTCTACTGATGACGGTTAAAGAACCAGAAACACGTGTCTAGAGATCAGCACTATCTGCGCCAACTCTGGCGAAACACTTGGAATACTACAGTAAAGCAAGCAACATGAGACTGCATTTACCAGAATGCCAGGGGCGAACCTTGCTGGGGGGTGAAGCGGTGTGCTCCCACCCCTGTTCCTGTTTAAGAAGTTTCCTTGTCATGCGTGCGGAAAGCTTGGACATTGGAAGAACGAGTGTAAGAGTATTCAGAATAATAATAATAATAATAATGGGCCAAATCAAAATTTAATCCCACAGATGCAGAATAAAGTACTTATGAATCAGCAGCAACAGGTAGTTACTCCACAATATCAGGTGCCAGCAGCTCCTATGCCAAATTTTGTGAACCATCAAAGTTTCAGTGCGAACACCGGATTTCAAGGAGAAAGTGGTAAGAATAATAGAACAATTGCACAATATTTTTTACAGAATGATGAAGAACATTCAGATACCGCACAATCACGGTGCCTGGGGGGGGAGGAAGAGGAGTGCGTGATTGGCGCATCCTTGCCGGTAGATCAGTCAGGTCCATTCGTTGATGGGAGAGTAGAAGGTAAAGACATTACTTTCCTATTGGATACTGGTGCTACCAGGTCTACTGTGAGAACAGCAGACATCCCAAACCTACCCCTCTCGGGAGAGACAATCCAAGTTGTAGGCGTATCCAACCAACAGATTAGAACCCGTATCAGAAAGCCAATGGATGTGCACATTGGAAACTTCAAAGAAATGCATCGATTTGTAGTATGCGATTCCAGTCCTGTAAATCTGTTGGGAAGAGATCTTTTGTGCAAGATGAATTGCACGATCTATTGTACACCGGATGGTGTTGCTTTCCAAACCCCCGATGAGGATGTTGTCTATAAGATGATGCTGGCCAAACAGGGAACAGAAGTAGATGAAATGTTTTCATTAATAACCGAGAATGAATTGCCAGAAGAGTTAAGAACAACAGTCAATCCAGAAGTGTGGGATTTTACAGGAAAAGACATTGGGCTAATGACAAATATAGACCCAGTTAAAGTGACAGTGAAAGAAGGTGCAGTGTATCCAAATACCCGACAGTATAAAATGAGTCCAGAAGTAAAGGCAGGAATTATTCCAGAAATTGAACGAATGGTTAAACAAGGTATTTTAAAAGAGGTGATGGGTAGTCCCTGTAATTCGCCAATAATGGGACTGAAAAAGCCTAGCGGAAAATACAGAATAGTGCAAGACCTACGGAAAATAAATAAAATTGTAATTCCCTGTTGTCCAATTGTGCCAAATCCAGCAGTGATCCTTTATCAGATACCGAGGAATGCAGGATGGTTTACAGTAATTGATTTATGCCAAGCGTTCTTTTCTATTCCTTTGCACCCAGACAGCCAGTATCTTTTTACCTTTAAGTTTGAAGATCGTATTTATGCATGGTGTCGTGTTCCTCAAGGGTACACAGAGTCCTTCAATTTTTAATCAGATTTTGAAAAAGTGGTTGGAATTGTTGATCATGGCTGGAAATCCTGTTCTGGTTCAGTACATTGATGACCTATTGGTGGCATCAAAAACACGAGAAGATTGTGTCACAGATACAATTGCATTACTGAACCATTTGGCTGAAGGAGGACACAAGGTGTCTCCAGAAAAGTTACAGTTCTGTCGACAAGAAGTAAGCTATTTAGGGCATAAAATAGAAAGAGGAGTTAGAAAAGTGACACCGGAAAGAATAAAAATAATCAAAGAAATGCAATTGCCACAGACTCAGAGAGAAATGAGAATGTTTCTGGGAGTGGTTGGATATTGTAGGCAATGGATTAATGGTTTTTCTATGTTAGCAAAACCATTAATACAGATGATCCGGAAACGAGCAAAAGATCCAATTGATTGGAATGATGACTGCCTAAAGGCATTTGTGAGATTAAGAAATTGTTTGTGTGAGGCTCCTGCTTTGGGCATGCCTGATTATTCAAAAGACTTTGCCTTGTTCTGTTGTGAAAGAGAAAACTGTGCACTTTCAGTCTTAACACCGAGACATGCATTGAGTCGACGTCCAGTGGCATATTTTTCAGCCACATTGGACCCAGTAGCTTCAGCATTGCCTGGCTGCTTAAAAGCAGTAGCTGCTACTTGTTTGAGTCTGGAGCAAAGTGAGTCGGTAGTGATGGGACATCCAGTAAAAGTCTTTGTTCCACACGCAGTAGAGATTCTTTTGACAAGAACAAGAACCCAGCACCTCACCCCTAGTCGTTTGACGAAGTACGAAAGAGTGATTTTGGGAGCTGAGAATATGACTGTAATAAGATGTACGATTCTGAACCCAGCCACTCTATTGCCAGACCCCTACGATGAAGAAGTGAAAGATGAAAGTGATCATGATTGCTTGGACGTGACTGAGTTATGCACGAAGCCCCGCCCAGACATAAGCGAGACACCTTTGAAAGAGGCTGATCATGAGTTATTTGTAGACGGCTCCTGCCTTAGGACACAAGAAGGAGGTTTAAGTGCTGCATATGCTGTTTGTAAAATTTCTGGGGTAATTGAAGCATCCTGTTTACCTGGGGTCAAGTCTGCACAAGTAGCTGAGTTGGTTGCCTTAACAATGGCATGTAAAAAGGGGAAAAATTGGAGAGTAACCATATTTACAGACAGCCAATATGGGTTCGGGATTGTGCATGACTTTGGCCAGCTTTGGATGCAAAGGGGATCTCTGACTTCCTCAGGATCTCCTATCAGAAACAGCAAAAATGTGAAAGATTTATTGGAAGCAATACAATTGCCAAAAGAGATAGCAGTTGTAAAATGCGCTGCACATCAGTCAGGAAATGACTATGTAACTGCTGGCAATAATTATGCTGACCAAGTGGCGAAATACTGTGCTAAAAATGCACTAGCCATAAACAGAAAAATTGAAACGGGTGAAACCAGATGCCATCTTATGTACTTCTCAGTACCAGAAACATGGGATGAGATTAGACATTTACAAGAAGAAGTTGAGGAAAAGGAAAAAGAAAAAGAAATATGGATAAAGGCAGCCTGTACAAAGAGACATCATGATGAGGTATGGGTGTATTTAGATGGAAGACCAGTCATGCCAGATTATTTGCTTTAAAAAATGGCAAGAGTGTACCATGGAGCAACACACATAGGGAGAGATTCAATGATCAGGCTATTCAGACAGAGTTGGTATAATCCAAAGTTCAGGGTAGTCGCAGAGAGCCTTTGTCAAAGATGCCTAACCTGTCAACAGCAGAACCCAGGTAGCAAGACAGTGGTAAACTGGGGAAAGATCGGAAAGGCAGAAGGACCCTTCACCAGATTACAGTTAGATTTTATTGAATTACCCCCATGCAGTGGACTGAAATACGTTCTTGTCATAGTATGCCTTTTCTCAAGATGGGTGGAAGCCTATCCAACTCGAAGAAATGACAGTCTTACAGTTGCCAAATTGTTGTTGAGGGAGTTAGTGCCGAGATTTGGTTTTCCGGTCACTTTGGAATCAGATAGAGGCCCTCATTTTAATAATGAAATAATTCGATTAATCTGTGCTGCTTTTAACATTGAACAAAAACTGCACTGTGCTTATCGTCCAGAGGCTTCTGGAGTTGTTGAGCAAATGAATGGCACAATCAAGTCAAGATTGGGAAAGGTGTGTGCATCCACAAAGCTGAAATGGCCAGATGTATTACCTCTTGTATTGATGGGTCTCAGAAGCATTCCAGACAGAAAAACAGGAATGAGTCCACATGAGGTTCTCATGGGAAGAGCCATGAGACAGGCATTTATTCCTGGAAATAAACTAATGAGTATAACTGATGATCTGGTATTGGACTATTGCAAAGGATTGGCTGAAATGATGCGTTCTATCTCTCACCAGGTTGGAGAAGACGCAGTTGAAAGACAGCCAGACCAAGCACATGATTTGAATCCTGGAGATTGGGTGCTAGTGAAGAAACACGCAAGAAAATCGTGTCTAGCACCAAGGTGGGACGGGCCACGACAAGTCATACTAGTCACTACCACAGCAGTGAAGTGTGCAGGTCTGTCCAATTGGATTCATGCCAACCATACCAGAAGAGTTCCGAGCCCATCAGATCAACAAGAGCCACCACTGACTGAGCAGGCTGAAGCGTCAGGAGTTGTAAACTGTGAAATTGAAGAATCTAGAGTAATAGATTCTGAAAGACAACCATATGACGAACAGCCCGAGATAAGTCAGGAAGAATGGATCCCAGTGATTGAAATAATTGATGATGTTATTGAAACCAGAAGAAGAACAGAACTGAAAAGACAGGAAAGTAGTTAGGCGAGACAGGGGAAGAAGAACACACTCAGGTGAAAATAGAAAAAGACACAAACAAACCTGAGGAGGGAAAAATAGAAGAACACGTTCAAGCGGAAGAAGAAAAGTTTGAATTGAGACCTGAACAGGACCAGATAGAGTTAGAAGAACAAGTTCAGGCAGAAGAAGAAAGGTTTGAACTAAGTCCTGAACAAGGTCGGATAGAATTAGAAGAACAAGCTCAGGAAGAAGTAGAACAAAATACAGTAGAACCTGAGCAGGAGGAAGCAAAAGAAGGTACAAGCACAGAAAACAACAGAGAAACAGAACAGATTGTGCCTAAAATAAATGAAATAAAAAGAACTTTACAAGGAGATAAAGAAGGTGAAAACGCAGTACAAATCAAGAGAGTCAGAAAGGGAGACAATTGGCCAACTAGAGTAAAGAAACTAAAATATCATCTGAGAAAATCTGAAAAGAAACCAGAGCAAGTGAACGAAATCACAAGTCAAACAAGACCTAAACAAACCTAAACAAAAATAACTTGAAGAAGTCCAAGATTGAGAAATTTAAACAGGAGATACAAGGCTCCAGAGTGGATCTACGTCATTCTCGAAGAATTTGAGTCCCTGGATCTGTCTGATGAGACAGAAGAGGTTCATATTGCACAAATTGATGAAAGCAAATTGAAACCTCCTTAAGAACAAAAAGAAAGTCTTAGACTGTAAAAAGATAAGAGAAAATAAATTTTCTCAGGAATAAAATGGCAGACATCGAAGTTACCGGAAAACCAAAATGTGGAGTAAAAAGAAAGTGTTTTAGATTTTGTTTTTGTAGTATTTTATTAGCAGCATTAGGATGGTTATTCCTAACAGTAGGAGTACCTTTTATAATGAAGACAAGTGACAAGAATAACACAGATACTAATGTTAAGGTGGATAGAATAAGAGAAACTAAAATAGAAATAGGGGTAGAAGATGAAGCAAACTATCATAATGAATCAGACTATAATACGTCCTCTAATGGGTTTATTAAGTTGTTATTTCAATATGTTAGTACTATGGAGATTAATAACTGCTACGTGTGTATGAAGTTACCCTCATCAGTATCAGAAGGAATGACCTATCACCATATACCCTTAACTTATGGTGTGTCATGTAGTATTTTATCAAGTTTATTTTACGCTACAGGGAGACTTCAGTATTTTTATTCTAATTTAGATGTAGTATTTTCTGAACTACCTATTAGAAAGAGTATGAATCCAGTAGCTAGTAGTAAAAACGCACAGTTTTTGGGTGAATTTTTCATAACAATGAGTTCAATAGATTTAGTTCAAGCACGTAGAGACAATCTAACATGTATATTAAGAAAAGAAGAAAAATATTTTTTGAATTTAGTAGAAGAAAGGAGACAGGATTTAATGAGGAAGGCATCTACACAGAAAACCCATGTACCTCCATGGGTTGGGAAGGAGGGAATCTATGCAAGTAGCAAGGCTCATGCTGCGATGTCCCTGGACTTTGTGAAAACGGGAAAATTCTGCCTCCATAGGTTAAAGACAGATTATAACAATAATTACATTGGTTCCAGTGAATTTGAACATAACTTCCTAATATTAGGAGGATGGGGACTGAAAGGGGGAACTGATCCTGTGTTTCCAGGAGTGTATTATGTTTGTGGGAGCAATGCCTATTATAGGTTACCTTCAAGATGGTACGGAAGCTGTTATTTTGGAATAGTTTTTCCAAAAATTTATCATGTAGATAAAATCAGTGGAACCAATGGGAATTCTAATGGACTAACACGTAAAAGAAGAGGTAGTTTCTCTGAAATTGTAGGGGATATTTTTAGTGCACTGATACCCTCAGTTGGAGTCATTCTAAATTCACAGAAAATGTGTAAGTTATCAACCATAGTTGATCGTCTTTCTACAGACACTGCAGGAGGATTTCTAATGATTAACACAGAAATGGTTGCAATTAGATCTATGGTTTTACAGAACCGTCTTGCTCTTGATATATTGTTAGCAAAAGAATGTGGAGTCTGTGGCATGTTGAAAGTTCAACATTGCTGCACTTATATTCCGGACAAGAGCAGAGAAATTAAAGGATACATTGAAAACATTACGGGAATGCATAAAGATTTGACCCAAATGGAGGTTGACAGTGTATGGGGAAGACTAACAAAAAGTATAACATCAATAGGGAAATGGTTTGTCGATTTTGGGAAAAGTTTTCTAGGTCAAATAATAATACCATTAGTTATGATAATAACGGTAGTGATGTTAATAATAATTACATATAAATGTTGTAGAAAAGGTACGAAAGAAAAAGTACACTTGGAAAGAAAAGGAAAGGGACAGACACGAAAGAGAAAATATGATGAAATACGTTTGGAAGAAATGAAAGGCAGGTTATATAAGAAGATGCGAGATTTAGAAGGAAACTAATTTGTTGATGAAAGTTGGGAGGACAATAGAGAAAACTGAGAAGTATTAAAGTTGGTATCTGGGATGGATGGGTAATTTTGTGATGGCTTAATATGCCATCAGAGAGGGGATTGATGGAGCAAGGACTCGTACATGAGACTTGCTCGGAAGCAATCCTCTCGTTTAACTCACTAGCGAATTACTAACGACATGTTTTGTGATTAATATTACGCATTTCCTTTACACGCGGGAGAAAAATGAAGCTTGTCTATGTGTTTACTAACTGCAATAACATGAACGTAGGACTAAGATGCATTCTAACACGGAATCTTTACTGTGCATGCATCTACTACATCTACGTAGTGTGGACGCTTGGAGGGAAATTCTGGCACTTGCGCAAAGAACTATAAAATGGCCGCTTGAAAACTCACATGCATGGCACCTGCTTGCAGAAATTAGAAAATAAGTTTCATACTAACGCAAATGCAGAAAGAGAAATAATAAATGGTATGGGCTAGAGTAGAGGTTGGTGGTATACAGTGAAATCATTTATTTTTGAGAATAACATTCTTCCTTTTGACTTTATTATTAGTGCGTATTTGGGCCTGTCAAATTTGTCTGAGTCGAGCAGACTGACGTTGCACGATGCATGCGCCCTGGTGTGGAAATTCAAAAAGATGACTAAGGACTTGTCACGCGTCCAAGGTCGGCGAGGATGTGCCCTGGGAACATGAGGGTGAAGAGTTCATATGAAGGAACTGTATTCAAGAAGTCGATACATTTGTATTAATAAAGTTTAAAGATGTATGGGAAAGGAACGGCGGAATAAAAGTTTGAGGGGAGGAGTTTTGAAACAAAGGTTTAAAGAAATAAATGAAATATAAGCATGGTGTGATGATCATCCCCCCTCGCCTGTCCAATCAGAGTTAGTATTTTGCAAAATTGAAACATTAATGGGTGGTACATGCTTATGGAAGGGTATAATTGAGGTGGTCTAGTTAGCTAGAGAGAACGGGGTGTGCTGAGGCGATGCAAAAGCTCGGGATGCTGTTGGTGCTGGGGTGGTGCTGATGCTCTGAAATGCTGATGAAGAAATCGAATGCAGAACCATCTACTTAATTTGGGTGGGTTAGAAAGAAGATCGCGGAAGAACCACGAGGAGGAAGAGAGTGTCAGAGAGGGGTGCGACGTAGTCGTCGGTATCTAGAGAGGTGAAGTATCCTGTCCTGATTCCTGTTGTGAAGTCTTTGTTTCCTGATCTGTCCTGGGGACCCTTACCAGCCCTTTGGCCAGGGGGTTGGTCTTCACACCATACTTGGTAAATATAAATTCATCGTCTTGATAAATGCTCTTCTCTCTCTATCCTCTTCTTTCTGAGCATAATTGTTGTGTGGATCTGAATTACTATTATTTTTAATAAATTTTGATTGAATAGACACTCTTGCGAATGAGGGTGTTTGTACTGAAACGTTTTGAATTGGTTCACCCCCAACTAATTTAGATAAAGATTTTAAAAATTTACTGAGTCTGTGATTATTTTAATCAAGAAATGTTCAATCAAATTATGTTAATTATCACCATCAACTAGTTCCACCTAAATGGTCCATTGACCAGAGAAAAGAACTATTTGATCAGTGAAAGGTTTAGTTAGAGAAGAAATAACTAGATCGTGAGGTATGAAAATTATAAAACTAAAAAGTTCCAGCGGTCTATTTGGTGTTGTAGTGTAAGAGAGAAGTTATATGGGCCCAGGTGAGTATAAGGTAGTGGAGTATCTGTTGCTACTACGCCGCTGGATCAATACGGACGTAGGGCTCTTGCAGATACTTCCGGTCTCTATTAAGATCAAAGACAATGCTGTGTTGCCTCGTATTCCTCAGTACAAAATACCGCAGGCAGGGGAACAGGATCTATTACAGATTATACAGGATTTTATTAAGTCAGGAGTTGTTGAGGAGACAGCAGAAAATGTGTGTAATAGTCCTATCCTTCCCATTCTTAAAAAGGCACCCTTGGATTCCTCTGATGCTCATCCTGATGTCTATCGTTTTGATGGAGCAAGGTTTCGAAAATGAAACTTGCTCGTATGCAATCTTTCTCATGGTATTAATACTAAAACTTGTATTGTTTATATTAATCATTGCACACATTACATGAATGGATAGGATGCTTGCCTATGTGTTTTACTAACAAATAACGCTTGTTCCTAATCTAAAATGGCCGCTTAAGCGCGGGATCCTATCTGCGCATGTCACAACCTGATCACATGGTGTGACGTCTTTCTTTGCTTGGTGGGAATTTCTGCTTCTGCGCAGTGTGTCTTAAAATGGCTGCTCTATGTTTTAACATGCTTCAGCTTGCACTTGTGTCATAACTAAATTGTTTGTTTTAACGCTACTCATGCGGGATAGAATTTTATAATTAAAAGGGATTAGAAATAAGATAAGTGGGTATACAGTGAAACGTTTTATTTGTGATTTTAATGTTTTCTTATTGCACTTTTAGTAATTCGTAATCTTGGGCCTGGGTTGGTGACTTGAAACTCGAGAGAAGAGTGTTCTGCGCATGTATCCTGAATGACTGCCAAAATGAAGTCAACTTGGACACCGTACAAGGCCATAACCTATTGACCGAAGCGGATGCGCAAAAATGTATTATATTGTACCGAAAAAGATACAAACAATGTTGAAAATGTATAAAATCTTCCGTGAGACGGGTGGGAAATAAAGTGAATGTATTAATTTGAAGGGGCGGGAACGTAAATACAATAGGCTTCACAAATTTAGTCTAAATTGTCATGGTGCGAGAATACACCCCCTGTCCCTGTCCAATCAGAAATAGTGGTCCCATATTTTAGCAACATTAATGGGAGGTACATGAGTGTAGAAGGGTATAATAGAATATAGCATTAGTAATTAGTTAGCGCACTTGCTCAGAACATTCAGAAGAGCTCCAGGCTGCCATGCTGATCGATTGCTGATCGAATCCCTATCCCGAAGAGGTCCTGAAGAGGGGGCGGCGGAGTCCATTAGACGGGAGAATCGAGGAGAAGTCGAGTGCCAGAGAGGGGAACGGCGCAGGCGTCGTTATAGAGAGGTCACCAGTCCTGTCCTGATCCTGAAGGAGGTCTTTGCTCTTCATCCTTCCTGGGTCCTATTCTTTCGAATTCCTTGGCTAAGGGGTTTGATTCTCGCATTAGGTAAATATATGCAACCTTTAGTTGCGCTGCTGTTCCTATCCTCTTTTTCCTAAACACCGTCATCTATTAGAAATAATTATTCTAAACTTCCATACGGGTATTCTGATCAAATACCGTGTCTTTCTTGTATTTTTACTCTGCTAAAACTTTTAGATAAACATTTCAAAACTTCCTGACTCTGTGGTTATTTCAGGATTATGAATTATAGTGAATGTCACTCATTTTAAATTTCCCAATTAGCAAAGGATCCATTGGTAAGTTATTACTCTTCAATCAGAAGGTAATTGGTAGCGGGGAATTTTTGATATAAGAGTATATCTGACACCCAGCGTAAGTATTAGCGTAGTATGAATGTATGGGCCCAAAGTGAGTATATGGTGTGTGTGTATGCAATTTGCTAATATCGCGCTGGATCAGTTTTGTGATTGATTTGCGTGAGGTTAACAAAATAGTGGTACCTCAGTTTCCTGTATTCCCCGACATTGCCGCCCTTCTGACGATTCCTTCCACTGCCAAATTATTTTATGTGATTGATTTGAAAAATGCTTTCTTTAGCATTCCCATTCATCCAGATAGCAGGCACCTTTTTGGATTTGCTCTGGCCGGTAGAAGGTTCAGATTCTGTCACGCTCCTCAGGGCTATACTGAAAGTCCTAGTATATATAGTCAATCTTTAAAAGGCCAATTGGATTCCCTCACACTTCCCCCACGTAATGTCTTACTGCAGATCGTAGACGACCTCTTAATAGCTTCTGACACTGAAGAAGGTTGCAAAGATGCAACGGTCAAATTATTACTACATTTGGCACAGCACGGACATAAAGTGTCCCCTTTCAAAGTTTCAATATTGTCGACAGGAGGTCACCTACCTAGGTCACCTACTGTTGACGGAGGGAAGGAGACTAACACCTGAACGCATTAGTGCTATTGTCAAAATGCCCATCCCTAAGACTCAGAGGGATGTGTGAGCCTTTATTGGCATTACTTCGTATTGTCGACACTGGATACCTAACTTTTCCTTCTAACAAAGCCGCTGTTGCAGCTAACCACTATAGATGTGCATGAACCCTTGCCCTAGACGCCTGAATGTCAGCAAGCTTTTGAGCAAATAAAAGTTGCGCTTTGCTCTGCACCCCAGATTATGCTAAGCCGTTTGTTTTGTACGTACACGAGACAACTGGTTGCGCGCTCTCTGTTTTAACACAAGCCTTTGGAGGGAAGCAGAGGCCATGTGCTTATTTTTCCGCATTGCTTGATAGCGTAGCGAGAGCCCTCCTGAGCTGTCTAAGAGCGGTCGCGGCTGTGGCCGTCTCTATCCGACATTCGGCGGGGCTCGTCCTTGATACTGATCTCACAGTTATGGTACCTCATGCTCTGGACACACTTTTGAACAAAACAAAGACACAGCACCTCACCAGTGCATGTCGGACCGGCTATGAACTGACCCTCTTTGCTCCACATGTTACGATTAAAAGATGTGCCACTCTGAACCCAGCCACGTTACTACCCCTCCTTTCAGGAAGTGAGGACAGAGATATACATGATTGTATTTTCAGAACGAAAGAAGAGACGAAGGGACGGGTAGCCCTGACCGATGGTCCCTTATCTGACCCACGGTCCCTTATCTGACCCACAAGGGGAAATATATGTCGATGGCTCTTTTTCTAAACTACCAGATGGCACCACCACTGCAGCGTATGCTATTACTACGCTGCGTACTGTAGATGAGACATCACGTGTTCCTTATCAATCGGCCCAAGCTGCAGAACTAGTTGCTCTCTTTCGAGCTTGCGAGTTAAGTGAGGGACTGGCTGTCAATATTTATACTGACAGCCAGTACGCCTTCGGGGTTCCCCATAATTTTGGGCAGAGAGGGGCAGAGAGGGGATTCTTGACTTCGCATGGGTTAAAAATCCAGAATGGCCCACTGATACACAGGCTTTTGTCAGCTCTGATATTTCCCAAAAAGCTAGCAATAGTGAAGTGCAGTGCCCACAAGGCAATCACTGATGATGTGGGAAGGAGAAATGCGTTTGCAGAACAGACAGCTAAGGAGACAGCCCGATCTAAGATGAAAAGAATGTTTGTGGCAAGTCCTGCTAGATGGGTACCCGAGGGTGCGATGTTCGAAGATACATTGGAGAACGTTAAAGAGATTCAAAGTGAGGCAACAATTGAGGAGTTAGCAATATGGCAGGAGAGAACAGGACGTTTAGACGAAGAAGGGTGCTGGCTGATAAGTCAGAGAAGCAGAGATGGATGTTACCAGATGCATATGTACTCCCTGTAGTCACAATGGCCCACGGGCCAGCTCACAGTGCGAAGGGAATATGTAAGTTGTTAGACCCTGTATGGCAGAACGATAACATCCCTAAGGTAGCTGCTCACCTGGTGAAGTGCTGCATGGTCTGCATGATACACAATCTTGGAAGAGGTACCCCTACACCATCTGGTAACTTTGCACCATCTTCCTTCCTTTTCCAGGTTCTCCAGATGGATTTCATCGAAATGGAACGAGTCAACAATTTGAAATATGTGTTAGTGGTTGTTTGTGCGTTCAGTAAATGGATTGAAGCTTACCCCACTAAAGAGAACACAGCCATGGCAACGGCGAAGGCACTCTTAAAAGAGTTCTTCCCGCGCTTCGGCTTGCCCCATTTGATTTGGTGTGACAATGGAAGTGACTTCAACTCAAAGGTTATGCAGTTAGTGTGTGATGGTTTTCACATCAAGCAAAAATTCCACGTAGCAAACCATCCCCAATCGGCAGGTTTAGTTGAAAAGTACAATGGTACTCTCAAGCTGAAGTTGGCAAAGATCAAAGAAAGCACAGGATTGCAATGGCCAGATGCATTACCCCTAGCCCTGTTGTCCACAAGGGCGACAGCCCACTCTAGAACAGGTTTGTCACCATACGAGGTTGTTTTCGGCCGCCCGGCAAATGTCTGGGGCGTCCCATGGCCCCGTAGTTTGTCTGAGATAGAATACCCTTTGCTTGTGGACTACTTGTGCGAGTTGACTAACAATTTGCGTTCTATTCACCAACAGATTCACGAGGCTCTACCGCCTATACCTGAGGGACCAGGTCACGACATTCGACCTGGTGACTACGTCTTGGTGAAGAACTACCAGAGGAAGGGGAGCTTGGAGCCACGCTGGAAAGGACCTCTGCAGGTCCTCCTCGCCACCCGGACAGCAGTGAAGGTGGACGGCTGGAAGCATTGGATCCACTCATCCCACTGCTGGAGAGTCCCGTTACTCCTCCCCTACGACCAGTGGATCCTGGACGGCGTGGGGGACCATGAGACAGAGAAGGTTACATGTTTTGTCCCCTTTTCTGACCCTCAACTGACATGGGCGCAAATGGAGGAGGAGAGCGACGCTGTCTTGAATGAGGCAGCCCCCCAGAAGTAAGGGCCGCCCAGGATCCTCCTCCATCTGGCCCACAGGAGCTTGAGTCTCAGTCCCTTGGCCCCTCTGAATTTAAGATCCTTTTCCATGACGACACAGTGCCCGGAGTGGCTAGGTACAATTTACGCCCCCGACGGAGGGACAGTGCATCAAAGGAAAAGTCAGATTAGTAGGGATGGACTGCATGGATGAAAAATAGGGTGCATGTACCCGGTCTGCGGTACCAACGAAAGATTAGGGACAGGGAGATTGGTGCATTGTCTGAGACACTGGACAGGATAAGTTGAGGGTGTCTTCCCAGGAGGGAGGGTGCCCTATCCTGAGTGACGTGGACTTCGTCAGAAAGGGCTGCAATCGCGCAGCTCCACCGAGAAGTGCTCAATAGCACCACCGTTGATGAACAATAGGAGTCTGCCAGCGAGAATCTGAAGGACACTGGGTTTTGTGCCTCTCTTCTTTGTTTTATCATCATTGGCTCCATTGTATGACCTTTCGTCTGGTAATCTCTGGTAGTCCGAATAAAAAAAAAAAAATGTACCCATTTGCCCGCCTAATTATGGAAGAAGAACAGCCCTTGGCAGCCCCATGTTTTGAGCAAAGTGGTCCGGGTTGGTCTAGCTGGTCTACTAGAAGCAAGATAGTCTTTGTAGTAATTATTCTGCTCTTCTTAATAACTGCATTCGGAATTATGTGGTTCCTTGAAGAGAAATATCCTGTGCATTCTTTGATTGGTACTACCCCTGTTCCCCCCGAGCATGTATTTGTCACTTTGGCCCCTCATAAGGAGAGACACAGGCAAACGTACGTTGACAATGTTTTCTTACAGATGCTCCATCAGGCGCACCATACCTCCAATGTTACTGATTGCTGGGTTTGCGGCTTGCTCCCTTCTGTAATGCATAAAAATGATTTATTGATGTCCCTACCCTTCTCTTATTTAGGGAGCTGTGAAGCATGGTTTCAACTGTTTACCATGGTATATATCCATTACCATGCTGATGCAATGAATATGACGTATGCCGATTATGAGACTGTGTTAGAATATATCCGTGTACACCAGGGGTTTACTCCAGGATAACAAGGGTCCCCTGATACTTTGCATCCAAATGCCTGTATGAATATTTATGAAGTCAAAAAGAATGTAACGTGGCTCCAAAATGAAATGATGGATTTTCAAGATTTTAATGTCACTGAATACTTCAGGTCTTTTCAGATGCGTAATATTACTAAAGACGAAGCAATGCCAGTACCAATAGTTAACACAACAGCTAGTTTCTGTGTCCAAGGTTTTGGGAGTGTTAAATTATACCTATGATTTGAGCACGACCAATAGCCCACCTTTACTTCCACCCCATAATGTGTATTTTGTTTGTGGGTCCCAGGTTTATGTATGGCTTCCCAGGGGGTGGTCTGGTATATGTTACGTCTCTTTCCTCCTACCCCCAGTGTATATAGCACCATCCAATTACCATAGGGACCACCGATTACAGCGTAGGGGAGTCAGTCTATCCCGTATCAGAAGGGTTATCAATACCGAGGACATTGATCAAACAGACACCACATTGCAGCAGTTCACTGATGCCATGAAGGGTATTGTGCCTTTCTGGGGGCCTATGTCCAATAGTCTTAACATTCGCAGACTCACACCATGGCAGGAATACTGACCAACATTACAGCTGAGCTTCAGGCTACGAGACTTATTGCCCTTCAAAACCGGATGGTGTTAGATGTCATCCTTGCTGATCAGGGTGGGGCCTGTTGCGTCATCGGTAGTAGTTGCTGTGTGCACATACCGGACCATGCTCCAAATGTCTGTGCAGCAATACAGAAGTTGCACCGACTTGCATCAGATATTCACCAAGAGAATGGCACCTGGTCCCTTTCTGGCTGGTTTTGGGGTTTGATAGCATCCTGGGGTTGGAAAATACTCCTTTTCCTAGTAGCCATTTTTGGTGTCATTTTCACTTGTTGCCTGTGTATTAATTGTCTTCCTGCCTACTGTACATATTGTGTTAGCAAGTTAACACCTGCACCCAAGGCCCCAGGACATGATACTAAGCCCTCAGCAATGATGATGCAAAGTGTCCATGACCTGATGAATATTGACGAGGGTATTTTTGAATATTAGCAGTATGTGTATTGCCCTGCATTAATGATTTTCTTATTATGCTAGCATAGACAAAAATTTTAGCAAATGCTAAAAGGATGGTCTGTTGGACTGCAAATGCGTTTGACCGACTCCTTCTAGCATTGTGCGAGTTAAGTTAGCATTTGCGGCGCCATTTTGTCTTTAGCTGCTGTTTTGCACTGTGATCGAAAGTAAGCTTCTGTCTCATGAACTGTCTGCCTCAGTGAAAAGCTGCTTCGAGTTACTACTTCTTATCATATTCAAGGTTGAATCCTCACACACTAATGAATAGCTTATACTGTCTTCGCATGCCTTTCCTCTACCGTAGCCCTGCTCCCACACTAGAGAGTGTTGAGCTTGAACAAGACAAGCTTGAGAATGTGATAACATGTACCCGTTCTGCAGGTGGTAGCTCACCCTTCTGTACCTCTTTGTTCATCAGTGCCCGAGCTGGAAAATTCCAGTCTGGGCGGGTCTTTAGGGGTGTTGGAAATTCATATTATGTTTTACCAGGTGTTCTGAAGTCAGTCCCCTCTGTAGCATCTAAGGAGACTAGTCTGACTGGACTCCGCTCGAGCGCAAATTGCTAATATATAACTTGTTTTATATTCTCTACTGTCATCAACTCTTCATTTCTTGGAAGGCTGAGAGGTGGTCGCGAGTGACCCGGGTGGCCCTAATCGGGTCACTTCCTTCAGTGGGGTCGCCTTCTCTTCTTCTCCCATACAGCAAACCCCTGCAATTCTCTGTCCCTCGCCTACTTGTTTCTTTTTCTTTAACTTCTCTCCATACTTCTACTTTTTCTAGGTACCTCTTCCCGTACCTTCTAGCCACAACCCTTTCCCCAAATCCTCCTTACCTGTTTTCCTCTGCGCTGTCTTGTTCCAATCCCTAATCTGTTGTACTTTATTGCTTCCTCTTCCTATAGGTTTTGCAGTAGGAGTCCTGTAGGTATAGGCGTAGGAAACAGACTATTGCATCCAGCAGTTTTGAATGGAAATCCTCTCCCCTTTTTGTTAGAAGTTATTTTCTAACTTGGTCGAGGCAATTTATTGAAGAAAATCGTTCACTTTTATAGCTTTTATAGCTTTGTATACTCCATTTTAACTTTTCACCAAAATGTATATTCACTAAAGCAAGTGGAAACACTTCTGCCTACCTTCGTGTTGGGTTTATGGATCGGTGGTTGGGCAAACATGGATTCAGGACTCGCAGATATGAATGCGCATCTGCAAATGGAATCAAATGGAGTCATGTAAACGCTCTTGACAGGGTACATTTTTGGGACATGGCTCACATCTTTATATGCTGTGTATGCATAGGGCTCGACAGTACGATGATGTCATTATGATGTTGTGCTAAAGGACATGGATATGACATGGCGGGAATGTATAGTTGTATAGATAATCATAGAGTGGTGCGAGGGGACGCTATTGTTGCGTAGATAACTATAACTTGCAGAGATTCAGGGCTTGAGAGCCATAATCATAACATCCCTTCAAGTCAGGTGTTTCCAGGCAATATGCATTTCCCTCTCTGGCTCGTCTTTTCATTTTCCCACTCACTCCATGGTAGAGAAGTATCAAACAAAATATTTTAATATTTGTCACTCTTTAGTTTCCCATGCCTTTCTATCTCTTCACACTCCCATCTTTGACTTCTCCATTCAGTCCCTGTGCCCATCTCCTGAAATCCCCTCTCAGCTTCCCATACCCCCGTTCCCTTTTCACTGATCCTCGTCATCCTTTTCTCCCAATTTTCTTCTTCTCCCTTTGTTCCACTCACCTTTTCTCCTTGCTTCCTCCCCAGTCTTTCTTCCACTCTTCCTTTCTTTTTCCCTTTCTTCCACTTCTTTTCTCTTCTTTCTTCACTCTCCCTTTCTCCCCTACCCCCATTCTCAATTCTTCCTCTCTTTCACTACCCCTTTTTTCCTCTTCTCCCTTTCTCCCTTTCTTCCTTCCACTCTCTGTTTCCTCCTTACTTGCTTTCTCCTCTGTCCCTTTTCCTTCACAGTCCTGTAGAGGTGGGCGAGCCACTGAAAGTTCGAGCCAGGCTCGAGCCTTGTACTGTGTGCAGCATGGCCTGTAAGGAATTGCATCAATTTGTAGTCGTTCCCCCATTTTTAGGTCGAGCCTAGTGGCAGCGCGCATGCGCTTCTCTGCGTGGCATGCTGTAATCCCTCTGTAGAGTTTGAACACACCCATCTCATGCCCACAGCTTATCATTGGTTGCTTGGTCCTCTTTTATAAATTCCATAGTTTTCGTTGGTAAATAGAGTATATTTGTCCCACCTTGTGGCTATTTTGTTCCTGCCCAGACGACTGGCCCTGTTACATGGATCCTTTAGATATAGGCAATATATAGTATCCGCGCCCTAGTTTTTCTTTTGCCTCGGCTTTCCTGTTCTGAGCTCTGCTGCTATCATGGAGGCCATTCATGTTGACTTTGTTCCCGCCCCCGCCCGTTGTCCGTGTTCAATTTCTTACCGCCCCCCTCCCGTTGTCCGTGTTAACTTTCTTCCCGCCCCCTTCCATTTTCCATATTCACTTTCTTCGCACCCCGTCCCTTTGTCTTTGTTAACTTTGTTCCCACCCCCTCCCGTTGTCTGTGTTAACTTTCTTCCCGCACCCTCCGTTCTCCAAATTGAGTTACAATCCATTTGCTTCAATGGTGCCTCCTAATTCCTGGCAGATTGTGCAGCAGGCGACCTGGAAGAGGCCGAGGCCATGCTACAGGAAAAAAGCGGGAGCAACCTATTGAATAACACCAACATCCATTACATAAGCACACTTTATCAGGTGAGTGACGTCATGGGTTGCATGATGATGTGACATGACAGCCGTTGTAATAGGCTTCACTGCTTTTAGTGAGTTTATTTAAAATTGTGATTCATACAAGGAGCAGCACTGGCGTGGATGTTAGAAGTTATGTAACTAACCTGCTTAGATCTTAAAAGCCAGCTTAAGTAAAGGTCGTGTTCCGAGATCTGCTGCTTTCATGGAGCATCATCTGTGTTGCGTAGATTTCAAACATACTGAAAAATGGAGAGACAATCCACCACAGATGCGAAATCATGATAGGCCGTTGCTAAAGTTTACCTTTAGAAACAGCCATTTCTATACTTAGATTCACCTGATGGTATGGGGTCACGCCGGGCTATTTATTACACAGGACAACTGCAACGGTGAGTCACATGTGTTGGTAGCTGGGCTCACCACTTCCGGTGTGCCTTAAAGGGCTGCATTGAGATGAGCATGGGAGGCTTAAGGCGTGGCATTCTTCAGTACCTATGTTCGCTGTTTACGTGCAGATGCATACATCGTAGAGGTTATAACAAAAACTAACCTCAATTGCAAGAGTAAATCAGGGCAAATGCGCTCAAAATACGCGTTCAATATCTGAATATGAGTAAGTGAAAACCTGAAAGAACTAAATATTTTGCCATCCCTGATTCACTAACCCACATCTGTGACCCCACGTGACTCGCAAAATAGGACGTTACAGAAATATGTGTAATTCGCGTTGAACGGCTGCAGCTTGATTTTGCAATTTCATTTGGGAACTATTTATAATAGGGAAGTAGGTATAAATGTGAAATGTGTGCAGTATGTGCAGACTTGTATGCTGGAGTGCCCTTCCCTATCACCATATCTTTCGTGCTGTAAATAAATGTTTGCTAGCTCTTCCCGTCAGATTGCTATCACCTGCTTCTGGTGAAAGGTATCGTTGTGATCGCACTCCTTCATTGGAAAGCAATGTTTAATTTCTCCCTGGGGCAGGCGTTTGATAATAATTATTAATAGTTTTGCAGCTCTTTAAAAGCACTTTCTATTTCTGCACTTTCTGCTTGCCTGAAACACACTCCGGCCTTGCAAATGATTCACTCTGCCCAATCTACCTGTTTAGTCTTCCTGCCTGTCCGAGCGTCATCTTCCCAGGCCACACCTCTGACAACTGCTTTGATAAGGGTTACCCCACTCATGATGACGATGATGCATTCACGGCACGCACACGTTCACACTCAAATTTATTCCACACATCTTTGCAATAGCCTCCGCAAGCACAAGATGCCTTCGTTTCTGTCAGCCACAAAGAATGTAAGTGCAGGCAACAGAGCAACAAAACAAGGCACAACTTTTCTGATGTTTTTGTTACGCATTGGTCCCACCTTCCTTCATTGTGCTGTATAGAGATCTTCTCTTTATTTGGAAAACTGTCATTTTCTTGTCTACCAACCAAACCAGCCTCACTGCTTTGGAGGAAATGATAGCTGGAGAAATGCTTGCATGTATGGTACTTGTTAAAGTCTGGCTTTGAGCAGTTGTCATATGTTCAATATACTTAGGGGTGCATTCAGCCAGCTCACTACAACCATTCATCTTTTATTGTGTCATTCACATTTCCTTATGCCACTACAGGTTAAAGCATGGCCAATGGGTCAGCCCACTTCACCCATTGGCAAACTTCACAGTGAGCAACTGCATTCTGGCCTTTTACAAAGTAATATAAATAAAAGGAAAACAGAGGGAAAATGATTAACTTTTCAACATGTTGCACAGCCAATATCTCTGGCTAAACACTCATAGGGCCCCAAAAGTGAGACCTATTGGCTATGCCAATGCTTGTTATTAATTACTGCTTCTTTGCTACTGCAGGGACTTTTTCAGGAGTCCCAGGGCAGCCAATAGCTACTCGCCCCAGGCTGTAAACATCAGAGCCTTTTACCACTGGTGTACTGGTCTTTACTCTGAGCTCCAACTACACCCATTTAGCGTTGAACTCACAGGGTACGAAGTCCAGCATTTCAAGGCTTACTAACGGAGATCGTGTGGGTTTCGAAAATCAGAACTCAATAAGTATCAAATAACCATCAACACAACATTTTCCAGCCAGTCCTTTAGTTTATGAAAAAGAAAAGTACACAGGGCCTCATTTATGAGGTCCCTTGCGCTGTTGGAATGTCACTTTTTGTGATGTTCCATGGTGCAGGAGCCTGCTCCATATTTACGAGGCAGCACTAAGCCACTTTTTTTGGCTTGATGCAGCATTGTAAATATTGTTTCCTTTAACACAGTTTTCTGCGTTTAAGGGGCGAGGAATGGGTGTTGGTGGGGCGTTCCCAGCAACATCCATGGCTTTTTGACACTGCCCCAGATTTACGAGAAATCGTAAATCTGAGTCCGCGCCAAAAACTTCCATCTCCACAGGGAAGGTGTAAGGGAGACACAACGAGGAGAAATAACTTTATTTCGCCTCGTTAGGTCCCGCCTAGGCAGCACTTGCGCTGTCTCTTCGAGACATGCTGTACTCAGGATATGGGCAAAAGCACAGCCCACTTCCCGCCCATCTTTTTAATTAGCTCCTGTCCATGTCCTTTGTAAATGGTGGCTTTTCATTGGTCAATGGGCATAGTAGTTCCTCCTTAGTACTGCATTGTCTCTTCTTGTAACCTCCCGTGAAGACAACCCCTGTTTGATGTGTTGTTACTCTCTAGGTTTTAATTACAGCCTCAGAGCACTATTTTCTTAAAGGGCTTCAGGCAAGACACACACTTGGTCCTAAGCAAGGCTGGCAGAGGTTACTTTACTCACTAGCACATCTCACATTTATATGAGACCTTCTATAAATTTCCCTTCGTCAGTTTCACACAGAGTACACTTAATCCGGAATTAATATAATAATTCATTTGTCACATTTCAAAGCTACTAATTGTATATATGGACATAGCTAATTTAATGTACTTGTGGTAGTGTCTTGCATGCAATGCATTATGGGTAGGGTGGATTTACCATATCTTCTGCAGGGTGCAGTACCATATGTGACATGGCTAGGTAAAAAACATTAGGGTGAAGTACTATATGTGGCCAACAGAGGTACCATGGGACCTCTTTTGGCCACATAGGGTACTGCATCCCACAACATGGCTAGATAAAAACATTTAGTAAGGTAAACAAGGGTACCCCAATATTGGATTATCTGGGTACTTGACCAATTGGAGCTAATTCGCTCGCTCCCTACCCTGCCTTCCCATTAGGCAGTGTAATTCACTACCTGCCTTGATTACCACCTTCCACCTGGGTTTTAGCAACCCTCGGCTAGACGACGTTGCCAGCGTTCATCTCCTAACGCTCCCCCACCGGTTACCGCCTGAACGCCTTAATTGTGTCTTGACTATACTAGCCTTCTACATTCTCTCCGGTCTAAGAATTCAGCTTGCTCACATATGCTAGGCCCTGAAGATGATCTCAAGTGACTAAGATCGAAATGCCATCGACCCCCTACAACAAGAACTCCATGCATTTTGTTTAATTTGTTCATGAGGAGTTCTCTTGGTTGTTAATGCGATGTACATATTTTAAAGTCACCATCACTTATAACATCACGCTTGTTGTTACTTTTTTAATGTGAGCACCTGAACTATATATTTTTGGCATATTGATGAAAATAAATAAATGTTATTTTGATTGGAATGTGTCCCTGGCTACACTTTTCATTGCTCCTTCAGGCATTAATTGCCTATCCTTAACTTAGACCTTGTGTTCTCAATTCTGACGCAACCCGTGCGTCTAAGCTTGGACCATTTGGCCACATAGCAACCATTGTCTTCTATAATAATAGATAACAAACATTGGCATTTATAATGCCAATAACTCCAACTCCAACAAATGGAAGACCGATTTCCAATGCAATAGGTCTCGCATTTGTTAAAGTTAGAGCTGTTGTCATTGAAAATTACAATGTTTTTTACTTTCGATTTTTTATACCATTGGCAATAGTGCTATGTAAATATAATAACTCCACTGCAAATAAAAAAACAAAAGTAAAAAACATTATTTTCAATGCCAACAGCTCTAACTTTAACAAATGCGAGACCTATAGCATTGCAAATGCTTGTTTTTCCTTTTTCTATGTGTGCTGAATTCTGCAGCACACATAGAAAGAGGAAAAAGCCTCTTGTGATTGTTTTTGTACAGGAAGGTTTCCTTTCCTGCACAAAAATAATCATCCCTGCAACGCAGGCACCCTTGCACCATGGTGCAAAGGTACCTGCATTGGCGCATGGCAGCCCATTGTGCGCCGGCACAGGGGAAAGGGCCAGGAATGCGCTATATCTGATGGATACTGTGCATTTTTGACCTTTTCTTTTGTCGTAGGGCAGTGCAGCAGGAAAGCCTGTGGCGCTGCCCTACGGCAAAACCTCATAAATGAAGCCCACAATACCTTGCACGCAACATAAAATACTGCATACATTCAATAGGGTGCGTATTGTTGCCACAGGATATTGTTCAAAATCCGCCCCTCCCATCCAAATGAGTATGCAGGGTTCTCCGGCATGGGGTACAATGCCACTGTACCTGGCTGTCTGTGCAGACTTTGTGAAGTCATTCGAGGAGGCAGATTCTGCGGCATCACTAATCAATAGGGGCAGCGCCGCCACTCATGGTGGTGTGTCCTGCAGAGCTCACAGTGGGGATGTTGCAGGCCTCGCTCCTTCCCAGCTCACAAGGCTGCGCTTCACGAAGAGGAGCGACAGCCCGCACACCCCTGTGGATAAGTCATGCCACTGACCAAACCTTTTCAGAGAAGTTTGCGGGGGTCACGGTGCAAGCGGTCCGGTGGATTTTGTTGTTGGGTTCTCCCTCGGGTCAATCTCCAAACACCCCACCCAAACAAACTGGGTGCCCACCCTGGGTCACAGAGTTGAGCACACCTCGGTTGTCCTTCCTTCGATACTTGAAACTGTTTATCTCGATGGGGGTCTGATCTTAGTGCTTTGGACGCATCCTGGCGCTAGATGATGCAAAACTCTGGCCTCTTAGGATTCTGAAACCGCCTGAGGCATCAGTGTAGCCACTTTCCTGGGGGTGCAAGCCCAGGCCTCGGACCTCACTCGTAGCACAAGGATAGAAGTCTTGCTCCATGTCACAGCAGTGATGCCAGTCTGGCTCATCAAGGTCCCTTCGCAGCCTGTCCCTAAGAGTAGCGTCTTCTTCATGGAATGGCACCTCTTAGCAGCAGGACAGCACTCTCCACACAAGCTGGGTCCAGGCAGTCCCTCCTGACAGACTGACTCATTCTACCCAGGTTACTGGTCCTTAAACTAAAAAAAAAAGAGGGGTGGCAGTAAGTACGCTAAAATCAACGTTCTCCACTGGTGTGGGAAACCAGCTTCTGGTCAGGAACTCT
The DNA here is from genome assembly GCA_963921515.1 of Calotriton arnoldi. Classification (NCBI taxonomy): domain Eukaryota; kingdom Metazoa; phylum Chordata; class Amphibia; order Caudata; family Salamandridae; genus Calotriton; species Calotriton arnoldi. The sequence continues at coordinate 1,004,258 of CAWUFW010005005.1, read as the reverse complement.
TGGCACAGCATTTGGAAGTTTTTGTCCCATTTATAGTGAAGCTGCAGACACACTTTGTTCATTCCAATTATTTAGTTCTGTGACAGTCAGTGGACAGTTTTGCACTTTTGATATTCCCATGCAGACTGGTCCAGCCATGGTCTTTGTTCAAACTAGGAGTAGGAAAGTGGGTGGAACTGGAAGGCTCCAGCCAGGAACAACCCAAAACAGGGGCATAAAAGATATTTATTTAGTCCCATGTAACTACCTGTTAACCGGTGGGTGGCTCCCTTCCAAAGGAAGATGGGCCAGGAAAGGTTTTATTTATTTTTTATTTTTTATTTATTTATTTTATTTATAAAGTTTTATATAGCACGAACAAGATCCAGAAGGATATCAGAGCGCTTTACAAAAAGGATGGAAGGAGGGTAATACCTACAGTATCGACATTAAGTAGGAATAAAAGCAAGAATAATCACATAATTACAAGAATCATGGGTCAAAGGAGAGTAATACAATAAGCAGGTACATAGCGGACTAAACGGGGGGCACACTATGAGATAGAGAAGAGCAGCATCCAATAATGGACCAATGGTTGTAGGATCAATGACCTTGAGCAGGTGAACCTAGCCCAATTAAGGTAGGAATTTGTTCATTAAGAATCTTTTGACTTCCAGTTTGAAAGCAGTCGTTGAGGAGATTCTACGTATTTCCGGTGGAAGAGAGTTCCATATCTTTGGGGCGGCGCCGGAGAAGGCTCGCTGGCAAGTTCTCTTTTTCCTAAAGATTTGTGGTTTCAGGCGGAAAGTGTTAGCGCTTCTTGAGGCTCTACCCCCGCAGGATAATTCAAGTTTTTGCGCTAGGTACCAAGGAGTTTTCAAGTGGAGGGCTTTGTGCGCCAGAACGGCAATCTTTAACTGGATTCGAGCTTCGTAGGGCAACCATTTAAGAGATTTTAGGACTGGGGATATGTGCACATTTTGTTTGGTACCTGTAACCAGTCTGTCCGCAGCGTTCAGAGATGCCCTTAGTGGAGCCAAGGCGTATTTGGGAAGGCCACAGAGCGTAGCGCTGCCATAGTCTAATCTCGGTAAGACGAGCACTTGAACCACTTGCTTGAAATCAGTTTGTGGAAGGAATGGTTTGATATTTCTAAGTGTCCTCATTAAGTGATTTGTTCCTCTACACATGTTGCTGATATGATTATTCATGTTCAGGTGCTTGTCCAGGGTGATTCCGAGAGATTTGGCTGAGTCTATAATGAGGGGGGTGCAGTTGAAAGCCGTGAGGTGATTCAACCACAGGTCTAGCTTGGGGATGTGGTTCGGAGGAGAGATAGGAAGGAATTCAGTTTTAGAGGTGTTGAGCAGTAGATGGTTCTCAGTTAGCCAATTTTGAGTAGACAATAGGGTAGAGTTGAATGAGATGATGTTATCCGGGGAGGTGATTTTCAAATAGAGTTGCGTATCATCCGCCTACATATGGAAGAAAATGTTTGTGGAGTTTAGTGAGTTAGCTAATGGTTCCAGGAAAAGGTTGAAGAGTATAGGAGATAGGGAGGACCCTTGGGGTACACCCATGAGAACTGGGGAGGGCTGGGAGAGAGAGTGGTTTGCCTTAACTCTTTGTGATCTGTGGTGGAGGAAGGACGAGAACCATTGTAATACCTGACCAGAGAAACCCATCCTGTTCTTCAGAATGGATAGGAGGTTGTCGTGATTGACTGTGTCGAATGCGGAGGAAAGGTCAAGGAGGATTAGGAGGCAGGATTCATTTTGGTCAAGCATTTTTAAGATGTCATCCATAACGTGAGTGAGAGCCGATTCAGTACTGTGCCCCTTCCGAAAGCCAGATTGATGCTGGTCAAGGAGTTGGAAATTCTCAATGTGAGCACAAAGTTGGGATTGTACGCATTTTTCTAGGAGTTTGGCTAGGGTGGGGATGTTGGAGATAGGGCGGAAGTTATTGAGGTCAGCTCTATCTGCGTTAGTTTTTTTTAGTATCGGTGATACCTGAGCTGCTTTTAGGCAATCTGGGATCGCGCCTTGTGACAGTGAAGCGTTTACAATCCTTGTCCAGGTGGGGATGAGGACTTTCTTGATTTCTTTGAAGATGGCCGGGAGCAGGGGGTCGCTGAAGTGGTTAGAAGGGTTGATATTCTGAAGAATCTTGTTGATGTCTTTTTCACTGAAAGGGGTAAAGGTGCCCCATGATGCATTGTTCTTGGTGTTCAGGCTGATAGGTTTGCGGTTTTCTAAGAGGTCAAGGGGTGGTGTGGGCCCGGAGGATGGCAGAAGCGTCTTCTTGGAGGCGAGTTCAATGTTGATGAGTCTTGATTTCTCAGTAAAGAAAGCAGCCAGTTCGTCACATGAGGGTGGGCTGACTCCGGAAACCGAGTTGTTTGGAGCTACCACTGATTGCTGTTTAACCAATTCGAAAAGTTTCTTGGGGCGGTTTGCAGCTTGATCAAGTTGGTGTCTGAAGTAGTCTGCCTTAGCGCTTTTGATTTGTTTGTTGTAGAGGCTCCTAACATCTCTGAGGAGTTTTAGTTTCTCCGAGGAGGGTTTGGATCTCCAGGAACGTTCAGCTGCCCTAAGGTTGCGGCGTTCCGTGTTTAAATTGTCGTTGTACCATGGTTTGAGTATTTTTGTCAAGGCATTTTTTAGTTGGAGTGGTGCAATGTCGTCCATGATGTTGGAGATGGTCGAGTTGTATGAGTCGGTGAGTAACTGAACCTCAACCAGGTCAGCTTGGGAGGCGAGGGCAGATTTACAGTGGACTGCTAGATCTGTATTGATAGATCTGAGGTCCCTTTTCCAGATCTTTGATTTCTTTGGTTGAGCCTTCCTCCCAGACACCTCCCTGTTAATATAAAAGAGGATGCAGTGGTGGTCGGACCAATCGCAAGGGGTAATGATGTCCAATGTGATGGTCTGCCCTTTCGAGATGATGAGGTCTAGAATTTCTCCTTTATTATGAGTTGGTTGGTCACAGTGCTGAATCAATTCTTGGTCATTTAAGAATGATTTGAGGCAAGTTACAGCGTGGTCATTGGGGTTAGACCAGTGAAGGTTGAAGTCCCCCAGGAAGATTTGGGACACTGATGAGTCGACATTGCCAGAGATGATTTCCATTAGTTGCTCGATGAAGAGGAGATTGTCTCCCGGGGGGTGATAAAAAGTTTGGAGTTTACACACCGGCAAGTTATTACTTGAGATACTGAGACCAAGGTATTCGCAGGAGGAAGGCGTAGAGGACTCCAAGATCAAGATTGAGAGTGTGTTCCTATGAATATAGGCTAGGCCACCACCCAGCTTCCGAGCTCTGTCTAGCCTAATAATGTCGTGTGTAGGAGGTACTAGGAGGTCTAGGATAGGAGTGGAGGCGGGATGTAGCCACGTTTCAGTGAGGATGATAATGTCTAAATCATTGTGTTGGATGAGGTCGAAGATATCGGAGGCGTGTTTACTGGCAGACCTGCAATTGAGTAGCACACAATTAAGTCGTATCGGATTAAGTGGGGAAGGAGTCTGGATGAGGTTCACTCTCGTGAGGTTGTCTTTATTGATGACTCTAAGATTGTGCGGAGGTTCTCTGTTTGGGTGAGAGTAGATGGTTTGTATTTGTCCCGGAGGGATCGTGTTGGAGTTGGGCCTAGGAGAGTAAGAGTTGTGAAGGTCATAGAGATCATTGGACTCCAGGTAGGACTTAGATCTTCTGGGGCGGGAGGGGGCGTTAGGAAGGGGTATGGTTTTTGAGACGGAGGGGGCAAAGTGCTGCCCCATGCGATCACTAACCCTGGGGGAGGCTCTGGGCAAATTCGCAGGGGTGAGGACTGAGCGGATCAAGGGGAAAAGATCATTTGAATGGGCTTTCAAGTCATGTAGTTCGGTAGTGAGGAGGTGCAACTGGAGAGATATATCATCCAGGCGCGCCACCAAGTCTGAGTGTTGGGAGAGGGGTAAAGGGTGTGTTGGGAAAGCAGGCGGAGAAGGGGGGCCTCGCTGTAGGCTCGTGGGGTCTGAGGTGATGATGTGTAGTTCCTGGGGGGGGGGGGGAGTTGATCATTTGGGACTAGCGGAGTTTCATGGTCTTTGGATATCGAAGATGGTACATTAGCAAGGGAGGTATGACCATTGAGCTGGGGGTCAGGTACGGTCCAAACTGGAGAATGGGTTTGACCGATCATGGTCGGTGAAGGGCATTGGCCCGGACTCCAGCGTGGTAGGTGGCATGGAGAAGGGGATGAGGGAAGAGAGATCGTTAGTTGAAGGCAATGACAGTAGGTTGCAAGGGGATCTCCACACTCGAGAAACGGATAGAGTCTGACTAGCGAGCTGTGCAGCTAGTGAACCCGAAAAATCTCTCGCCTTCTGAGTCGGAGGCCTAGGGGGTTGGGACCCGTCTACAGGGGATGGAGCCGCTCTGTGATCATCTAAAGGCGAAGAGTTATTTAGATAGAGTGAGGGCCTCCCAGAATTGGTAGGGGGAGGACTGGTCGTGTCCCGAGTAATGGTAGGGTGAGTGTAGGTGTCGTTGGATTTCGCCGAAGCCGCATTTTTGAGTAACGGGAAGATATTGGCTATCTTCATTAGGTTAACATTGGAAGCTTGGATTAGGATGATACCATTGTTGTAGAGGGAGATGGTAGCATTGGCATTGAGTGTGGCTGAAGGCGCTGTTGTTAATTTGAGACCATGGGGTGTTTTCCTGTTAGCTGATATTCGGAGCATAGAGTAGAAAACCTTTCGCCAACATGCTCTTTTCCTGGTGTAGAAAATAAGGTCATTAACTCTACTTCCATTGTTTGCACAAAAGTAGACGTCAGAGATTAAAGTTGTGGGCCTAGCCCTGAGTATGTGATGCTTGTGTTTTTTGGCGGCGTTTTTCGATAGGTTGGGTGGGTAGTTGATAATGAATGCGTTGGATCCTGAGGGATCGGGACTTAGCTCCATTTTGAATAGAGTGTCCTGGAGAGGGAGTGACCCCTGATGGGGTTGAGGTAGGTGAGAGCCTGTTTTGTTTTCACAAATTGGAGGCTAGATTAGCCAATGGAGGACCTAGGGGTAGGCGGAGTCAGTTTGGGCAGTATGAGTGTTGAGAGGGCACCAGCACTCTGCAGGCTAGACTAATCAGAAACTGGTAGAGTATGAAAAAAAACAACCCAGCTTGGGGTAAAGGAGAAGTGGTTGCCCCGATTTCAATATTACAGCATTAACAGACTGCGATAATGCTTATTGAGATGAGGTAAGATCTGAAAAACCGGGCGCCATTTTAGGGACAGGCATTGATAACATGAAAATCACCGTGGTGAAGACGACATCCTTACAATGGAGTGCTCCCTCAAGTCAATAGGTTTCGTATCGGCAATAAATAGAGACAATCAAGAAGCTGATTTGAGACTCAATATATAAATGAATAAGGACGCCAGGATCTGAACTCGGGCGCCATCTTAGGGTCAGGCTCAGCAGACATGAGCATCGTCGTGTAGAAGAGATCGGTTTTGCAAAAATGCACTTCTAAATAGTATTAGGCACCGCATCAGAAGGCATTAGTGCGAATAATAGCGTTTCAGCGCGAGGCCCGCAGGGGAAGGTGAAAATGCTCACAGTACTTCTCGAGCGGACGCCATCTTAGGGTCAGGCAGCTTAAAAACTAATGAGAGCCTGAAACGATAGACCATAAGGCAAGGTTGCAGCAGAAATAATGTACCTTAGTGAAGAAATGGGAGGTCAATTTGACTTTTTAATAGCGGGTACACGGAATGGCAATCCTTTTCATTGCAGCTTCCACGGTACCGCCGTATCTTGAAGTTGTTATTCATCCCCTCGGTGGGAGTACGGTGCTATTTTAGAGAATCAGTCAAGCGCTGAAGGCATTCAGATGTACAGCGCTCCGTCAGGAATGCGAGCCCGATGCTCCGATTGCAGTCTGTTCCTGAGACTCAGGGCGGTACAGATCATCGAGCCAGCAGCAGTCCAGGGTCTCGGCAGCAGGGGAGGGGGGAGCTACCTCTTCTGTCTAGGTATCACCGCCACAACAAAGCAGGGAGCGGTATACGGCCAGACGGGGAGCCCCTCAGCGGCTCGGACACAGCACCCGGACAAACTCGACAACGGCAGTCGGTCCCTGATGATCCCAGTGCGGCACGGACCATCGAGCCAGCAGCAGCTCTGGGATCTCAGTGGGGGGGGGGAGGAGGGGGGAGGTGGGGCGCTCTCCTTATCCTTCCTCGGGGTCGCAGCCGTAACAAGCCAGGTGCGGTAAGCTGCAAGAAGGAGAGTCACTCAGCAACTCGGCAACATCATCAGCCCAAACTCGGGAGGCTCCACTCCACTCTCAAGACATGCAAGTAAGTTTTTGCAGGGGTGTAGAAACGGAATGTTGTGTTGCAGACGATCCACCAAATGCTGAGATGTCGAATGAAAGGGTGGATGGGGGGGATATACAGGGATATTCACCAAATAGTGATCCCCAGCCCCGGAGCTCCTTAGATGAGCTCCATCCCGGCGGCCATCTTGTCTGTTGGAGGTTGGTGGAAACTCTCTAGCTTCAAAGGGAACCACGGTCTCCTCCCCTTAACACTCTTCAATCCGACCCATCACAAAGATCTCTGTAATGTCTGAGAGGAGTGTTTTAATTTACATATTCTATCCGGCCTCTTCACAGCACTCACATCTGAGGTACTAGGTGGATTATGCAGAATACACGATGGGAGGCAGTGTGGCCGTACTCACATGCACCATGCGCCCTCCATGCACGACTTCCACAGACACAAACACACACAAACAAGCTTACACATGCAGCATCCGTGCTCTGTATACATGAGCGAAGGGCCCAGTTGCAGGAGCCTAGCAGACAAAGTGAAAAAGGCTGGAGATACCGGGAGGCCGGCTCCCTAACAGGCGCCATGTAAAAGACTGTCACAGTGCTTGAACTGGTATTGTTTGCTGCCACCACAGGCAGCCCTCTACAGTCTGGTGAATAGATAGGAATTACAGTCAGCAAAAGGAGGGTGCACCTGATGCGCCTTTGCGACCTCAGAGTCCCGCTCTAGGTCTCACTCCATGCCACTGAAAAGCCTTGGTACAAAGGGGGGCTTGGGGGGGGTAGCCGACCGCAGGGAGGTCCCCCCCCCCGGGCAGTTTGGGAGGGGCGGGGGGGAGCGGGCTGCAAGACAGCCATTTTAACTTTGGGCTTGTTTTTTATAGCCCAATTGGAGCCCAAGCATAAGTGCTTTGGGCTCCTGCTGCCGGCCACCATTTTAGGTTTGGTGACCTGGTGGCCGGGAGCTTTAGCGCTGTGGGAATTTTTGTGAGGTAGGGTCTTTAGTGTATTTATATTGTTCAGCGTCGGTACATCAGTAGTGGAAGTCGCGTTATGTCTGGGGAAGATTACCGCGTTTTGGAGGCCCTCCGGCTCCTGAGCGAGGCGGGCCGGATGGACCTGGTAATTGGAGCAGGGGCAGGGACGGCGCGCCCGGCCTCGGCGGGCGTGGCAGCGGCCGTTGCCGCCTGCACGTCACCGAAGCGACAACGATTGTCGGTAAGTGAGCGGGGCCGCCCGCGAGCTAAAAAGACGGCCCCGACAGTGGTTTTGGAGCCTGGGGAGGGTCCGGGGTCACAGGAGTGAGGGGGCGCGGGGGTGGTTTAACACCTGCTAAGGCAGGTGATAGGGATACAGCATCGGTGGGGCCGGTAGCGGCCCTAGCGCCAGTTGAGCGCTCGTTTTCCTCCCCCGCTGGGGTGTTGCAGCGCGGGGGAAGGCGGGGCGGGAAGCGGCGATCGGCCTCTGTGCCTTGCGCGCTTTTGGTGGCAGCATCTGGGGAAGCTGGGGAGTCCGAGGCAGGGTTTGGGAGCAGGGCGGCCAGCAGTGACATGGCGGGAGAGGGCGGTGAGTGTATGCCCCCCCCTCCCGCACGTGCGACGGAGTCAGCAGAGGCAGTTAGCAGGGAGTGGGGTGGGGAAGCTGGACCTTCTGGTGGCAGTGTCCATGGGGTATTGGGCTGGACTGGGGTTGTTACAGGGAGCAGGGGCAGCGCTGATTTTGTGGCAAGCAGGGAGGGGGATGCAGGTGATAGGCAGATATACAGCCCCCTGCTTTTCTCCCCCCCTTATTCTGGAAGGGCCGAGATGGGGTCGGTGGGGGGCAGCTCCTTGGGGGAGGGAGAGTGGGCTCAAGTGGGAGGGTGGGGTAGCCAACAGACCTTTTTTCCCCCTAGCAGGGATGGGGCGGCCAGGGAGGGCACACATATAAGCTGGGGGGGGAGTGGGCACCTCGAGATGGGCGGTGAGGTTTCGGGCTGGGGGGGGTGGGGAGGGGCAGGGGGGATAATACTTCGGGGGATTTGGACACAGCCGGAGGGGACCAGGCTTGGGAGGGGTTAGATATCTTTCCGTCCTGGGCGGAGGGGGTGCGGGGTTTGGGTGTGGGGGAGAGGCAAGAGGCACAGCGGGCGCGTGAGCATAGGGGGGGACGCGCGGGCTAGGAAGGCCATTGGTGGTGGGGGGGCAGGGGAGGGGGACAGGTAGGGTTTGGGGAGACGTTGGAGGGGGGTGCAGGACGGGGTTGGGACCCAGCGGCGGCAGTGGTACAGGCGGGGTTGGAATGGAGTGGGGAGGAAGAAGGGGGGATTCCCCCCCTAGTGGGTTCGGTCAGGTCTAGGCGGTTTAGTCGTAATAGGGAGCTTTCGCCGGATTTGCGGGGGGCCGGGTTTTTAGGCAGGTGTGAGGGAACCGGCACATCAGTCCAAACTTTTTCTTTACAGGGCAGGGAGCGTCGCAGTGTTGCGGACTCGGTAGGGCGCGGTGCGGCCCAATTACACAGAGGAGAAGGGAGGGTGGAGCCTTGCGCGGCGCATCCCGTACCGGCGGGGGATCCCGTCGAGGCCAGCACACGAAGGTCCTGTACGACCTCGCTGGCCCCACCGACAGACAGGGCACGGTGGTCCGACATTACAGCGGTGATGTATTTGCAGAGAGGTCAACGCATGGGGGAGTATCGGCGGGTACAGTCGGCTCCCCCGCAAGGAGGACATTCTGGGGCCGTTAGGGCCAGTGTGGGGCAGGTTGGGTCCGGTAGGGCCCGTGCTGTGGTTTTTGCTCCGGAGGTGCTCCAAGTGGAGGAGCCCATTGTGTTGGACTATGATGAGGACAGCCCCGAGGAAGGGGAATTGCGGGAGACTGAGGAGGGGGGGCCCTCTCATGTTTTTTCTAGTTTTTTGCAGGTTCCGGGAGTGGTGCCGCACAGAACGGCAGTGGCGTCTGGATCCAGGAGGAAGCGCGGCCCCGCAGTGAGGGTTCCCCGGACAGTGGATCAAACAGAGACAGGGGCAAGGAGGTCGGTGTCCGTCCGGGCATCCTCGTTAGAGCCAGGTGAGACCGGTAGAACACAGGCCAAACCTAAGATGGTGTCTGTGGGGACGGGGGAAGGGGGGTTGGGGGGAGTGACGGAAGGGAGATTACACAAGGGGAAATACGTTAGGGATACGGGGGTGGGAACAGGAGAAGGGGGAATAGCACTGGGCGACAAGGTAGAAAGCGGGACAAACACGGAAGCAGTTGGGGGGGGTAAAGAGCCGTTGGAGAGTAAGGAATTGAAAATTAAGAAGCTGCCCTACATGGGTGTGACAAAACCTTTGGGGGCCCATTTAATGCTGGTAACCAAAGAACGTATATGGAAAGGGGAATATGTGGAAATACTGAAGCTCCTGCATAGGGAGGTGAGGTCCAAAGAGGGCTCGAAGGAGGAGGAATATGAGCTGGCCAAGCGGCCTAAGGTGCCGTTGACCATTGAGAATTGGACGGCAGCATTTTTAATATATGCCAGTGTTTACTGCGAAAAGTTCCCGGAGCGCAGCCTAGCCATATTTAAATATATCGATGTGATACGGAAGGCTCAAATCACAAGTGGGGGGTACGCTTGGGCCCAATATGACGAAGAGTTCCGGGCCCGTATGGCTTGGGATCCTGAGGCAAAATGGGGGGAGTTAGATACAGACTTATGGCAGCATACAATGGGGGCAGCGTCGGGTGGTAAGACCATTTTTACAGCTAGCGGATTGCCGTTGGTATACCGGCCCTTTCAGGGGAAGCCCACCCGGGGAGGGGTGGGAGGCGCAGCCGCGACACAATCTGGAGCTGGGGCGTGCTGGGACTTCAATAAACGGCTTATGCACGAGGGAGTATTGCAAGTACCGCCATGAATGTTCCAAATGCGGGAAGCGCCATCCCCTTGTTAACTGTTGGGGCATTAAGCCACAGGGAGGTCAGCAGTGGCAGCAGTCAGGCGCCGGCACGTCTGCCCCCCCGCATCAATTCCAGAGCGGCAGGGGTGGGAAAGGACCACAGGGTACTGGGCCCAAAGGCTCCTACGCCAGTTAGGGTCACAAAGCTGGCGGAGGTCCTCCAGGGGTATGGGGTTTTGGGGGCCCAACGGGTGCTTCTGGAGGGATTTCAGTGGGGGTTTCGTTTGGGTTACCAGGGACCAAGGCAGAGAAGGTGGGCGGATAACCTGAAGTCAGCGGCAGAACACAGGGAGGTAGTCCAGGATAAATTAAACAAGGAGGTGAGGGAAGTGAGGATGGCGGGCCCCTTTGACGATTGGCCAGTAGACAACTTGATCATATCACCCATCGGGGTGGTCCCCAAAAAGGAAGAAGGACAGTACAGACTGATTCAGCACTTGTCATGGCCGGAGGGGTCTTCAGTTAATGATTTTATTGATGAGGAGGCGGCCTCAGTGTCATATTCCTCAGTTGACGTGGCCATGTCACTGGTTGTGACCGCGGGCGCAACTGCAGAGATGGCAAAGTGTGACATTAAATCGGCATTCCGGCTGCTTCCAGTCCATCCAGATGATTGGGATCTTCTGGGTATCCATTTTGAGGGTAAATGGTACGTGGACAAAGCATTGCCGATGGGTTGCTCTATGTCATGTGCTTTATTTGAACATTTCAGCACCTTTTTGCAGTGGTATTTCACGCAGCACACGGGTCACACATTGGTGACGCACTACTTGGACGATTTCTTCTTTGTAGGTTCCCCCGGCTCCACGGAATGCCAGATAGCTCTGGACACTTTCCATGAGCTCATGAGGGAACTGGGGTGCCATTGGCACCCGAGAAGACAATGGGTCCATCTACAACTTTGTCCTTTTTGGGGATCGAAATTGATGCGGTGGCAATGCGGGCTCGCTTGCCAGAGGATAAAAAAGTGAAAATGTTGGAGTTACTGGACGAGATGTTGTCAAAGCAGAAAGTGACAGTAAAGAGCATTCAGGTGTTGCTGGGTCACCTTAATTTTGCCTGCAGGGTAGTCAGGGCGGGGAGGACGTTTTGTAGGAGGTTGGGTCGGGCACTAGCAGGACAGCATTTGCCGCATCACCATGTGCGCTTGGCGGCAGGGGTGAAGGAGGATTTGCGGATGTGGTCAGTTTTTCTACACTCGTTTAATGGAGTGCCATTGGCCAGGGAGGACGACGTCCGGTGGGACGTGCAAATCTTTTCTGATGCCGCAGGCAGTGACGGCTTTGGCATTTATTGGCAAGGCAGGTGGTGTGCTGAGAAGTGGCCTCCACAATGGAAGGATGGGGGGAGGAGCATAGCCTTTCTGGAGCTTTTCCCGTTATTGGTGGCTTTGACCCTGTGGGGCGAGGAGTTGGCGCACAAGAGGGTCTTGTTTCGTGTGGACAAAATGGCAGTGGTGGAGATTGTTAACAGACAGTCGGCCAGAGATGAACAGATCCCTGGTGTGGACAATGACATAGCAGATGCCTTGTCTCGTTCGCAGTGGGGGAGATTCCGTGGGCTGGCCAAGGAGGCGGACAGGACACCGACCCCAATGCCGGAGCATCTTTGGTATGTAGGCAACGTAGGGTGCTACAATTGGTGGTAGGTTCTTTGTCTGTGGCCACGTGGGCGGCTTATGCGCTGGCATGGAGGGATTTCCTGGCATCAGGAGCCTGCAGGCGGGAGGAGAGTTGGCGGCGGTCTGAGGATGTGATTCAGTTTATCCTAGGCATTATAGAGAGAGGTCTTTCCAGGGTGACTATCGCCGGGAAATTGGCGGGAATCTCTTTTATGGGAAAACTCTTTTGGGGTTATTCCCCCTCAGCGGGGGAAGTGGGGAGGAGGATGCTAGAAGGCTGTGCTAGGGAGCGGGGAGGGGTGCGTTTTTCCAGGAGCCCCCTTTCATGGCAGATTTTGGCCAGGTTGCTGGAAGCTTTACCAGGGGTTTGTAGGGACGGTTTTGAAGCATGTTTGTTTTCTACTCTGATGGTGTTCATGTTTTTTGGGGCATTTAGAGTCTCGGAACTCCTGGGTACCAAGTTAAAAAGGGGCATCAGTTGGCAGGATGTGTTTTTCGCGGAGAAGGGGATTCATATTTGGCTGGCCAATTCTAAAACTGATCAGAGAAGCCTAGGAAAAGGAATTTGGTTGGAGGCAGCGGCCCCAGTTTCAACATGTCCTTTGCAGTGGGCGCGCCGTTGGAGATCTTTGGCGGGAGGGGCTGGGGCCGACTGGGTTTTTCGGCATCACAATGGGTCCCGGGTAACGGATTATCAGTTGCGCATGGTACTGCGTAAGGCATTGCAGAGTATTGGGCTGGATGGGGCGAGTTATGGGACGCATTCATTCAGGATCGGGGCAGCAACAGAAGCGCACAACCGAGGTTGGTCACAGGGGGACATTATGCGGCTGGGGCGCTGGTCGTCAGACTGTTTTCAGCGCTATGTGAGAAGGACCGTGGAGGAGGCGCATGCGTCATCCTCTTTGTTGTGAGTCTTATTCTAATTTTTCTCATTTCAGGTTCGGTGGCTGGGCCTCAATCCAAGGAATTGACCATTTGGATAGTGGGGCATTCATTCATCAATTGGGCGCAGATTCAGGCACGACGCAGTTATTTTGGGGAAATGTTGGGTTTCAATGACAGTGTATTTAGAATTGTTTGGAAAGGCAAGGGAGGGATGCTTTGGAAAGAATTGTTAACATGTCTAAATAAATGGATGGTGAGGGGGCAGTGCCCGGATGTCCTGTTGATTCACCTGGGCGAGAATGATCTATGCGGAGTAAAGGGTGTGGTGTTGCTGAGGGCAATAAAGAGGGATCTGTCTCTTTTAAGGGAGCGATGGTCAGGGTGCCACGTTTTGTGGACTGAATTGGTCCCGCGCAGGGTTTGGAGGGGGGCTGTGAACCCCCGGGCTATTGACAAGGCACGGAGGAAAGTGAACTCGGAAATTTCCAGGTTTTGTCGGGGAATAGGTTTTGGGAGAGTGACACACAAAGAGATACGATTTGAGAATGTGGAGTTTTTTCGGGATGACGGAGTGCATTTATCCAGGCTTGGAATGGACCTCTATTTACTTGAGATTCGGGAGGTGTTGGCGAGATGCTTGAATGTTCAGAGGCATGCGGTTTAAGTTTGAGAGGGGATAGCCTACCCTGGGGGGGCAGAAAGAGGGGGGGTAGTTTCACCCCCCCCCTACTTTCTGGGTGGCGGGGGTCATTTGAAGTTTGCCAGGGTTGGCAGGGGTTTGGTGATTATTTTTGGAAGTTGGGTTTATCGACAGGGAAAGGGTAGGCAGGTTACTTGTTATTTCGGTTACACAGGTTGGGGGTTTGACAGCTGGAAAGGGGCAGGCAGGGGAAGGCGTTTAACGGACGGGTTGAATTTATAGGGTTATACGTTGATGTATTGTTTGGTATGGTTTGTAATGTTGTAATGTACGGGTGGGGGCGGGCTCAAAGAAAATGCTAGGGGTGGGGGCGGGGCACGGGGTGTTAGGTAAATGGTTTAATTAGTGAGGCTTAGTTTTGTAAGGCTGTTTGCCGAGGTATTTATATTGTTATGTGCACCTGTTTCAATAAAAGCGGCCTTTTACACACAGTCACTGGTTTGTGGTCTGCTCTCCCCCCACCCCTCCCTCCCAAGGGGGGCTTGGGGGGGGTAGCCGACCGCAGGGAGGTCCCCCCCCGGGCAGTTTGGGAGGGGCGGGGGGGGCGGGCTGCAAGACAGCCATTTTAACTTTGGGCTTGTTTTTTATAGCCCAATTGGAGCCCAAGCATAAGTGCTTTGAGCTCCTGCTCCCGGCCACCATTTTAGGTTTGGTGACCTGGTGGCCGGGAGCTTTAGCGCTGTGGGAATTTTTGTCCCTCCCTCCCTCCCTATTATTATATATATTTATTATGTATTCATTATTGGTTTTTTTTTTTCCTTTTTCCGGGCTTAATTTTTAAGGGGGCTTTTTGGGGACAGGTGTACAGGGTGCTGTTTATGTACTGTCGCTTGGAACAGGTGCTGTGCGAGGGTCATTTGAAGTTTGCCAGGGTTGGAGGGTTTGGTGATTATTTTTGAAGTTGGGTTTATCGACAGGGAAAGGGTAGGCAAGTTACTTGTTATTTCGGTTACACAGGTTGAGGGTTTGACAGCTGGAAAGGGGCAGGCAGGGGAAGGCGTTTAACGGACGGGTTGAATTTATAGGGTTATACGTTGATGTATTGTTTGGTATGGTTTGTAATGTTGTAATGTACGGGTGGGGGCGGGCTCAAAGAAAATGCTAGGGGTGGGGGCGGGGCACAGGGGTGTTAGGTAAATGGTTTAATTAGTGAGGCTTAGTTTTGTAAGGCTGTTTGCCGAGGTATTTATATTGTTAGGTGCACCTGTTTCAATAAAAGCGGCCTTTTACACACAGTCACTGGTTTGTGGTCTGCTCTCCCCCCCCCCACCCTTCCCTCCCAATGCATGATTGTCGACTGTGGGGAGGTTGGGGTCAAAAACACGACAGCATATTGGATGAACTCGAGGCTGGGGTGCATGATCTCCCAAGCCATGCACGTGCTATGCTAAACCCGCCCAAGAACTACCACACAAGCAGTAAACGGGTGACGCAGCTCACGCTCGCGCGCACGGTGCCGGAACGTCCTTTCCTCTGCTGCGCAGACTCACCTGTGTGGAGCCTCGTGCTCGCAATTTCCTCTTCGTGCTGGGTGCAGGCTTCAACGCTGCTCTCCTGGTCGTTTCTTGCTCAACATTTTGGAATACACCTGCAACAGTTGGGGCATACTTTACTTTAAGAATCTTCCCTGTATTTATGCCACTCTTCTTCCCAGAATTCCTCACAGGAAGCCACCAGTAGGAAGGAGCTTTTATATGCTTTTGCCCACTCGGGGTGACAGGTTTCCAGCACTTCCTCATCTACCTATCCTAATCTAAGTTAGCGCATTCTAGGAATGTTGGTATAGCTTCCTGTCTAACTGCCGAGAAAAGGAGGTGTCAGATGGATCTTCCTTGTGCTACAACGCGTTTCAAAAAGTAGTTTTTGTTGAGTTAATCACTTCCTTGTCTAATTTTTGTTACTGTCCGTTTATCTTAGAATTTTTCCTTTCGAGGAGTTCTGAATGATCTTTAGTTCCAGTCCCAGTCCTGCTCTACCTAAGCAGACATTCGCAGCATCCTTCATAGATTATCACCCTGTTAGAGTTTTTTGTCATTTGGCATTTCCTCCCTGGGGCTCGCTCTTGGAGGCCTTGTTGTCTGATGCCAGTGAAGAGTCTACTACATCGTGGCTACTACAAGGAGTCGCCCTTTCTTCTTGTTTAAAGAATAAGAGGTGACCTCAGGATCCAGTTCTTAACAGCATGGGACGTGTGTCTGTGCCAACAGTGACATTACTACTTTGTGCGCTGTGACACTCCTAGTGAGTGCCAATGAGGCTTCTTCCTAAAAATGTCCTGAGAAATTGGGTACATCAAATTAGCTTATTTAATATTCTAATAAGGCCACAGTAAATTGGAACAAAAAATATACCATTGATGTGTAAGATCAGTGACATATGTTGGCGGCAGTGTGCATTTACACCACTCACATATATCACTAAAGTGTAGTTGTTGCTCCAGAGACCGTCATTATGCCCTGGTTAGGCTGCAGTTTTAAGGCCACTGCAGTGTCACACTGCAAAGAAAGATGGTTTGCCATGTTGAAACCTACTTTCATACATTAGACAAGTTACCCCTAAGTGTGCCTTTGAAGCCCTCAGGGCTGGGTGCATAATGTGTAAAAGTGGGTCATACCATACATTAAATAAAAGCATGTGCCTGTAACGAAAAGTTGGAAGGATGGCGCGGCCTGGCCATGCCACAGATGGCTGTTTCTAAAGGAGCTCTGCTTCCTGGTGCCTAACTACGGCACATCTTCCCATATGCCGAGAAACACGGGTGCAAAATGGAGTGGAACTCAGGATATGATACCAATCCGGTCCAACAACAGGGGCTACAGTGAGAATCTAATATGCTCTGAACTGGGGGAGACCCACCAGCACTCTTTCCAAAATGTTCTGCAGTGGTGGCACCACAAAGCAGCAGAGAGTGGCGTGAGACAAGAGGCTTTTGCAATGAGCGCTTGGAGGAGAGATAGGAAACACCATTGAGTGGCGATGCTAGAAGCATCAGATTTAGGGCTGGTAATTACTATTCCCTGAATGGCAACCATCTGAAAGGAATAAACTTGCCTCGAACAGAAAGTCACAGAACTTAGCAGTTTTCTGGCCTTACTGCAAAGAAAGGACTGCCAATGTACTGACTTCTGAAAATTGCATGGATAGACTGCAAGACCTTTCTTTCTGGTACAGGAGTGCCAAACCTCTACGTTGCAAACGCAACAGACGCGACATTAGGGGAGTTGTTCTTTATGGAAGCTTCAGGATTACTATCTGTAACCCAAGAAGGGCTCCTTGCTCGAAGGGGAAATTACTATAGACCCACTTTGGCTGCATTCTTGACCCCAGTGCTGCCCAAGGGAGACTGCAGCATCCATCCTGCTTTGGGAGCCTGGGAGAAGGGCTCTAACTACTGGCTAGTACTTTTAAGCGCATTGGGCATCCCGCAGGTGTGGGACGTGCCCGGGCTAAGACCGGGCCAAGAGCGGGCATGTCTTCGCCCTTCATCACCTGACATCAACTAGGCTGGGCAACTCCCTTGTCTTCTCTCCCCGAGCTGGGAAAAGGTACTGTTTTCGTGTTTTCTGCTTTACACTTCTTGGCCACCCCCTGTCCTGTTTGTTGTTCCTTGTCTCCACTGTAGTGCAGCATAAGTGGAGTATGAGGAAAAGAAAGGTAGTCTCTTCAAAGCCATCGCCCTCACTAATGGCCCCAAGAGTTACTACCATTAATGGCTTCCTGGCACTCGCGGTGGGGGTAGTGTCGAAGGAAGTAGTCCAGAATGCGGCAGCCAGCATGGTTTTCAGCCTTCCCATAAGAGCACGTGTCCTTAGTTCTCAGAGAACTACACTGGCTTCCCGTAAGGAAGAGGATTGCAGTCAAAACCTCACTACTAATCCACAGAGCACTGCATGGAGTAGGTCCAAGATACTTGAAAGCTAGAATAGACCTCTACATCCCTCCCAGAAATCTTCGCTCAGCAAACCTCTTTCTAGCCAAAATTCCACGGAACCGTAAATCCAGAACTGGTGGCATGTCTTTTTTGTTTTTGGGACCATCGCTGTGGTATAAACTCACACTGGATCTAAGATGTCGTACATCCACCACTCTGTTCAGGAAGAGGCTAAAAACGTGGCTCTTTTCCAACAACTAATCTGTTTACGTCCAGCTCCTTGGTGTCACACCTGACTGTGCAGAGGGCCAGGACACTGTACGGAGTAACATTTGCGCTATATAAGTTCCATTTACAGTACGTTAGATTACATTACAATTGAGCTGGCGGAGCGACACTTAGCTCTGACCGGGGATGGTTCTCCTTTTGCTCAAACAAGTTTTCCCCGTTCACTTGGTGATACCTCCATGCTTCCTGAGCATCTTAACCCAGATGTGGGTTGTTTGTCAGAGAAAAATCAGGACTTGATTTTGGTGTCTGTGGCATCACCTTTGGGTGTGGGCCTGTTAGAAATGGGGTTTCTGGTTGGCTAGGGTATGCACCTAAGCCAGGCAGAACCCACCACTCTAGTCAGGGCAAGGTAGTTACACACACAAGATAACCCCTGCTCACCCCCTTGTTAGCTTGGCAGAGCAGTCAGGCTTATCCCAGAGGCAATTTGTAAAGCATTTGCGCAACACACACTCACACCAGTGACACACAACATACACCACAAAAGAGGCTCCACACAAAGTTATATATAAATATCACTTGTATTGTACATAAAGAACATAGACCACCATTACATAAATCTCTTTGCCACTAGGCAATGGTCATAAGAATACATAGATCATGAACCACGTAAATCACTTTGCCACTAGGTAATTTTCATAGTAAAGCATGAATCATAAATCACTTTGCCAACTAGGCAATTGTCGTGACATCACATGTAGAGCACTGAAGTAAATAACTATAAGTTGCCCATGTCCTAAAGCAGAGCTTTCCAAACTGTGTGTCCCGACACAGTACTGTGTCGCCTGCAAATGGTGGGTGTGTCGCGGGATGACACCGGTATTAACGGGCACTTAGCACATAACTGCTGCTAATTAAGAGGCATTCCTTTGAAAGCTTTGTTCTCACTATGTCTCATCTATTGCATAACGTCTCCCAGTAAATGGTCTTTTAAAGACCTGCGAAGTACTCGGGTGCGGCTGTGTGTGTGCCCGGGAAGCTGGGGTGAGGTGACAGACAGAGGGAGGAAGACAGAGGGAGATAGAGGGAGGAAGACAGAGGGAGACAGAGGGAGGGAGACAGAGAGAGAGGGAGACGGAGAGGGAGGGAGACAGAGAGAGAGGGAGACAGAGAGAGAGGGAGACGGAGAGGGAGGGAGACGGAGAGGGAGGGAGACAGAGGGAGACAGAGAGGGAGACAGAGGGCGACAGAGGGGGAGACAGAGGGCGACAGAGGGGGAGACAGAGGCCGACAGACAGAGGGAGGAGGGCGACAGGGAGGGAGGGAGAAAGACAGAGGGAGACAGACAGAGGGAGGGAGACAGAGAGAGAGGGAAACCGTGGGAGACACAGAGAGAGTGAGACAGAGGGAGGGAGACAGAGGGAAGGAGTCCGGGGTAGACAGAGGGAGGGAGAGGGAGACAGAGAGAGGGAGACAGGGAGAGGGAGACAGATAGAGGGAGAGGGAGACAGAGGGAGAGGGAGACAGAGAGAGAGGGAGACAGATAGAGGGAGAGGGAGACAGAGAGAGAGGGAGACAGAGAGAGAGGGAGACAGAGAGAGAGAGGGAGACAGACAGAGGGAGACAGAGGGGGAGAGAGGGAGAGAGAGGGAGACAGAGGGACGGAGACAGAGGGATGGAGACAGAGGGAGGGAGACAGACAGACAAAGGGATGGAGACAGACAGAGGGATGGAGACAGAGGGATGGAGACAGAGGGAGGGAGACAGACAGAGGGAGGGAGACAGAGGGAGGGAGACAGAGGGAGGGAGACAGACAAGAGGGATACAGACAAGAGGGAGAACAGACGGAGACAGACAGAGGGAGGGAGACAGAGGGAGACAGAGTGAGGGAGAGAGAGGGAGAGAGAGAGATAGAGGGAGGGAGACAGAGAGAGAGGGGGAGGGAGACAGAGGGAGGGAGACAGAGAGAGAGAGATAGAGACAGAGAGGCAGAGACAGGGACAGGGGCAGACAGATAGAGGCAGAGACAGACAGAGACAGAGAGACGGAGAGGGAGACAGAGGGAGGGAGACAGGGACATACAGGGACAGACAGACAGTGGCAGAGACAGGGACAGAGACAGACAGAGGCAGAGACTGAGACAGACAGAGACGGAGAGGGAGAGGGAGACGGAGGGAGACAGAGGGGGAGAGAGGGAGAGAGAGAGAGAGATACAGAGGGAGGGAGACAGGGGGAGGGAGACAGAGAGAGACAGAGAGGGGGAGGGAGACAGAGAGAGACAGACAGAGGGAGGGAGACCGAGAGAGGGAGACAGACAGACTGAGGGAGACAGAGAGAGGGAGAGAGAGAGATAGAGAGAGGGAGGGAGACAGAGAGAGGGGGAGGGAGACAGAGAGAGAGACAGAGAGAGGGGGAGGGAGACAGAGAGGCAGAGACAGGGGCAGACAGATAGAGGCAGAGACAGACAGAGACAGAGAGACGGAGAGGGAGGGAGACAGGGACATACAGGGACAGACAGACAGTGGCAGAGACAGGGACTGAGACAGACAGATAGAGGCAGAGACTGAGACAGACAGAGACAGAGAGGCAGAGAGACAGAGAGGGAGACGGAGAGGGAGACGGAGGGAGACAGAGGGAGAGAGAGGGAGACAGGGTGACAGAGGGAGGGAGACAGAGAGAGAGAGAGGGAGAGAGATAGAGAGATAGAGAGGGAGGGAGACGGAGAGAGAGGGGGAGGGAGACAGAGAGACAGTGAGAGGGAGGGAGACAGAGACAGACAGAGATAGAGACAGATAGAGGCAGAGACAGGGACAGGGGCAGACAGATAGAGGCAGAGACAGACAGAGACAGAGAGGGAGACCGAGGGAGAGAGAGAGAGGGAGACAGAGGGTGACAGAGGGAGGGAGACAGAGAGAGAGAGAGGGAGAGAGAGAGAGAGGGAGGGAGACAGAGAGAGAGAGGGGGAGGGAGACAGAGAGAGAGAGGGGGAGGGAGACAGAGAGCGAGGGGGAGGGAGACAGAGAGAGACAGAGAGAGGGAGGGAGACAGAGAGAGAGAGGGGGAGGGAGACAGAGAGACAGAGGGAGGGAGACAGAGACGGACAGAGATAGAGACAGAGACAGATAGAGGCAGGGGCAGACAGATAGAGGCAGAGACAGACAGAGACAGAGAGACGGAGAGGGAGACAGAAGGAGGGCGACAGGGACATACAGGGACAGACAGACAGATAGATGCAGAGACAGGGACAGACAGATAGAGGCAGAGACTGAGACAGACAGAGGCAGAGAGACAGAGAGGGAGAGAGAGAGGGAGACAGGGTGACAGATGGAGGGAGACAGAGAGAGAGGGAGACAGAGGGAGACAGAGAGAGAGGGAGACAGAGGGAGGTAGGCAGAGGGAGACAGAGGGAGGGAGTCAGGGGGAGACAGAGGGAAGGAGAGGGAGACAGACAGAGAGACAGAGGGAGGGAGACAGAGAGAGGGAGACAGAGAGAGGGAGAGAGAGAGGGAGACAGAGAGAGGGAGACAGAGGGAGACAGACAGAGGGGGAGAGAGAGAGGGAGAGAGAGAGGGAGAGAGAGACAGAGGGAGAGAGACAGAGGGAGAGAGACAGAGGGAGACAGAGGGAGACAGACAGAGGGAGACAGACGGAGGGAGACAGAGGGAGGGAGACAGGGAGGGAGACAGAGGGAGGGAGACAGAGGGACGGAGATAGAGGGAGACAAAGGGAGACAGAGGGACACATACAGAGGGAAACAGATGGAGGGAGACAGAGGGAGACAGAGGGAGACAGAGGGAGGAGGGCGACATAGGGAGGGAGGCAGATAGAGGGAGACAGAGGGAGGGAGACAGAGGGAGGGAGACAGAGGGAGAGAGACGGAGAGAGAGAGACGGAGAGGGAGGGAGACAGAGGGAGGGAGAGAGAGAGAGGGAGGGAAACAGACAGAGGGAGGGAGAGATAGAGAGAAGGAGGGAGAGAGAGGGAGACAGAGAGAGGGAGACAGTTAGAGAGAGAGGGAGACAGACGGAGGGAGACAGAGGGAGACAGGGAGAGAGAGAGAGAGAGAGATAGAGGGAGGGAGAGAGAGAGAGAGGGAGACAGACAGAGGGAGGGAGAGATAGAGAGAGGGAGGGAGACAGAGAGAGAGAGAGAGAGAGAGAAAGATGTGTGTATGCCGGGTCTAGTGGCTCAGTGGACGAAGGCATCCGCTGCAGGGGCCTGTGTTCAACCTCATGGTCTCAAATTTGCTTGAAAATGCACCATTTGCCCACTTTTATTTCAAAATTTTCTTCCGGGGGGAGAACCCCCCTTAAGTGGTTCGGGCTCGCTCGCTACACTGCCTTATTGTGTCCCAAAAGGATGCATCTCCAAAAAGTGTGTCACCAACATGAAAAGTTTGGAAAGCTGTGTCCTAAAGCATTGTGAAAACATATAACACCGTATTTAGTGCACCCTCACTGTACATATGGTGCAGTTTCTGAGAAGGGTACTCGTCTCCTATCATGGCCAGGCATAACTGGCATAACCCACAACATTAGGACATCAAACCCTTTGTATTATGCAGTATCTGAAAATCACAGCATTTATCATGGTGTTACTACCAGGCATGAACCTGTAGCAGTTAGTTTCCACATCAATCACCTTAAACGACAAGGCACAGGAACCCCCGTGCTCCTCTTAGGTGTAATACCGTACCCAGGCACAAGATTAGGAGGGCCCTGTCTTCGTATTACACTTGCTACAGTAATAAACCCAAGGAGACCGGGCTCGCCAGCACTGGCACGCCTATCGTAGGCAGTGCTCCGATTAAGGCAGGGGAATGCACACTATAACTCTCTCTCCTCAAGGCTTCCCAGGTGGCTGCCTACAAGTGCGCAGAGTAGCTGTCTGCGAGCACACCGTCCCGATGTACTCGTGCTAGTTCTCGTGATGGGTCCGTCATCTCCGAGGCAGCCGCATGGCAATCCAACTCAATGCCCCCAGTGCTCCTCGGCATGCAGGTGTCCCTCTGGCAGCCCGCCCATGGAGCAATGTCGGCAGGCACCGCATTGTCAGGGAAGCAGCTGCGGCTTCGTAGCGGCTGAGGCTTGTGCTCCCCAGCGGGTCAAGGTTGGCATGGCAACCGGGAGGGGCGCTCCACCGCTCACAGCTCCCCGCTGGGCTTGGCCCGGAGCCGGGAGGCGCTGATCCGGGTGACAACAAATCCAGAGGAATGCGGCCTCAGCCGGTTCCTGTGTTGCTGTACGGCACAGTCTCCCTTTCCAAAGGGAGGGGCCACTGAAGGGGGATTTCATGGTGCGGTGCTGCAATGAGCAGCCTGCACTCCTTTCTCTTTTTATTGCAGAGTGAGCCCACACCTCGGGCTCAGGAAACCGAAGTTAGAGCGCTCACCATGCGCTAGTTTGAAAAATAAGGCGAAGAACACAGTGCTCATCATGCGCTTACTTGTGGTTTGTTTCTCTTTTTTAGCACTTCCCCCACTTAGAATGACAAGCAAAGCACCCGGCATGCACTTTGGGAGGAAGACAACAATAAAGCACTCTTGCAGGCTTTCTTTTTTTAAAAAAAAAGGTGAAGAACAGTCCAGGTCTTCTCCTGCTCCAGACTTGTTCTTTCTAAATCCAGCAAGTATTTTTCCTGAAGTCTTTTGTATCCCTGAGACTTTCAACAGGAGGCCAGCACACACAAGGCCTTGGAGCTTCTTCACAAGTAGGATACCACTGCAGGGCAAAAAGAGTCAGTCCTTTTCCTCCACCACAGACAGAAGCAGCAACTGCAGGCCAACCCACCCATCACACAGAAAAGGCAGCGCTCCTCACACAGTCCTTCCGCTCTTCTTCTTGGCAGGGTCCTCTTGTTCCTTGAAGTAATTTAAAGTCCTGGGGTTTTAGGTCCAATACTTATACTCCATTTTGTCATTGTTCTCTTTGCTGTAAGGGTCTCTGAACCCAGTCCAAACCAGTCCTGTCCTCCCTGGTGCAGCATGGCCACAGTGGGTGGAGACAGCATTGTGAAAAAGAGACACAGCCTATTCAGGCACAAGCGAAACTCCTCCCATCACTCTAAATGCAGGCCAGGTCTAGTCAGCCCAGCAATGAGTCACCCAGGCAAGGCAGGGCACGCCTCAACCCCCCTTGTGAGTGTCAATAGTGAATGCACAGCCCCAGCTTCTGTCACTCCAACACCAGACACTGAATACACAAACAGCAGAGGCACACAGGATGCTAAAACAAGAAAATGCCCACTATCTAAAAGTGGCATTTTCAAACACAGAATTTAAAAAACACCTTTACCAAAAGGTGCGTTAATAAATTCTGAGTTCAGAGAGCCTAAACTCCATATTTTCATCTTATCCCAATTGGAAGTTACACATGTAAAAAGGTTACAGTGTAGCCCCAATGATAGCCTATGGGACAGATAGCCTTTCAACAGTGAAAAACGAAATACACAGTATTCCACTATCAGGACATGTCACACACACCATTACATGTCCTACCTTTCATATACACTGCACCCTGCCCATGAGTGTACCTTTGGCCTACCTTAGGGGTGCCTTACATATAAGGAAAGGGCAATGGCAGGTCTGAGACACAATTACAGGGCTACTCCTGTGGGTGGCACAAACAGTGCTGTAAGCCCACTAGTAGCATTTGATTTACAGGCCCTGGCACACACAGTGCACTTTACTAGGGGCTTACCAGTAAAATAAATATGCCAATCATGTATAACCAAGCATATCACCATTTATACAGAGAGCATATGCACTTTAGCACTGATCAGCAGTGGTAAATCGCCCAGAATCCTATAGCCAACGAAAACAGGGTCAGAAAAATAGGAGGCAAAAGGCAAAAAGTTTAGGGATAAACTTGTCAAAAGGGCCAGGTCTAACATGGCCCATTAGATGATTTAAACTGAGAGCCTACACAGTCAAGCTCAAGTTCTAAGAATAAGTGCAGGAGACGGGCGACATTGCCCAAAGGTTTGTGCAGTCATGTCAATGTGGTCACGCAAACAGAGTTATTGCAACGTTCTCCCTCCCAAGGGTGTAGGTACCCTGACTGATGCTTATTTGATGGAGTTTAATGACACTCTCAATGCCAAACTTAATCTGATTCTTTCAAGGTTAACGCTTATTGAATCCAGACTGTCGTTGATCATGGATATCTTGAATAACGTTGGAGAACCGGCTCCTGGATGCATCTCCTCAAATTGCAGTTTGACTAATACGGCCCTTCTTGCTCATTTATGGATCCCACGAGAGAACGTAACTAGGATGGACCCTTTTCCTGAAATGCCCCAGTCTTGTAGGGTAATAAATAACGATCCTCTTGTTCCCACTGGCCCTTTAGCTCCCACCCCAAATTCTCACCTTCTGAATGTGACTCATTCCTTTTACCCAAAGATAGGGGTCGTAATCAATTTACCGCCTGAAGCTACCTCTTAGTAGTGGTTTTGGGGAATGTGCCTCCTCTGACTAGGCCCATGTCGGAATCTTATGATGAGCTTAAAAACAAAGTGGTTCATTGGTTAGACACGCACTCCAATTTAAGCCCCCAGATATACGGATCTATGAAAAGGGTGAATTGGTTGGGGTCTGATGTTAAGAGGTGGGCCGGGGATTGTGTGGTGATCAATTTTAATAGGCCCACCATTGCAGCGCATGTTCTTACAGCTCTAAATTAATTTAGATCTAGCAGACCATCAAACATTCAGGATCTTCCTCTTGGTTTTTTTTACAAGCCAGAAGTGGTTTGCTAGACCTCATGGAAACAGGCGCCGCAGTGGCAAGGCTCTCGGGGCAGACATTCACCTGTTCGTCCTGCATCCCCAGTTTTGCTCTCTCGTGCTACCTGGACTCTTGAGAATTACTTGCCTATCCTGGTCTATCTTTGTCTACTATTGTCCCCCTGTCCACAATCACCCCAGTTGACAGGCCGGGTAGCAACCCTTATGATTTCCTGCTGCTATCATTAAATATTGCTGGCCTGGCAGCTAAGTTTAATCATTGTAATTGGGTTTCTTTTGTAAGTCAATATCAGGTGATCTGTTTGCAAGAAATGTGGAAGAGCTAAATCAGTTTTTTCTTGAAGGGTGCAAAACCTATTTTACCTCGGTTGTGGCTTCAGCAGCAGGGAGGGCAAAAAGGGGTTGATCACCTTTGTCTCTTTGGGCCTCTGTGGGAAAATAGAGGATTTTGCCTCGTACTCGCATTTGATGCAAGTGTGGAAGTTAATGTTTCCGGGTTCCATATCTTTTGCATTAATCATTTTTTATAACGCTAAAGCCTGGTCTAATGAGCTATCTTACTCACCACATTAAGTACAGCTATTGACAACCAGACTGGAAGTAGGTATGGTCTGGATAAGTTAATCTTAGCTGGTGATTTTAACGGCCACTTTGTGAGTGCCCTCTGGATTTAAATAACATCGAGACTAAATGCACTTTGGTAGAGGTGCTACACATGGCCCTTACTAGGGAGGGCTCTGAATTAAACTTAATCTTAAGCAGTTATAGTCTTGTCTTTTCCCTGGAGAAAATAGTCAACTCCATTAATCCCTGTATTTTACCAACTTTTAGGGGTAGGGGTTGCACTTCTAGATTAGATCTTATCTTTGTGTCAGCTCCACTGTTTTTGCTGATCACTAATTTCAGTATAGTGCACAGCCCATTAAGTGATCCTAACCCTCTTTCCTTAGCGATGAGTGGGATAAGTTCTTGTACCAGGATCTGTGCAGGGATAGAGGAAGAGTTTTCTCCAATAGAACAAGACAGGCAGTTAAGTTGGTCCCAGGTAGAGCCTATGCAGCTTAAAATATCTCTTTTCTCAGGGTGCAGGCATGAGATTTTTACATGTCTGGATCTATGCGCCTCGAGTGGGTCAATCCTATCTGCCTATGCGGATATCTTGCATAAGATGTTTTCATTACTTAAGGCTCCCATGACTATCACTAGGTCACATGATTCCAAACGGTTGGACCGCAGTTGCTCCAAGGCTCTACGAGGTCTGAAGGAAGCAATAAAGGGGGTGCCTAGAGACAAGGATTGTGTGGTTGCTTGTCTCAGGGCATATACATTGGAACTCACATACTGTAAAACTGTTTTAAAAGAGAGAGCTTGGGATGATTTAGCTCAAGCTTGTGCTACTAAAGATAGTTCCTTGTTCTGGCGTATAATAAATCGGCCCTGTTTGGCTAGTGATAATGGCACTGCTGTTCGCCACCATAATACAGAGCACCAATGGATAGCACACTTTGCAGAGATTTATAATTGTGTGTATAGTGGGGGTAGTGATGATCTGGGTGTGTTCTCGGGGTAGGGGGATCTAACCTCGTTTTTACGTTAGAGGAAGTTAGCCATGGTATTTTAGCGCTATCATGAAATAAGGCCTCAGAGCCTGATGGAATAACCCTTGATTTGTTTTGGATGATATTGAGATCTGTGGTAAAGCCCTGATGATGGTCCTAAATGCTACAGTGAAGGATGGCCCTCCACCCTCATGGTCCACTGCTTTTATTGTCTCCATATTCAAGAAGGGGGACAAAGATAACCCTCAATCTTATAGGTCGATATTCTTGATTGATGCCGTTGTGAATGTCATGGGAAGGGTGCTTTTAGACAGGCTGATGTTGTGGGTGGATAAAAATGACAATCTCTGGGGTACAATATGGTTTTAGGCCAGGTAGATATACAATTGACATGCTTGAATTTATATTTGATTATAAAAAAGTATACTGTTCCCCTGTCTGAGTCAATCCACTTGGCTTTTATGGATTTAACGTCTGCCTTCAATAGGGTCAACTGAGAGAAGTTGTGGTGTTTGCTTCTCGCGATGGGGTGGACCCCGATATTGTGCTTCTCTTAAGAGATTTACATGCACACACCTCAGCATCAGTTCAGTATTCTCAGGACTCGTCTTGCATCCAACCCTTCAGAACCAGAAGAGGGGTTCGACAGGGGTGTATCTTTGCTCCCTTCTTGTTTACCCTTTATGTAAATGGGTTGGAGCAAACCCTCTTTCTGTGGAGGCCGATTGCCCAAATCAAGGGACAAGATCACTTCTAGCGATACTATATGCTGACAAGGCAGTCCTGATAACCAGGGCTACTGTCAGTTTACAGCTGTTATTGAATATGTTTGTAGCTTTTATGGGCAGCCTGGACCTCGTGGTTAACTTTAATAAGCCTATGTGATGGTAGTGGGCCCGCGGTCAACTAGAACAAAAATATTTAGGATAGGTAATCATAGTTTGGCCAAATTTCTGGGTTTTCCTATCTTGGGGTCCAGTTCGACTCCAATAAGAACTGGAGTCCCCTGATTGCAAACAAGAAAGATGAGTTTGCTAAGGCCAAAACAGCTGTTACTAGTTTAGCTCAGAGGCTGGAGTCTAGGCCGCCCGAGGCCTAAGTAAGGTTTATCAGGCCAAGTGTGTTTCCAAGATTTAATATGGCAATGACTTTTGGGGATATACGAGGGCTGATAACCTAAAGACCCTTGAAAACATGTTTTTAAGGTGTGTGCTGCGTTTTTCCTAAAGCACCCCGGCATTTTGTGTGCATGTAGAGTTAGGAGTAAAGTATATTGTATACTGTTATGCTGGATTAAGGTCTGGATCAGGGAGGACTCTCAGCTGAACAGGTTGATCTTTAAGGATTGTCTGTTTCTTGATCATGCTATTAAGATCCTGTGAATTGCATATGTTGAGGACACCTTTAATATTTTGGGTCGGCAGGATCTATTTCACAGCCCCTAGTCCTTGAGCACCTCAGAATTGAAGTGGGTGAGGGACCATTTTCTGGAACGCAAGATGTTACATACAGAGCAGTCATAATTGATGAAATCCTTTATATGGGGGCACATGCTGCTAAAAACAGTTAAGATCATGTAACCGTATCTATCTATTGTAAATAGCGACAGGGACAGATTTCTGTTGACCAGATTTAGATTTAATATGTTGCACTATCTTTTGGCTTTTCCTAGCAGTTGGAGTTCATCTGACTCTCTGGGTCCTTGCGGCTGTGACAATGTATCCGATGTTTAGTAGCTATTTTAGGTTACCTAGGAGAATGTTTATCATTCCTTTGTTGTAATCCCTGGATTTTGTGCAAGTTCGACCTGCTCTTGCAGCTTTTATCTAATGAACACATAATTTTTAAAGTATCTTGTTTTTTAAGAGCTGCTATGAGACTGAGGTATTCCAGGCTTGATTTAGTCTGTCACTGCTATTTGATGATCCTATTTATGTGATTTTGGGGTTGCTATTTTATTGGGTTTTGTCTGCTGATTTTATTATTTTATGTGCAATATGTATTTTTATCGTTTTAGTGCATATTATTTTTTTGTATGATATAACTGGGTTTTTATGCTGTGTACTTTTATGGTTATGATTATAACCAAATAAAGATTCCACTACTACTAGAGAATAAATATTAATGGTTATAAGTGAACTTCCCATGTGCATATCCCTAGGGGAAGATGGATTCCCAAGTGAGTAATATAAACCCACAAAGACCCCTAGTGGCCGCCATGCTATACCTATCATTCAAAGAAGCTGATGTCACAAGAACACAAGCCCCATTGTCTAATAAAGCTATTATATAACTTATACCCAAGGAGGGTGAACCAACGGCCTCTTGATAGCAGCAGTAATCAACACATATCTTTGATTAACATTGATGTGAAGATCTTAGCCAAATAGTGGCCATGAGACTTTGCAAAGCCAAAACTTCTTTATTCCATCCATCTCATGTAGGCTTTATACCAAGTAGGTCCTGTAGGAATCATTTATGATTGCTGTCCCACCTTCTATGCATACTAGAGACCTACCAACAGATGTAGTTGCTGTACTATGTGTTAGGGAGGCCGATAGATTGCTCCCTTCAAATTGCGGTTTTGGGTTTAATGGAGGAACTGGGGGGGCAGACGTTCTGAGAGGTATTTAGTGGTTTTGGGGATCTTGTTGGGGAAACGTGAGATTGCCCGGAACTGGATATCAAAGACTGATCTGGATCTACATGCATGGCAGAATGCCATGTAATGGTGCGCAAAGATGGAGGAACCGGTGTATGTAGCTGCCCTCAAAAACACCGTAAAATATGGGGCATTTGGAGGGACTATTTTGGGCTTGTGGGACTCTGAGGTGGATCCTTCTATTATTTGTGATCGGGGATCTCCAACGCGCGCTTATGTTTTGTTTTATTTGTTGATATGTCCAATATCTTTGAAAAACTATACAAATATTTTATCAAATAAAAAGAAACCTTGCACACTGCAAGTCCATACAGCATCTGGAAACTATGTCTGCCTCATGTGGACACTTATCAGCCAAATCATTTATCATAACTTGCCTATTTGATCAGCAGGTGAAAAATCCACCTTCATCGGTTAACGTGGAAAGAAACTTACTGCAGGATGCACAAGGCCTAGATACCTCTGTAAGCCTAAATCGCTGCTGCACCGAACATCTTGTGCATAATCTTGTGATTCTTACCTAGTAACACATAAAATGCTTAAAATCCGCCCTTGCCTTCATGCCTCAACAATAATATACTAAAAGTGATGGATGGAATGCTTGATTTAATCTCAGTCACTGGTAATTACTCGGGCCTCATCTCAGTCCAATATTAATTTGCACACCTTGCCACCTCAGTTTGGACCCAGCCATATGCAAATCAGTCTTGACCCAGCTAGCTCCATTGGGAACAGACCAGCCCAAACTACCAAGCCAGGCCCTCCCTGAACTGGACGCAAGCAACCCAGGACCAGTTTTGTCCTAGTTAGGTCTCATCAGCTTGTATTTCGGTTCAGAAAGGGCCTGGCTTGGCAGTTTGGCTGGACTGTTCCTATTGGAGCAGGGTTACAGCTGATTTGCATACCTCTGGGTCTAATTTGAGGTGGCATTGGAGGCAAAAAACACGATGGACTGGGATGTGGCCCCCAGTATTACCAGTGGCTGAGAGTAATTCAATCATTCCATCCATTACTTTATTTACTTCAACAATAATTTGGTGTACTGCAGGCATCATTATCAGAGGCTTCATAGTCCAACGTACCAACTCAATCTCCAAAGAAATGACAGATATCGAGCAAATATTCACTAGTGCTCACTCACATACTTTCACTCATTATGCAGCAAATTTGGCTTAAAAATTCCCACCTTGTGGAAATACCAATAAATAGCACACTGATTAAGACGTTGGCTATGACTGTGCCCGGTTGACTTTCAAGAATCTCTGATGATACAGTAACTTCATTCCTGGAGTGAGTTCAGGTGGGTGATATCAGTCCTCTATGAAGTCATTGTCAACATCTTTTTTTGAACCTGTGATTCCCTCTCCAGATTACGTCTGACAAAATACATTACAGCATACCTACAGGTGTTAAGAATGGAAGTTTCTTCTACTGGCACATGAGGGGTTCTTAAAGAATTGAGAATCAAGTTCTCTTATTTCAAGACATTGTACAACTGGTAACGTCTACCCTTAGGTTAAATAAACCTGGCCGTCTCCTTTCCCCATCTAAGTGCTGAAAGCAAGTAACTCCGTATCTTATTGAAATGTTCGTTCCAAGAACTGCACTAACCAGATGTGTTGACTACAATGTCTGCTGCTGGTGAAATGATGAGTCCACCTTCAGCACAGTTAGCATCACCTAATGACATATCGGACACAATCGATGTATTTAATCTAGAAGGATTACAACAGCCATAGCAGCTGCTAAATAATGCATTTTACGACGTGGGAGAATGGATACAGTAAACAGTAGCCTTCTGTGAACATGTCACTTATCAGAAAAATGAACAGTTTGAGATCTTTAACCAGATAAAGAGCTCCTTTTTAGGTCGCAGCCTACCAGACAACACAGCTGTCTGGTTTGCTAAAGGCATCTTGGGGACATTCAGAAAGTTGACCTACGAATGCTTCCCGCCCATCGCTTACCATTGGATTTGTGGTTTGGAACTCACATTTTCAGGCTTTTTATTTGCTGGCTTTACTTGCTTTAGGCTGTCCAGCTCAAGTTCATCCGTCCTGTTGCCCAAACCTTGTTTACTGTATTCCTCCACAAACTCGCTTTCTGCAAACATGCCTTTAAATCTTGTTCTTATCATGACACATTTGCTGTGCGTTCAAAGACAGAGGTCAAATGTTAGGTTGTGTCTTCCAGGGAGCTTGGTGTTTATTTTTCTTTCTCTGGCTTCATAGAGCAAGAATTTATGTGGCAATCAAGCTGGCTGCGGAGTGATGCTTGAGGAAGGCTGTAGGAAGTTATTTTTTATTTTTTTTTACCACACAACAAAATCGAAAAGTCTGTAAACGAACTGTGTTGACAATCAAATCAACACATTGGGTGATGACATTTCCGCGCTTTATCGTTTGTGTGCTGTATACTTTTATCAGTAAAACTGTATCTAAGTGCAAATGTAATGGTTGTTTCAATTGAAGATGTGTTGTCTGTAATGGCAGTACGCTACCATACCATGCATACTCCACTTTACCCCACTCCACTGTGCTTTGCATCACTCCAAGCCACTGCACTCTACTCTGCACCACTCCACATTACGCCACTACAATCTACATACCTCAACTCTACACTGCTCCACTCTATGCCAATGCACTCTACCCCACACTACTCTACTATGCACCACTGCACTCTTCGCCTCTCCACTCTATGCCACCCTACTCTGCAACACTGGACTCTATGCCACTGCACTCTACATCAATGCACTCTGCTCTGTACCACTCCACAGTACACTCTATGCCAATCCCCTCTAAGCCACTCTAATCTACTCTGCACAACTGCACTCAGTGAGACTCAACTCTGGACCACTCTACACCACTGCACCCAAAACCAATGCACTCTACGCCAATCTACTCTGCACTACTGCACACTATACAACTATACTCTGCACCACTGCACTCTATGGCACTCTATTCTACTCTGCACCACTGAACTCTACTCCTCTGCTCTCTACACAATACTACTCTGTGCCACTGCACTCTAAGCTACTCTACTCTGCGCCAAGGCACTCCACGCCACTCTACACCACTGCACTATATGACAGTATACTCAGCACACAGAACTCTCTGCCACTATACTTTATTCCACTCTACGCCACTGAACACTGCGTCGCTCCACTCTACACCACTGCACTCTAGGCCAATCCACTCTAAGCCACTCTAATCTACTCTGCATCACTGCACTCTAAGACACTCTACTCTATACCACTGCACTCTACGCCACTTCACTCAACTCTGAAACAATCTACTCTATGCCACTGCAGTCTACGCTACTCTATTCCACTCCGCACCACTTCACACCAGGCCACTCTACACCACTCCACTCTACACCACTTTACTCAAAACCAATACACTCTATGCCAGTTCACTCTATGCCACTTTACTCTACACCATTGCACTCTACATCACTTTACTCTGCACCACTTTACACCACTGCACTCTACACCAATGAACTCTATGCCACTCTACTCTGCAGCACTACACTCTCTACCACTATGCCACTCTACTCTGTGCCATTTTCCTCTATGCCACTGCACTCTACTCTGCATTTCTCTATGCCATTCTACTGCCTCTACGCCAATGCACTCTATGCCACTCTAATCTACTGTGAACTGTACTTTGACACTGCACTCTATGCCACATCACTCTACCCCTCTCTATTTCTACCCTGCATCACTCTGCTCTATGCCAGTGCACTCTATCCCACTCTACTATGCACCACTTCAATCTACACCACTCCAGTCTAGGTCACTCCACTCTGCACCACTCTACGCCACTCCACTCCACTCTACGCCACTCCACTCTACGCCACTCCACTCTGCAACACTGCACTCTAATCCACTAATTTATGCCACTCCACTCTGCACCACTCAACTCTATGCCCCTTTACTCTACTCTGAAACAATCTACTCTGCGCCACTGCACTCTATGCCACTCCACTCTGTGCCACTCTACGCCACTGCAATCAACACTGCACCACTTTACTCTACACCACAACTCTATGCCACTGCAATACACCCAGCATCTCTATAATCTACCCTGCACCACTCCACTCTGAAACAATCCACTCTGTAACTGCACTCTATGCCACTGCACTCTACTTCACTCCACTGCACTCTACGCTGCTCCACTCTACACTATGCCACTCTACTCTAAACCCTTGATCTCTACGCCAATCCACTCTACATCACTTTTCTCAAAACCAATGCACCCTACTCCACTGTACCTACGCCAGCCACCTTGCACCAGTGCACTTTAAGCCACTATACTCTACGACATTCTTCTCTATGCCACTGCACTTTACACCACTACACTCTACGTCACTCTACACCATTGTGCTACGTCATTGCACTCTACGTCACTCTATTCTACTCTGCACCACTCTACGACAGTACACTCTGACACTCTACTCTGCATGACTGCTCTCTATGCCACTGCACTCTATGCCACTGCACCACTCTACTCTATACCAATGCATTTTACACCAGTCTACATCACTCCACTTTATGCCACTGCAGTCTACCCTACACCACTCCCCTCTACTCTGCACCACTCCACGCCACTTCACTCTACGTCACTCTACTCTGCAGCACTGCTCTCTCCGCCACTCAACTCTACACCAGTCTACTCTGCATTGCTCCACTCTATGCCATTGTACTCTACACCAATTCACTCTAAGCCACTCTAATCTACTCTGCACCAATGCACTCTACGACAATCTACTCTATACCACTGCACTTTACGCCACTTCACTCTATTCTGAAACCATTTACTCTATGCCACTGCAGTCTAGGCCACTCTATTCCACTCTGCGTCACTCCACTCTATGCCACTCGTCACTATGCCACTCTATTCCATACCGCTGCACTCTATGCTACTGCACTGTACATTACTTTACTCAAAACCAATATACTCTACACCACTGCACTCAATGCAAATCAACTCTGCACCACTGCACTGTATGCCACTAAACTCTACACCACTGCACTCTTCGCCACTCTACACCATTGCATACTGTCACTTTACTCTGCATCACTCTATGCAACTGCACTCTACACCACTGCAATCTACAACACTCTACTCTGCATCACTACACTCTCTGGCACTGAACTCTAGTCACTCTACTCTGCGCCACTTTACTCTATGCCACTGCGTTCTAATCCGCATCAGTCTATGCCACTCTACACCAATGCCCTCTACGCTACTTTAATCTACTGTGCACCACTGCACTTTGACACTGTATTCTACGCCACTTCACGTCTCTCAACTCTACTCTGCACAACTCTACTTTATGCCAGTGCACTCTACCCCACTTTACTATGCCCCACTGTGCTCTTTGCCACTACACCCTGCACCAGTCCAGGCCACTCCACTCTGCACCACTCCCCACTACACCCCTCCACTCTGCAACACTGCACTCTATGCCACTACTCTATACCACTCCACTCTACACCGCTTCACTATACTCTGCAGGGCCGGACTGGCCGTAGCGGGCACCGGGCAATCCTCCGGTGCGCCGCATGGGTGGGGGCCGGTTTTGGGCCCCTGGGGGCCAGTTTTGTTACAGGGCCGTTTTTGCAGCATAGCTGCAAAATCGGCCCTGTAACAAAATCGGCCTAAAACCGGCCGTGGCAAAGAGCTCGACCGCACCCCCAACCCCCCGGGGGGGGCGGCCGAGCACTTTGTCAGGGCCAGTTTTAGTTCCCAGTCCGGCCCTGATACTCTGAAACAATCCACTCTGTGCCACTGCACACTTTGTCACTCTACTTCTCTGCCATCAATGATGCGTCCCTCTACACCACTCTACTCTGCCACTGCACTCTACCCGGCATCACTCCACTCTACTCTGAAACTACGCCACTGCACTCTATGCCACTCTACGCCACTGCACTCAACGTTGCACCACTCTACTCCTCTGCAGTCTGCGCTATGCCACTATACTCTAAACCACTGTAACCTACGCCAATGAGCCCTACAGCACTTTACTAAAAACCAGTGCATCCTACACCATTGCACCTATGCCAACTACTTTGCACCACTGCACTTTACGCCACTATGCTCTACAACATTCTACTCTATGCCACTGCATACTACGTCACTCTACACCATTGCACTCTACATCAGTGCACGCTACACAACTCTGTTTTACTCTGCACCACTGTACTTTACCACTCTACTCTGCACAGTGGTGCAGAGTAGAGTGGTAAAGTACAGCTACAACCCTGCACTCTATGAACCTGAACTCAGACATACTACTCTCCATGACTGCACTGTATGCCACTGCACTCAATGCCACTGCACCCTACTCTGAGCCACTTAAATCTATGCCACTCTTTGGCACTGTAGACTACTGCACTGTGCACCACTACACTCTACGCAACTGCACCTATGCACTCTACGCCACTCTGCTCTACGTGCTCTACTCTGAACTGCTCCACTCTACTCTGCACCACTCCTCTCTATACCACTTCACTCTACGCCACTCTACTCCACTCTGCGCCACTCCATGCCATTGCACTCTGCCCCACCGCAATCTACTCTGCACTGCTCTACTCTAGGCCACTGCACTCTATTCTACTCTACATCACTGCACTCCATGCTTATGCACTCTACACCACTTTACTCAGAACCAATGCACTCTACACTCTACACCAATCTACTCTGCACCACTGTACTTTATGGCATTTCAATCTAGGCCACTCTACTCCACTCCACGATACTCCACTCTATGATGCTCTACTCCATTAAACTCTGCTCTACTGACACTCTACTCCACTCCACTCTACAGCACTCTACTCCAATCTATGCCACTCCACTCTACAGCACTCTACTCTATGCCATTCTGACACTACTCCACTCTACAATGCTCTACACAACTCCCTCTACACAGCCCCATGCCACTTTATTCCACTCTATTCTATGACACACTACTCCACTCTATGCCACTCCACTCTGACAATCTACAACGCTCCACGCCACTCTACTCTACAACACTCTACTACACTCTATGCAACACCCTCTACGCCACTCCACTCTGCGTTACACCACTCTACAACTCTATGCCACGCCACTCTACTCAACTCTGACACTGTACTCCATTCTATGGCACTCTACTCCCTCCACAACACTCCACAACACTGTACGCTTCTCCATGACACTCCACTTCTCTCCTCTCCACTCAACTCTACTGTACTCCACTCCACAACACTCTACTCAATGACACTCCACTCCATGCCACTCTCCTTTATCCTACTAACTTTTAGCAGTGCTTAATTTGTAAAAAAAATAAGTGCCAGGGCTCTCGTCAGGAGGCCACTGCAGCATGCAGCTCCCATTGCCCCTGAGAGTGCTGTGAATGATACTAACATATATCGTAAAGGGGAGTGATCCAGTTGAGGACTTTGGAGGCTGGGATCAATACATAATTTGTCATAGAACAGTACCTCCAAGACCATCAATCTAATCTTTTCTTAGTTGAAGAAACCTGATTGTTGTTTCTCCAAGCATCAATGACTTGGCCTATTGTTACTTAAAATGTTTTGCAATGGTGTACACTAAGGTATATTACGCCAAAATAGATTAATCTAATGATTTAAAGGGAATGAGCCAGGAGTCCTCTTACTCAACTCATTGTTTTTTTTTAATAGTTCTAAACAGAAACAAACATTGTACATGTAGTGATTTACATCCATTTAGACGTTAAAGTACGTTTGTGGACACATTAATTAGGGACAAAAGGTATACAGACCAAAAACATTACATAACATGAATTGTTAAACATGTGAAAAACATTGAAAACATATAGAAAAAAACATACAGAGTTGCATGTCTAGAGTCCTACATAGTCACTGAAACGTAGGGTTTTTGGTTCTGACATTTAGCTGGAAGATGGTACTTCTCACTGTTAATCTATTTTTGTACAATGGCCTGTGGCATTTTCACATGTACAGCAAAGGGGGAATTCCAAGTCTTTAACGCGGGGGAGAACTCCCCGTTGCTTAGGAACTCTGTCTCTAATTATTTGGATTAGAGAACTCCCTCATGGGCTGGCTCCCACTCCTCGTGCGTATATCGTAAAGGGGAGTAAGCCAGTTGAGGACTTTGGAAGCTGGGATCAATACATAATTTGTCATAGAAGAGTACCTCCAAGACCATCAATCTAATCGTTTCTTAGTTGAAGAAACCTGATTGTTGTTTCTCCAAGCATCAATGACTTGGCCTATTGTTACTTAAAATGTTTTGCAATGGTGTACACTAAGGTATATTACGCCAAAATAGATTAATCTAATGATTTAAAGGGAATGAGCCAGGAGTCCTCTTTCTCAACTCATTGTTTTTTTAAAACAGTTGTAAACAGAAAAAAACATTGTACATGTAGTGATTTACATCCATTTCGAGAAAAGTATGTTTGTGAACACATTAATTGGGGACAAAACCTATATGGACCAAAAATATTATATAACATGAATTGTTAAACATGATAAGCAATTATTTTGGTTGGTGGGGGAAAGGTAGTAGTGTATGTCTTGGCACAAAGCCCTGTCCTCTCTCTACGGCCCCCCCCCCCCTCAGAAGCTTTTGCACAGCTGGCTAGACAGTAACGTGCTGCCATTTTCACTCCCCGGCCCCTCCAAAGGCTTGCATCCTCCCTCAGGGTGAGGTGTTGTTTTAAATTGGCAGGTCGGTGCTACGGGTGGGCAAATAGCAGAACACTTTTCTTCTGGATCATGAAGGTATAATGACAGAAGACTGTGAGGATGTTGCGTTGCGGCCAGAGCTGCCGACTTTGGAACTGGGGAACAAAGTTTGAGTCTGCATTGGCTCAACATCTTGTGATTCTGTGCAAATCGCTTAGGGCCAGATGTACGAAGCATTTTACCGCTCACAAATGGCCCATCTGGCTGTTTGCGACTGGTAAAATGCTTTTTGGCATGTACCAACCCTATTTTGCGAGTCAGCAACCTATTACCGACTCGCAAAATAGGGTTTGCGAATCGCTATTAGGAAGGGATGTGTTAAGGGGGTCACTTTCTAATAGCGAGTGTCACTGGTATGTAGGAATGTTTGGGACCGGGAATGTGGTTGCAAAACATGCGCTGTTACCACCAACTTCAAGCTGGTGATAACCCATTCGCAACCGGAAGGGGTCCCCAAGGGACCCCTTCCCCTTTGTGAATGTGGAGGCCCACATTTTTTAAGAGCAGGCAGGACCAGTGCCTACTCTTAAAAAATGAAAAGGTAGCTTTTCATTTTTATTTTTGAAAGGCATCCCGTTCTCCCTTAAGGAAAACGGGCTGCATTACAAAAACAATTGCTTTATTTAGAAAGCAATCACACACATGGTGGTCTGCTGTCCCAAGCAGGACACCATCCCTGTGAGTGCAGGCCATTCTTAATGGGTCGCAAAGCGAGACCTACCTCATGAACATAAACAGGTAGGTCTATTTGAGACCCACTGGGAATCGCAAAATGTGTCTAAGACACATTTGTACATGGGTGTTTGCGATTTTCTAATTGAGAATCGCAAAAATGTTGCAATTAGGAAATCGCGAACTGACTTTTTTGTACATCGGTCCCCTGATTTCCTGTGCCTAAAAAAATTGAATGTAGCTGGCGATCATGTAAAGCGCTCTAAAACTTTCAGGGTTGAGCTAGGGCTATATAAAACCGCAACAAAAAAAAGCACTGGCAAAGCCAATAGGTATCGCCTATGCGAGAGCTATTGGCTTTGTCAATGTGCTTCAGCCATGTTGTACAGCATCATGGCTGCTGTGCAGCATGCCCTGTAAGCAAACGGAAAATCGCGCTATGATGCGAAAAGCACTAGCCACATCATAGCGCTTTTTTTTCTTTATTTTCATACTGCACATCAGCCTGGCCGCTATATAACATGGTTGAACAAAACTTTGACAAAGGCAATAGCGCTTTCGTAGGTCAGACCTATTGCCTTTGCTAATGTTTGTTTTATCAGGCTTAACACACAGCAGTGAGTGCATTGACCCATCGCAGCAAAGCCTTTCAAATCGGCGTACTTGTGCTGCACAATCTCCTCGAGAAGTGTTGTAATAGCATTGTAATAGTGCTCTCTCGGTTCCATAGTGATTCATCCTGCATTTAAAAGATGTGTTTGGAGAAAATGAAAGTTTGGAACTGTTCATGTTGGGCATTTCCAGCCCCGCAGCCAGACGCCAAAAGGGCGCGTGTGTAGTTAATTTACTGGTACTTACCTGTGTGTGCAACTGGATGTTCTCCAGATATTTGGAAGGGAAACCTAAAAAACAGCATATTGCCCCTCCTGCCAGAGCTCACCAGAATGAGACTGATAGGGCTGCTGTTCCCCCCCCTCCATGCCTGCAGGCTGGAGGAACTGAGCCTCTTGATAAAAAGGCTATTCTGTCGCGAGTCAGACAGATTTGCAAACATCGAGGCAAATTAAGACTGGCCACAGAGAGAATTGCCACGAATGGTTCTGCAAAAAAATAGACCCAAAACAAACCCAATTCTAAAAAAATGACGAGGAGCATTTCAGTGAGCCGTCAGTTCTACCAGCTATCTGTGTGCCATAGTGCTACTTTCGGCAAGTGGCCGGAACCATCAAGCAACAACGACAGGGAGGAGCGCATGGACAGCAACATGAAGAAGGGGTGCTTGGGCCAAAAGGGGCAGCGCAGACCACATTCTCGCTTCTTGTGTGAAAAAGACCGCTTTATTGAAGACAGGTGCACATCAAACAACAACCCTAGGCCTTAGCCTCACAAAACTAGACCTCACTATACAGTACTTCACTTAATTCCCCCAAACCCCCAACCCCTGAGTCTCTCGCCCCCTTAACATCTCTATCTTGCAACTGTAACTCCTACCCTGGCATTAAACTGTTAACCTTTACATCCATAAACACTTTAACCTACATCTATTAGCATCTAACTATCTAAGTATCATAACGCTTAACTTTTCATTTGCTTCCTCCAGGTTTAACTTTATTACCACCCCCCATTGTCCTGCCTTCCCTATTTTCACAACCATCATCTTAAAGTATAACCATGGCAACTGAAACTGCCCACCGCCACTCAGAAAAGGCCTACCCCTCCTTTTCAGACCCTCCCCCCCCAGGAACCTCCTCCCCTCTGTTCCCATTCATTGCCCTCTTGAGCACCTCTTTTATCTGCAGCAAATATAGCTCTGTTCCGTACTTTAGAAAATGCACCCCATCCCCTCTAAAATAATCGGGTGCAACCTACCTCAGCTCTGGATGCTCTACTCACCCAAACCTTTCCTCCCTACAAAAAACCTGCATGTCCCTATTTATCTTTTGCCTGGCCTTGTCAATGGCAGTGGGTTTCGCCCCTCTCCAGTGTTGCTGCAAATGAATTCCGTCCACATGACGAATGTCCCTGACCACTGACTCCTAATCTCAAGCATGTCCCTCTTCATGTCTTTTAACAAGGCCAGCCCTTTGCAAACCACTAAATCATTTTCACCTAGGTGCAAAACAATAATATCAGGACATCTGTGTCTTCTCAGTAACCTATTCAGGCATTGTAAAAGTTCCTGCCTTCTCATACCACCTTTCCCATGCCAAGTCACTGTAAAAAGCTGCTTGTCAAGCCCGAGGTTAGCACCCTGTCCCTTCTGGAGTAAGTGC
Organism: Calotriton arnoldi; assembly: GCA_963921515.1. Classification (NCBI taxonomy): domain Eukaryota; kingdom Metazoa; phylum Chordata; class Amphibia; order Caudata; family Salamandridae; genus Calotriton; species Calotriton arnoldi. Next base: position 963,067 of record CAWUFW010005005.1, on the reverse strand, counting down.
TTTTCCGCCCACTTAATAATTGAATGTCCTACGATCCATATCGACAATTCAATCGCTTCCGGCCTAGCTACTGCACCTGCAAAGAAAACAAATGTGAGATACAACTGAATTGACACTACACATAACCCACTCTATTCCCTATGCGCACATATCGCTGGAAGCACTCCAACGTCCAACACCACAACCTAATCCTATCTCTGCCACAGCCCCTCTGAGCTGCCTCCGTAGCAGCACCAATTCCAAAGGAATGTGTTCCGATATCCCCCGGGAGTTGACCAATGCTCTCCAATGCTTTCCGCATTACCCATAGCAGTTGATGCGCAGTCACCAGAGCCCCATACTTGTGGCGGAAAACTTCCCTTTGTGCTGCCCCGCTAACCACCTACCAATTTGCTCCCCACCATACTGGACACACATCCTTGGCTGAGAAAACATGTAGCAGCATTCTCTTTCCCAGTGCCCTCTGATCTGTCTTAGATTGCTGAATGCGCAATTCACTCTTGCCCTTCTTACCTCCCACGTCTGCCCACTTTAACTCTGGAACTCCTTTTCTACTCAGTAACTTAGAAACCCTGTAGGCCCCAAAAAACATCCATGACATAAGAGTTGAAAACAGAGCCCACTCCCCGTTTTCCCTGCATAATGCCGGAAGCAACTCCATCACTTGACCTAGCAAATGCCTCGATAGAGGCCTACTCAGCTGAGGCCGGCGACTCCTTTCCCTAGCCCATCCCTCTACATCCTCTTTCCCAGCTCCCCGGCCGAAGGCATGTAGCTCCATAAAAGCTTGCCCATGAAGGCAATTCTGGCCAGCTTTCCCGCTTTCGTGTCAGGATGTACTGTACTACGTCTTCTTCCCTACTCCACTGCTCCGGTCTCCACCTTGCCTCCCCCCCACCCCACGGTATAAACTCCTTTCAAGCCTGTACATACGATTTCCTGGCGGATTCCGCTAGCGACCCTTCCACCAACTGAAGCATCCCCTGTCTCCTATGCTCCACATGTCCAACGGCACCGGTGTCCTGTCCTTTCTGCCTCTGTGACCAGCCCATGGAAACTCTCCCACTGTGAGTGATACAAAGCATCCACAATGACATTGTTCACCCCAGGGACATGCTTCACCCTGAAGGCAACATTATCCTTCAAACAACCCATCACGAAGACTCGCGGCAGCTTAAGGACTTGTTCATCTCTCTCCGACTGCCTGTTCACTACATGTACCACTGACATATTGTCTTCTCTGAATAACAACTTTTTGTGAGCCAGCTCCTGCCCCCAAATAGTCACTGCCACCACCAAGGGAAAGAATTCAAGAAACGCAATGCTCCTGCTCCCATGCTTCCACGCCGCTGGCCACTCATCCGTGCACCATCTTCCCTGCCAATAAAGCCCAAAACCGATCCCCCCAGAAGTGTCCTGTTGGACTTGGCCCTTTTTGCAGGGTCATCCCAGAACTTTTTGCCTTCCTCTTGTATTTTTTCTGACCTTTTGTTGGTGGTTTTAGGACTCTGGGCACTTTATCACTGCTGTTCAGTGCTAAAGTGCATGTGCTCTCTATGGTAAACTTGGTAAGATTGGTCTACACCTGTTTGGCATATTTATTTTACCTATCAGTCCCTTGTACAGTGGTATCTCATATGCCCAGGGCCAGTAAATTAAATGCTACTGGTGGGCTTGCAGCGGTGGTTGTGCCACGCACCAAGGAGGCCTTTCAAACCTGTCTCAGGCCTCTGCCATTGCAGGGCCTGCAAGCGCAGTTTACTGCCACTGTGACGTGCCACATAAAGTTGTTGCCACGTCCGTGACTCCCCTTTTACTACATATCAGTCACCCCTAAGGTAGGCCCTAGCTAGCCCTATGGGCAGGGTACGGTGTAGGTTAAAGGTAGGACATGTGCCTTAACTGTGTGGCATGTCCTGGTAGTGACAAACAGCCTATTTGGTTTCTCACTGCTGTGAGGCTGCCCTCTCATAGGAATGCATTAGGGACTCCCTGATATGTGCTTCAGTGGTAATTCCTGACATGAGAGGGGTAGTGTGATCAAGTTTGGTATGTTTGGAATAGTGGTGATAAATGCTGCGTAATGGTGTTCGCGGATTTATTATCACTATTTTAGAAATGCCACTTTTAGAAGTAGGCATTTCTGTATGCTGTGTGTCTTTGTGCCTGCCTGTTGTGTATTGACTGTCTGGCCTTGGAGTGATAGGGGCTGGGGAGGTACAGTGGCTCCAGAGAGTCTGGGTGAGTCCGCGCTAGGCTGAAGAGGCCTGATATGCATTTGGAGTGGTGGGAGGAGTAGCACCTTAACCTGAATAGGGTTGTGCCTGCCTTCCACAATGATGGCTCCGCCCCCCTGTGGTATGTCTGGGGCCAGGGCCTACACTAACCACAGAGGTGGTTGTGCACTTGAAAAGATATGTGTAAGAGCCTCCCAGAACTGGGTTGGACACAGAGCCCTGTGCCAGGGGGAAGAACAAAGGCACTTGGTACTATAATTATTGGGGCTTTGACCCCATGTCTGTTGAACTGGAGCTTGCTTGGAACAGAAGACTGCGTGGGACCAGGAGGAACCGCAATGGAACTGGGCTGCAGGAAGTACTGACCTGCTGCCTTTTTGGGGCTGGGGGGGACTACCACCCTGCCTAAAGGAGTCCTTGTGCTGGCCTCCCTGGGGACACTTTGCTGTTGTGCCAATGTGGTCTCCCATGACTTTGTGGCTTGCCCCGTGTGGTTATGGCACAGCGCGTGGGGAGCGCTGTGTTCTTATCCCCTATTGTTGCGGGGCACCTGAAGGAGTGCGGAGCAGAGTTTTGAGGCCACCGTCTCCTTGAGCTGACTTGTGCCTGGAGCAGCGTGTGGACGGGCAGCGTGCGTTGGGCCGCATTTCCCGAGCAAAAAGTTGCAGAGACTTCGCTCTGTATTCTGTGGCTGTAAGAAGCCACCGGAAGTCAGGCAGAGGACGCCTGACTGTGGGCGGGGCTCCCGTAAAAAGGAGGAGAGCCCCACGTGTGTCTCGATGCTGCTGTGGGCAAGGCCGGTGGCGAGTTTGGGCTGGAGCCTCGCGGGCTCCCCAGGCCGCCCGGAAGGAATACTCAGCGGGAAGCGGTCAGGCCGGATGAAAGAGACCACCTGAGAGGCTGCAGCGCTGAAGTTGACCCAGCTGGGGTCTGAAGGACCTTGGTGCTTCCGGCTTGCAGAGAGAAGGGGCGGAGTCCTGGAATGTTTGGCAGCGGCCCAGCGCGGTGTGGGCAGCTGCGGTGAAGCTCCCTAGCCCTTACTATTCGACCTCAAGGGGGTCAGAAGACTTCCACCCACCCGGGTTATGAGTGAGCCCGAGTGCCACTGCGGACGCAGCTGCTGCCCCTTCTAGTTAGTACAAAGGGGGGCTGAGATCGGGCAGAGGTCCGGGTGCATGCCTGTGGGAGCACTGGATCTGGGTGTTAGGACAGGGCCGGACCGCTTGGACTGCAAAAGGCATCTAGTCGACTCCCTTTAGCATTGTGCAAGTCATCTTAGCATTTGCGGCACCATTTTGTATTCAGCCGCCATTTTGTGCCATGATCGAAACTAAGCTTCTGTTTCATACTGCCTGCCTCAGCAGAAAACAGCCTCAATTGTTTCTCTGTCTTATTCAAGGTTGAGCTTCGCTGCACTAATGAATAGATCGTTCTGTCACTACATGCCTTTCCCAGTAGGTAGGCCTGCTCCCACTCTCAGAGAGATGGGCATAGGCAGAGTAACCTTGAAACTAAGATAGCATGTTCCCGGCCTCAGGATCGTAGCTCATCCTTCTGTACCCCCTTTGTTCATCAGCTCCTAGACTGGAAAATTCCAGTCTGGGCGGGTCTTTAGGGATGTTGAAAATGTATATCTTGTGTTACCATGTTGGCGGGAGTCAGTCCCTCTGAGCAATCCAAGGAGGCTGGTCAGACCGGACTCCGCTCGAGCGTATACTAATAAATAACTTTGGTTTGTATTCTCTACTGTCTGACCGACTCTTCATTTGTATGGAAGGCTGAGAGGTGGTCGCGAGTGACCTGGGTGACCCTAATCGGGTCACTTCTTCAGTTGGCACCCGAACAGGGACCCCATCGGGTGAGTGGCCCTTCGTTGCCCGCAGACGGGTAAGGGGGTTGTTAGAATTGAATGTGTCATTGCCCCATTACTCATGCTGTATACTGTGTTATGTTAGCATTCATGTAGCTATTTTGTATTGACCGCTATTGCAAATGCATGTGACCAGTCCCTTCTAACTCCGTGCGGGTTAAAGTTAGCATCTGAGACGCCATTTTCCTACTTGTAACCGCCATATTGCGCTGTGATCGAAACCCGGCCACTGTGCCCCTCTCTGCTTGCCTCAGCAGAAAGCTGCTGTCCAGTTAGTTCCTCTTATCGTATTCAAGGTTGAATCCTAATGTACTAATGAATAGCCTATTCTGCCTTTGCATGCCTTTCCTCTCTCGTAGCCCTGCTCCCACACTAGAGAGCGATGAGCTTGAACAAGACAACCTTGAAAATGTGATAACATGTATCCGTTCTGCAGGTGGTAGCCCATCCTTCTGTACCTCCTTTGTTCATCCATGCCCGAGCTGGAAAATTCCAGTCTGGGCGGGTCTTTAGGGGTGTTGGAAATGCATATTATGTTTTACCAAGTGTTCTGAAGGCAGTCCCTCGACAGCTATCCCATGAGGCTGGTCAGACCGGACTCCACTGCAGTGAACTTACTAATAAAAGAGTTAGATTGTATTCTCCACTGTCGTCCCAACTCTTCATTTCTGGGAAGGCCGAGAGGTGGTCGCGAGTGACCCGGGTGGCCCATTTCGGGTCACTTCCTTCAGTTGGCGCCCGAACAGGGACTCCATTGGGCTGACCTATCTCGCCCGCAATCGGTTGTGGAGGACGGGGCCACGTCGGATCAGATGGGCGGATCAGGGATTCCTACACGATAGAGCTTAGTTCTCGCAGCTGCTCTGCCTGTCTGATCGGGCGGTGCCTCACCCAGTGGTCATCCCGGCTGGGGTCCTGAAAAGGCGAAACCCTTGGATCTGACCATTTGGTCCGAAGAGTCGGTGGTGGAGAATAACTCTGCTTGACCTGTGTGCACCAGGTGAGTTTGTCTTGCCTCTTGGTAAATATGGAGCCATCTTGAATAATATTGACTATGTTCTGAAGACCCTTCCTAGCTCGTTTGACTTGGTGGGTCTGCGGACCCTTGAGATACAGGACGTTTGCTAACGCTCTGCCAGGCCACCTGCTGAATTTGATTTGCTCTTGAAAAGGCCTGGGGCTAGAGCCTATCTTCTTGTCTTGGTACAGTCTCCGGACTGTCTTGTCTTGGTGCAGTCTACGGGCTGCCTCTTGAATTTTCTTTGTTCTGTGTGTTATCTGTTTCGTGTGACCAGTGAACGTGTCTTATATTAAGATGCCTTGTCTGAGCAAACTATGGTGTCCGGGGTGCCGCTGTTGTTCTGCCGAAGCTCGGCTGGAGGAGAGGCAACCTGCGCCTCCGGAAGGCACCCCGAATTTTGATATGTATACCAAGCACGGCATTGGCCCTATTATGTTTAGTACATTATGGCACAAATGTACGAGGGACAATGCTGAGCTTCAGTGACCACCGACAGGTACCTTTGATGAACAGAAATTGAACTATTTGCAGGATAAATTGTTTGCTAGAAGAAGTAGGCAGTCGATGTTTGATTCCCTTCAGGTATGGCAGAAGGAAGCTAGGCAAAGGCGCATGCGGGCGGAAAAGGAGGCCAGGAGAGGGAAAATCCAAACAGTAACACAGAAAGCAGTAGCCTACGATAGAGAAAAAATAGAAAAAGGTATAGAGTGTGCTGATAGGAAGTTTTGATTGCAATGTGATAAGTCCTTTGTTGCCCGAGAGGAAGGTGATGCTTTTGTGGATGAACTATTAGAAGCTCGGCCCCCACCTCCCTACGCCCCACAGAGGATATACCCTGTTGTTCCGACGTCTCAGTCTTCCGCCCCTCCTGTTTCTGCATTTGGCCCTTCTGTCTCTGACCCGGCTGCTTCGGCTACGGCCCCGCCTGTCTCCTCCCTGGCTTCGCAAGCTGCGGATGCAGTAGCTGCAGGTCCTCCTGCTGTGTCTGTTGTCCCCGCTCATGCCCACCCTTCTCTCGCACCTTCAACGCAGTCACTACTAACATTAGTGCCCGTCCATTCATCCATCGTGTCTTTCCCGGACATTTCATCCCCGGCATCGTTGGGTGCTGGGACACCAGTGCGTGGATTGGACGAGGGGAATTGAGCTGCGGCACGGGAGTGAATGGGGCGGGTGCTGATTCGATCTGATGTGGGCAACGAGGAGAAAAAGATGGTAGCTGATCAGGCTGCACAGTGGGCATGGAGTCCGATCTACAGTGTAGAGGGCGTGTGGAGAGTGTTGAAAGATTTTGAGCCGTTTGTGCAGCAGCACGCCCTCAAACATATGTCAGCTACATTGATAGGGTTGTGGGAACAGTGTTTTGGTGGTGTAGCACCCCAAATAATTTGACATTCAAGACCGCGTATTCGCTACTGACATGGCCCCTAATGATGTTTTTAGTAATGTTGCAACAATGATTGGTTATCGGGGTAGGCTGCATCAGAAAACACCGACAACTGTGTCCCAGTTCCCAATGAGGGAGGTGCATCCTATTTTCCATCCCGAGATCCCAGAACGGCTTAATGCGCAGGATATTGTTGTTCAACAACAGGTGGAGGCTCGTTTTCAGGAACAATGGGTTTACACACCATGGAAAAGGAGTGAGGTGTTAGCCCTTAAGAGTCAGCTGCCGGACCCTAGGAAAAACCCAACTGCACATTACAAAGAATTAACGGAGGCCGCCTCATCGACGGTGATGGCGCTGGCAGATATTGAGATGTTTTTCGGGTTGTTGGTACCAGTGGATATATGGAGGCAGGTGCATACGCAGGACCATGTTGTAGAGTTGGGTGGCACTTGGAATGAGATCAGGGCATGGGATAAAGAGCGAAAGCCTGGTGAAAAGCCTAAGGCTGAGATACTAGCTTTGCCGAGTCGCATCATTACTTACATGCATTCACTCATCCCACCCAGATGAGTAGATTGGGATAAGTTAGCAGCATGTCGTCAGAAGAAAGATGAAAGTGTGTCCGATTTTTTCACTCGGTTTGAAAGGGTGTTTCTGGATTTCAGTGGACAAGATCTGTCGGTAGAAGGAGGTGTCCGGTTGTTCGTTAATAGATTTGTTACGAACCTGCTTCCCGAGATCGCGGCTCGGTTGCAGGCTTCTGAGAGCACCTGGACTACCTCCTCCCCTTCAGTGATATTGAGTATGGCTCAGTACTATGAACATAGGGAAAATGAGGAGAAGGAAAGGGTGGAGAAGAAGAATAAGGAGTTGAAGACTAAGGTACTAATGCAGCAGGCAGCAAGGGGGTCCGGCAGGGGACGTGGCACTGGTCCGGCCCAGCGGTCGCGTGGCACTGGCAGAAGTGGCGTTCCTGTAGGGATGAACCAGTGTGCGTATTGTAAAAAGGAGGGACACTGGCGGAGTGAGTATCCGGAGATGTTGCAGAAGGTCGCGGCCCCCAGAGGTCGGGGTTCTGGTGGTCGGGGTCGTGGCGAGAGTGGTCGTGATGAGGTCCAGGCTGGTGCATCCTCAGGGGGCCGTTCTGATTAGAACTATTTTGATGACCCCCAGGGAAGGCAGTATTATCACGACGATTATGATCTGGACGAGGTGGCAGGGATGTCCTACAACTAGGACAGCCAGGGACAGGGTGAGGGACCAGTTCAAATACCTGTAGATCAGCGTGGTACTTATGTCACAGCGGATTTGCATGGTTCGGCTAAAATAAATTTGGTGGATACAGGTGCAATGAATAGCTGTTTCTCATTCACTGGTCCCTGGGGCAGCTCTGTCTGGCCATAACAATGTCTCGGTAGGTTTTTCAGGCTTACTGGTTGTGAGCCCCATTTCCAAACCCCTTTGCTTTGACTATTGGCCCTTTCACTGTGGACTTGCCATTCTTGTTGACAACGAACTGCGGAGAAAACTTAATGGTATTAGATTTGTTGAAGAAGTTGCCTGCTACAATTTCATGTTCTCCAGATGGCGTTTAAAAGACGATAGGACCGGATGTAGTCAGTACCAAACAGTGTTTTTCAAAAGATGCACGCTTCCTGCTGAGTTTAAGGATGTGCCGCCCACGTTGTGGGCAACAGGAGATACGGACGTAGGGTTGTTGCAGATATCACCAGTCTCTATTACGATTAAAGACAACGCTGTGCTACCTCGTATTCCTCAGTACAAAATACCACAGGCAGGGAAATGGGCTTTGCTGCAGATTATACAGGACCTGATCAAATCGGGGGTGGTTGAGGAGACAGTAGCAAATGTGTGCAATAGCCCTATTCTCCCCATCCTTAAAAAAGCACCCTTGGATTCCTCTGATGCTCATTCTGAAGTATACCGCTTTGTGATTGATTTGCGGGAGGTTAACAAGATAGTGGTCCCTCAGTTTCCTGTGGTCCCTGACATTACTGCTCTTTTAACGATGATTCCCTCCGCAGCCAAATTCTTTTCTGTGATTGACTTAAAAAATGCTTTCTTTAGCATTCCCATTCATCCAGACAGCAGGAACCTTTTCGGTTTCGCCTTGGCGGGCAGGAGTTTCCAATTCTGTCGAGCTCCTCAGGGGTATACTGAAAGTCCTAGCATATATAGTCAAGCCTTGAGAAGTCAGTTGGATTACCTCTCTATTCCCTCAGGTAATGTATTGCTACAGTATGTGGATGACCTTCTGGTGGCCTTCGATACTGAAGAGAGTTGCAGGGAGGCCACGGTCAAATTATTACTGCATTTGGCACAGCACGGACATAAAGTGTCCCTTTCTAAGTTCCAATATTGTCGACAGGAGGTCACCTACTGTCGAAGGAGGGAAGGAGACTAACACCTGAACGAGTTGATGCCATTGTTAAGATGCCCATCCCTGTGACTCAGAGGGATGTGCGTGCTTTCATAGGCATCACCTTGTATTGTCGTCATTGGATACCTGGTTATTCTTTACTAACGAAGCCTTTGCTACGCCTAACAGCTAAAGATGTGCATGAACCTTTACCCTGGACACATCAATGTCAGCAAGCTTTTGAGCAATTAAAAGTCGCACTTTGCTCTGCACCTGTGCTTGGTACGCCTGCTTATCAGAAGCCTTTCGTGTTGTACGTACACGAAACGGCTGGATGTGCACTTTCTGTGTTAACACAAGCCTTTGGAGGTAAGCAGAGGCCGTGTGTTTATTTCTCTGCCCTTCTTAACACTGTCGCCAGAGCCCTCCCGAGCTGTTTAAGAGCAGCCGCGGCCGTGGCTGTCTCTGTTCGACAATCGGCAGGGCTTGTCCTCAATACTGATCTCACAGTAATGGTACCCCACGCTGTGGACACACTCCTGAACAAGACAAAGACGCAGCACCTTACCAGTGCTCGTCTGACTGGCTATGAACTGACTCTGTTTGCACCGCACATCACCATTAAAAGATGTGCCACTCTGAACCCAGCCACGTTACTACGCCTCCCTTCGGAAGATGAGGAAAGAGATGTCCATGATTGTTTATTTCGAATGGAAGAGGAGACGAAGGGACGGGTAGACTTGACTGACGTTCCCTTATCTGACTCGCAAGGGGAACTATATGTTGATGGTTCTTGTTTTAAATTGTCAGATGGCACCACTACTGTAGCATATGCTATCACTACGCTGCACACTGTAGTTGAGACACCACGCGTTCCCTACCAATCAGTGCAAGCTGCAGAGCTGGTTGCTCTTTTGCGAGCATGTGAGTTAAGCAAGGGATTGGCTGTCAATATTTATACTGACAGCCAATATGCATTTGGGGTAGCCCATAATTTTGGGCGGCTCTGGGCGGAGAGGGGATTCCTGACTTCCCATGGTACGCAAATACAACACGGCCCCTTGATACATAGGCTTTTATCAGCTCTGACACTTCCCAAAAGATTGGCAATAGTGAAGTGTAGTGCCCATAAAGAGATTACTGATGATGTGGGGAAGGGAAATGCATATGCAGATCAGACAGCTAAAGAGACAGCTAGGTCTAAGATGAAGAGAATGTTTGTGGCGGGACCAGCTAGATGGGTGCCTGAAAATGGGATGTTTGAGGACACACTGGAAAACGTGAAGGAAATACAGAGTGAGGCAACAATTGAGGAGTTGGCAATGTGGCAGGAGAGTACAGGAAGCTTAGATGAGGAGGGGTGCTCGACCGATAAATCGGTAAAGCAAAGGTAGATGTTACCAGATGCATACACATTCCCTGTAGTTACAATGGCACATGGCCTAGCCCACATTAGTGCGCAGGGGATATGTAAATTACAGGATCCCGTATGGCGGAACGATAATATACCTAAGGTAGCTGCCCATCAACTGAGGAACTGTATGGTTTGCCTGACGCATAATCCTGGGAAGGGTACCCCTACACCTTCTGGTAATTTTACACCACCTTCCTTCCCTTTCGAGGTTCTCCAGATGGATTACATCGAAATGGAACGGGTTAACAACTTGAAATATGTGCTGGTAGTTGTTTGTGCATTCAGTAAATGGATCGAGGCTTACCCCACTAAAGAGAACACAGGCATGGCGACGGCGAAGGTCCTTTTAAAGGAGTTCGTCCCGCGCTTCGGCTTGCCCCGTTTGATTTGGAGTAACAACGGGAGTCACTTCAATTCGAAAGTCATTCAGCTGGTGTGCGACGGTCTGCACATTAAGCAAAAGTTTCATGAAGCACACCACCCCCAGTCAGCAGGTTTGGTTGAGAAGTACAATGGTACTCTCAAGTTGAAGATGGCCAAGATTAAGGAGAGCACAGGATTGCAATGGCCAGACGCACTACCCCTTGCCCTATTGTCCTCGAGGGTGACAGCTCATTCTAGAATAGGATTATCCCCGTATGAGGTTGTTTTCAGCCGCCCTGCAAATGTTTGGGGCGTCCCCAGGCCTGTCACTTTTCTGAAATTGAATACCCATTACTTGTAGATTACTTATGTGAGTTGACTAAAAGTTTGCGTTCTATTCATCAACAGATAAATGAAGCTTTGCCGCCAACACCTGAGGGGCCCGGGCACAGCATTCAGCCTGGTGACTTTGTGCTGATCCGAAATTATCAGAGGAAGGGGTGCTTGGAGCCAAGGTGGAAAGGGCCTCTGCAGGTCCTGCTTGCCACGAGGACGGCGGTGAAGGTGGACGGCCGGATGAACTGGATTCACTCATCGCACTGCCGGCGAGTCCCTCTGCCTCTCCCCTACGACCGGTGGGTCCTTGATGGCATAGGGGACCACGAGACGGAGAAGGTGCCACGCTTTGTTCCTTTTTCTGATTCCCAACTGACCTGGGCACTGACAGAGGAGGAGAACGACGCTGCTTTGAATGAGGCGGTCCCCCCAGAAATAAGGGCTGCCCAGGTTTCTCCTCCACCTGGCCCACAGGAGCCTGAGTCTCAGTCCCCTGCCCCCTCTGAATTTAAGACTCTTTTCCGTGATGAGACAGTGCCTGGAGTGACTAGGTACAATTTGCATCCCCGGCCAAGGGACAGTGAAACAAAGGAAAAGTCAGATTAGTAGGGATGGACTTCATGGATGAAGAATAGGGTATATGTACCTTGTCTGTGGTACCAACGATAGATAAGGGAAAGGGAGATTGGCGCATTGTCGAGACACTGGACAGGATAAGTTGGGGGCCTCTTCCCAGGAGGGAGGGTGCCCTATCCTGAGCGAAGAGACAAAAAAGGGTTGTGACAGTACAGCCGCACCGTGAAGTGCTCAATAACACCATCGTTGATGAGCAATAAGAGTCCACGAACACTTAACTGTGTGTTTTTCTTTTTCTTTTTTTTTTATATATACCTGGCTCAATAGTACGGACCTTCCTCTGGTAGTTTGATATATCAAAATGTACCCCTTTGGCCGCATTGTTATGGAAGAACAGCCTTTAGCAACACCCCGTTTTGAGCAGAATAGCCCAACTTGGTCGAGCTGGTCTACCAAAACTAAGACAGTGTTCCTAGTAATTGTTGTTGTCGCTTTAGTAGCAGTGTTTGGGATCATATGGTTCCTTGAAGAAAAACATCCTGTGCATTCCCTGATTGGTACTACTCCTGTTCCCCCTGAACATATATTTGTCACTTTGGCCCCTCATAAGGAAAGGCACTGTCAGACTTATGTCGACAACGTTTTTCTGCAGATGCTCCATCAGGCTCACCATACTACCAATGTCACTAATTGTTGGGTTTGTGGCTTACTCCCTTCTGTAATGCATAAGAATGATCTGTTCCAGGCCTGGTTCCAGTTGTTCACCATGGTGTATATCCATTATCACGCTGATGCAATGAACATGACATACCTCGACTAGTAGGCTGTATTGGGATATATAGTGACTCACCAAGGATTTACCCCGGGAGGGATGGGACTACTGGTACTCTGCATTCAGATGCTTGTATGAATGTCTATGATGCCAAAAAGAATGTAACATGGCTGCAGAATGAGATGATGGACTTCCAGGACTTTAACGTCACTGAATATTTCAGGTCTTTTCAATTGTGCAATATTACTCAGGATAAGGCAATGCCAGTACCAGTAATTAATACAAGAGCTAGTTTCTGTGTCCAAGGTTTTGGAAAGGTCCTGTTAGGAGAGAGTACTTGTAACTATACTTATGATTTGAACATCACTAGTAGTCTACCACTGCTTCCGCCCCATAATGTGTATTTCGTTTGTGGGTCCCAGGCTTATGTATGGCTTCCTAGGGGGTGGTCTAATTATCACAGAGACCACAGGTAACAATGCAGGAGTTTTTATCTATTCCGAGTTAGAAGGGTTATTGACACGAAGGATATAGATCAGACAGACACTACCCTGCAGCAATTTACAGATGCCATGAAGGGTATTTTGCCATTTTGGGGTCCAATGCACAATAGCCGTAGTATACGCCGACTCACAACTATTGTAGAAGGGGTTATCAACACTACAGCAGGAATACTGACCAACATCACAGCTGAGCTTCATGATACAAGACTCGTTGCCCTTCAAAACAGGATGGTGTTAGACGTCATCCTTGCCCTTAGGGGTGGGGCTTGTCGCGTCATCGGTAGCAGTTGTTGTGTGTACATACCGGACCACGCCCCGAATGTCTATGCAGCAATACAAAAGTTACACAGACTAGCATCTGATATCTACCAGGAAAATGGCACTTGGTCTTTGTCCGGATGGTTTTGGGGTCTGATAGCAATCTGGGGCTGGAAAATACTCCTATTCTTAGTAGCTATAGCAGGTGTTGTTTTCACTTGTTGCCTGTGTATTAATTGCCTTCCTGCCTGTTGTGCCTATTGTATGCAAAAGTTAACACCCCAGCCCAGAGTCCCAGAACCAAATGCTAAGCCCTCCGCCATGATGGTACAAGCTGTTCATGATTTGATGTGTATAGATGAGGGCATTTTTTAATACTGACATGGGTATCCATCTGATCTTGCTGATGATCAACTGAACGATTAACTGCTGTTCATGTAGACACCATTCTGCTTCCCCCTCCATTAGAATTGTAAAGACCCTTACCTGATAGCAATAATAAAAAGTTTAGCTATGAATGCTAAAAGGAGGGTCTGTTAGAATTGAATGTGTCATTGCCCCATTACTCATGCTGTATACTGTGTTATGTTAGCATTCATGTAGCTATTTTGTATTGACTGCTATTGCAAATGCATGTGACCAGTCCCTTCTAACTCCCTGCGGGTTAAAGTTTGCATCTGAGATGCCATTTTCCTACTTGTAACCGCCATTTTGCGCTGTGATCGAAACCCGGCCTCTGTGCCCCTCTCTGCTTGCCGCAGCAGAAAGCTGCTGTCCAGTTAGTTCCTCTTATCGTATTCAAGGTTGAATCCTAATGTACTAATGAATAGCCTATTCTGCCCTCGCATGCCTTTCCTCTCTCGTAGCCCTGCTCCCACACTAGAGAGCATTGAGCTTGAACAAGACAACATTGAAAATGTGATAACATGTACCCGGTCTGCAGGTGGTAGCCCATCCTTCTGTACCTCCTTTGTTCATCCGTGCCCGAGCTGGAAAATTCCAGTCTGGGCGGGTCTTTAGGGGTGTTGGAAATGCATATTATGTTTTACCAAGTGTTCTGAAGGCAGTCCCTCGACAGCTATCCCATGAGACTGGTCAGACCGGCCTCCACTGCAGTAAACTTACTAATAAAAGAGTTAGATTGTATTCTCCACTGTCGTCCCGACTCTTATTTTCTGGGAAGGCCAAGAGGTGGTCGCGAGTGACCCGGGTGGCCCATTTCGGGTCACCTCCTTCAGGGTCGGGGCCACGTCGGGTCGGATGGGCGGACCGGGGATCCCTGCATGAGAGAGTCTGGTACTCGCAGCTGCCAGTCTGTCTGACAGGGCGGTGCCTCGGCCAGTGGTCATCCCAGCTGGGGTCCTGAACAGCGAAACCCTTGGATTTGATCATTTGGTCCGAAGAGTCGGCAGTGGAGAATAACTTTGCTTAACCTGTGTGCACCAGGTGAGTTTGCTTTGGTTCTTTGTGGATATGGCGCCATTTTGATTTGTATTTGGTATGGTCTGAGGACCGTCTTTGGACAAGCGCTTGAATTTGTTGAGTTCCTTGTGAACATGGTGCCATTTTGGTTTGTATTTGGTGAAGTCTAAGGACCAACTGTGATAAGAAATTTGCAAATATCTGCTTGGCATAGATGGTGAACTAACTTCCTTGTAGAAAATGCCCTGTTTTAGCAAGCTGTGTTGTGTGGGTTGTCGTTGTTGTTCCACTGATGTTCGTCTGGAAGAAAGTCAGCCTGCGCCTCCAGAAGGCACTCCCAACTTTGAGATGTATGTCAAGCATGGCCTTGGCCCTATTATGTTTAGTACGTTATTGGAAAAATATACGAGGGACAATGCTGATTTGCAGTGGCCATTGAGGGGCACTTTTGATGAACGAAAACATAATTACCTGCAGGATAAATTGTTTGCAAAAAGGAGCAGGCAGTCGATGTTTGATTCCCTTTTAACATGGCAGAAGGAAGCTAAACAGAGACGAATGAAGGCAGAGAAGGAGGCCCGGAAGGGAAAGATGCAGACAGTGACTCAAAAAGCTGTAGCGTATGATAGAGAGAAAACAGAGAAAGGAATAGAGTGTGCCGATAGGAAGTTTCGATTGCAATGTGAAAAGTCTTATGTTGCTCGAGACGAAAACGATACATTTGTGGAGGAATTGTTAGATGCTTGACCTCCACCCCCATACGCCCGCAGAAAATATATCCTGCCATCCCACAGCCTCAACAGCCCATTTCCTCTGCTTCTGCTGTTTGTTTCCTCTGTCATTGATCCAGCAGCTTTGGCCACCGCACCTTCTGTCCTTTCCTTGGCTTCGCCTTCAGCGCCTGCGTTGACTTAGAGTCTTCCTGCTACACCTATTGTTTCGGCATCTCTCTCTCCAGCTCTTACACCTACGACACAGCCATTGGCGTAGGTTACTACTCCTTCCCTTTTCCTTCATTCCCAGTCGGTACTGAGTAGCGGTACGCCTGTCCGCGGATCAGGGGACGGGGACTGGGCATCCGCTAGAGCGCTGATGGGGCAGATATTGATACGATCTGATGTGGGCGATGAAGAGAAGAGGGTGGTAGCCAATCAGGCCACCCAGTGGGCTCGTAACCCCATCTATAGTACGGAGGATGTGTGGAGTGTGATGAGAGATTACGAGCCGTTTGTGCAGCAGCATGTCCTCAAGCACATGTCAGCTACTTTGATTGGATTGTGGGAGCAGTGTTTCAATGAAGTGGCCCCTCAGATTATTTATGATATTAGGGACAATGTATATGCTGCTGGTATGGCTCCTGGAGAGGTTCTTGGTAATGTCGCAACGTTGGTAGCTTACAGAAGTAGGCTGCTTGAGAAGAGCCCGAAGACAGTGTCCCAATTCCGATGAGGGAGGTCCACCCTATATATCACCTTGAGCTACCAGAGCTGCGAGATCAGCATAATGTTGTTACTAGACCCCGGGTAGAGGCCCGGTTCCAGGAACAATGGGTTTATACGCCATGGAAGAGAAGTGAGGTGCTGTCCCTTAAGACTCAGTTACCCGACCCTAGGAAAAATCCTACTGCGTATTATAATGAACTGACGGAGGCCGCTTCCTCGACAGTGATGACGCTTGCGGATATTGAAATGTTTTTGGGTTTATTGGTACCCGTTGATATTTGGAAGCAGGTACACACACAGGACCACGGTGCAGAATTGGGTGGTACCTGGGATCAGATTAAAGCATGGGATCCGGAGAGGAAGCCTGGTGAGAAGCCTAGGGCCGAGATACTAGCCTTGCCTGGCCGAATTATCTCTTATATGCATTCTCTTATTCCACCAAGGGGAGTAGATTGAGACAAGTTAACGGCATGTTGTCAGAAGAAAGATGAAAGTGTCTCTGATTTCTTTACTCGGTTTGAAGGACTGTTTTTGGATTTTAGCGGACAGGATTTGTCGGTGGAAGGGGGTGTCCGACTGTTCGTTAATAGATTTGTTACGAATCTGCTCCCAGAGATTGCGGCTCGCTTGCAGGCTTTGGAGAGCACTTGGACTACCTCCTCCCCTTCCGTGATATTGAGTATGGCACAGTATTATGTACACAGGGAGAATGAGGAGAAGGAGAAGGTGGAAAAGAAGCACAAGGAGTTGAAGACAAATGTGTTGTTACAGCAGGCGTCTACGGGAAATGGAAGGGGACGTGGTGCTGGTCTGGCCCGGTAGCTTCCCTGTACTAGCAGGAACGCTGTGCCTGAAGGGCCGAATCAGTGTGCGTAGTGCAAGGAGGAGGGGCACTGGCGTAGCGAGTGTCCGGTGTTATTACAGAAAGTAGTGGCGCCTACAGGACGGGGTGCTCGAGAACGGGGTCGTGAGGCAAGTGATCAAGATAGGGTTCGGGAGGATAGGACATCGCAGAGTCGCTCAGACCAGAACTATTTTGATGACCCTCGAGGGAGACAGTATTATCACGATGATTATGATTTAGACTAGGTGACAGGGATGTCTCACAGCTAGGACAGCCAGGGACAGGGTGAGGGACCAGTCCAGATACCTGTAGATCAGCGCGGTCCTTATATCACCGCAGATTTGCAAGGCTTGGTTAAGAAATTCTTAGTGGATACAGGTGCAATGAATAGCTCTGTTTCTCGTTCGCTGGTCCCCGGGGCAGCTCTGTCTGGCCAAAATAATGTTTCGGTAGGCTTTTCTGGTGTGCCGGTTGTGAGCCCGATTTCCAAACCTCTTGCCTTGACTATCGGTCCTTTTACTGAGGATTCACCATTCTTGTTGACGTCTAATTGTGGAGAAAATTTGATGAGCTTGGATTTATTAAAGATGTTACATGCTACAATTTTTTGTTCCCCCTGAAGGTGTTTACATGACAATGGGCCCGAACGTAGGTAGCACTAAACAATGTCTGTCAAAAGATGCACCTCTCCCTGCTGAATTTAAAGATGTGACACACACGTTGTGGGTCACTGGTGATACAGACATAGGACTGTTGCAAATTCCCCCGATTTCTATTAAGGTTAAAGACAATGCCGCTTTGCCTCGCATTCCCCAGTACAAAATTCCATAAGCGGGGGAGCAAGCTTTGCTGCGAATTATACAAGATCTGATTGAGTCGGGCGTGGTTGAAGAGACAACTGCGAATGTGTGTAATAGTCCTATTTTTCCTATTCTAAAAAAGGCTTCTTCAGACTCCCCCGATGACCCCCCAGATGTTTATCATTTTGTGATTGATTTGCGCGCAGTTAATAAGATAGTGGTCCCTCAGTTCCCTGTGGTCCCTGACATTATTGCCCTTCTGACAATGATTCCTTCCTCTGCTAAATTCTTTTCTGTCATTGATTTGAAAAATGCGTTCTTTAGTATCCCGATCCATCCTGACTGCCGACATTGGTTCGGTTTTACCCTAGCTGGTAGAAGTTTTAGATTCTGTCGAGCTCCTCAGGGCTATACTGAGAGCCCTAGTATATATAGCCAAGCCCTGAAAGCCCAATATGACTCCCTCACGCTTCCCCCAGGTAATGTATTGCTTCAATATGTGGATGACATACTAATAGCTTCTGACACTGAACAGGAATGCAGAGACAGTACGGTTAAGTTGTTGCTACATTTGGTACACCATGGACATAAAGTGTCCCTTTCTAAATTTCAATACTGTCGACAGGAGGTCACCTACTGTCGAAGGAGGTAGGAGATTGACCCCTGAGCGCATCAGTGCCATTGTTAAAATGCCTATCCCTAAAACTCAGAGGGATGTGCGCGCTTCTATTGGCATCACTTCCTACTGTCGCCATTGGATCCCTAATTATTCATTACTAACCAAACCCCTGCTCACATTAACCACTAAAGATGTGCATGAACCCTTGCCTTGGACGCCTGAATGTCAGCAGTCTTTTGAGCAATTAAAAGTTGAGCTTTGCTCTGCACCTGTGCTTGGCATGCCTCATTATTTGAAGCCGTTCGTGCTGTATGTTCACGAGGCGGCTGGTTGTGCGCTCTCTGTTTTAACACAGGCCTTTGGAGGTAAGCAACGGCCGTGTGCTTATTTTTCTGCTTTGCTTGTTCCAGTCGCCAGAGCCCTCCTGAGCTGTCTACGAGCGATCACTGCAGTGGACATCTCTATAAGGCAATCGGCTGGGCTCGTACTTGATACTGACCTCACAGTCATGGTGCCCCATGCTGTGGATACCCTATTGAATAAGACCAAGACACAGCACCTCACCAGTGCATGTCTGACCGGCTATGAGCTAACCCTCTTTGCCCCACATATCACAATTAAAAGATGTGCCACTCTGAACCCAGCCACGTTACTACCCCTCCCTTCTGAGAGTGAGGAAATTGACATTCATGATTGTATTTTTCGAACAGAGGAAGAGACGAAGGGACGGGTAGACCTGATTGATGTTCCCTTATCTGACCCCCAAGGGGAACTATATGTCAATGGCTCTTGTTTCAAATGACCAGATGGCACCACTACTGCAGCGTATGCACTTACTACACTGCACACGGTAGTTGAGACAACACAAGTTCCCTATCAGTCCACTCAGGCAGCTGAATTGGTCGCCATTATTAGAGCTTGTGAATTGAGCAAGGGACTGGCTGTTAATATTTACACTGACAGCCAGTATCCCTTCGGGGTCGCCCATAATTTTGGGCGGCTCTGGGCAGAGCGAGGGTTCCTCACTTCCCATGGGGCATGCATCCAGCATGGTCCTCTTATACATAGGCTTCTGTCCGCCTTGACACTTCCTAAGAAATTGGCTATAGTAAAGTGCAGTGCCCACAAGGCAATTACTGATGACGTGGGAAAGGGGAATGCATTTGCAGACCAGACAGCTAAGGAGACAGCTCGAACAAAGATGAAAAGGATGTTTGTAACGGGTCCCGCTAGGTGGGTGCCCGAGGTCACTATGTTTGAGGATACGCTGAACAATGTGAAGGAGATCCAAAGTGAGGCAACAATTGAGGAGTTAGCAGTATGGCAGGAAAGCACAGCACGCTTAGATGAGGATGGGTGTTGGACGCATAAGTCAGGAAAACAGAGATGGATGTTACCAGATGCATATGTCCTCCCTGTGGTTACTAAGGCACACGGACCAGCCTACATCAGTGCAAAGGGTATTTGTAGACTGCTAGATCCTGTATGGCAGAATGACAACATTCCCATGGTTGCTGTTCACCTAGTTAAATACTGTATGGTATGCATGATGTATAATCCTGGTAAAGGCACCCCTGCACCCCCTGGTAATTTTGCACCCCCTTCCTTCCCTTTTGAGGTCCTTCAGATGGATTGTATTGAGATGCAGCAAGTTAACAATCTGAAATATGTGTTAGTGGACGTTTGTGCATTTAGTAAATGGGTTGAGGTTTACCCCACTAAAGAGAACACAGCCATGGCGACGGCGAAGGCATTCCTAAAGGAGTTCTTCCCTTGTTTCGGTTTGCCCCGTTTGATTTGGAGTGACAACGGAAGCCACTTCAACTCAAAGGTTATCCAGTTGGTGTGTAATGGTTTGCACATCAAACAAAAATTTCACGCTGCAAACCACCCCCAGTCAGCAGGTCTGGTTGAGAAGTACAATGGTACTCTCAAACTGAAATTGGCAAAGATCCAGGAGAGCACAGGATTGCAGTGGCCAGATGCTTTACCATTAGCTCTTTTGTCTACAAGAGCTACGGCTCACACTAGGACAGGATTGTCACCGTACGAGATAATGATCGGGCACCCGGCGAATGTCTGGGCATCCTGCGACCTCAACGGTTTTCAGAAATTGAATACCCGTTGCTTGTGGATTATCTGTATGAGTTAACTAAAAGCTTGCGTTCTATTCACCAACAGATCCACAAAGCCTTACCATCAGCACCTGAGGGGCCAGGACATGATATTCGGCCTGGAGATTTCGTATTAACCAGGTACTTCCAGAGGAAAGGAAGTTTGGAGCCGCGGTGGAAGGGGCCTGCCCAGGTGCTCCTCGCCACCCGTGTTGGACTAGAAAATACTTCCGGTCGGCCCCCCCTATTGGCATTGTGCTTAAGGTAGCATTTGCGGCACCATTTTGTCCTCAGCCGCCATTTTGCGTAATGATCGAAACTAACTTCTGTCTCATTCTGTCTGCCTCAGCAGAAAACGGCTTCGATATTTTTTTTGTATTTCTTCAAGGTTGAGCTTCGCTGTCCTAATGAATACCTGAATGTGTCTTTGCATACTTTCCTTGTTAGATGGACCCGTTTTCATGCTTACAGTGGTGGGCACGAACATAGTAACCTTGAGGTAGAGATAACATGTACCCGATCCCAGGATGTGTGCAACTCATCTTCTGTGTCTCCTTTGTTAACCTGCTCCAACTGGAAATTTCCAGTTCTGGGTGGGTCTTGCTGGGCATTGGAAATGTAGAACAACTGATGTAATGCTGGTGAGAGTCTGTCCCCTCGGTAGCATCTCAGGAGGCTGGTCAGACTGGACTCCCCTCGAGCGAATACTAATAAATAACTTGGTTTGTATTCTCTACTGTCTGACCGACTCTTCATTTGTTTGGAAGGCTGAGAGGTAGACGGGAGTGACCCGGGTGACCCTAAGCGGGTCACTTCCTTCACCCGCACCGCCGTGAAGGTGGCCGGCCGGAAGAACTGGATACATTGCCAACACTGTCGCAAGGTGCCCCTGCCTTTACCCTACGACCAATGGGTGCTTGACGGAATTGGCGTCTCTGAAACTGAGCAGGTGCCCCGTTTCGTTCCTTTCTCAGATGCTCGGCTGACGTGGGCACAAACGGAGAAAGATAACGACGCAGTGTTGAATGAGCCAGTGCCTCCTGAGATCAGGGCCATCCAGGAGCCCCAGTCGACTGGCCCATCTGTGCTTGAGCCCCAGTCTATTGACCCCTCTGTGGCTGATCCCCTTTTTTCTGACCCCTCTGTGCCTGGAGTAGCTTGGTAAAGTCTGCGCCCCCGACGGAGGAGCAGTGCACCAAAGGAAAAGTCAGATTAGCAGGGTTGGACTCGATAAGTCAGGCTGCAGTAGGATAGGGAGAGGTGAAATTGGTGCATTGTTCAGACATTGGACAGGATAAATAGAGCATGCTCCCCTGAAAAAGGGGGGTGCCTTATCCTGCGCGATGTGGGATTTCTTCAGAAAAGAGCTGGGATCACCTAGCTGCACCGCCAGTGCTCAACAGTGCCAACGTTGATGAATAGGAGTCTACCAGTGAGGCTCTGAAGGACACTGGGAACATTTGCCCCTTCTTGTTTTCCTTGAGGTTGGCTCCATTGCATGTCCTTTCCTCTGGCCATAATGTATCCATTTGGTCGCCCCATTAAGGAGGAGGAACAGCCATTTGCAGCCCTGCGTTTTGGGCAGAATGAGTCTGGTTGGTCCAGTTGGTCCACAAAGAGTAAAATAGTTTTCATGGTAATTGTTCTGATTTCCTTAATGGTAATACTTGGAATAGTATGGTTCCTTGAGGAGAAATATCATGTGCAATCTTTGATTGGTACAACGCCTGTTCCCCCTGAACACGTTTGTTACTTTGGCCCCCCATAAAGGTGATCACAGAAAAACATATGTAGACAATGTGTTTTTGCAAACACTCCATCAAGCTCATGACACATCTAACATTACAAACTGTTGGATATGTGGACTGCTCCCTTCATTTACACATAAGAGTGATAGCCTGTTATCGCTGCCTATGTCTTACCTAGGCAGTTGAGAAGGATGGTTCGAATTGTTCTCTATGGTATACATTTATTATCATTCTTGTACTATGAATATGACATCTGCTGATTATCACACAGTGTTAGAATATATACGTGTCCACCAAGGATTCACCCCGGGAGAGCAAGGGACCCCTGATACATTATCCCCAATGGCTTGCATGAATGTATATGAGAGAAAAATGTCACATGGCTTCAAAATGAAATGTTGGATTTCCAGGGATTTAATGTCACTGAATACTTTCGCTCATTCCAGATGCGCAATATTACTCAGAATGAGGCAATACCTGTGCCAGTAGTCAACACAACAGCTGGATTTTGTGTTCAAGGGTTTGGGAAGGTAAAAGTGGGTGAGAGTAATTGCAACTATACCTATACATTGAGCACGAGTAATAGCCCACCTTTGCTCCCACCGCATAATATTTACTTTGTTTGTGGATCTCAAGTTTATGTTTGGCTTCCTAGATCAGGTGTGTTATCTCTCTTTCCTCCTTCCCCCAGTGTACATAGCACCGCCCAATTATCATAAGGACCATCGATTGCAGCGTAGGAGTGCCCATCTGTCCGGAATTAGAAGGGTTATTAACACAGAAGACATAGATCAGACAGACACCACTTTGCAGCAGTTCACGGATGCTATGAAGGGTATTTTACCCTTTTGGGGCCCTATGTCTAATAGTCTTAACATTCGTTGACTCGCCAGAGTTGTGGAAGGGGTTATTAATACAACATTAGGGATTCTGACAAGCATTACAGCTGAGCTCCAGGCTACGAGGCTTGTTGCTCTTCAGAACAGGATGGTGTTAGACATCATCCTTGCTGACCGGGGAGGGGCCTGTCGCATCATTGGCAGCAGTTGTTGCGTGTACATACCGGACCATGCCCCTAATGTATAAGCTGCATACAGAAGTTACATAGGCTTGCATCTGACATCCAGCAAGAGAATGGCACCTGGACTCTTTCTGGTTGGTTCTGGGGTTTACTAGCAACTTGGGGGTGGAAGATCCTTATCTTTCTACTAGTAATTGTAGGTATAATTTTCACACGTTGCCTAAACATACATTGTCTTCCTGCTTGCTGTGCTTAATGTGTTGGAAAATGAACACCCACACCGAAAGGCCCCAATACATGATGCTAAGTCTATGGCCATGATGATACAGGCTGTCCACGACCTCATGTCAATAGATGAAGGTATTTTTGAATATTGATAATGTGTGTATTAACATGCAATAGTGATCTTCTTCATCTGCAAGCAATTATTGGCTTTCTAACACTAGACAAAATTGTTAGCAAATGCTAAAAGGAGGGTCTGTTGGACTGCAAAAGGCATCTAGTCGACTCCTTCTAGCATTGTGCGAGTTAAGTTAGCATTTGCGGCACCATTTTGTATTCAGCCGCCATTTTGTACCATGATCGAAACTAAGCTTCTGTTTCATACTGCCTGCCTCAGCAGAAAACAGTCTCAATTGTTTCTCTGTATTATTCAAGGTTGAGCTTCGCTGCACTAATGAATAGATCGTTCTGTCACTGCATGCCTTTCCCAGTAGGTAGGCCTGCTCCCACTCTCAGAGAGATGGGCATGGGCAGAGTAACCTTGAAACTAAGATAGCATGTACCCGACCTCAGGATCGTAGCTCATCCTTCTGTACCCCCTTTGTTCATCAGCTCCTAGACTGGAAAATTCCAGTCTGGGCTGGTCTTTAGGGATGTTGAAAATGTATATCTTGTGTTACCATGTTGGCAGGAGTCAGTCCCTCTGAACAATCCAAGGAGGCTGGTCAGACCGGACTCCGTTCGAGCACATACTAATAAATAACTTTGGTTTGTATTCTCTACTGTCTGACCGACTCTTCATTTGTATGGAAGGCTGAGAGTTGGTCGCGAGTGACCCGGGTGACCCTAATCAGGTCACTTCCTTCATACCTCGACGTAGGCCTCTGAGTCCTGAAGGAAGAAGGAACCTCAACGAAGAAGTGCAGAAACGCTGTGTCCCCTGAAGGGGCATTGATGCACTGCAATGGTGCTAGTATGGGGAATAACCTGATAACATGAGCTGATCATTTCAGAAGTGGCATAAAGGGCACCAGGTACCCCAAAGGAGAGCGCAGGTGTCGCGCTAATGTGGATGTGTAGGCATAAGGTGTCCTGCTAAAGTGCCGCTCCTATCAGTAGTTACTGGGTGGGGATAACGGTGAAGGTTGTGATTAAGACATGTGCACTGTGGCAGGTGTTTACTGTGGTTCATTGTGCTGAGGATGTTTATGTGTAATGTGCTATGCTGATTATTACCATGATGTCCATGCCTCATGCTTTGTGCTAAGTGCACTCTTACCAGTAGTTACTGGTTGTCCTCCCTAACGGTGATTTATGTACTGATTATGACAGTGGCCCAATTGGCCTGGTGATTTATGCAAATACCTGTAAATACATGACAAGTGCCTGGTGGCAAAGTGTATCTATGTGATTGTGTTCTAATGTGTTTTATGGATAATACAAAGGCTATTTTTATATAACCTTGTGTGGAGTTCCTTTTGTGGTGTGACTAGTGTGTCACTGTTGTGTGAGTGTGTTGCGCAAACGCTTTACACATCGCCTCTGGGATAAGCCTGACTGCTCTGCCAAGCTACCAAGGGGGTGAGCAGAAGTTATCTTCAGTGTGTAACTCCCTTGCCCTGACTAGAGTGGTGGTTTCTGCCTGGCTTAGGCACATGCCCTAGCCAACCAGAAATCCCATTTCTAACACGTCCGAATATATCAGCACGTTCCATTCGCACCCCTTTGGAGTGATCATTGGAATGCCATTGAAATCCTCCAAAAACCTACGCCTCATACGCAGGTCTTCCATTGTGCCCGCGGTGAAGTGCATGTAATAATGAGGCAATGAGAGCCCTACTAAGGACATGCCCAAACATTTACAGAAAGTCCTACCCGTCATGACTACTCTACACGCAAAAATTCAATTTCCCTAGCAAGTCCGGCACCTCCTTGACTGTCACTTTGGGTTTTTCCAACAGTGCGTCTAATAAAAGCTGCATTTGCACCTTCTTGTCAACAGCGAGGCACGCCTCCATGTATATGGAATCCAGTTCGATGAACCGGGCAGCCCCCGCAAAAAAAGTCATCTAGATAGAGCGCCACAGTTCCCCCTGTGCGACATGAAAACCCAGTGTAGGAAGGAGCTGAATCGTTCAAACAGTGCACAAAATAAAGCGTAGCCCATGGGTAAAGCCTTGTCAATATATCAATGGCCTTCAAATTGTATGCCGAGCATCTGATAATCCTCTGGATGTACTGGCAACAGCTGGAAGGTTTACGTAATGTTGCCTTTCTCCATGAGTGCGCCCCTTCCAATCTGTTTCACCAAATGCCATAGCCGCATCCACCAAGGAATATGATACCGATGTAGCTTCTCCTGGGATAAAATCATTAACAGAGCTCCCTTCTGGTCATGACAAGTGTTGTATTAGTCGAAATTAGCTCCTTTCCTTTTTTGGCCCTACCCCAATAGGCGACACAACCAAATTGAGCATAGGCCAGTGCCTGAATGGACCCCGCGTCCTCCCCTGTTCTGCTGCTTGATTACCCTGCTGTCCACTGTAGGTCCGTTGATGTTGATCCCACTGTCTTGCCTGTGCGCCCTGTCCTCTACCTCCTGCCCTATAGCATTGCACGAGTGTGTGACTGCCCGCACACTTGGAACACTTGTGCCGGAACTTACAATGGTCTCTTATACACAAGCATTTATTAAAGTGCCAACATGCCCCAATTGTTCCTCCCTGTGTCTTGGCCACCATCCCCACCCCCTCGGGTGGGGCGGGGCTGGAAGGGCCAATATACAGTAGACCACTCACTGTATATGATGTTTTCCCGAACTTTACTGACCCCTTCGTCAGTGTCAATTTCTCCCCATTTTGCCTCCGGGTCCAATGCTAATCGTGCCTGAAATTCCTCGTCGTAGTGTGCCCAGGCGGTATGTGATTTGTGCCCTACATATCAAGTCCATATATTTAAATAAGGAAACACACCATTCAGGGTATTTTTCACAATATATGCTTGCAAAAATTAGAAAAGCCACCGCCCAATTTTCTATTGTCGTAGGCACCCTAGGCCGTTTAGACAATTCAAATACCTCCTCTTTGGACCCTTCTTTTGCCCTCAGTTCCCTGTGGAGGAGCTCCAGCATCTCCACATGCTCCCCTTTCTATATTCTCTTCTTGGTTGTCAGCATTAAGTGAGCTCCAAGCAGCTTAGTCACCCCCATATACGGCAATTTCTTAATCTTTATCTCCAAACTCTCTTTCGCTCCTGTGTCCTCTGCCCTGTCTTCCCTTGTGCCTCCTTCTCCTCTGCATTCCTTTGTGTTGTGTCCTGTACTTCTTTTGGCCCTGTGTCTGGCACCTTTGTCTCCTGTCTTTGTCCCCCTACCCCTCCGTCTGTATCTGGCCTATCCCTGATTTAATCTCAGCAGCATGCACTTCTGTACTTACGCCGGCGTCTTTCACATACCGTCCTCTTCGCAAACATATGTCCCAGCTACCCTCATTTTCCCCCGCATTCACCCCCCACGGACACCTTGTGTTTGTGTAGTGTATTGTCCCTAGCCCCTCCAGCACCCTTGCCTGGCGTCAATGTCGGATTCCTGCCTGGATCCAGCCACCCAACTAGTTGTGAAGGGGCTCCGCCAGCCAATTCCTTCCGACGTGTTCCCTGGCTGCTGTGACTCTCCTACAATAAACTAGGAACAACTGCATTATGTGACCCCGCGCCATTAGCCCACCACCTGTTTTCTTCCTCTTGTACCTCATCATCCACCACATCAACTTCTTCTAGACTCATTTAATCATTGGCCAACTATTTCTGCTCTTCACCTATTTCCCACCTCCCTGTGGGCACCAAGCCTTGCGTATCCAACCTGTCATCCGCATTCGATTCCAGACCTACATCAATACCTGAGGGAGGCCAGGATAGCGTGTGACGCCCTCCCGGCCGATACCCCATCTGCTGCTGCTGCTTGATGCTGCTGTTTACCGTCCAAGGGGCCGCATTGACCTGTCCCAGTTTATGCACTACCAAGGCCACCCCAGACCTGCTTGTGGCAGTGTTGTAGCCGTCCCACGTCGCAATCTGGCCGGCCGCCCAAGACCCTTCCATCTCTTTCCCTCGAGTCTGTGAGCCACATAAGACTCTCCCGAGTCTGCATGTCGGCCTTGGCGCTGATCCTGAAAAATAAAGGGCAGATCCATTGTTAGTGTCCCTAAATCCCTGCTCTTCACCCTGGTCTGGCACCCAATGCCAACTTCCCCCACATAGTTCATCCCAACTACCCCCTACGCCTTGTGAGCCATCTCGCACTTGCTGCCCTGTCCCGAAAAAAGCCTCCGACCCCCTCACCCCAATTCTCTGCCCCTCCTCCATCCCCCTCTCTCCATCCTCTTCCCCCAGTTTGTCCTCGTCACTCCACTCCAGCGCTGCAGCTACCAACACCGAAGCTGGGCCCGTCACATATTGCTAAACGCCTCCCACAGCTGTCTCTGAAGCCCCATCTCCTTGTCGCATACTGGACCCTGTTGGGTTCTGATGCATCCACCCCCCTCCTCGTCCCAGAAGTATTTTAAAGCTCCTGGGGCCCTCTCTAATCACCCTCCAGTTGATAATGCCACAGTTGATTTAGCCGGACCGCATTTAAGCATCATGAACCAAATTTAGGTCAAGTCTAACTGTGCCTACCATATTTTGCTTGCATGGCCTTTGTTATGTGTTTGTCAAAAAATCTGTTAGAAGTGCAAAAAATGTGTCATCTGGGTCGGAGACGATTGGATAATAGACTGGTTGAGTAGGTAGGAAAGGAAGGAGTCCATAGGGGAAAGCTGTGAATATGTGAATCCATGGTTTAGAGGAAGAGGGCTCTAGAAATAGTGCAGAAGGGAGGGAAGTAGAGAGGAGTGCCAAGACCCAAAGTACAGACCTCTGAAGGCTGAATGTGGGAGCGAAAGAGACCCTCTGAGCTAGACGCCCTGGCCCTTTCGCTAGCTCCTGCTGGCACCTGATCAAAGATCAAATGAACACAAGGAGATCTTTGGCTGTGAGTTTACGACCCCCTTCCCAAAGAGACCAGTTAAAAAAAAATAACTGGGGGAATCCCTACCCTGTACCCTGTTTCCTGTTTCCTTTCCATCTCCACATGTAGGCACAAGGCCGGCTGACCCACTTCACTGCCTCCCTGCCTGCATCTGCCCCCTTTTTCCCCCTCCCCTTTTCTCCTGTGTCCTCACACCCCCTCCTTTTGCTGGAAGGGTGAACCATACTGCTGCCGGGCCCTACGCCCGCCTCGCCTCTCTGCTGCCCTTTGGCAGACAGCTCATGTTGCTTTTCATTCTCCCCTTCCCCCTCCCTCGTGCCGGTAAACCCCTGTTTCCCCCCCTCCCACTCCACCACCCACTTCCATCTGCTCCTCACAGGACCCAGATGCTGCCTCCTGAGCTGCCACAGCAGCTTCCCCCAGCACGGCCTTCACTAGGCCTGTCGGTCGTACCTTGGACCCGCTCCCCGCGCCCACAAATTCCAGTGCGGGCCGCCGTGCTGGGCCTTTCCCAGAATGCGAGCCTCGCTCACCTCTTAGGGTCACTCTCATGTCTACAGAGTGGCCCTTTACGCTTACATGCAGCCTTCCCTCATAACTTCGGTCACATTGCGGAGGTGAGAATCGCCGCCACCACACTGCTCGCTGTATGCCTCGCCGGTCGCGCCACGGCATGAGCGCCCGGGGTAAGCAAATCCAAGCATCCCGTCTCCGCGAGCAGGGGCATGGCCTCTTGCACCCCGAAGTCTTCCATCAATCCTATACTCCTACTACACCTCTTCGCAACTACAAACCTAATTAATGCTTACGGTCGCAAGCAGGGAAAATTCACTGAAAAATCACTAGCTGGTGCTGACGGTCACCATGTCACCTACCAAAATGGTGACCGGCCATATAAAATGGGTGCATATATATTGGGCATGAAGCCCAACATAGCCTAGTCCATAACGAGCCCAAAGAAGCCCAAATGTAGCCTGGGCTGTCCAATTGGCCCACTTTGGTCGGCTGCCCCCCAAAGCCCATTTTCACAACAAATGTATTCACTGGTCTGAGGTCACAGCAGTTATTAAAAAAAAAAAAGAGAAACAAATGGAAAAAAACATTGGCATATATAAAGTGCTATGGCGCTACCAGCTGTCGCTGCGCCTTAGCGCTTTTTTTGGGGCAGGCGGGCGGGACCATCCAGTAACGATGACCGGGAGGAGGGCATGGGCAGCAACATGGAAAAGGGGTGAGTAGGAGGGGAACAACCAACACTGAGAAGTAGTGGGATGGAGAGAGAAGTCCAATTAGTCCCCGAATCATTAGTCGAGTAGCAGACTGACACTAATTGAAGAGAATCAATCTGTGCTTGGTCCATGACCTACAGAAAGAAAAGGAAGTGACGTTGGGTTTGCGCTGGCCAGTTAGGAAGCAGAAAAGAAGAGTGACAATGGCTTCAACAAATGGTAAGTAATCGGCGGGCCCCAAGCCCTTTACTGTAAACAATACCCCTCGCAGCAATAGCGCATGTGCGCTGTCAGGCGAGACCTAAAAACTGTGACTGACAGCTTAAGTTTTGTATGCGTAGGAAAGCTACATGTAATGTAAATTACTTGTTAGGCATTGCTTTCATTTGTAGGATTACTGAACATCAGTAACAGCTATAAAGAATTGTTGAACCCTTGCTTACATGTGCCCTGAGGAGCGCCTCTTGTGCGGATTGTTGCAGCATACCCAGTACCAGGGGATTTGGTTGAGGAGAGCGGTGGCAATGACAAGAACACTGTGGAGTGAAGAGCACATGGGAGACCTCCATCGGTATGATGGCACAGCAAGTCACAGACGACAAGGGGATCAGCGGTACTCCACCATGTCTTGTTTTGTCTTGGTACCGGTCGAGAAGAGCTCAATGTTTTAGGTTGGGGGTGGCAAGATCGCCAGCCTGCATATCAACACATATCCTTTACTTCCCTGCAATTTTTTAGTCAGATCAATTTCACAGCCTATCATCATACCAACTTCATTTTGAGAAACCAGAATTACTCATTTCAGTACATCAACATCATTACTTCTATTAAAAAAATACTACTATTAGCGAATTGTAACATTTTAAAAACAATGCGCAGATCACCTTAATCCTAGCATGTCAGCTAAGTTCAATGTTTTTTCAACTCATCGGAGCCATTTTACTAAGTCTTGTACAATTGCACATTTTCTGCACTGTGAAGTAAGAGTAGACTCGTTCTGAGTATTGGAACCGTGAAGTGAGAAAGTTAACAAGTAGTAGAGTCAGCACATGTTTGTGTCTTCTGTATCTAGTTTCCAAAGATTACTCACATTCTTTCTTGTGAGAAGATTCTGGCACCAGCTCATTCATTATTTTCATTTAGGAAAAAGTATCAATCGCATGCTCTTGCTTCCATTCTCTCGTATTGAGTGAAAACTTTACAAAAATGTGCTCTAAGTGTATGGATTCTAGCATTATATGGTACAACTGATTGTGGACGGAAACCCTGGTCTGTTTAAACGGCAATTGCTGCACATTATTTTACTTGCATAGTGGCTATTAATGCATTAAACACATACTAGACTATATTTGCTATCCAGAGCGTGTTTTCGTTTACAGCCGGTGCATTGGCCAAGAAGCGTCTACGTTAGGAGAAAAGGAAGCACTGGACCGGACTCCATACGATGACTCAAGGCACCAGAGGTAAGGGAGATGTTTCTCCGGGGGACTGGGGCAGAGCACGGCCCAGAGCGGGACCTGGTGATTTAGCCGGACCGCATTTAAGCATCATGAACCAAATTTAGGTCAAGTCTAACTGTGCCTACCATATTTTGCTTGCATGGCCTTTGTTATGTGTTTGTCAAAAAATCTGTTAGAAGTGCAAAAAATGTGTCATCTGGGTCGGAGACGATTGGATAATAGACTGGTTGAGTAGGTAGGAAAGGAAGGAGTCCATAGGGGAAAGCTGTGAATATGTGAATCCATGGTTTAGAGGAAGAGGGCTCTAGAAATAGTGCAGAAGGGAGGGAAGTAGAGAGGAGTGCCAAGACCCAAAGTACAGACCTCTGAAGGCTGAATGTGTGAGCGAAAGAGACCCTCTGAGCTAGACGCCCTGGCCCTTTCGCTAGCTCCTGCTGGCACCTGATCAAAGATCAAATGAACACAAGGAGATCTTTGGCTGTGAGTTTACGACCCCCTTCCCAAAGAGACCAGTTAAAAAAAAATAACTGGGGGAATCCCTACCCTGTACCCTGTTTTCTGTTTCCTTTCCATCTCCACATGTAGGCACAAGGCCGGCTGA
Source organism: Calotriton arnoldi (assembly GCA_963921515.1). Taxonomy (NCBI): domain Eukaryota; kingdom Metazoa; phylum Chordata; class Amphibia; order Caudata; family Salamandridae; genus Calotriton; species Calotriton arnoldi. The sequence continues at coordinate 931,399 of CAWUFW010005005.1, read as the reverse complement.
TCCTTCCCCATGTTTCATGTGTGTGCTTTAACAACAGGAAATTGTGATGGGACTGAAAAATCTAAACCTAGCAAGCCCTCACCGAAAGGGACTCCTGCCCACAGTACGGTACCACAAGTATGGCAAAACCACTTGTAATAATTTAAAGGAGTGAGTGGGACTCACTAACAAGGATGGGAAGAAGTCCTTTTCTGAAAACAGTACCTGTGATATAGAGGGATCAGGGAATTTACAAAAGAAATTGAATGATCCTAAAAATAAGATAGATGCTGAGCAGTGGCTGCTCTTCATGCAAAGGCAAGAGTAGGCCCATAAACGAAAACATGAATCCCTAGTCTGTAGCATGCAAAAATACCCAGAAGAAGTTGGAATACCAGATAAGTTGCCTTAGGGACAGAGTTAGGTGCGCTCCAACGACTACACCTCCTCCCTAGCTAATCCCCAGAACACTGAACTACAAGATAGGGAGAAAGAGAGTGAGGACCCTAGGGAGGATGGTTTGCTGGATATGTTCCTGAATGAGGACGGGGATGCTAGGAGGTCCTACGCGGCTGCATGTGGATGTAGCACATGGAGATAATACGAATGCACACATTCTGGTGTGACTTACTCACAATAATAAGCCCGGTAGAGGGATCTGGGTGATACAACATGATACCAATTACACTACTGTGCATCAATCCAGAGCATGAGTGTGATCTGGCCCAGTGAGGTGCAGGAACTTCGGAGAACATAGTCCCTCAATTACTAGAGAAAGCTTGAGACCAGAAGCAGACCGATTGGCTATGAGACGCATTCCCTCACCTCATCATAGTTACACCAATGACGAGGATCCCTTCCTGTTTTCCCCAGACACTTTCCTCGCCTTGAGGTATTACTCCACAGCCAGGGGCAGAATTAGTGTCAATGTCCCTTGGACCCCTCTGATGTAATGAATATACTGTGAGCGAAATAATGGCGAAGTGCCTACAGATTATCCAGACAGAATTAAGGATGTTTCTGAAAGATATTTGTGCATAGCCTGCCTGACGTAGATGGCTCACACAGCTGTCGGAGCAGCTTTGTTCAGAGATTGTTACTGAATGCGAAAAGTCAACTGATGACAGTATGTATAGGATGGCAAACTAAGAAATTTGTGGAATTAGTTACTGTTGCCAATCACTGTGGGACTTCGCAAGAAAGAAAGAGAACGTTGAATCAAAATTGATGGCGTTCAAACCGCAGAATATGCAACAGACAGTGAAGAAAAGACGAAAGGGAGTTCCCCAAAGATGGGAAGAAAGGGGGGAGGTGAAGGCAGTGTAAAGCTGTGGGAGAGCAGCGTGAGGAAATGGAAGTGGCAGAGGGGAAGCCACAGGTACTGGTGGATCTTGTTTTGCTTGTGATTTACTGGGGCACTGCAAGCGGGATTGTTCTAATATGGTGTCTAATGTGCCAGGTCTTGCCGACCCACCCGTACTGGCGTAACGAAAGTTGAGTGGGCCCCCCCTGCAAGGTACATGGAGGGGCCCCGCTCCGTATTGAATCCGGAGCTCTCAGGCCCGACTACTGTACTGAGGGGGCCACCTGAAGCTCGGGCCCCCCCGCATCACGGGGTATGCGGGGGCCTGTGTTACGCCACTGCCCACCCGAATTTCATCAGGTTACTCGATATTCCTATCCTGAATTTTAATAACAGCCCAGGAGGTTCTGACTGTCTTATGAATACCTTAATTCTTGTGGACAAAAAAGGCCCTTATGTACACTGCCTTATTAACAGTAAACACACCCCTTGCCTTACTGACACTGGCTTTAGCTTTTCTGCCTTACAAACCTCTGGATTTCCTTCATCAACGTCTTGGGCTGGTCCAAACAAAGGCTGTATTTCTAATCAATTTCTAATGAGAATAAAAATGAAAATCCTCGCATTCTAACCAACTCTTTCCTGGGCACTTTCCATATTGTGGTCCACAGGGGTAATGAAGTGGGATTCATATCATTGATAGAAAACGTAAAAATAAAGATCGACCCACAGAAAAAGCTAACTAAGATACCTCAGTATCCACTAAAACCAGAAGCAGAGACAAGGATTTGTCCCATCATAACGAATTTGCTGAAACAAGGGGTTATAGTGCCGATTGTCAGTAGATGTAATTCCCTGATTTTGCTGATACGATAAGGGGGTGAGGCCAACGTGTACAGATTTGTCTAAAACTTGCCTATGATAAATTACGTCGTCATTCTTTTTCACCCTTTCAACTCCATACACGAAGAGTCAGTTCCTGTTGCCTTCTCATTACGATGGCCGCAACTTTCTTGGAGGAAGCTCCCTCAAGGGAACTTAGAGTCTCTTTCAATTTTTTCCCATGCTTTGAAGAAGGCTCTGGGCATGTCTGGGGTGCTGCTTGACTTTGGGGTCATTTGGATGCAATGGGGGTCCTTAAACTCATCTGGAACTCTCATTAAAATGGGCAATATGTGCAGAACCTTTATAACGTTCTAATGATGCCAAAGCAATTAGCAGTGGTCCAGTGTACTGCTCTCAATACCATCATGATGAGGTGTCTAAAGGAAATGCCATGGCCGACTCAGCCGATAGAATAGTCACTTTGTCTAAAAATGCCATTGTTGACATGTTTATTGTACAGTTTGTTTCTTGTTCTCAGAGACTTGCTCTTCCAAAAGAGGCAAATCTGTCAGAGAAGGCACCAGAAATATATCTAAGCAACAAACAATTTTGGAATTATTGTGAGGAGTTTTGCCCCTGGTAAAAAAGGAGGGCTGAGAAAGAAAGCAAAATTAATTGCTTCTGTGCCTTAATACCATGACTTCTATTATAAAAATACTTAATTTGTGCCTTAAAAAGGTACAAATTTATTTTATTACTGATCTGTAAGGTCATTTTATATTACTCTGGAGATCATACTAATCTTATCATGTCTGCTAAGATTCATGTGTTTTCAATGTAACAAAGCCATTTTATTTAGTCTTTTATAATTACACATTTTCTGCACTGTGAACGAGTGTTACCTCATTCTGAGGATTGGCACCCTAAAGTGTGCATTTTAGAAAGTAGTGATGTCTGCGCTTGTTTGTGTTTTCAGTCTCTAGCATTCAAGGACTTCTCACATTCTTTCTCATCAGATGATCCTGCCACCAGCTCCTCATTTAGTTTAATTTAGTAACATTATCACTCACATGGTCTCATTTCCATTCACTTGTATTGAGAGAAAACATTATAAAATGTGCTCTAAATGTGTGGGTGAAACAGCTGTTAAATTTAAGTCCAATAGGTCTATCAAGTCCATCCATTTCACTTAGTCCTTCATAGCTGAAGTTGCGGATAGGCCAAGGATTTACATGTCTTCAGCCCCACAAGCAGTTTCAGCAGCTCCATGGGGAGCCCTGTTTGCCATCTCCATCATTTACTGTCCCTAGTAGTTAAATTGATGATGTTATAGCTATGAGCAACAAGAGAAGAAGACTGGAAGGTGATAGGAAAGGAAAGGGAGAGGAGTGTAGCAAGTAAAGGCAAAAGGGACTCGCAATTACAGCATTACATACACCATCTGCTCAGATGATACAGTCACCATTCTATCCACAGCCCACCCCGGCAAGTCCACCTTCAACTGCCCATCCATAATGAAGGTATAAATTAAGCATGTCCATGGGCGGAGTCTATTATTAGGAAAGTGAACTGGGACTGAAGAACACCAAGAAATGCTCCAAGGCTTCCGCCTCCCCTAAATCCTGTAAATCTGCCTGTGTAAGGGTGCATACCTCATTGGCGACCAATCTATACAGTCTAAGTGACAAGGTAGACTATGGCATTCTTGAAATGACGAGTCTGGGCAGAGTCCTATTTAGCATAAGCCCAAAATGACAGCTCCTACTCAGAGTCAAAGTCTGCCGAGCCATCTTCCATGGTACCGCTTCCTTTAGTCAAATCCCAACAACTAGAACACAAAAAAACTGGTAGAAGGAATGTATGACGTTACAACGCATACATTCACAATGCATGGCTTCACAACGCGTTCTTTACAATGACCGCGTTGTTACCACGCGTGCCATTACATCAAAAGTCGTATCAACGACTTGCTGTAGGGGGCGCGCTGGACTGAGGAATAGTATTAATTACTATTCCTACTCCAGTTTGTGCAACAGCAGGGAAGGTGTTGGATTTAAAATCCAACCCATACCCTGGTGTTGCACGCCCCCTACAGCAAGTCGTTGATACGACTTGCGATTTAATGGCACGCGTGGTAACAACGCAGTCGTTGTAACGACTGCGTTGTGAAGCCATGCGTTGTGGAAACAGCGTTGTAAACGCTGCTTCCCGGTAGAAGTGTTAAAAAACGCTAAAGACTTCAGTCAGTGTGCTTGATTCTACAGATTTCAACTATGCCAGGTATAAGGTCAAGAATTTCTCAGAAAGGCTAACAGTCATGCTCAGCTCAATAATCACTCAATCCACAGTCCCTTAAAGGCAAGTCTGGATCTAGTGGAACCTGAATAGGAATACAATGCTAATAGCCTCCCAAAGTGTTCACCAAAGGTGCCCAAATCTACAGAAGCCCTGCTGACAGTAGACAATAGATCCACACAAAGAGGGGACCAGTCTAAGAATGCCTAAACCTACAAACGTAATATCAACCAATGAATATCAACTAACAACAGGGCTGAAGATGAAGACAAAGGAAATCCGGAGGTGGAAGATTCCAGAGGATTCAAGGCTCCCATACTGATTGACGGAAGACTGATTAAAGGTACTCTGTGATGAAAATCCACCCTGCTGCCAGTCAAAGGCAATGAGATCTGGCCTCTAGTTAATAACTGCAATGGACCCAAAAGGGTAACAAGGAGCTATGCATGCCCAATGGTGTAAAAGCTGACATTGGTTAAAAAAGAAGATATGCCATGCTTAGGTCTGGGCCCATACTTAAAATATGTCATGACCATTATTGTCACAGAATGGGATAGGAACCCTGCTTGTATCATGGTAGGCTGTGGATATAGCGATCTTGCAGTCTTTTTTTTTTCTTTCTTAGAAGATCTGAGCTCCTAATCCTCTTTATCCTTAAATTATAGCAACCTGAACTAATTAGGCCTCCAATGATACTAAATCTACCTAATGGAAAGGAATTTGGTCATTTAATATGAATTTTCAAACCCCTACGATTCTGAGATATTCCTTACTATTTGCATGTCTAGCAGTTTACCATGCCACCTCCTGTACTGTAAGTAGAATTTTCTTCCGCTATAACATCAATTCTCCATTCCATGTCCATTTTTCTCTCTGTTGCCCCAGTTGTTTTTCAAATCTGTTCTTTGTTATTTTGCTGATGTATACTGCTTCTGACTGGCAATGCTGGTGCGTGGACTCCTGCCATGAAAACACTTATCTTCAAAGCTATGTCCTAGTGGCAGAGGCTAGAATAAATGGCATTCTGAGGCAACAAAGTCCACTGGGGAGTGATGAAGGTAATAAGGCATGAATTGCTAGTAAGGTCAAACCAGTGATAGATTGATTTTAGGTGGTGGGTGCTAAAGACCTCGGCTCCATTCAACATAGCTAACATTTCATGTACCTGTAGTAAGGGATGAGCATCAACAACAATTTGATTATTGACCGATTTACGGTCCACGCAGACTTAGAAATTTTCAATTTCTTCACAGAAAAGAATGAGTTAAACCCATTCAGCTGCATCCATAAATTCAATCCCAAGGTGAAAACTTTGACTGGAGGGACATCCGAGTCATATTCTACTAATGCTCCACTGCAGTCGGCCTGAAATCACACCGGTCTACCATGAGATATCAATTATTAAATAATCCTTTGCCATTTCTTGGTACTTTTTTTGTCTTAAAACCTTAAAAATGCATATCCTGGCTCCCCATATTCAATTTACCCCATTTTGGTCCATTAAATACTTCTTTTTTTTTTTTTTTAAGTTGCTTTGGGAATTTTATTGCGTTGTGTTCGTAACTTTAATGTTGTTTGATTCTCCTACATGTCTACACAGATTTCGCTGCGGAAAGGGCTACCGTTTGTGCCCTAGCTATCAGGGTTTAAGCAGAGGATCACATTGAACTGAGTTATGACCTAACCAGATTATGTTTATTACTTCAGTAGGGGCTCCATTTTGCAAAATGAATAACCCAATTACTTACATGACCTATGAGAAGAAAACCATGCTGTTTAATAAGTAAATTATAGTATACAGAAGGGCCTTCTAGACAAAGCACATGTACATATTGGCCCACTGAAAGCACATGAACCCATGCCTTGCCCAGTACTCATGCCTACTTTACCCACAGGGCAGGACAGCTGTCCTTATAGCATAATATACAGAGTGAAGATGAGGAGAGAAAGAACGAGAGAGAAGGGGGAAAAGAATGAAATGAAGGAGGCGAGAGCAACGGATATAAGATCAATGCAGAATTGGAACTGGCATAGGAGAGAGGAAAGGGGATGACGGAAAAGGTGGACAAAGAGAAAGGGACAAGCTAGTGAGGGAAGAATGTTGTAAGAGGAAGAAAGTAAGAAGAAAGAAATGAAAGGGGAGAGAGAGTGGCAGAGATAAGAAACAAAAGGGAGAAAAAAAGAATGTAGGACAGTGAAAGAAGCAGCGTTAAAGAGAGGTAAAATATGGAACATGAGCAGTACTGACGGAGAAATAGTAGAGAGGCATAAATAAAAGGCGAGAGAATTAGGAAAAGAGATTTAGAGGGTTAGGGGAAAGACAGCAAATTGCAAAGAGATTATGAGTGATGACTACAGCTAGAAAAAGAGACAAAGGAGTTATGTAGAAGAAACAAGAGAGTTGTAAGAAGAAAAGAGCTAGAAAGAAGGAAATTATATAAAAGGAATGGCATAGGGAGTAGACACAATTGAGGAATCAGGAAGCAAAGATGGAAGGAGAGATAAAAGACAGACGCATTCGCATAGAGGTCCTCATAAAAAAATCAATACATAATACATAGTTGCAGTAACACATATTATGCCTTTCTATAATTGAAATGTTGCCAGTCCATTGTAAAGCTCGAATATTTTGCAACTTCTGAGACTTTTTCATGTACATTTATAACAGTTTGCAAGGATCCTAAGCTTTTCCTAGGCAAACTTCATGGTGATACCAAAACTTGAACGTATGTGTTTTACAACCTGCACACCGAATTTTTCTTTGTGAAATTCAGAACGTTCAACAAAATAAGGAATTTTGATCTATGCGTGCTGCTGCGATAAAGGGTTCAGCCTGAAACCCTGGGTACTAGTTGACCAAAATGAAAGGAAACGGAACACTCCGATCCTGAGCACAGCGCACTGCTGCTATAACCCCTGAAGGGGTTTGACCAATGTTTTGTCAATATAACACAGATTCATAAAATAATAAAGCAATTACTCAATAGTTTTCAACAGTGTCTTGTTTAAAATGTGATTTCAATGTCTCACACATATATAGCATTAAAGGCGAAACATAAATGTAAACATTTGACATCCATCAACTTAAATAGTAATGCTCTGTACAGCGTGTGATATGAAATTATAATACAAAAAATATATTCATTTAAAAAAAAACAATGCATTTCGGGTTGAAAACCCTTCGTCAGGGAAACATTTATATCTGAATGAGTCAATCACACGATCTTCCTTTGCCTCCTGCCGGAACAAAAATCAAAATAATCTAGATCAATCCAAATCAACAGAGATAGAAACAATGTATATATGGTACACATAATGTTGATTTATTAAAAAATCTGTTTCTGCGCCAACTGTGAAAATAGAAGTGAAATCTATCTATTGCTTACAGTGTGTGCCGTTTGAAAAGAAGAAGAAAAGAAGAAAAAGAGAATATGCACTCCCAATAGTGAATAGTGATGAAATAAAGCCGGAAAGTGTTCACGAATTTGAATGCCCATGAAAAAAGTGCCTAAAATTATCCACTTTCGATCAGACGTGAAAGATACCCAACGTCAACAGCGTGTGTTATTCCAACGTAACAAGTGAACCCTAATAAAATGTTTATCTTACCAGACATCACTGGAACCAAACTAGGAAGCTGCAAAGCATGTTTACACAAACCGTAAACTCAAAATAAAGTGTACGTGTCAAGCACCCAATGTAAAAAAAGATTCTCATACGGTCTTACCCAATTATTGTAACAGCTCTGAAGCCTCTAAAAAATAAATAACACGCTATTGTTAAATGCCGAATCAATCTTAAGCCGCTGCGTGTAGCACCAAGAAAACAAAGCTTCCTGAACTCACCGAGAAGTAACCGCAAAGTAATCTGACCTCACGTAACCCCGTGCTGACGTGGATACGTGAGCGCAAATTCAGACGTTTAAATAGACTGCGTGGGCTGATGACGAAGCGTCAATTGCTGAATAGCTTTATTGAGGCTTGAAGTGTAGTTACTAGCACAATTTGTCTTTAGAGAAAAATAATACTGACAAGTAAAATTCCCAAAATATGAAACTAATAATCACCTTAGCTCCAAATAAAGCCCTTAATACGAAAGTACTCATGAAGAATCAAGTTTCACAAATGAAATTACGTGAGCATCACGTATTGAAAAAAAGAACCCTCGGCATGCAAATATTACTGACTAACGAGTTTTATTTGCAACGTATGTTTGAAAAAAATGGCAACACGTGCCATACTCCATGCCCTAAAACAAGACTCCAATAAAACCGTAAGCTGAAAGTAAAACCAACAATATTAAAATACTCATGCAAAAAGACAAAATAGAGTGCCCTGTGAATGATAGAATGAAAAACCGTAAGTGAGCTAACTAGCTTCCCCAAGTGCACAACAGGATGTGGAAATATCTAACAGTATGTGAAAATTCAAAAACCTTAACCTAAGCTGGTGCGTGCTCTGAGAAAATATAGAAATTCTCCCAGTGGGTGCAGAGACAGATGCACAGTGAAAATTCGCAAGGATGTAAGCCTAAACTAACAACTATACATCAATTACACAGAGAAATTACATTTATACGCTTTAAAGGAAACATATCATTTCGTAATGATCATTGAGTCCTTTAGGTGTCCCCAAGAATTTTATCCAATGTGTTTCCCTACATGCCAATGATGTATGAAAGTCTATACCTACAGGTGTAGGAACTTTTTCTAAGATTGTGTATCTTAGTTGTGGTATTGTGTGTGACATTTTTATCCAATGTGCGGCCAAACCTGAATTAAGATTTTTTGTGCGTATCATGCTTTTATGCTCAACGATTCTGGTCTTAATTTTGCGAGTGGTTCGTCCTACATATGTTAATCCACAAGGACATTGAATGGCGTATATGACTCCTTCGGTGTTACAGTCCGATGAGTGATTCAGCTTAATTTTCTTCCCAGTGTGCGGGTGTGCGAAGGTATTGCCAATGATTACATTGCCGCATTGGCCGCAATTCCAACATTTTCTCATACCTTTGTATGTGTGCTGTTCAGAAGCGGAAGCCCTTTTCAAACATTCACGTAGATTCTTAGATCGTGTGTGCGCAAACAGAGGTTTGCCATGAATCACAGGTTTAAAATCCATTTCCTCCTCTACAATTTCCCATCGTCGCATGATGATCTTTTTGATTTTACATGCCTGGTGAGAGTGCTTTAAAACAAACACCTCACGTTTGATGTTGGTTTTTGGCACCTTGGTAAGTAAGTCTCCACGTTTTTTCTTGAGTGCAACTTCAGTGGCTGATTTCAAAATCTCTGATGGATATCCACGTTCCTTATATCTTTCTGATTGCTCTTGGATAAGTTCTTCCATTTGGGATTGATTGGATGAAATTCTTTTGATGCGTATAAACTGTGACACAGGTAAATGCCGTTTTAGAGACAATGGGTGTGAACTGGTAAAATGCAAAACATTATTTCTGTCAGTAGGTTTTCTGTACACCGATGTTTCTAAGCCATTTTCTGTTTTGTGTATCTCAATGTCCAAAAAATTGATTCTGTTAGACTGAATGTTATGAGTGAATTGTATCCGAGCATTACATTGATTCAACAAGTAAATGTTAGATTCAAGTGATTCACGACTCCCTTTCCAAATCACCAGTATATCATCAATATAGCGCATGTAACTGATCAAATCTTTTTGCCATAGTTCATTGTGTAAAATATGTTGTTCTTCAAAATGTGCCATGTACGTATTGGCATATGATGGTGCCCCGGGAAAACCCATGGATGTCCCAGTACGTTGTAGGAAGTATTGACCATTCCAAACGAAATAACTGTGGTACAGTGAAAAATGTAGTAATTCAAGTAGAAAAACACCATTCAAATCTTCCTTTTGATGGTTAAGAATCCTCCATTCTACCGCTTCCAGGCCCTCTCCATGAGGTATCGAAGTATACAACGCCACAACGTCAATAGTGCATAACCATATATCTTCTTCAAAGATATGCCGTATGGCTTCAAGTTTGATTAAACAATCAGTCGTGTCCTTTATGTAAGTACTCCAAGATTGTACCAGCGGCTGTAAATGAAAATCCAAATAGCGACCAATAGATTAATGTATAGAGCCGCATCCAGCAACAATCGGTCTGAATGGTGGGTTAACTGCGTCTTTATGCTTTTTCGGAAGCATGTATATGTGCGGTATCTGTGGAGTAGTGGCTTGCAGAAACAGTCTCGTGGATTCATTAATCCAACCCATCTTTTCAGCATTAGATAGAATAGAGGCTAGAGTAACCATATATTCTTTGGTAGGATCTGCGTCCAACATAATATATGTGTCAGTATTGAGTACATGTTAGTCTACCTTTTGATCATAAAAGGTTTTGTCCATGACCACAAGAGCCCCACCTTTGTCCGCCGGTTGAAAAATCAAATCCTTGTCTTGTCTGAAAGAACGTAAGATCTGTTGTTCTTTAAAAGTCAAATTGGTATGTTTCGGTAGATGATATGCGATGGATGCTAGATCTTTCTTGACGAGTAATTCAAAATTGTCAAGGGTTTTATGCGAAAACGGTGCCACAAAGGTACTTTTTGGTCGGAACTTTTCAGGTGGTGTTACATTGATTTGGTCCTGTGTTGCTGTAATTGTATGGAAGAACCATCTCAGTCTGAGCTTACGCATAAACTTGAACAAAGCAATCTCTGTTTCCAGGGGATTCGATGAATAGGTAGGAACGAACGACATCCCTTTGTTAAGCACGGTATTTTCTTCTAAACTGAATGATCTTTTCGAGATGTTTATGACAAGGTTGTCGTTTTTTTCAGATTCCTCTGCGGTCTGCTTGATTCCACGTTTTTTTTTGTGGTTTTGTCCCCTACGAGTCCGTTGTCTTTTGAGATGTCCGTCCTGTCGGGTGGATGATTTGACGTTTGACCCTGTGCCAAAAAAGACTGTTTCCCGCTAGTTGTTGGTGCTTCTTTGTCGTCTGTCCTGCCAGGTGCCGGTGGTCTAGATAGGGATAGGTCTTGATCAGTGGCTATGCTCTCTTCAGAAGACGTAGTGTCGGTTTTTTTGAAAGACTTCTTCTGGGCATAAGCCTCAGCCCACGTGTATACTTCGTCAAGTTTGTAGTCTATGGTGTCTCTTTTGAATTTACGTAATTTGCGATCATGGACTTCTTTGGCATGAAGATCCAATCTGGCATTGATATCATTTAACGTGCTCGACCAATCTTCACCTTCCATACGTTTCTCTATGTCATCTTTGAGTATGGATATGTCATTCGTCAACTCATCAAGGATAGATGACAATTCCTCAATGATCAACAATATCAAATCTAAAGAACATTTGTTTAAAATCGCATACCACCGTGACATGAATGTTTTATTGAATTTGAACAACATTGGTTTCAAGGCGATCCTGAGGCCCCTAGGTATACGTTTGACTTTGTGATATTCAATCAGCGTGGTTGCGTGTAGACGTTGGTTAATTTCCTTGCGCATTGTATATTCAAGTTGTCTTAACAATTGTTGTGTAGTTCCGGGGGTGGCAGTGAATGTTCTTGCTTCGCGTATTAGTGAGTAAATGGATTCAGCTTCCTCCACTGAGTATACCTTGGTATCTGCCTGGTTAGTGGTTAAGTCTGCTATCTCTTTAAATGACATGATTTATTGGGTGCTGGTTGAAGTTGTAGGCTGAATGGAAATATATTGAACGTATGTGTTTTACAACCTGCACACCAAATTTTTCTTTGTGAAATTCGAACGTTCAACAAAATAAGGAATTTTGATCTATGCGTGCTGCTGCGATAAAGGGTTCAGCCTGAAACCCTGGGTACTAGTTGACCAAAATGAAAGGAAACGGAACACTCCGATCCTGAGCACAGCGCACTGCTGCTATAACCCCTGAAGGGGTTTGACCAATGTTTTGTCAATATAACACAGATTCATAAAATAATAAAGCAATTACTCAATAGTTTTCAACAGTGTCTTGTTTAAAATGTGATTTCAATGTCTCACACATATATAGCATTAAAGGCGAAACATAAATGTAAACATTTGACATCCATCAACTTAAATAGTAATGCTCTGTACAGCGTGTGATATGAAATTATAATACAAAAAATATATTCATTTAAAAAAAACAATGCATTTCGGGTTGAAAACCCTTCGTCAGGGAAACATTTATATCTGAATGAGTCAATCACACGATCTTCCTTTGCCTCCTGCCGGAACAAAAATCAAAATAATCTAGATCAATCCAAATCAACAGAGATAGAAACAATGTATATATGGTACACATAATGTTGATTTATTAAAAAATCTGTTTCTGCGCCAACTGTGAAAATAGAAGTGAAATCTATCTATTGCTTACAGTGTGTGCCGTTTGAAAAAAAGAAGAAAAAGAGAATATGCACTCCCAATAGTGATGAAATAAAGCCGGAAAGTGTTCACGAATTTGAATGCCCATGAAAAAAGTGCCTAAAATTATCCACTTTCGATCAGACGTGAAAGATACCCAACGTCAACAGCGTGTGTTATTCCAACGTAACAAGTGAACCCTAATAAAATGTTTATCTTACCAGACATCACTGGAACCAAACTAGGAAGCTGCAAAGCATGTTTACACAAACCGTAAACACAAAATAAAGTGTACGTGTCAAGCACCCAATGTAAAAAAGATTCTCATACGGTCTTACCCAATTATTGTAACAGCTCTGAAGCCTCTAAAAAATAAATAACACGCTATTGTTAAATGCCGAATCAATCTTAAGCCGCTGCGTGTAGCACCAAGAAAACAAAGCTTCCTGAACTCACCGAGAAGTAACCGCAAAGTAATCTGACCTCACGTAACCCCGTGCTGACGTGGATACGTGAGCGCAAATTCAGACGTTTAAATAGACTGCGTGGGCTGATGACGAAGCGTCAATTGCTGAATAGCTTTATTGAGGCTTGAAGTGAAGTTACTAGCACAATTTGTCTTTAGAGAAAAATAATACTGACAAGTAAAATTCCCAAAATATGAAACTAATAATCACCTTAGCTCCAAATAAAGCCCTCAATACGAAAGTACTCATGAAGAATCAAGTTTCACAAATGAAATTACGTGAGCATCACGTATTGAAAAAAGAACCCTCGGCATGCAAATATTACTGACTAACGAGTTTTATTTGCAACGTATGTTTGAAAAAAATGGCAACACGTGCCATACTCCATGCCCTAAAACAAGACTCCAATAAAACCGTAAGCTGAAAGTAAAACCAACAATATTAAAATACTCATGCAAAAAGACAAAATAGAGTGCCCTGTGAATGATAGAATGAAAAACCGTAAGTGAGCTAACTAGCTTCCCCAAGTGCACAACAGGATGTGGAAATATCTAACAGTATGTGAAAATTCAAAAACCTTAACCTAAGCTGGTGCGTGCTCTGAGAAAATATAGAAATTCTCCCAGTGGGTGCAGAGACAGATGCACAGTGAAAATGCGCAAGGATGTAAGCCTAAACTAACAACTATACATCAATTACACAGAAAAATTACATTTATACGCTTTAAAGGAAACATATCATTTCGTAATGATCATTGAGACCTTTAGGTGTAATTGTCCCCCCGCACACTGGGAAGAAAATTAAGCTGAATCACTCATCGGACTGTAACACCGAAGGAGTCATATACGCCATTCAATGTCCTTGTGGATTAACATATGTAGGACGAACCACTCGCAAAATTAAGACCAGAATCGTTGAGCATAAAAGCATGATACGCACAAAAAAATCTTAATTCAGGTTTGGCCGCACATTGGATAAAAATGTCACACACAATACCACAACTAAGATACACAATCTTAGAAAAAGTTCCTACACCTGTAGGTATAGACTTTCATATATCATTGGCACGTAGGGAAACACATTGGATAAAATTCTTGGGGACAATTACACCTAAAGGTCTCAATGATCATTACGAAATGATATGTTTCCTTTAAAGCGTATAAATGTAATTTCTCTGTGTAATTGATGTATAGTTGTTAGTTTAGGCTTACATCCTTGCGCATTTTCACTGTGCATCTGTCTCTGCACCCACTGGGAGAATTTCTATATTTTCTCAGAGCACGCACCAGCTTAGGTTAAGGTTTTTGAATTTTCACATACTGTTAGATATTTCCACATCCTGTTGTGCACTTGGGGAAGCTAGTTAGCTCACTTACGGTTTTTCATTCTATCATTCACAGGGCACTCTATTTTGTCTTTTTGCATGAGTATTTTAATATTGTTGGTTTTACTTTCAGCTCACGGTTTTATTGGAGTCTTGTTTTAGGGCATGGAGTATGGCACGTGTTGCCATTTTTTTCAAACATACGTTGCAAATAAAACTCGTTAGTCAGTAATAGTTGCATGCCGAGGGTTCTTTTTTTCAATACGTGATGCTCACGTAATTTCATTTGTGAAACTTGATTCTTCATGAGTACTTTCGTATTGAGGGCTTTATTTGGAGCTAAGGTGATTATTAGTTTCATATTTTGGGAATTTTACTTGTCAGTATTATTTTTCTCTAAAGACAAATTGTGCTAGTAACTTCACTTCAAGCCTCAATAAAGCTATTCAGCAATTGACGCTTCGTCATCAGCCCACACAGTCTATTTAAACGTCTGAATTTGCGCTCACGTATCCACGTCAGCACCGGGTTACGTGAGGTCAGATTACTTTGCGGTTACTTCTCGGTGAGTTCAGGAAGCTTTGTTTTCTTGGTGCTACACGCAGCGGCTTAAGATTGATTCGGCATTTAACAATAGCGTGTTATTTATTTTTTAGAGGCTTCAGAGCTGTTACAATAATTGGGTAAGACCGTATGAGAATCTTTTTTTACATTGGGTGCTTGACACGTACACTTTATTTTGTGTTTACGGTTTGTGTAAACATGCTTTGCAGCTTCCTAGTTTGGTTCCAGTGATGTCTGGTAAGATAAACATTTTATTAGGGTTCACTTGTTACGTTGGAATAACACACGCTGTTGACGTTGGGTATCTTTCACGTCTGATCGAAAGTGGATAATTTTAGGCACTTTTTTCATGGGCATTCAAATTCGTGAACACTTTCCGGCTTTATTTCATCACTATTGGGAGTGCATATTCTCTTTTTCTTCTTTTCTTCTTTTTTTCAAACGGCACACACTGTAAGCAATAGATAGATTTCACTTCTATTTTCACAGTTGGCGCAGAAACAGATTTTTTAATAAATCAACATTATGTGTACCATATATACATTGTTTCTATCTCTGTTGATTTGGATTGATCTAGATTATTTTGATTTTTGTTCCGGCAGGAGGCAAAGGAAGATCGTGTGATTGACTCATTCAGATATAAATGTTTCCTGAAGAAGGGTTTTCAACCCGAAATGCATTGTTTTTTTTTTTAAATGAATATATTTTTTGTATTATAATTTCATATCACACGCTGTACAGAGCATTACTATTTAAGTTGATGGATGTCAAATGTTTACATTTATGTTTCGCCTTTAATGCTATATATGTGTGAGACATTGAAATCACATTTTAAACAAGACACTGTTGAAAACTATTGAGTAATTGCTTTATTATTTTATGAATCTGTGTTATATCAAAACTTTGCCAGCCTGGCAAAAGTTGCAAAGTTTTTTTTTTAAAGTGAGAAAGGAATCCCACTAGAGTAGACTTAGTAGGAAAAAAACATGTGGGAAACCCTATCTTAAATGGGAGAATTCTTGCACCAAAAAGTGTTTAAAAGAAACTTAATTTCGCAGTGCAACAGGTTTTGCGTCCAGTTTCAGATTGCAAATTACGTCGAAATTTTGCGCCCATCTGTGATTTTTTCCTGCATATATTTCTCGTGAAGGAATCTGTGCAGAGAAATAGGTCTCAAGTCTGATTTTGCACTTAGGGCGAGGGAAAACAGAATGTTTTATCATGCAGTAAAACAAAAAAGCATGTTATTCCTCATTTCAACAGGTCATACTCAAATGGGGGCTGTTAAAATCACTATCTAAGCCATTTTGCTGATATATCAAACCCAAATTACGATTCGATAACATGTTACCGAATTGTAATTTGGGTTTGCAACCAAATACCAATTCGGTATTTAGAAGGGGCGTTTTTAGGGTGTCCCTTACAAATACCAAATTGGAATGAAATGTATTAATATTTGAATTCTGTCCGCAAGACATTCATCTTTTACCACCCCCTCAGAGAAGGTGGTAAGCCATTCACACACATGAAGGGGTCCTCAAGGAGCTCCCTCCCCTTTGTGAATGTTATTATTATTATTTTTTATTAAGAGTAGGCTGTGGTCCCATGGACCAGGGCCTACTCAAGCAATGAAACTTACACTTTTCATTTTTTTGTTTTAACACATCCTGTTTTCCTTTAAGGAAAACAGATTTGTTGGACTTGGCCCTTTCTGCAGGGTGACCCCTTCTGTTTTTTTAACCCGCTTTTGTTGGCTTTTAGGACTATGTGCCCTTGCCCACTGCTAACCAGTGCTGAAGTGCTTGTGCTCTCCACCTAAAACATGGTACAATTGGCTTACACCTGATTGGTTAATTTAATTTACTTGTAAGACCCTTACATATGGTACCACGGCTACCCAGGGCCTGTAAATTAAATGCTACTAGCGGGCAGCACCACTCATTGTACCACCCAGTAAAAGTAGCCTTTGAAAACATGTCTCAGGCCTGTCATTGCAGCCTGTTGTGCAGTTAAAAACTGCTACTTCGACCTGGCAAAATAAACCTTTTGGCAGCCCTAAACTTTCCTTTTTAATACATATAAGCCACCCTTAAAGTAGGCCCTGAACAACCCATAGGGCAGGGTGCATTGTATTTAAAAAGTAGGACATGTGTTTTTAAGTTTTACATGTCCTGGTGTTGAAAGACTCCTAAATTTGTTTTTCACTACTGTAAGGCCAACTCTCCCATAGGATAACATTGGGTTACCTTATTACATTTCTTAAGTGCTAGCTTTTGATTGGGAGCAGGTAGAAATATCATGTGTGGGACTCAAATCAATTGTAATTTAAAATCCTCTTTAATGGTAAAATCAGCATTTTCTTGTGCTAAACTTTTTTAGACTTTCTAGGAGTTTCCAGCTGCTTTGGCCCATTAATTGCTCCCCCATCAGGATTGTGTGATGGGCCAGACAGTGAACAATAGCACCTGAGTGTAGCTGGGAGAGGGACATTCTGCCAGGATGGAAGAGGCAGAGCTATTCCCTGCCCCACTTGCATTTCAAAGGACTTCCTCCAGCACACTCACAAAGGAACTTGACACCAGCCTTTTGTCACCCTCGAACTCCTAGAGCCTGGGCAGGGGAAGAAAAGGAAAGGAAGGAACTTTCCAGAACCTGATGCAGGGGTGGACTAGAAGTTTCCCCCACTTCAAAGTGTGGCACCAGGTATAAGTATTGAACCTCCTGAGCCACTCATAAGTTCACTCCTGGACCTGTGGAGAACTCCTAGAAGGACTGGCTTGCCTTTCAGAGGACTGACCTGCTGCTTGTGGACTGCCTTGCTCCCTTCACCCCAGACTAACCTGAGTGACTCTAGGAGTCAGTTGGCTGACCTCCTGTTCTGAGCAACAGGGACACAACAAGCTCCAGAGGCCTCCCTTCAACAGCACAGCTGACCTGATGCAACTGGCACTGCCTGGACCTGCAGCTGGACTTGCCTGAGCCCTTCTGGCCTCTGTGGGAGTGAGTTTATGATCCCCAAGAGATGCCTCACCAGGTCCTGGACCCTTGGCTGGCACCAGTTGAGCTCCTCCTGTGAAATCCTAAAGTTGTGAACTCTGCATGCCAGACTTTGAGAAGGTAACTTTTTCAGCGGAACTAACCTTGTCCCTGTATCCAGCCCACACTCCACCGCGGTTGGCCTGAACTTGAGACTTTGTCCCGGTCTACTGCGACCCGATACCCATAGTTAGCGATATTTTACTTAAATCTTTAAAATTGCATAACTTCGGTTCTACAGATTGGATTTATGTTCTTTTGCCCTCATTTTTTAAACTACATTTTACTTTTATTAGGTCGAGCCTAGCGCAGCGCACATGCGCTGCTCTATGGAGAGGCCTCTTGGAATCACTCCAGACTTTCTCTAAACTCGTGCGCGTGGTTTTTTATTTTCCACACATTCTATTGGCCTTTGTGTATGGCTTTCAAAAATGAAAGTACGCAATTGGCCAAAGGCGGGTGCATATCCCACCTTTTCTGTAAATGTTTACTCCCACGGCATCCAGCTGTCGGGAGCGAGCAGCGGCGCGCAGGGTGCCATCTGTTGTGGATCATGTTACAAATTAGCTCGGTCACTTTCACTTTCGCCGCCGAGTGGCCGCGCTTGTTGCATTTGTCACCCGCTAACAGACCAGAGCAGACGTGTCTCTGTTTCTTTGTCTCTTTTTATATGTCTGCCTTTCACTGTCTCTGTCTCACTTATCTGTATAGCCTGTCTCACTGCCCTTATCTCGCTCTGTCTCTGTCTATCCCTGTCTATGCTTCCGTATCTATCTATGCCTGTCCCTGTCTCACTGTTCGTGTCTCACTCTCTCTGTCTCTATACACAACTTTCTATGATGCTTATTTATGTTTGCTTGTCCATACCGCCCAGCCACCTCTTGTTAAGATTGCAACTCCCTGAATACTTTATCAAAGGCCAGGTATGGACAAAAGTGTCTTCGATGTCATAAAGTAATCTTGTGGTAGTCTTGAGTACATTTACTGCCTCTGTGCTTAAAATGAGGGCTTCGTATTGACACTGGTTTAAAAGGTTCTATGTTGCAACAAGTAGGAAGCTGAAATTAAACTGCAAATGCACTCTTGTTTGGATTGATATCGGGATGTGCCCTCTCACAGGCTGTTGTCCTTGTTCTTCCTGTCAACGAGCCAGCAGTACCTTTCTGCTTGTTTATTCAGTGATTAGCACGGTAGACTACCGTTTTTGCTTTCATTTTGTCCCCATTTTGCTTTTAGTTCCTCCTGCTTTTGTTATTTTTTTTTAATTGAACATCCAGTTCGAGGAATCTCCTCGCCTTTCTCTGTCATGAGGCTGAGCTGGATCGGAGGTGCTGGCCGGGCCTGTGAGGTCACATTGACCAGAAGCTGGTGCCCCCTGTCTGTAACCCTTTTGTGCATGAACTGTGCTTCACCCCACTGCAGGAAGCCAAAGTAGGTCTTCTTTATGTGTCTGGTTGTGCTTGTATGTGCGCATTTCTGCAATTAAACATGTACCCTTCTCTTCGCTTCTTGTAACATGTGGGCAGGCACACTCGTTTCAACATTATGTCTGTTACTATTACAAGTGCACTGCATGTTCCATCCGCCTTTCTATAGTGTAGTACCTGACCCTCGCAGCTTCTTCACTCTCTTGTGGCCTGTAAAAGCCCCGCCTGGCTTGATTGGTGGCTCTGCTCCCCCATTCACCAGTGGCACATGAAGTATTAATAGATGTTGTAGCACCCAGGATAATGTGCTGGATGGCTAAATACTTACAAGGTCCCAAAGGCGAGACCTATTGGCTATGCCAATGCTTGTTTCCTGAATTGGTGTGGGATATCTCGTGTTGGGTTTTCACGTTATTACTGTTTGTGTGATGCATAAATACTTAAAACAGTGCCTCTAAGTTAGGCCTGACTACTTTTGTGCCAAGCTACCAGAGGGTTAAGCACAGATTAATTTAATAACTTTACAGGTTCACTCTGACAAGGATTGTGGTTGTTCCTTTAGGAGGATTTTCACCCCATCAATCAAATACCCAATTTATTACAGAGTTGCATTTAAATAAAAAATATACTTTACTTAAAAGCAATCACAGACATGGTGGTCTGCTGATCTCAGTAGGCTGCCATCCTTGTGATGGCTGCGATTCCTAGTAAATTGTAATTTGCGATCTATCTTATTGAATTGCAGCCCACTAGGAATCAGTAATTTGCAAACCGACCTATTTGTACATAGGTGGGTTTACAAATTAGCACTCTGGTCGCAAAGCTACTGGTGGCAAATTGTGACCGGTATTTGCAAACAGAGTTTAGTACATCTGGTCCTAAGTGTGATACTGTGTTATTTGTAAGCAGAGTAGTTTTACCTCCTAGAATTATCAGCAAACTTGGAATGAGGGCATTTGGGTAAGAATTCTTACCAGCAGCAAAGCTTTGTGAATATTATACAATTTCAAAATATTGCAAATTGCAAAATGGGTAAACTGCTATTTGAGCGAGCCAGTGTATATTGCAGGGCTTTACTTTGCTTTGTGAAATTTTGTCATAAAAATGTGCAAACTTCATAGTTTCCACTAATTTCAAATGTTTGTAAAAAAAAAAAAAACACAAATATACGCGCTAAAGGTGAGTTTTGCAGAGCCAACCCTCACCGACTTCCCCAGCTAAAGCCAACTTTTGCCGGGGGAGATGATAAATCTGGGCAGGGGCTTTGTGTGAGGCAGGGGTGGGGGAGCGTAGGGGAAGCAAGGGGAAGCAGTGGTTTGGGAGTGTGGGCAGCTGCAGTGTGGGCAGCTGCCCAGGGCCTCGCACTCAGCCCACCAGCATGGGGCCCCGCGCCAGTTCAACACACCACCTGCCCTCTTGTACTCCTGCCGATTCAATTGAAAGAAAGGTGTCTCTTTGCAATTGGGCCCATGAGAAGTAGGGGAGGGGTCCTCCCTGGGCCTCAAAGGGATGGTGTCCCAGTTACAAGGAGACGCATTTTGCAGGTTTGTCCTGCAATTAGACTTCCTACCTTGCTGCCCATTCAGAAACACTGCGGGACGCCCTTTGTCCAGCACTTTGGCGCCCCACAGTTTTAACTCTCAGCCCACAAGCAATTCTCACACCTTCAGCCCGAAATGGGCTGTAAAAGAGGTGCTTGTAGGAGGCTGAGAGGAGGAGCTGCAGCCCAGGAAGAGTCTCCACAAGGAAGCTTCCGGAGCCCAGAAGGTGTGACTTATGTAAATTAGAAGGGCCTCGCACCTTCCCTTTCCGCCCAGGTCCCCAGAAATCCTAGAACTGGCCCTGGTGGGGGCATTGCATGCTCTCCCTTGCCACAAGAGGAGGCTGGATGGCCGGAACCCTGGCTGCTGTTGCAAAGCACAAAGTGATTTTACTGCCCATTTTTCTAGCCAGTAAAATCAAGCCCAGTGCTTCACACCTGGGAAAACGAGGAGTGAAAACACGGGCGCATTCGTGTTCGCCAGAGCAGTATTTCACAAGAGAATTCCGCCCCATCCGACTTATAACGAGGGCCTTAGGTCAGCCGCGGCCTATGCAGGTAAGAGTGGTGGGGCCGGGTGGGGGGTGGATTTCGACAGACGACGATGAGGGGAAATTAATTATTTATTTAATTTTCCCTTGTGGTCATCTGTCGAATCCCCCCCCAACCCGGCTCCACCGCCCTGCCGCTCTTACCTCCCCGGGCCGCGGCTGCCTTAGATGCACACCTTTGCCAGCAGACATTAAGTATGCACACTCCCAGAATATTTAGGAAGTGTTACAGCTTCGACACTAGAAGACTTGTGTCTTCAGTGGCACTGATCACGCGCTATAAGCAGGAGTAAGGCGTGACAAGGATCTGGCTGATGACCTTCTTTTGGTGCATTCCCGACCCACTCCTCACAGATACCTTGGAAAAATCTTAGAGCTGATCGCTTTTTATCCAGTGTAAACATGTGGTGTTTGCATGACAAAGACCCCCCCTGGTTTTCCAGGTCGGACCTCATTTTTTGCAGGCACGGACATTTATCTATTTAATTAATCCCTTATTACAGGCTAATATTTTTACCAATGCTTTCATTCAATGCAGCAACTGCACAGAGTTAACCCTAGGTGTTATTTTCTTTTTTTTTTTTTCTTGTTGCTTTAAAGGGATGTATGTATGTGGTATAGGACGAACTTAGCTTGGAGGTGGGAGAAGGCATTGAAACACCACTCATCAACGGGGGCTGGGGCTGGAAGACGTTTCAAGAGCGTGGGCCTCAAACAGGGTTTCACACATTTCTATTCAGGGCCCATCTAAAGAAACTTTGGGACCCTGAGCAACAGGTATTTCGCGCCCCCTTTTCGGAATTTTTTACCTATTTTAGGCTAATTCACACCCTTATGAGTCCAAACAATATCGAATTATATGTTAAACTTTCAAAAACTGAGGCAGCAAAAACGGCTGAATGCTCAAGCCCGGAGACAACCAGCCAAATAGAACCAAAAGAAAGCCCTAATAAGCATTGGTGAAGGAAAGACAGAGTAAGGGTGACTTGTTGGATGTTTAGTCAGATAGGATATGGTATTAAAAGAAGTCTGTAGTATCCTGCATTCGTTAATGTAATGTACTTTACACTTCCTGCTCAGCCAGTGTTTGTGCTGTGTGCTCAATAGAATGTTGGAGTCATGATGTGCCTCAGAATGTTGGGAGACTGAGTGGTGAAGTGACAGTTGAGCATGGGCTGAGCAGCAGGAGGCTGCTCCTGGTGGGGCTCCTCTTCTCTCCTCTTCTCATCTCATCTACCTGTTGTACTGGAACTATTCAACTTGTTACCTGCTTGAATAAATCATTCTTTATTACATCCTACCTGCGTGGACCTTCGTTACTACAAAGTCATAGGCACATAGGGATTGAGAGTAAAGCTGTAACTGCCAGATATTCATAATCACAAATAAATCTCCGTCACAATTAAAGGCATTCTCGCAGCAACAGTGAAAATCAAAGGACTATGCCAGCGACTGTCATCGTTCCATGGTATGAAATCTGATAATGTTCTCCCTAAATCTGTTGTCACAGAAAATGAGGTAAAGCTAGAGAAAGAGAGGTAGCAAGAACGAATAATGTAATGAAAGGTGATATAAACGGAACAGAAGTAGAGTGTGAGGAGGTGGAGAGATGAGGTGAGGTAGCACGCAAATGGTAAGATAAATTGGTAAGGTAGAGGGGGAGAGATGAGGTAGGCACTGGTGAGAAAGACGAACACTCAACTGTGATATTCAATTCTGCAGTGAAATAATTTGCCAGACCTTCATGACCGCTAAGAGTGTACGAAAGCTAATACCATCAAATAGAACCAAAGACTGGATTTAGACAGAGGATGTATGTCGACAGGATATAAACAGGAGATGTGAACAATGCACAGTACAGAAGCACTTCACCTGTAGATTGACTTTGCAGACTTCAAGCCTTTGATGAGGAACAAAGTCTCTCCAGAGGGCAGGGGTAATTGTTTGGAAGTCCAGTGGCCAATTTTTCTCTTATAGAGTAGCTCTATACTAATACTTGGGTGAAGGTGCATTTGGCCCAATATAGTATTGTCACAAGCAGTGCCCAGACTTCAAGCAGATGTGAAATGTAACACAGGAGAGTTTTTGCCGCACTGGTATTTACCCGGTACAAAAAGGAATTTTTGAAGGAACTCAAGATGAAGAGGATTTACTTTCCAAAGATTGCAATGAACATGTTCCAGTTCTGTTATCAATGGATTACCCTATTTTTATGATGGCACCCCCTTTAGGCTACAGCGCAAACCAGATGTCTTGAAGGTGGTCTGTGAGCGCAGGCTATTAGGATTTAATCTCAATAGATGTGCATACCTGGTCCCTGGATGCGAAGGTTCCTGCTGGGGCTGGTCAATCCATGGAAAGATGCTCAAGAAAGTACAAGAATTACAAAATGTTGGTGTTCTAACTGACAGTTATCTCTTTGGACCCTCTTGCTGAAAACAAAAATTATACTGGCAACTTCAACAATGTAAGTTCTAAAAAAACTAAATCAGAAATATATTGTGCCCGATTCACAAAGGTAAAGTTAGACGAAAGTCTAACTTTACGACTTTCGGTACTCACAAAGGGCATTTACTACTCATAAATGCCCTTTGTGAATACCGAAAGTCGCAAAGTTAGACTTTCGTCTAACTTTACCTTTGTGAATCGGGCCTGTAGTATTTTTATTAAAAGTCATTGGTACATAGCCCTACCTTCATTGACATATGGTGCATCCGCCTTGCTTCTTCCCCGTAAAGGCAACATGCATGTTCTAGCGGGTCATCTGCGGAGGAAAGCATCGAGTTTGAGAACTTCGACCATAATTAAGTTCACAAGAGTGGAGTTCGGATTATTTTCTACGGTCAAACCAGCAACTTGCTCGCCTTCCGTGGAAATTCTAATGCTGTCAATTTTGTTATTGGGTTAAGGATACAGAACTGTATGCCAATTAAGAGAGGGAATTAGGTGGTAGATTAGCGAACGAGTGAGCGCCCCAGTTTGTTCATGTCCGCACCCGAACCATGAGCATCAAATGAAGAGTGGCTGTTTGCCCCTTTTACAAAAATAAAAGCCCTACTGCACACATGCAGTCAAGTTGGTGAATACACATGAGTATGTACAGCCAACAGACCAGTGGCGGTTGGTGACATTTGAAAGTGGTGGCGCGTAAAATTTGTGGTGGAGCACACCGCGGCGAGCGAGCGAGCCCGAACGACCTAAGGAGGGGGGAACATTTTGAAAAATGAGTGGGCAAATGGTGCATTTTCAAGACTTTCGGAAGCCACTGTGCTAAACAGAAACAGGCCACTGCCTCCCCTCAAACTATCGTCAGTTCCAAGGCCTCATGAATCTGCCACTTTAATCTGCAGGTTGCACACTTGAACCCAAGTAAGGTAGCTCGCCAGATCAACGCACCTGCCAACTCACTCAGGCAGATCACAGATTCGAACCCCAGTAAAAGAGCTTGCCAAGTTCATGCATGCACTGTTGTTTACACAGCAGGTTACGACTGAACCCTCCCATTCATTGTTCCAGCTAATAACGCCTCAATAAAAGAGCCAAGAAGCAATGCGCATTCTTGGTGGGCGCTAAATAAACTGCAACTATTCAACATGAAAAAACGTCATCAGTGCACCCTGTCCCTGTTCGATCAGACACAACAGGAAAATAATTTACTGAAAATCTGACAACATTCCCACAATAGATTGCTACATGGGTTTTTAACTTGAAAACAGTTCCTTAAACACTGCAGACATTAGAGCGAGAAAGGGCTTCTTTCCTAAGTGTGCTGTCGCCTCGCGACATTCCCGAAGGCTGCCGAGCCGGTGTATTTATGTCAGGGGAGAGAGGATGAAGGGCGAGCGTTGGGTGGGTGGAGAATGTAGAGTAAGGAAAGACAGGAGCGGCAGCAACGGGATTAGGGTCTCCTGTTACAGCAGAAGCTAAATACTGCTCTGCAGCCTGTGACTGCACTGCACGAATGAGAAACGTGTGTATTGTGTAGGTGTATCGGTTATGTATGTGTGGGTGTCTGTCGGACTGCGGTGAGGT
This sequence comes from Calotriton arnoldi, assembly GCA_963921515.1. Taxonomy (NCBI): domain Eukaryota; kingdom Metazoa; phylum Chordata; class Amphibia; order Caudata; family Salamandridae; genus Calotriton; species Calotriton arnoldi. The sequence goes on along the minus strand of CAWUFW010005005.1, from coordinate 905,715 downwards.
ATGTATATCTGAAGTGTGCATGTCTCTCCTGTGGGTGTGTCTGCTCTGTGTGTGTGCCCTTCCGCTGTGTTTGTCTGTTTTGGACGTACAATGTGCGTGTTCGTGAGTGCGTGTGTCTGCACCTCTTTGCATGTCTGCTTGGTCTGAGCATGTGTATGTGTGTCTTCTGCGCGTAAGGCATGTACGCATCACACATTTGCCAGCACATCATGTTGCGAATGCACCATATGGGGAAATGTCATATGCCAGAGCTTGCTTCATGTCTGAAAGCCACAAAATGTGATCACATCACTGACTCCTGTGTTAATAATACCCCAATAGCTGCCTATTGGTCCCAGAACACACTGCAAATAATTTTGCATCACCCACAAACTTTTACACACAGATACACCCAACAACAAGACAGAAAAGCTCACATTCTCTTGTCGTTTAGTTGGGTGTAGTGGGCGTAAAACTTCGTGGGTGATGCCTTTGGAACTCACTTCCTGTTGCAATTCCTCTGTCCCACCGTCCCCTCTCTCATTTCTCTTTCTAACCTTTACCCTGTGCATCTGACACAACATATTTGGTGTTATTCCCCTTTCCGTGCTTCCCACGTCCTCTGCACTTTCATTTTCTCTCATCTACTTGATTGAATTTGTTTTGCCTGCTTCCCCACGTAATTTGTTCTTGTGTTTACTCGCTATGTAATATATGATCTATGTAAGCTGGTCGTTTCCATTGAAAATCGCTCTAATGCCCCTAGGCCATGTTTGCACTATATAAAACTGCAAGAATACATATATGAAAATAAACGTGACACGTCGCCAGCCGGGTGTTGTTTGAAAAGACCTGCCACCCTCTCATCCTTCAGGTACTGATTAAATCCGATGGAACAGATGGAGGGGCAGACACAGGACGGAGGCATGATAAACGGGGCAGGGGACAAACGGCACGGAAGGGGCAGATTTTAAATGGGTAGACCTAGTCGGGGGGGTCGGTCATACTGAGGAGGAGTAATTAGTTGGAAGGGGCAAATACAAAGGGAGAAAGGCAGGAAGAGACGACGGGCAAAGGGCAGGACTTCGAAGAGGTGTTTGGAATGGGACCGAAAGCAAGATGGGTGTTAGAAATGGGATTCTTGGTAGGCTAGGGCGCGGGCCAAAGCCAGGTAAAAACCACCACTCTAGTCAGGATAAGGGAGTTACACTTCTAAAATAACCCCTGCTCACCCCCTTGGTAGCTTGGCACGAGCAGCCAAGCCTATCTTAGAGGCAGTGTGTAAAGCATTTGCACATAACCAGCAGTAATACAGTGTACGCACTACAAAAGGACACCACACCAGTTTAGAAAAATATCCAATATTTTTATATAATTAACCCCTTCGATGCTCATGACGAGCTGGACTCGTCATGGCACACAGTGGTCGTGTGCTCATGACGAGTCCAGCTCGTCATAAGACCACCCACGGGGGAAGCGCTGGCGCTCCCCCGTGGGAATCCGATCGTCGGGTTTTTGGGGGAAGGCAGGGGAAGGGCTTCCCCTGCCTCCCCCGCCCCCCCTCAATGACGTCAGCGCACGAGGCGCGCTGACGTCATTGAGGATTTCCTTTGTTCCCCGACGCGCTGGAAGCCATTTGCTTCCAGCGCGTCGGAGAATAAGGTTAGTTTTGGCTCCGGGGAGGGGATTTGAAACAGAAGAGGCATCGAGGGAAAGGAAAACCCTTTCCTTTCCCTCGATGCCTCTTTGTGCATTCCTGCTGCACGATCATGCGATCGTGCAGCAGGAATGCCCACTAGACATCAGGAATTTTTTAAAACACGGAAAATACTGTTTTGGGGAGCGGCCCCTTGGGCAAGGGTCGCTCCCCTTTTGGGGGCCTTATGTTTTTGGTGCTCTGCCCCCCTGGGGGTGGGGGCAGTTTTATTTATATAGCGCGGGGCTTTACCCGAAGGTGTGAGAGCGCTTCAGTAACATTACATGATGAGACGGTTACAAGTGAGCATAATACAAAAGCAAGCGTTACATTACATGAGGAAAAAGTGACAATTGTGCATGATACATGAGATACAAAATACAAATAGAGGTATAATACTGCAATAAGTGGCAGAACACACTGGGAAGGCACTTCTATAGGCATGGAGTACAGAATTTCCTATAGTGGAAGAACTTCCTTGAGGGAGTAGAGAGGGCGTGAAAGGGTACACAAATCCAGCACAGCACGCAAGGGTGAGGAATGTACAGGAAAAAGTACAAATTTACAATGAAGAGCGAACTTCCTAGAGGGGCTGAGAGTGAAAGTATTAGTTCTGAAAGTGTCTTTGGAAGAGAAGAGATTTGAGGTCAGCTTAGAAGATCCGGGTAGAGGAGGTGGCACGGAGCAATGGGGGAAGCGAGTTCCAGATTCTCACCGCATTGCCTGAGAAGGATTGCGCCATCGATCTTTCCCTTTTGAAGACGGGGGGGCTCAAGCAGAAGCTTTTTCAGATTGCGAGAAGGGCGAGAGCCACCGGACAATTTCAATTTATTCGCCAGGTAACGAGGGGAGGACGTGTGTAAGGCTTTGTGTGTGATGCAGGCAGTTTTGTAAATAGATCTTGCCTCGATCGGAAGCCATCGAAGAGAGAACAGGATAGGAGTGACGTGGTCGCTTCGTTTAGACCCTGAAATGAAGCGAGCTGCTGAATGGAGGATGGATTTGAGAGGGAGAGGTGGGATTTGGGTAGGCCCGTCAGAAGAGAATTGCAATAATCCAGTCTTGAGAGAACCAGAGATTGTACCAAGGTTTTTAAGTCTTTCTCCGGGAAGAACCGACGGATCCCCCATAGATGGCGCAACTGGTAACGTGCGTTCTTAGCAATAGAGTTGATGTGGGAGATTAGGTTGAGTCTTTTGTCAAGAATGACACCTAGGGATTTAGCGCTGTCGACAATGATGGGTTTGTTGTTGAGTAGGTTCAGCTGATCCATCCAAGATTGAACAGGAGGAGGTGAGAGAGGTAGAGAGGAGGAGGAATTCAGTTTTGGCGGGATTCAGAATGAGTTGGTGAGCTAACATCCAGTTGTGAATAGAGTTGAGAGTAGAGTTGAGTAGTGAGAGATCGTGTGCGGAAGATAAAGGTATCTTCCCACTAGTCCACCAGGCATTTATTTGTGGAGAGTGACCCCTTGGGTGGCAGAATAGCAGTATGTTTTTAGGCCCATCTGCCCCCAAGGAGGGCAGAAGCCACTAGACACCAGGGTTTTTTAAATTTTTGTGTTGGGGAGTGGCCAAAAGGGCAAGGGTTGCTCCCCTTTTACGGGGGTGAATATTTTATGTATACTCTTTGGCCCACCTACCCCTTAGCTTGGCTGGTGGATTGTGTGTGGACTGGTGCATTATTTGCATATGTGATTGTAATGGGTTTTTTCTCTTTTTTATTCTAGTGTAAAGCTTTTGATTCCGGTTTGCGGTTTCGGCAGTGGTTGTTCTGCAGTTTTGCGTAATTGCATTTATTTGGTAAGAAAAATATTTTTGTTGTGTGTACTCCAAATGAGTATTATTGTCATGCATGAATGAATTTTTTGTAAGTGGTGTCATAATGGCAGCATATTTGTTAGTGTTCAGAGCATGAAATTCTTTGCGATGTTTTGCATTGTCTTATGTGTAATTTTTTTTTCTTCTTTTTTAGTGGGATATTGTTGATCCTTACTGTGTCTGTGCAGAGTAGGTGGTGGTGAGTCTAGCTGCTTCTGTCACGTGAGTGGTATAGTGTTGGAGTATATAGGTCTTTGTGATAAAGCTACATTTTGTTTATTTCTTTTTTTACAAAGGGTTTGTTGTTGTGGACTTGTTTGACAAGTAACCTTTATTAGTAAGCATTATGGCTAGCCGTAGAATTACTGCTCAGCAGGTGGTTGGTTTGCTTCTTGAATCTTCCTCTGAGCAGGATTATGAGACTGACAGTGCGTCTGAGGGAGAGGAGGGAGGGGAAGATTCAGGCAGTGAGTTTTCTCTCCACATGGAATCATCGGATGATGAAGGTACTCTCAGTGCAGATGAAGTGCCTGTTTTAGAGGAGGATACTACTGTGCCGATGGTGCAAGAGGCATCTGGATTGCAGCCTGGTGCTGCTAGGCTTCCTACTGGAAGTGCTGGACTCTGGGTTGATCCAAACATGGTGCAGCCGGTGTTGCCTGCCTTTAGTGGTTATGCAGGGTGTAGAGTGGATTGTGAACATTATTTGCCTATACAGTATTTTCAGTTGTTTATGGATGATGTATTTTTGGGTGAGATTGTTGAGCAGACTAATTTGTATGCTGAACAGTTTTTGAGGGACAACAGTGCCAGACTTAGGCCCCATTCTAGAGCTACCCGGTGGAGTCCCACAAATCTGGAAGAGATGAAAAAGTTTTTGGGTTTGACTTTTTTGATGGGTTTGATAAGGAAGCCGTCCATGGGTTCATATTGGTCTACCAGTCCCTTGATGGCAACGGCCATATTTCCTGCAGTTATGACTCGTGATCGGTATTTACTTTTGCTTCGGATGCTGCATTTTGTTGATAATGGTTTGGCGTTGCCACGAGATCACCCTGAATGTGACCGTCTTTTTAAGATTCGGCCTGTTCTTGATCACTTTGTAGATCGATTTTCAGAGATCTATACTCCAGGGAAAGAAATATCTATTGATGAGTCTTTGGTCCTGTTCAAGGGCCGTTTGGTTTTTAGGCAGTACATTCCTAGCAAGAGGGCACGCTATGGAATTAAGCTGTATATGTTGTCTGAGAGTAGGACAGGATATGTTTTTAATTTGCGTGTGTACACTGGTAGGGATTCCACTATTGACCCCCTGGTTGTCCGTCCACTTTTGGAGTTTCAGAGAAAATTGTGTGGGATCTTGCTAGAGGACTGTTTAACAGAGGCCACCATTTGTACCTTGATAACTTCTACACTGCTGTGCAATTGTTTAAGGAATTGTTCAAAGTGGACACTTTTGCTTGTGGCACAATCCGCTCTAACCGTAAAGGTTATCCAAAAGAGCTTGTTTGCAAAAAACTTCAGAGGGGACAGTGCAGTGCCTTGCGTAGTGAGGAACTGCTAGCTGTGAAATTTGTGGACAGGAGGGATGTGTACATGCTGACTACCATCCATGATGAGAGTACTTCACCTGTGGCTGTTTGGGGTCAGATTGCTGAAGTGCGCAAACCTGTGTGCATTTTAGACTACAATAAGCACATGGGTGGTGTTGATAGAGTAGATCAGAGGTTGGAACCTTACACTGCTATTCGTAAGGCTTACATTTGGTATAAGAAGTTGGCCATCCATCTCTTCAATTTAGCAACTTTCAATGCTTTTGTTGTGTTCAAGGAGTGTTCTCCTGCGTCAAAGTTGACTTTTGTTCAGTTTCAGCAGTCTGTCATAGGCAGCCTTGTTGTTGTGGAACAGGCAAGTGTTCCTAGAGTTGGAGTGGTGGAGGATGTGGCTCGATTGAAAGATCGCCACTTTCCTGATCACATTCCTCCTACACCCTCAAAAGACTTTCCCACTAGGAGATGTAAAGTCTGTTGGCGAAGAGGTACGCGGAAGGAGACTCGTATGTACTGCCCTGAGTGTCCTTCTAACCCTGGTCTGTGTGTGCCTGCTTGTTATAGAGCGTACCACAAGCAAAAGAATTATTGGGAGCAACCATGAGTGGTAAAGTGAACTGCCTGGTCTGTAATGTTTAAGAATTGTTGTTCTGTTTCAAGGTTGGCATTAGTGCAATGTATTTAGTTTCTGATTTTGTGTTAGTAGATTTGTATCTATTTGCAATTTGTTTGTGTTTTCTTTTTTGTATAAAAAAATCCTAAATGTGATGGTGGTGTGTGTAGGCTGGTGCTTGGCTGGCGGTGTGCGTGGAGTGGTGCTTGGCTGGCGGTGTGCGTGCAGTGGTGCTTGGCTGGCGGTGTGTGTGGAGTGGCTCTTGGCTGGCGGTGTGCGTGGAGTGGTGCTTGGCTGGTGGTGTGCGTGGAGTGGCGCTAGGCTGGCGGTGTGCGTGGAGTGGCGCTTGGCTGGCGGTGTGCATGGAGTGGCGCTTGGCTGGCGGTGTGCGTGGAGTGGCGCTTGGCTGGCGGTGTGCGGGGAGTGGCGCTTGGCTGGCGGTGTGCGTGGAGTGGCGCTTGGCTGGCGGTGTGCGTGGACTGGCGCTCGGCTGGCAGTGTGTGAGTAGTGACTTGCTGCTGGTCACTACACACACTGCTAGCCGAGCGACACTCCACGCAATCCATCAGCTTGTGTGGTTGCTGTGTTAGGAATGTGGGCGTGTGAAAGTGATGGGCCCTTGAATGGCGCTGTCTGCTGGTGTGAGTGTTGTAATGTGATGGGCCCGCAGCTGGTGGTGTGAATGGTTTTGTATTTGTCACACGTATGAAAGGTGTATGAATGGCCTGTAAAGAGGTTGGTGCCTTGTCGTGGCTTTACAGCTCACGAGCTGTGAGTCAATGGTTCAGTTTCTCGTCCTTTCAATTATTAACAGTGCATTTCATTTTTGTGAAATCACTTGTTAATACAATTGTATATACTGAACCATCACTCACCCTCGTGCCAAATCCAACCAGTATGTGTGTGTGCTTGAGGATTAGATGGCTGTGCAGTAATTTTTTTTTTTTTGTCTTTCTCAAGCAGGGTGTACCTTGTCCCTTTTTGTGAATGTTTTAATGTGTTTGTTTCGTGCCTGGTGGTGTGAATGGTCTTGTGTGTATCACGTATGAAAGGTGTGTGAATGGCCTGTCAAGCGGTTGGGGCCTTGACGTGGCTTTAAGCTCACGAGCTGCGAGTCACTGGTTCAGTTTTTTGTCCTTTCAATTATTGACAGTGCATTTCATTTTTGTGAAATCTCTTGTTAATAAAATTGTATATACTGAACCATCACTTGCCCTCGTGCCAAATCCAACCAGTATGTGTGTGTGCTTGAGGAATAGATGGCTGTGCAGTAATCTTTGTCTTTTTAGTCTGTCTGCCAAGGTGTACATTCCGTCTAAGAATAACCTACCAACTGTAGATATTGTCATAAACGAAACACCCATGGGAGTACATGGTGATATCTCTCTTGTGGATCCCAACAAGTTATGGTACCCACAATGTCCTGCAAACCTCAAAATGTCTGTCACATTTTCCTTGCAATATTGTGCCAAAATTTTCACGCTGCAGAAATAAACAACACATTATCTCAAAATGACCTGGTTTTGCAAGGGGGTCACCTGGGTTTTGGCCCGGGGCTCGGCGGCCACCTAGGGAAACCTACCAAACCCACACATTTCTGAAAAGTAGACACCCGGGGGCTTCCAGGGGGTATGGCTTGCGTGGATCCCCCAACGTTTTCTTACCCAGAATCCCCTGCAAACCTGACATTTTGCTGAAAAATCCCTTTTTACACACATTTTGTGTGGTAAAGTTGTGGCATCACCGGGCTGACACACATTTCCTACCACCCAGCGTCCCCCCAAGTCTCCCGATAAAAATGGTGCCTCACTCGGGTGGGAGGCCCAAGTACCCGCGACAGGCAAGGGCCCACAACGTATTGAGGCGACCTCAAAATGGCCTTTCACAAAACGACCTGGTTTTGCAAGGGGGGTCACCTGGGTTTTTGGCCCTGTGCTCGGCGGCCATCTAAGGAAACCTACCAAACCCACACATTTCTGAAAAGTAGACACCCGGGGGCTTCCAGGGAGGTATGGCTTACGTGGATCCCCCAACGTTTCCTTACCCAGAATCCCCTGCAAACCTCAATTTTAGCTGAAAAAATCACTTTTTTCACACATTTTTGTGTGGGAAAGTGTGGCATCACACAAATTTCCTACCACCCAGCGTTCCCCCAGGTCTCCCGATAAAAATGGTGCCTCACTTGTGTGGGAGGCCCAAGTACCCGCGACAGGCAAGGGCCCAAAACGTAGTGAGGCGACATCAAAATTGCCTATCTCAAAACCACCTGGTTTTGCAAGGGGGGTCACCTGGGTTTTTGGCCCCGTGCTCGGCGGCCAACTAGGGAAACCTACCAAACCCACACATTTCTGAAAAGTAGACACCCGGGGGCTTCCAGGGAGGTATGGCTTGCGTGGATCCCCCAACGTTTCCTTACCCAGAATCCCCTGCAAACCTCAATTTTAGCTGAAAAAATCACTTTTTTCACACATTTTTGTGTGGGAAAGTGTGGTATCACCGGGCTCACACAAATTTCCTACCACCCAGCGTTCCCCCAGGTCTCCCGATAAAAATGGTGCCTCACTTGTGTGGGAGGCCCAAGTAACCGCAACAGGCAAGGGCCCAAAACATTTTTTGATAGGCAATGTTGATGTTGCGCGCACTACCCCAAATAGCCAAAAAAAGGCTTAGCACAGGGGGGGAAAGGCCTAGCAGCGAAGGGGTTAAAACAAGACCAAAAACGATAAAGAACCACAATACTATACTTAAAAGTTCACAATTCAAAAATACGCTGATTAAAAAGAGTCTCGGTGGCGGCGTCAGATGGCGTCGTCGGTGAGACCAGGGTCGCGGTGCGAGATAAAGGCAGTGCTCGTCACGGTGCTGGCAGATCACGGTGCAAGCCGCGTCGTCGTCGTTGCTGAAGCGCTGTCGACGGCATCGGTAGGCCAAGGCTGCAGTGTGGGATGAGGGCGGTGCATCGTGTAACTTACGAGCGGTGCCCCCGAACCACGGTGCAAGCAGCGGCGTCGATCTCGGCGGGAAGGGGCGGCGTCAGGCAGGCCAAGGCGTCCTCGTGAAGCCAGGCGGTGCGGAGTGCGGTGCCCACAGGTCGCAGTGCGAGCAGCGGCTCGGTGGTGGCATCAACAGGCGTCGTCGGTGAGACCAGGGTCACGGTGCAGCATTGCGGCGGTGCCCTCTGCAGTGCCAAAGCTTTGGCGTGAAGCGAGGCGGTGCGGAGTGCGGTGCCCACAGGTCGCGGTGCAAGCAGCGGCTCGGTGGCGGCGTCAACAGATGTCGTCGGTGAGACCAGGGTTGCGTTGCGGCGGTGTCCTCTGCATTGCCTTCAGGACACGGAGTCAGCAGTGGCGTCGTAGACGTCGTCGAGTTGGTGTTCTTCGGGTTGCAGCACAAAACACACAGTCCCCAGTGCTGCGGGTCGAAGAACTTGAAGTCTTTGCTGGTCCTGAGACTTCGTGAACAGGGGGCAAGCTCTACCTCAAGCCCTTGGAGAGACTCACAAATTTAGGTTGCAGAAAGTCCAGTCCAGGCCTTTCACTACCCAAGACAAAAGCAGCCACTGCAGGTCAGCCCAGCAAAGCACCCAGCAAAGCAGTCGTTCCTTTTCGCAGCTTCTCCGGCTCTTCTCCTTGGCAGTCGTCTTGTCCAGATGAGTTCTAAAGTTCAGGGGTCTGGGACACAGCATTTATGTCCAAAAATCCTTTGATCTCTTAGGCAGAGAGGGCCTGTGCCCGGTCAGGACCAGTTCTGCCTTCTCTGGTGTGAATTCCTGGCAGGAGGTGGAGACGGCATTTGTCAGAGGCAGAGCAGGCCCTTTGAGGTGCAAGGAAATCTCCTCCCCCTTCCCCCATCGTAACCCAGGTCTCTTCAGCCCTTTCCTGACCTACCTAGACCATCTGGCGCCCCTCCTGCTCCCCCAGCCTTCTGTCATCCAAAACCCAGACAGGCAATCCACATTCCAGAAGAGGCACACAGGATGACTGAGCAAGAAAATACCCACTTTCCAAAAGTGGTATTTTCAAACACAGAATGTAAAAATCACCTTCACTAAAAGAGGCATCTTTAGATTCTGAGTTCAGGCATACGAAACTTCATTTTCTTACCGAATTCCCTGGGCCAGTTATGTTCATAAGATGTTATGAACAAACCTCCCATTCTGTCCTATGGGGAACTGGTAGCCTTGCAATAGTGAAATACGAAATTGGCTGTAATTCACTATTAGGACATGCCACACACACCGGGGCATGTCCTACCTTTCACATACATTGCACCCTGCCCACAGGGGTACCTTGGGCCTACCTGAGGGGTGCCTGACATGTAAGAAAAGGGAAGATTAGGGACCGGACAGTGTGTGCACTGGCCAAGTCGATATGGCAGTTACAAACTGCACGCAGACTCTGCAATGGCAGGTCTGAGTTACCGTTTTCAGGGCTACTCACTGGGGTGGCACAACCAGTGCTGCAGGCCCCCGGGTAGCATTTGATTCACCGGCCCTGGCACACGCAGTGCACTTTACTAGGGGCCAACAGGTAAATCAAATATCCAATCATGGAAACACCAATCCATAACACAATTTACCATAGGAGCACCTGCGCTTTACCACTGATCAGCAGTACGAAAAGCGCGCAGAACCGTTACACCAGCAAAACAGAGTCAAAACCGGGAGGTCAGAAAGCAAAAACTCAGGGGAAACACGCCAAAAGATGCCAAGTCTAACACACGTCCCCTCCAGCTGAAAGCAGGGAGAACTACCCATTTACCTGGGGGTTCTCTTCACTAAGGCGGAAGAAACTGGACAGGCCATCAGCATTGGCGTGCTCTGTGCCAGCGGTGTTCCACCGTAAAGTCCATTCCCTGTAGGGAGAGGGACCACCTCAGCAGTTTTGGATTCTCCCCCCTCATCTGCATTAACCATCTGAGGGGCCTGTGGTCGGTCTGAACTCGGAAGTGAGTCCCAAACAGGTATGGTCTCAGCTTCTTCAGTGCCCAGACCACAGCGAAAGCTTCCCTTTCTATGGCACTCCACCTCTACTCCCTGGGGAGTAGTCTCTTGCTAAGGAAGACTACTGGTTGGTCTAGGTCCTCTTCGTTCAGTTGTGAGAGCACCGCTCCCACTCTATGCTCTGACGCGTCGGTCTGCACGACAAATTCCTTGGAGAAGTCGGGGGCCTTGAGCACGGGGGCCGTGCACATGGCGGCCTTCAGGGTATCAAACGCCCTCTGGCAAGATTCAGTCCAGATCACCTTTCTCGGTTGCTTCTTGGAAGTCAACTCAGTTAAGGGGGCCACGATGGTGCCATATCCCTTAACAAACCTCCGGTAGTACCCGGTGAGTCCTAAGAAGGCCCTCACCTCTGTCTGGGTCTTGGGTGGCTCCCAAGCCAGGATGGTGTCGATCTTGGGCTGTAGGGGCGCCACCTGGCCGCTCCATTCCTGGTGTCCCAAGTACACCACCGACCCCTGCCCGATCTGGCACTTACTGGCCTTAATCGTGAGGCCTGCCGTCTGCAGCGCCCTCAACACTTCCCTGAGGTGTTGCAGATGTTCGTCCCAACTGGAACTGAACACCGCAATGTCGTCCAGGTACGCGACGCTGAATTCCTCCAGCCCGGCCAACACCTGGTTGACCAACCTCTGAAAGGTGGCAGGGGCATTCTTCAATCTGAAGGGCATCACCCGGAACTGGTAATGCCCGTCCGGGGTTGAGAATGCTGATCTCTCTTTGGCCCCCTCGGTTAAAGCGATCTGCCAGTACCCGGACGTTAAATCGAACGTACTCAGGAATCTGGCCGCTCCCAACCGGTCGATGAGCTCATCAGCTCGGGGGATGGGGTGGGCGTCAGTCCACGTGACGGCATTGAGCCCCCGATAGTCCACACACAACCGCAGTTCTGGGGCGGCCCCGGGTGCCGTTGCTTTCGGGACCAAGACCACGGGGCTGGCCCATGGGCTACTGGACGGCTCAACCACCCCCAACGCCAACATCTTCGAGACCTCCTCTTTGATGCTGGCCTTGACCCGGTCAGCCAACCGGTAAATCTTGTGTTTCACCGGAGGGCTGTCACCGGTATCCACGTCGTGGGTACACCAGTGAGTAACACCTGGGGTCAAGGAGAACAGTGGGGCAAACTGCCCCAACAACTGGCAACACCCGCTCTGCTGCTCAGCGGTCAGGGCCGGGGAGAGGGTCACACCATCCACCGACCCATCCCCCTCTTGGGCAGACAGGAGGTCCGGGAGAGGCTCACTCTCCGCTTCCTCCCCGTCGTCCGTCGCCAAGAGCATGCTCACTTCGGACCTCTCGAAGTAGGGTTTGAGGCGGTTCACGTGGAGGACCCGTAACGGGTTCCGAGGAGCCTGCAAATCCACCAGGTAGGTGACCTCACTTTTGCGCTCCACCACCTCAAAGGCCCCCGTCCACTTGTCCTGTAAGGCACAAGGTTCCACAGGGGCCATGACCCACACTTTCTGTCCAGGTTGAAACTCGACCACAGTGGCATTCTGGTCATACCACTTCCTCATTTCTTCCTGGCTGGCCTCGAGGTTCGCCTGAGCGAGTTTACTGAAGCGGGCAGTTTGGTTGCGGAAGGCCAGCATGTAGCTGAACACATCCTGGGGGGTCTTCCTGGGAGCGGCCTCCCAGCCTTCCTTTACCAAGCTTAGAGGTCCCCGCACGGGGTGACCGTACAGAAGCTCGAAGGGACTGAACCCAAGAGACTTTTGGGGTACCTCCCTGTACGCAAAGAGAAGGCACGGTAAGAGGACGTCCCACTTACGCCTCATGGGTTCAGTGAGACCCTTGATCATGCCTTTTAAGGTCTGGTTGAACCTTTCCACCAGACCGTTGCCTTGGGGGTGGTAAGGAGTGGTTAACTTGTACGTAACACCACACTCCTTCCACAGGGATGTCATATACTTCGATATGAAATTGGTCCCCCTGTCAGAAACCACCTCTCTGGGGAACCCCACGCAGGAAAAGATCCCCATCAACGCCCGGCCCACCACTGGCGCCGTCGTTGTCCTGAGAGGGATTGCCTCTGGGTACCGGGTGGCATGGTCCACCAAGACCAGGATGTACCTGTTGCCCATGGCTGTCTTGGGATCCAGTGGCCCCACGATGTCCATCCCTACCCTTTCAAAGGGTGTCCCCACCACGGGGAACGGTTGGAGAGGAGCTTTAACCTTCCTCCCAATTTGCCACTTGCCTGGCAAGTTTGGCAGGACCGACAATGCACATCCGACTGCCTTCGCATTCAAGGCCAGAAGAAGTGGGTGACAAGCCGGTCAAAGGTCTTGTCCTGCCCCAAATGTCCTGCCAAAGGCACGTCGTGAGCCAGACCCAGTAGGAAGGTCCGGAAGCGCTGGGGTACCACCAGTACACGGGCTGACCCAGGTTCCACGACCTTAGGCTCGCTGTACAGGAGATCATTCTCCCAATATATCCAATGTGATCCGGACTGATCACCAGTCGCCTGGGCTGCAGCCTGCTGCCGCAGACCCTCCAGGGAAGGGCACTCTTTCTGCTCCCGGCAGAACTCCTCCCTGGTGGGACCCCCTTCTTGCTGCCAATGGGTCAGCTCAGAGATGTCCCCCAGTTCGGCTACCTGTTCCACTGTAGGCACCGGGGCGTCCCCCTTGAGGTCCGCCTCCTCCCGGGCCGTGGGAACTTCAGGGGCCGGGTTCCCGCACCCCTTGCCCTTCCTCTTGGCAGGGACCTGGGCCACTGTTTCAGGCTCCGGGTCCTTCTGATCACCCTCTCTGGCCGCCATCGACCGAGTGGACATGCATGCCCACTCTGGCAACCCCAGCATCTCCAAGTGGAACCTGAGCTCAACATCCTTCCATAAGGACTGCTCCAGGTCGTTACCGAGCAGACAATCGACAGGCATAGAAGGGCTCACAACTACCCTTAAAGGACCTGAGACCCCCCCCCATTCGAAGGGAACCTGCGCCACCAGACACTGGCGCTCGGAATTGTTGACTGCAATCACCTGGTGGAATGCCCCGGGGACCACCTGCGTCTCAGGGACCAGGTGACACCGAACTGAGGTCACACTGGCTCCAGTATCCCTGAGAGCCTCTACCCTTTTCCCGTTGATGGTCACCCAGGTGCTGTATTTCTTTGTGTTAGGGGGCACCTGGGCTCCTGGGACCATCTCACTGTCCCCTAGTGAGACGAGGGTCATTTCTGCGGGGTCCCCACCCTCCTGTTGGGACTCCTCCTCCCCCAGCGCTACGCTAGCCAACACTTTGGACGGTCCACCGGTGGCTGGCTGTGTCCCCTTTGGGCACCGGGGGTCTCCCCTCATGTGCCCCACCTGGTCACAGGCAAAACACTTGCGGGGACCGGTCTCGGCAGGCTTTCCTGTCGAGACCCCTTGCTTCTTATCTCCCTGGGTGTTATTTTGGGGCCCATTCGAGAACTCCTGTGTTTTACTCTTGTCCCCCCCACTTTTCTGCTGGGGACCCTGCCCACCTTTGACTGAGTCCCCCCCAAACGCTTTCTTGTGGACCCTGGTACTCACCCAGCGGTCCGCCTCCATAGCAAGCTTCCTGGGGTCAGTTAGCTTACTATCAACTAGGTGCTGGCGCAGATCTGCAAAACATAGACTAGACAAGTGCTCCCACGCACTCAAATTGTAGAGCCCCCGAAAATCTGTCACATTACTGCCCTTCACCCAGCCATCCAACGACCGACAAAACCCATCCACACATTCCAGCCACGTGTTGGCATCAGATTTCTTCCAGGACCTAAACTGATCCCGGTACTTTTCAGGAGTGAGACCATACCTAGTGAGAAGGGCTTACTTCATATCAGCATAGGTGAGGTTAGGCCCCTTACCCAAAGCTGTCAAAGTATCCCTGGCTTCCTCTGGAAACAGAGACCACAATCCTGCTCCCCAATTCTCCTCAGGGACCCCATTCATGTGTATCGCTGCCTCATAACCCTGAAACCACCTCTGTATGTCATCCCCCTTCTTGAACTCTCTGCCCACATTCTTAGGGATGTGTACGATTCGGTCTGACTGCCTTGACGAGTTGCTGCCACCATCCGAGCCGGGCCTACTCTTCAGCTCCAGCTCTTTAAGACCTTGTTCATGTTCCAATAGCATGCTCTTCTCCTCCATGGCCAATCTAATCTTTTCTAGCTCCGTGGCTGCTCTCCTTGCTTCCCGCCTGTCCTCCAGCTCCTCTGGGGACAGGCCACTGCTGCCTGGTCGGAAGGGTTCCCCCCCTCCCAAAAGCACATCCACCCTAGGACTAGGCTCCCCCGCCTCTCCACTAAGGTCACCAGATTGCCCACTTGCGTCTCTGGCTGCTACCCTGGCCCTCAGCGCCTTTTGTAGCTCGTCCTTCCTAGTGAGGCCTCTGATTTGGACTTTTAGGTTTTTGCAAACGGACTTCAATTCTCTCACAGTGTAGAGCTCCAACCTATCCTCCTCAAAGGCAATGTCTATGGATGCAACGGATGATGCTATTGATTCCGGCATGGTGAAGTAGAAAGTTCACCTGGCAAGATCACAAAAATCGGCCAAAAGAAAACGGGTTAGTATGTGGTACGTAATGGTCTGCGATATGGTAGTAGTGCACACCAATCACTGTAAGTCAAGTGCAAACGCAAGTCCTATCCTCACCGCTGACAACCAATGTTAGAAATGGGATTCTTGGTAGGCTAGGGCGCGGGCCAAAGCCAGGCAAAAACCACCACTCTAGTCAGGATAAGGGAGTTACACTTCTAAAATAACCTCTGCTCACCCCCTTGGTAGCTTGGCACGAGCAGTCAGGCCTATCTTAGAGGCAGTGTGTAAAGCATTTGCACATAACCAGCAGTAATACAGTGTACGCACTACAAAAGGACACCACACCAGGTTAGAAAAATATCCAATATTTTTATATAATTAAAACAAGACCAAAAACGATAAAGAACCACAATACTATACTTAAAAGTTCACAATTCAAAAATACGCTGATTAAAAAGAGTTCCTTGTGTGGATAGCGCCGTCCGGGCTACCACGGCGTCGTGAACACACAAATCCAAAACAGTTCTGGCTGACCGCGGGGTCGCAGGCCAGCTACGGTGTCGGGAAGACCCGCAAACAGTACCTTTCAGAGATGCAGGGCGATGGGGCCCTCGAAGTCACACGCGTTGCAGGTCGATCTCCTCTCTGATGGAGTCAGGAGCGCTGGCGTCAGCAGGCGTCGGGTGCTGCGGTGCGAAGTGCAGCGGTGCGGTGTGCGGTGCCCTCAGGTCGCGGTGCGAGCAGCGGCTCGGTGGCGGCGTCAGATGGCGTCGTCGGTGAGACCAGGGTCGCGGTGCGAGATGAAGGCGGTGCTCGTCACGGTGCTGGCAGATCACGGTGCAAGCCGCGGCGTCGTCATTGCTGAAGCGCTGTCGTCGGCTGACGAACTGGAGTCGATGGCGCCGGCGTCGGTAGGCCAAGGCTGCGGTGTGGGATGAGGGCAGTGCGTCGTGTAACTTACGAGTGGTGCCCCCGAACCACGGTGCACGCAGCGGTGTCGATCTCGGCGGGAAGGGGCGGCGTCAGGCAGGCCAAGGCGTCCTCGTGAAGCCAGGCGGTGCAGAGTGCGGTGCCCACAGGTCGCGGTGCGAGCAGCGGCTCGGTGGCGGCATCAACAGGCGTCGTCGGTGAGACCAGGGTCGCGGTGCGGCATTGCGGCGGTGCCCTCTGCGGTGCCAAAGCTTCGGCGTGAAGCGAGGCGGTGCGAGTGCGGTGCCCACAGGTCGCGGTGCAAGCAGCGGCTCGGTGACGGTGTCAACAGGCGTCGGTGAGACCAGGGTTGCGGTGCGGCGTTGCGGCGGTGCCCTCTGCGTTGCCTTCAGGACACGGAGTCGGCAGTGGCGTCGTAGACGTCGTCGAGTTGGTGTTCTTCGGGTTGCAGCACAAAACACACAGTCCCCAGTGCTGCGGGTCGAAGAACTTGAAGTCTTTGCTGTTCCTGAGACTTTGTGAACAGGGGGCAAGCTCTACCTCAAGCCCTTGGAGAGACTCACAAATTTAGGTTGCAGAAAG
This sequence comes from Calotriton arnoldi, assembly GCA_963921515.1. Lineage (NCBI taxonomy): Eukaryota > Metazoa > Chordata > Amphibia > Caudata > Salamandridae > Calotriton > Calotriton arnoldi. The sequence goes on along the minus strand of CAWUFW010005005.1, from coordinate 889,024 downwards.
TCCACTCCAGGCCTTTCACTACCCAAGACAAAAGCAGCCACTGCAGGTCAGCCCAGCAAAGCACCCAGCAAAGCAGTCGTTCCTTTTCGCAGCTTCTCCGGCTCTTCTCCTTGGCAGTCTTCTTGTCCAGATGAGTTCTAAAGTTCAGGGGTCTGGGACACAGCATTTATGTCCAAAAATCCTTTGATCTCTTAGGCAGAGAGGGCCTGTGCCCGGTCAGGACTAGTTCTGCCTTCTCTGGTGTGAATTCCTGGCAGGAGGTGGAGACGGCATTTGTCAGAGGCAGAGCAGGCCCTTTGAGGTGCAAGGAAATCTCCTCCCCCTTCCCCCATCGTAACCCAGGTCTCTTCAGCCCTTTCCTGACCTACCTAGACCATCTGGCGCCCCTCCTGCTCCCCCAGCCTTCTGTCATCCAAAACCCAGACAGGCAATCCACATTCCAGCAGAAGCACACGGGATGACTGAGCAAGAAAATACCCACTTTCCAAAAGTGGTATTTTCAAACAGAATGTAAAAATCACCTTCACTAAAAGAGGCATCTTTAGATTCTGAGTTCAGGCATACGAAACTTTTCTTACCGAATTCCCTGGACCAGTTATGTTCATAAGATGTTATGAACAAACCTCCCATTCTGTCCTATGGGGAACTGGTAGCCTTGCAATAGTGAAAAACAAAATTGGCTGTAATTCACTATTAGGACATGCCACACACACCGGGGCATGTCCTACCTTTCACATACATTGCACCCTGCCCACAGGGGTACCTTGGGCCTACCTGAGGGGTGTCTGACATGTAAGAAAAGGGAAGGTTAGGGACCGGCCAGTGTGTGCACTGGCCATGTCGATATGGCAGTTACAAACTGCACGCAGACTCTGCAATGGCAGGTCTGAGTTACCGTTTTCAGGGCTACTCACTGGGGTGGCACAACCAGTGCTGCAGGCCACCGGGTAGCATTTGATTCACCGGCCCTGGCACACGCAGTGCACTTTACTAGGGGCTAACAGGTAAATCAAATATCCAATCATGGAAACACCAATCCATAACACAATTTACCATAGGAGCACCTGCGCTTTACCACTGATCAGCAGTGTGAAAAGCGCGCAGAACCGTTACACCAGCAAAACAGAGTCAAAACCGGGAGGTCAGAAAGCGAAAACTCAGGGGAAACACGCCAAAAGATGCCAAGTCTAACAATGGGGCAGACCTGGGAGCGGCAAGTCTTACCTCATTATGATGACGCAGTCAAAAATGCACTCGAGTCCGACCGGCAACTGCCACAGTCACTGCAGAGTGCAGACTCATGTGCGGGACGCCTGAGGTGGTTGAGTCTGCGCAGACTCGATTCCTACTTCCCACCTGCCACACCCTTTCCCAACTCGTCACAGGGAGGGGTCCCACCCACGCCCTGTAACCAGTTGGGAAAGGGTGTGGTGACAAGCTCCACTCTCTCTGATTGACGTGGAGGGTTAGCGATCCCGAGCTTGTATTCAAAACGCCCGGGGCTAACTTTACCTCCACGCCATCAGGGGGTGGATCCTACTGCTTGCAGCTAGGTCTTTGCCGAGCTGATGACATCACAGCCTTCAGGGCTGTGAGGTTCTCAGCCGGCAAACATGTATCCTTAAACAACAGGGCAGGGCGAGTCACGTGACGTGAGGTCAATCAATTAACAATTAACACAGTCACTACAGTGGTGATACATATCGGCGGTGAGTGAGTGTGGGGCATACAGTGCCCCGCGTTCAAGGCATTTTGGCAGCTGAGCTCATAAATCATGGGTATTAAATGACTGCTCAGTGCTCAGCTGAGCATATCCAGCAATGTAACGGGGGCGGAGCCCCGACGCCCTCATAGAGAAACCGCCACTGCAACAGACACTGAGTTGTGGGTGAACATTCGGTGTTAATGTTCTAGTGGGAGTCGCGCAACAATTTATGGGGTCATCAGGCCTCCATGAGTGTAGGGGGACTATGAGATACCTCTACTCTCCTATGGGCTATAAGGACACCCTGAACAGCTGAACGCAGAAAGCCTATAAGTCGATACTAACAGCACAATCTTGACTACACCTTTAGTGCGCATGTGCAACCATAGTCTCTTTTAAGATGGATGAAGGATGAATCTGGCAGTTCGGCTGGACTGTTTCCATGAGCCATGCTTAATATGCCGCTACTGATCCCCAGTAAGGCTAACAGCCCCATGAGTGTTTGTGGAGGTGATTCACACTTCGTAATATGTCCTGGGGTTGAATGAGATCCTCTGTGACCAAAGCATCTTCAAGTTAGTGTTTAAAAAATATCATTGACTAAAGGCGGCTGATTGATCATAGATAGAAAATTTTACCTACAAAATTATAGTCAAGAGGAGCAGGTTAAATTGTAAGTTCGCTTGTGAAGTTTTCAAAGTTAACAAATTCTGCACTTCACAAAGCTTGCAAAGTTTTAGAAACTTCACAAAAATGTCACTGGAGAAAATTCTTGCAAAAAGTTATCGGCTGAAGAATTTTCCTTTTAGGACTGGGTTTTGGTGAGATTATTTTCACCAAAATATATTTTTTCAAAAGTTTATTGCCTTTTTCAGCATTGCCAAATATGAAACGTGTTGGAAACCATCAGAAAGTTTCTTCGTCCCTTGGAATACAGTTCATAACGCCCAGCATTGGTAGTGTGGTGGAAGGTTATTAATGTTTTGAAACGAAGGTGTTCACAATTCTCCAGTTTGTAAATGTATATTATATTGTAAATTCATTTGCTAAGTTGTATGTGGATATTGTTATGTAATATTTTGCTGTTTGTTTCCTGTTTTTATGTGGGTTTGTAAAACTAAGACGAAAGAGACTGCTTGCGAGAGGCAGGGAGGGAGCAGAGAGAGGGGGAGGAGAGAGAGAACCTGAATAAGACGCGAGGGCGTCTTTGTTTGCATTAATAGTCATACACAGTTTTACAGAGACAGACATACTTCGCATACCTTCACAGTGAATATTACCCCCAGAGGGGAAGGTATTCCATCTTCCCACTGACTTCACCTCCCTAAGACTTTGGACAGGGACTAGAAGGTGGGTCTGTGACCTCATGATCCAGCAATGAAGTCTTTGATGGCCAAGAGCCAAGCGCACAGGTTGAACGGCCTGGGAGCTTCACACTCAGTCTCAAAGCTACATAGCAAGCTGCACAGACGATATTTTAAGCATTGTGTGCTAGGCTATCAGAATCTGGTTAGCTCACATTTGTGACGCTGCATAGTGCATTCTGGTCTGGAAGCCCTTTACACACGGTTCTTGGAATTCTTATTGATGGCAGTAGTGGTAGTCTGGTGTCACTGTGTTTGGTTAGTGAAGATCGGTCTGTTCTCTGCGGTTCTTATTGGTTCAGTGGAATGAAGGCAATGAATCCAATATTTCAGGGGAACTATGCAGTATTTTATTATATGTATGCAGTTACCATGGAACTTCGCTGTTCATTTCTTCCTCTGACCAAGCTGGAGTGACTGTTGTGGGCCGGTCTCGTTCTGCCAAATACTAAGCTTCTTTACCTGCGCACATGCATCTGTGGCATGTTATAAATAGCCTGTTTGGTGAGGTATGACTGTGGTAGAGTGGAGTGTGCTGATGTGGCCGCAACAGTTAGCCAATCGTACAGCTTTAGTAATGTGTTGTGTTGTGCATACAGCTTGAGTTTGCGTTTTGAGGTGAGGTCTGACTAAGATATTTCCAAGATGTGAGTCCCTTGCTCGCTGTGCCACTGGATTCAAGCTAGCCTGGCTGATGAGGGGTGTTACCCCGAAACCGGTCCCAGGATGCTTGTTTTCGGTCCACAGAGGCCCTGGCTTGGCAGTTCAGGCGGGACTGTTCCCATTGGGCGCAGGGTCAAGACTTATTTGCAAGTGGCTGGGCCCAAACTGGGGTGGCATGGTGAGCAAAAGGAGGATGGATTTAACCCAGATCTCTTGACTGGGGGTGAATGTTTGATTCATTCAGCATTCCGTCCATCATTTGTTGCTGCTGCGCTTTTCGCCCTGAGTGGGATGGGTATGCCCAGACGTGGGTCCCTTGCTCACTGTGCCAATGGATTCAAGCTAGCCTGGCTGATGAGGTGTTGCCCTGAAACCGATCCCAGGATGCTTGTTTCTGGTCCAGGGAGGACCCAGCTTGGCAATTCGGCTGGACTGTTCCCATGAGGAGCAGGTTCAAGACTGATTTGCAAATGGCTGGGTCCAAGCTGGGTTGGCGTAGTGAGCAAAAGAACAATGAATTTAACCCAGATCTCTTGACTGGGGGTGAATGTTTGATTCATTCAAAATTCCGTCCATCATTTGTTGCTGCAGCACTAAGATATTTTGTTGGCTTTGCTAGGAATGGTTGCATGAGGAGGGGGAAATGACATGTTGCAGGCAACACTTATCCTGCTATATGACTTTTATGCCATTTCACACAAGATAGCGTCAGCAAGTCTGTCTAACATTCTCTGCTGGGAATTACAGAGATGTATATATGCATTTGAGCAAGTCAGTGTAAGATGTTCAGTCGGCTGGTAACTTTTTCTGGCAGGAAGCCACACAGGGTGTGAGCCCAAATGGAGAGACCACCATTGAAGGACAAATGATGACACACATGAGAGGGGCTGCTTTTTGGTTTAGGCAGATGGGTTGGCATCCGGGACAGAGAGGGGAGACCAGTTGCCAAACTGTTTTTTCCGTGGGTATGTAGTCCTCAGATAGCCCCACATCTAGTGTGTGCTACCAAGCTCCATACACCAAGAGAAGGGTTAAGCCACCTTGGGAGTGTGCGGAATAGTGCACTCTGGTATAGCTAGATGATACACTGCAGGACATCATGATCAGGCGGAAAAGGGCCTGGTAGCCCATTGGCTACTAACGGCCACATCCCCCGAGGGCACCTTCTGGGCATAAATATGGCACCTAGACCTCAAATCACATCTGCACTGGATAGAGGAAGGAAGAAGGATTGTGCTACTGTTCCCAGGACCTGGCAAGAGAGGCTGCGCCAATCGCTGGACTGCACCCGCCCTTGGGCTAGCAAAGAGAGAGCTGTGCCTGTGGTGCCTGGCTTCTGGAAAAGTCAGTCCCGAGCCTAAGACAGGAGAGGTGAACTCCGAGAGTCTGTTGGCTGACTTCCTGTTACAGCACCAGGGCCACAAAAGCTGAAGAACCACATTCTGGCCAGTCAGTAGTCACAATCGCCTGATTGCCTCTGACTACTGACATGCAGCCTGGACGACAAAGTCCCGACATTCAAAAGTTGCACCCAAGCATGCAGGACCTGAGCAAGTCGTCGGAGAGCAATTTGGTTGCCCAAGAAGGACACTAGTCATCACCATAGGAAACCGCTGGTTTCGCTGTAACTAGATACCAGTAGCCCAGTGGCACTTGGAATTCTGCTACTCCCAAGACGACTTCAAGGGATATCGACGCCTGTGGCCAAAGTCATCCCACCAGGAATGTGGACTGAGGAGTAGCTCCAGGAAGCCCCGGACGACTAAACAGCATCATACAGCATCTTCAACATTCTGTATCCCCTTGCATCAGGACCACTCCATTGAAGTCTATTGCAGTTGGCTAAGAGAACCTGGAACTGAACTTGAGGCTGCTTTGGGGGAGAGGTAACCGTCCTAGAAATCTTTATTGACCTTCTTGACCCAGGCCGGGGTACCCAAGCACAACTCTTTAAAAGTTTTACAAGGTTACCAAAGTTTCAAGTAACTAAGGTAGTTATTAATGCTTGTTGACTTTTTAAGTGAAAAACAATGATTTACGCTTTACTTAAACATCTATATCTCCAGAACCCTCCAGTGGATTTTGTTCATTTTGGCATCTAAAAATTCTTAAAAATAAGATCTGTTTTTATAAATTAGTGTCGGATTTCTCTTGTGTTCTGTGACATCCTTATTTCATTGTTTTTGAACTTTTAAATGCTTTATACTTGTTCCTTTATTTAAGCCTCATTGCTCGACGCCACAGGTACCTATGGTTGAGGTAAAGTTTAACAAACGAGCCTGAATGGACCCATGACCGTATTTGAGTGCATTACACGGTGAGGTCACACAGCCATGCCATATAATACACCACTTTCTTCACTCGTATGCTTACGGTTTTGTAGTAAATGTGGTAGAGATGGGGGAGTGGTTGGAAAATGGGAATATTTACAATTAAGGGGGGGTTGGGAGGAGTAAGGAATGGTTAAGGGAGGGCTAGTGAGGGATTTAGGGAAGGGCATGCACCCACCCACAAAAGAGTAAGGGCCTGATTTAGATTTTGGCAGATCCGGTCCCACCGTCGCTTTTCCGACGGTTTTCCCACCCGTTAATGTGGCAGTCCACCTGCTGTATTTAGATGTTCGTGGGTGACTGGAGGAAAGACCATCGGAGTTCCGCTGCCTCCGCCAGGATCTTACTCCTGCGTCAATAGTATTAGAGGCACAAGCACCTGTTCGAGGGAGTCCCGCCAAGAATACCGCTGTGTCGATTACAATGTGCCTTTCCGTCGAGGTAACTGTGGCGGGGAAACCTCCAAACTTGAGTTGGCTGGATGAAAGAGAAAGAGGTGAAAACTTATTTTTTTCGGGTTCCCACTTCCATTTCAGTTTTGAACCCCACTGTCCAGGACTCTCCTGTGCTGCTGCTTCTTCACCACGATGCTCAGCAACCCCGTTGTCGCTGGAATCTAAGGTAGGCTTCAGTGTCATGTATCTCTGTGGAAGACTACGATGGATGTATAGGTGAGGAGGCTTAATATAGTTTACAATGGTGTCTTCATTCAAATTGTATTGCATTAGGTACAGGTATATAGGAGAGTCTTTGTGTTGAAATAATAGTATTAATTGCTTCCTCGTCTTCTTTTTAATTCCTTCAGGTTTTCTGGGCGTCCGAAATGGACAAGGACTCCGGGATCTCGGTCAAAAGAGAGTAGCCGTAAGTATAATATTGGGTCTGAGATTAGCTAATTCCTTCACCAGCACTTTAAGTGTATGAAAGTAAAAAGGAAGTGTCCTACCAGATGATAACATGTCATGGCGCTCAGACCAATCACAATGCTCCATTGGAGCGTTGTTATAGGCTTAGGGGTGAGAGCCTGGCTGCCTGCTTCCTGTTCCGACCTGAAGTCGAATACAGGCGAGCAGGAGAGAAGACGCAGGACCCGGGGGCGGCGGCAAGGTAAGTTTTATTTTTGTATTTTTTTTTTAAAGCAGCTCGCGCCCTTCCGCCACCCCCCACCAGCAAGCCGTGCCGGCCGCCCCTGGTAGCAGTATTGCCCTAAGTGTGTGCCGTTCTTTGAAACTTTTCCTGGATTCCTAAAATAAGTTTGCTGTTAAAACAGTAAATATAAACTATAAAATAAATATTTTATTTTAAAATAATGTAATTACCTTTTTCATTGTAAAATTATCTGTAACTATTTAAAAAAAACTAATGCAACTAAATTAATTTTATACATAACTTCTAGTAACTTTCAATACATAATAAATAAACATTTTATTTTATGTGGGTTTAATTTTTGTATATAATTGTAATTTAATACACATATTTATTAAAAATGTACTTTAAAATTTAGTTGCTAGTGCAGTGACATTTAAAAAAATAGTAGACATTTACAAAACACATAATACCACTTCACTCACTCCCTCACACCCACTGTTACTTATGAATGCTCACTCACGCTCTGTCACTCACTGATTCTCACTCACTCTCTCACTAACTCTCAAACACACTAATACACACTAATACACAATCACTCACTGTCACTCAATCCAATTCACTCTCGATCACTCACAAACACATTCCCATACACGCACACAGAGAGAAACAACACTTTTTTTCCTTACCTTGCATCCTGGACTGGCAACTCGGAGTCTCTATGGCGGCAGCAGAGCAAGCCATGATTTCCAACTGGAAGTAAGACAGAGTAGCTCCGCCAGGATAAAATAACGCCCACCTCAATCACTCTCCCAGCTTTTTGATAGGACTTGAAGCACAGCCCTATCAGAAGGTGGAACAGTGCTAGGGATCCTGCCCCTGCTGCTCTGTGTGGTTCCTCACTAGCATAGTGGAGCATTCCAGAGCACACATGGCCATTACTGTGTGATGTGCACCGTTCCCAGATTCACAAAATCTAAAAGCAAATGAAATGTGAAAGCTGTGACAGTATATAGATGATTCCGACAGTATGTGGTTCAGAAGATGGGGACAAAGGTGAATGTAGTAATTTAACATGGGCCCCTTGCCCGTGAAACAAACCAGCAGACTACAAATGAAGTAATGAGCAAAGCACTCCTTAAGCGAGACAAAGTACCTCATTGGAGAGGTGTGGTGCAGCGGCCAGGGCAGCTGACTTCGGAGCACAGGGTTCACAGTTCGATCCCCGGCTCCGGCGGCAGCTCAGCACCATGTGACTCTGGGCAATAGCTCACTTAATTTCCACTCCGGCCCCCAGCGCCTTGAGAGTGGACCCGTAAGGGTGAGTAGCTGTGCTATATAAAAACGGACTTACATTTAGGGTTTGGCAGACAGAGTATTCCACCACAAAAGTGTTAAAGTACCCTGTCCGTCAAACTGGTGGTCTAGTCGCTCTATTTAGAGTCAGGTAGGCCATCATATTTCTGCCAGCAGTGCCCCTCCTGCCTTCACCAGCAGAAAGCTTACACTGACCGCCCAACGGACGTGGAGCCATTAGAGTAAGTACATCAGACCATCCACCCTATTTCAAGTGGACCATCTGATGTACTTTTTTTTCCTGTTCAGGACTGCAAGGGACACTGCCACTAGGAAAAACCTGGTGGTACAGAACAGAAATAAAGAAAAAAATGAGAAATGAGAGAAAACAGCCAGCATGTCAGGGTTGTTAGTGTTTTGTTTTACGAAAACAAACTACTGTGTTTGGGAGCTGGTTTTTGTAAAACACAAAAGTTTGCTGAGTGGCTGCGTGAAACATGGTGGCCACCAAGCACATGTTTAGTGCCTTTAGGGTGGCCGCTCTGTGGCATGACCTTGAAGGCTCAGAGATCTTTGCCAGGCTAGCAGAAATCTTTAAATACTATGCATGAAATTATTGCCTAATATTCTCATTTGGATTAGTAGCTGAGTTTACTCGGGGGAATCACATTGCCTTTCAACATCTGTAAATCCATTCACAAATTCATTTTATCATTTTCACAAACTTTAAAATTATATCATAGTTCAAAATATATCGACATAAAAATATATTGACATCTTTCAACGCATTGTAGATCATGCAACCAATATCAAACTCAACTCTGTAATAAACTGAGTCATCATGATTATACATTATTTCAAAATCACGTTACTGCTCCCATATCTCTTAAATCATCTTCATTTTTATTCCTGGAGAAATCATCATGATTTAGACTTCCAATGCGATTTCCACAAGTAAATTGTGTGGCTATTCCAAGCAAGAATATTGTGCAATAACGTCACGCATAGTATATTATTGGGAATGTCATTCAAATTGTAAAGAGAAGAATATGAACACCATGTATGTCTTTTCGGTAATAATGGAGAGTTTGTTTTAAATAACTTCGAAAAACCTCCGTGGGGAAATGAAATGCATTTACTTTGGCTTTTTGCCAATAAAATGTATATTCCTGTTTGTATGTGTGAGCTAGCAAGCCGACCCACAGAGAAGCGCACTGGCCCGTCATGGTAGGGACAAACGGTATGTAAGTATGTGCATGTAATATATATATATATATATATATATAGAGAGAGAGAGATACACGCACACTTATATGTAAATATATTTATATACATATATATTCATATATTTATGTGGAAAATGTTACTTACCCTGTAACTATCTGTTCGCAGCGTATAGTACTGTAGATTCACATGTTCTTCATGCTCCTGCCATTTAGTGTCGAAGAAGTCTTGAGTCACAAGACCTATTGTGACTTCTCATTTGGTCCACAATGCACCAATACAGTGGCTCTACCTCAGATTGTTTTCCCGTCCAGCGGTTGAATAGGCTAATTGGAGTGTAGCATCAAGGCCAAGTATTCTGTGTATTGTGAAAAAGTCAGGTCATAGAATAGAGTTAAAACTTCTGTGGCCATCGCTATCTTCTGATGAAGAAGCTAAGTGCATGTGAATCTACAGCATTAAACGCTGCAAACCGACGGTTACAGAGAAAGTAAAATTATCAATTCGTAGCATGTGTGACTATAGATACACATGCTCTGCATAGACTGTAAAGCAGTATCTTCCCAAAGCGGTGGTTAGCGAGCAGGTGATGCAGATGTTTGAAACAGGGTCCTTAATACAGTCTGACCAACTAAGGCCTGCTGATGGGCTTGGAAATTCACACAGTAGTGTTTTGAGAACTTTGTGGATGTGACCAGGTAGCAGCTTTGCAGATGTCTACTAACGGTTTGCTGCCTGCTTTTGGAGATGCACCTGTGCACCTGTGAGAGGTACTGAGACCTGAAAGGATTGTGGCAGCTTGCTCAGCAACCCCAGATAAATTTCATTTTTTATCTCTACTGATGAAGGATAATATCCAGAAACACGTGTCTAGAGATTGTGGAAGTAGATTTTGAACTAGCAAAACGAATATGATTGGCTGGAGGACAGGAGGACCAGAGAGGAAACCTGATTCGGAAAACAGAATTAACCCTTTCCATGCGTCGGACGGCCGGGAGCCGTCCGACGTCACGGTGGGCGTGTGCGTCAGACGGCTCCTGGCTGTCCTAGCACCCACCCACGGGGGAAGCGCTGGCGCTCCCCCCGTGGGCTGCCCCTAAACCTGCCCCTACCCGCAATCGAAGGGGAAGCCCTTCCGCTTTCCCCCCCCACCACATCATGTAATGACGTCAGCACGCCTCGCGCGCTGACATCATTACATGAAACCGGACGCGCAGGAAACCATTTGCTTCCAGTGCGTCCGGCGGAGTGGAGGTGAGTTTGTCCTCGGGGAGGGTGGGGGGGGGATTTAAAAAAGGCATCGGAGGAAAGGAAAGTGTTTTCCTTTCCTCCGATGTCTTTTTCAAGCATTCCTGCTGCACGATCGCGCATGTGGCAGATCGGCCATATGTTTTCAGGCCCATCTGTCCCCTAGGGGGGCAGAAGCCACTAGACACCAGAGCTTTTTAAATGTTGGTGTTGGGGAGTGACCCCTTGGGCAAGGGTCGCTCCCCCTTTATGAGGGTGAATCTTTTGGCTGTTTTTGCTCCCTGTGGGGGCAGATCAGCCTTATGCTTTTAGGCCCACCTACCACCTTTGTTTGGCTGGTGGATAGTGTGTGGACTAGTGCATTATTTGCATATGTGATTGTAATGTTTTATTTCTCCTTTTTATTCTAGTGCAAAGTTTTTGATTCTTGTTTGCGGTTTCGGCAGTGGTTGATCTGCAGTTTTGCGTAGTTGCATTTTTTTGGTAAGAAAAACATTTTTGTTGTGTTTACTCTAAATGAGTATTAATGTCATGCATGAATGAATTTTTTGTAAGTGGTGTCATAATAGCAGCATATATAGTTAGTGTTTTGTGCATGAAATTCTTTGCGAGGTGTTTTGCGTTGTCTTATGTGTAATTTTCTTTTTTTTTCTTTTTTAGTGGGATACTATTGGTCCTTACTGTGCAGAGTAGGTGGTGGTGAGTCTAGCTGCTTTTGGCAAGTGAGTGGTATAGTGTTGGAGTATATAGGTCTTTGTGATAAAGCTACATTTTGTTTATTTCTTTTTTTACAAAGGGTTTGTTGTTGTTGACTTGTTTGACAAGTTACCTTTATTAGTAAGCATTATGGCTAGCCGTAAAATTACTGCTCAGCAGCTGGTTGGTATGCTTTTTGAATCTTCCTCTGAGCAGGATTATGAGACTGACAGTGCGTCTGAGGGAGAGGAGGGAGGGGAAGATTCAGGCAGTGAGTTTTCTCTCCACATGGAATCATCGGATGATGAAGCTACTCTCAGTGCGGATGAAGCTACTCTCAGTGAGGATGAAGTGCCTGTTTTAGAGGAGGACACTGATGTGCCCATGGTGCAAGAGGCATCTGGATTGCAGCCTGGGGCTTTAAGGCTTCCCATTGGAAGTGCTGGACTCTGGGTTGATCCAAACATGGTGCAGCCGGTGTTGCCTGCCTTTAGTGGTGATGCAGGGTGTAGAGTGAATTGTGAACATTTTTTGCCTATACAGTTTTTTCAGTTGTTCATGGATGATGTATTTTTGGCTGAGATTGTTAAGCAGACTAATTTGTATGCTGAACAGTTTTTGAGGGACAACAGTGCCAGACTTAGGCCCCACTCTAGAGCTACCCGGTGGACTCCCACAAATCTGGATGAGATGAAGAAGTTTTTGGGTTTGACTTTTTTGATGGGCTTGATAAGGAAGCCGTCCATGGCTTCATATTGGTCTACCAGTCCCTTGATGGCAACAGCCATATTTCCTGCAGTTATGAGTCGTGATCGGTATTTACTTTTGCTTCGGATGCTACATTTTGTTGATAATGCTTTGGCGTTGCCATGAGATCACCCTGACTGTGACCGTCTTTTTAAGATTCGGCCTGTTCTTGATCACTTTGTGGATCGATTTTCAGAGATCTATACTCCAGGGAAAGAAATAGCTGTTGATGAGTCTTTGGTCCTGTTCAAGGGCCGTTTGGTTTTAGGCAGTACATTCCTAGCAAGAGGGCACGTTATGGAATTAAGATGTATATGTTGTCTGAGAGTAGGACAGGATATGTCTATAATTTCCGGGTGTACACTGGTAGGGATTCCACTATTGACCCCCTGGTTGTCCGTCCACTTTTGGAGTTTCAGAGAAAATTGTGTGGGATCTTGCTAGAGGACTGTTTAACAGAGGCCACCATTTGTACCTTGATAACTTCTACACTGCTGTGCAATTGTTTAAGGAATTGTTCAAAGTGGACACTTTTGCTTGTGGCACAATGCGCTCTAACCGTAAAGGTTACCCAAAAGAGCTTTTTTTTTAAAAGCTTCAGAGGGGACAGTGCAGTGCCTTGCGTAGTGAGGAACTGCTAGCTGTGAAATTTGTGGACAGGGGGGATGTGTACATGCTGACTACCATTCATGATGAGAGTACTTCACCTGTGACTGTTTGGGGTCAGGTTGCTGAAGTGCGCAAACCTGTGTGCATTGTAGACTACAATAAGCACATGGGTGGTGATAGAGTAGATCAGAGGTTGGAACCTTACACTGCTGTTCGTAAGGCTTACATTTGGTATAAGAAGTTGGCCATCCATCTCTTCAATTTAGCAACTTTCAATGCTTTTGCTGTGTTCAAGGAGTGTTCTCCTGCGTCAAAGATGACTTTTGTTCAGTTTCAGGAGTCTGTGATAGGCAGCCTTGTTGTTGTGGAACAGGCAAGTGTTCCTAGAGTTGGAGTGGTGGAGGATGTGGCTAAATTGAAAGAGCGCCACTCTCCTGATTTAATTCCTCCCACGCCCCAAAAAAACAATCCCTGTAAGAGATGTAGAGTCTGCTTGCGAAGACGTATGCGGAAGGAGAGTCGTATGCACTGTGCCGATTGTCCTTCTAATCCTGGGCTGTGTGTGCCCACATTTTTCCGATTGTATCACACTCAAAAGAGTTTTTCGGGAGCAACCGTGAGTCTAATAGTGTACTGCCTGGACTGTATTGTTTTATATAGTTGTTGTTCAGTTTCACGTTTGGCAATAGAAAGATGTCTTTAGTTATTGCTGTTGTTTTTGTAGTTATAGTTTTGTATCTAATTGCAATTAGTTTGTGTTTTCTTTCTTGTTAAAAAAAATTTTAATGACGTGTGCGTGGACTGGCGCTTGGCTGGCGGTGTGCGTGGTCTTGCGCTTGGCTGGCGGTGTGCGTGGACTGGCGCTTGGCTGGCGGTGTGCGTGGTCTTGCGCTTGGCTGGCGGTGTGCATGGACTGGCGCTTGGCTGGCGGTGTGCGTGGTCTTGCGCTTGGCTGGCGGTGTGCGTGGACTGGCGCTTGGCTGGCGGTGTGCGTGGACTGGCGCTTGGCTGGCGGTGTGCGTGGACTGGCGCTTGGCTGGCGGTGTGCGTGGACTGGCGCTTGGCTGGTGGTATGTGTGGACTGGCGCTTGGCTGGCAGTGTGCGTGGATTGGCGCTTGGCTGGCAGTGTGCGTGGATTGGCGCTTGGCTGGCGGTGTGCGTGGACTGGTGCTTGGCTGGTGGTGTACGTGGACTGGCGCTTTGGTGGCGGTGTGCGTGGACTGGCGCTTGGCTGGCGGTGTGCGTGGACTGGTGCTTGGCTGGCGGTGAGCGTGGAATGGAGCTTGGCTGGCAGTGGGGGTGGGATGGTGCTTGGCTGTCGGTGTGCTTGGGCTGGCATTTGGCTGACAGTGTGTGAGTAGTGACTTGCTGCTGATCATTACACACTCTGCTAGTCAAACGCCACTGTAGACACTATGTCAACCACCAGCCGGTGTGATTGCTGTGTCAGTCATGTGGGCGTATGAAAGTGATGGGCCCTTGAATGGCGCTGTCTGTTGATGTGAATATTGTAATGTGCTGGGCCCGCGGCTGGCGGTGTGAATGGTCTTGTGTGTCACGTATGAAAGGTGTGTGAATGGCCTGTAACGAGGTTGGTGCCTTGCCGTGGCTTTACAGCTCACGAGCTGTGAGTCATTGGTTCAGGTTTTTAACCTTTTAATTATTAACAGTGCATTTCCTTTTTGTGAAATCTCTTGTTAATAAAATATAAATTTTGAACCTTTCACTCACCTTTGTGCCAAATCCAACCAGTATGTGTGTGTACTTGAGGAACAGGTGGATAGGCAGTCATATTTGTCTCATTTGTCTTTCTGTGCTAAGGTGTAGTCTGTCTCTAGGGAAAATGTACCAACTTTAGATTTTTTTGTAAATTTAAAAAAAAAATGGGGAGTGCTGGGTGGTGTGCCTCTCATGGATCCCAACAAGTTTTTTTACTCACAATGCCATGCAAACCTCAAAATGTGACTATAGTCACGCATTTTCCTTGCATTACTGTGTCATAATATTCTGTTGTCAAACAAATCACAATTTTCATACCACCCAGCATTCCCCCCAGGTCTCCCGATAAATTTGGTACCTCACTCGTGTGGGTGGGTCAAGTACCCGCGACAGGCAAGGGCCCAAAACCTATTGAGGCGACATCAAAATTACCCATCGCAAAACAACCTGGTTTTGCAAGGGGGGTCCCATGAGTTTTTGGCCCCGGGCTCGGTGGCCATCTAGGGAAACCTACCAAACCCACACATTTCTGAAAACTAGACACCCGGGGGGAGTCCAGCGAGGTATGGCTTGCGTGGGTCCCCCAACGTTTTCCTACCGAGAATCCCCTGCAAACCTCAAATTTAGCTGAAAAAAATCACCGTTTTCTCAAATTTCTGTGTGGGAAAGTTCTGGAATCTGCGTGGATCCACAAATTTCCTCCCACCCAGCGTTCCCCCCGGTCTCCCGATAAAAATGGTACCTCACTCGCGTGGGTGGGTCAAGTACCCGCGACAGGCAAGGGCCCAAAACCTATTGAGGCGACATCAAAATTACCCATCGCAAAACAACATGGTTTTGCAAGGGTGGTCCCATGAGTTTTTGGCCTTGGGCTCAGCGGCCATCTAGGAAAACCTACCAAACCCACACATTTCTGAAAACTAGACACCCGGGGGAGTCCAGCGAGGTATGGCTTGCGTGGGTCCCCGAACGTTTTCCTACCCAGAATCCCCTGCAAACCTCAAATTTAGCTGGAAAAAATCACTTTTTTCTCAAATTTCTGTGTGGGAAAGTTCTAGAATCTGCGTGGATCCACAAATTTCCTCCAGCCCAGCGTTCCCCCAGGTTTCCCGAATAAAATGGTACCTCACTTGTGTGGATCCTCGCAGATTCCAGAACTTTCCACCACAGAAATGTGAGGAAAATGTGTTTTTTTTTACAAAACTTTAGGTTTGCAAGGGATTCTGGGTAACAGAACCTGGTGAGAGCCAGTCAAGTCACCCCATCCTGGATTCCCCTGGGTGTCTACTTTTCAAAAATATCTAGGTTTCATGGGTTTCCCTAGGTGCCGGCAGAGCTAGTGATGGAGCAAGGACTCGCAAATGAGACTTGCTCTGAAGCAATCCTCTCGTTTAACTCATTAACGAATTACTAACAAAGTGTTTTGTGATTAATAATACGCATTTCCTTTACACGTGGAAGAGAATGAAGCTTGTCTATGTGTTTACTAACTGCAATAACATGAACAAAGGACTAAGATGCATTCTAACACGGGATCTTTATTGCGCATGCGTCTACTGCATCTACGTAGTATGACGTATTAATGCTTGGAGGGAAATTCATGCGCCTGCGCAAAGGTAATAAAAATGGTCGCTTGAAACTCACATGCATGGCACCTGCTTGGCCAAAATAGAAAATAAGTTTTATACTAACGCAAACGCAGATAGAATAATAATAAATGGAGTGGGTTAGAGTAGAGGTTGGTGGTATTCAGTGAAATCATTTTATTTTGAGAAATAACATTTCTTCTTTTGACTTTATTATTAGTGCGCATTTGGGCCTCAAAGCTTGTCTGAAATTGCGATTCTCCTATTACCATGACTAGAGAATCTGGATTTCATTAAAGACACGGAGGCTGACATTATGCATTATCTTTTAATGCAGTCTCTAAGCAGCCGCACATCACAATAATAAAGGTTCCAGAATAGAACATTGAAAATACATAAAGGGCATGAGCCAACAACAATCTGCCTCTTTTAAATGTGGAGAACAGAAAAGAATAAGTCCATGAAATAAAAATAGACTTCAAAATGTCCAAAGAACTTCCAGAGGATCCTCAGGCGTACATCGCGAAGAGAGAAGAAGAAGCAAAGATGGATACAAACATCTCGTAATTTGGAAGGGTTACCTGAAAAGAGAGAGAAGTAAATCCTGGAGGAAATACATAGCATGAAAAAACATCAGAAAAAATAGCAGTACTGTATATCACAAATTATGCTAGAACTGTTAACAAACGAGCAAATAAATACTGTAAGACTAGACATCCCAGGGTGGGGTCGGTGGGATAATGTCAGCCTCCGTGTCTTTAATGAAATCCAGATTCTTTAGTCATGGTAATAGGAGAATCGCAATTTCATTACAAGAACGGAGGCTACATTATGCATGTTGGTAGCTTTGAAAGACTACATCAGACATATGCTCGATAGGCTTGCAGTAGTGTCGAGCAAACGTGCTAGCATTCAACCAGTCAGCCGCTTTGAGGATGTCATCCAACTTACCTCCAGACCAGAGGGATTTGCTGGCCATAGCACCTCTAAGAGAATGAGCTTGAAATTTTCTTAAATCAACACCTGCTAAGTTCATGGCAGTTTTAACCCATCTAGCAATGGAGGTTGAGGATATAGCTTTATGGGGCTTAACAAAGGAAATGAGTAGTTGGTTTACGTCAGGGGGGCGAAAACCAGACATTCTCCGATCGTACTCTTTCAAGCAATCAACTACACAAAGTTTAGGGCAAGAATCAAAGCGTGGGTAGAATATTGAATCGGACATAGTTTTTGTTCTTCTATAAATCTCAAATTTAACGCAAACATGTTATAGGATCTATTAGAAACCTCTAAAGCTTTGACGTCGGAAACTCTTCGACAAGAAATTAGGCATAATAGAGTAGCAAGCTTGATTGAAAGGTTTTTTCTATTCAGGAGAGTGTTATCCGGCCAATTAGTGAAAAGGTCTAAAATTAACTTAACGTCCCAAAGAGACTCGTATTTGGGCTTTGGAGGCCTTCTTAGACGAATGCTCTTCATAACTCTGCAAATAATAACGTTTTTACCTACAGTTTTACCATTCACGAGGATGTGACCAGCGGAGATAGCTGATCTATAGCAATTGATAGTTCTATAGCTGAGACCTCTATCAAATTGTTCACAAAGAAAGTTCACTATGTCAACAATAGGTGCCTCAAGGGAATCCAGGTTCCTTTCCAGGCACCAATGAACCCAGCTTCTCCAAATGTTGTTGTATCTGTAGTGAGTGCCTAGTGACCAGGACTCTCTGAGGAGAATTGCAGCTGTAGACGAAAGTCCTGAGATTTCATTGGATCTCCTGACACTCTCCAAGCAAGAAGGTTCAAACTCCCTGTCTGAATTAGGGGGTGACTTCCGCCATCTACGTCTGTTAGGAGATATTCTTGGGTAGGGATTAGAAAGGGGGGGTTGCATGCCAGTTCCAGAGTGGTGGGGAACCAAGCTTGACACGGCCAGAAGGGAGTTATTAGGACAAGGGAGCACTGGTCCTGTCTCACTTTCTGTAGAACCCTTTGGATCATGGCAAAGGGGGGAAAGGCGTAGGCTCTGACACCTTTCCAAGACTGGAGAAAGGCGTTCACTGCTAGAGCACCGGGGTCGGGCATCCAGCTGAAATATTTTTCCAGTTGAAACGTTAGTCTGCTCGCGAATAGGTCTATTTCCAAGGGGCCCCAAATCTTGTTCAGTGACCTGAACACGGAGACGTTGAGTTTCCAATCGCTGTGATCTAGCAGGAATCTGGAGTTCCAGTCCGCGGAGATGTTTGATTTCCCCAGGAGGTATTCCGCCTTCAGAGCGATTTTGTGTTCCAGACAGAACATCCAAAGTTTCTTGGCCAAATTCGAGAGATCCGCAGATTTTGTGCCGCCCAGTCGGTTTATGTAGGCTACTGCAGACATGTTGTCCATCTTTAGGATGACTGACCTGCCCTGGAGAGAGTGTTTGAAGCTCATCAAGTCGTAAAGACCAGCTGTTAGTTCCAAGTAGTTTATATGGTGGGAGGATTCTTCCAGAGACCAGACACCACCCGTGTTCTGATCGAGAAGGCAAGCTCCCCAGCCATGGAGGCTCGCGTCTGACTCTAAAACAAATTCTGGTTTTGAACCAAAGATCGCTTTGCCGTTCCACGTGTCCAGGTTCTCGAGCCACCAAGCCAGTTCCAATTGGGCTTCTTGATCTAGGGAAATGCGATGTTCGTACCAGAGACCAGATCTTAGGGCTCTCGCTTTTACCCTTTGGAGGGCCCGATAGTTTAGGGGACCGGGAAAGATCGCCTGAATGGAGGAGGAGAGGAGAGGAGACCGAGTAGTCTGGCTAATTCTCTCAGGGGAAGGTCTTGTTGCTTCAAGACATGACGAATTTCCTTCCTGATTTTGGTAATCTTTTTGGAAGGGAGTAGGAGAAGACATTTGGAGGTATCTACGGTGAAGCATAGAAACTCCAGAGATCTGGAAGGAGTTAAGACTGATTTCTCTTTGTTGATGATGAAGCCCAGGCTTTCTAAAAGATCCATTACTGTCTTGAGATCCTGAGTTATTTGGGAAAGGTCTTGAGACATAATAAGAATGTCGTCTAGGTAGATGATCAAACGGATGCTCCTTTCCCTTAGGTATGAGGCAATTGCTCTCATAACCTTGGTAAAACACCAGGGGGCAGAGGAAAGTCCGAACGGAAGAGCTTGGAATTGATATAAACGGTTTTTCCAGAGGAATTGAAGAAAGGGTTGGTGGATTTGGGACATAGGGATGGTGAAATAAGCATCCTTTAGGTCCAATTTGACTAACCAGTCTCCCTCCAAAAGAAGATCTCTCAGAAGATGGATCCCCTCCATCTTGAAGTGTCTGTAGACCAAAAATGTGTTTAATTGTCTTAGATTTATCATGGGTCTCCAACCCTTGTCCTTTTTTTCTACGAGGAAGAGGGTGCTTATGAACCTGAGTTCTTCCAAAGAAACTTCCATAATTGCTCCTTTTTGGAGCATGGAGGAGATCTCTTCCTCTATTATTTTTTGTTGTTCCGGAGGGAGTGGAATGACTCCCGGGAGAGAGGTTTGAGTAGGTGTTTCTGTAAAGTCTATTGTGAAACCCTTGACAGTATTTAAAACCCAAGGATCTTGTGTGATTAGTCTCCAATTCTGAAAAAAGAATCTGAGTCTCCCTCCCACCTTTTGGGGGAAAGAAGGAGAGGTAGGAAGGGGAAGAGTACTCACTTGGTAGGTTGTTGTTGATGGAGGTTCTGCGGGTTCTGAACCCTCTGGTGCGCATTCCTCTCCCTCTCTGGGGATAGAACTGTGAATTGTTGAACTGCTGAAAACCTCTTCCGAAACCGCGTGATCTTGCGAAGGGCCTTTGGTTAAATCGGCCGGAAGAGAGGCCCCTTCTTCCGGCCCGGCCAAAAAGGTTAGGGTTAAAGACCTTGCGCATATTTTGTTGGGCCTTGTCCAAGGCCGTAAAAGTAGCGACGTATTTCCCTAGAGATTTTATAAGATCCTTTCCGAAGAGTAAACCTTTGGGGTTTTGAGAGGTTTCCTTGTCGGCCATGTCGGAGAGTTTAGGGTTGATCTTTGTTAAAACAACTCTCCGTCTCTCAGCGTTTAGGCTAGCATTAGCATTGCCAAGTAGAATTAGAGCCCTCTGGCTCCAGCCCCTGATTAAATTTGTATTAAGAGGAGTGCCGTTGATATGGCTATTCTCCGTTGCGTCAATAATCCTGGCTAGTGGGCCCAGGACGTCGAGGAGACGATCTTGGCACCCCTTAAGGGATCTTTCCATGCCTTTTCTTGGATCCCGTCCAAGTTTGAAAAGGAACTTTAACAGTTCCGGGTCCAAGTTTGGAGTTTGGCATGTTTTGTTTTCAATAGAGGGTCTAGAGCACTCGGCTCTAAGGATATTACGTGTATCACGCTCTAATGGGTACCTCAACCATTTATTAATGAATTTTGCCTCGTGGTCTTGAGGCCACCACTCTGAGCTTCTAGGGTGCTTAAGGTTTAGGGGAGAGAACATTTCTTCTCCCAGGGGGTTGAGAATATTATCCTTTGAGGATGATGGGGGTTCAACAGGGTTGAAAAGGTCTTGGTCATCGTCCTCATCCAAATCAAGGATGTATTCATCAGGGGTGTCTGATGAATTATCATCATTGAATTCATTGTCTCCCGTAAAGTCATGAGCACTCAGATATTTTGTGCCGCTAGGGACACCCAGATATTTTGTGCCGCCAAGGACACCCGAATATGTCGTGCCGCGAGGGACACCCAGGGAGTTCGAGGTGCCAAGACCTCCATTTGTAGTTGAGGTGCTAAGACCTCCCAGATTCAACGAGGTGCTGGGACCTCACGTAGTGCTCTTAGGGGTCAAATGTTCTAAGTTTTTAGTTTTCTTTGATCTTTTACCCCTTACATTAGTAATGTCATCGTTGAGGGTCTCTGCGACCTCTTCCTCCTCAGAGGGGAGTGACCTTTTTGAGGACATGACCTTGTTTAAGGTATCAAGCATACAGTTTCTCATTTCGCTATGTAAGAGCTTCTTAAAAGCTTCATTGTCTAAATTAGCTGTAGGGGCAGAAGCGTCATCTGACTCTGAGTCAGACATGGCGCAGGGTAGATAGGAAAAAGAGTAAAAGAGTATAATAAGGGGCTATGCAGTAACACAATTGCAGTGATAAAGCAGAGAAAACCTGCTTATTGATAGTTTATATTGTGCTATGTGCTGTTATAAATGCAGGGATAAAGCAGAGAAAGCCTGCTCATAAATAGATTATAATGGAAATAAAGGTCCCCTTTTTTTTTTTTTATGCTAGATCGTAAAGATCCCTTTTTTTTTTTATATTAGGTCGCTAAAAAAAAAAAAACTGGAGACTTGCGGTTAAGGAAGGAGGCAGCAGCTGATCGCGGAGTTCAACGAGTAACTGACACTCGTGAATGCTCGCGATCAGCTGCTGCTGCTCGTTGCCATAGGGACTGGTGCCTCGCGTCCGAAGGATCAGGTTGAGGCCGGCTCGAAGTACGGAGAAGAAAGGACCTTGGCAACGTGAGGGGGGGACGTCGCGGTTGCCAAGGTTCATTTCTCTAAATTAGGAGCGATGCAGGACCGCGCTCGAGCAGCGGTCTGCATCGAGGAAAAGAATCGGAAAGTAAACAGAAATAAGCGGGAGGAAATCCCAAACAGTGAAACGGGGCTCGCACAGGAGGCAAGGTGAGGCTCCAGAAGAAAAACAAACACTTAAAGTGTGTCATACATGGAATTTGAAAGGGAACGAAAGGTGAATAAGGCGGTAGGGATACTTACCAGCGCTAGTAAAGAAAAGTTCAGTTAAGAAGGTACAAGAAGGCACAAGAAGTAATAGACAATACGGTAATGAACCGGAGAGGCAATGGAAAGGAGGGGATTTCCATAAATTGGAAATCGGTGTGGAGGCAGAAAAGGGGGGATAAGGGGGGGGTTAGCCCATACACAGGAGAGCAAGGAATCAAAGGCTTAAAGAGTAGAATAAATAAAAACCACTTATCTGCTCAGAGCCGCATTTAAAGAGGTAGATTGTTGTTGGCTCATGCCCTTTATGCATTTTAAAATTGAGCTGACTGACGTAGCCCCACACATGCGCACTCGAGAGAGAGTGTGAAACAATGAGTAAGGACTTGTCACGCGTCCAAGGCCAGCGAAGATGTGCCCTGGGAACATAAGGGTGAAGAGTTCATATGAAGAAGTTTTATTCATTAAGTTGTTACATTTTGTATTAATAAAGGTTGGAGATGTATGGGAACGGAAGGGATGTAATAAAGTTTGAAGGGAGGGACCTGAAAACAATGGTTTAATGAAATAAGTGAAATGTATGGTGTGACGATCATCCCCCTCTCGCCTGTCCAATCAGAGTTAGTATTTTGTCCAATTGAAACATTAATGGGTGGTACATGGTAATAGAAAGGTATATTTGAGGTAGTTTTAGTTAGTTAGATTAGCTTGTTGGGAGCGGAAGCAGCAGAGGCAATACAGAGCTCGGGATGCTGTCGGTGCTGGGGGTGGTGCTGATGCTGTGAGATGCCGAAGAATAATTCGAATGCAGAACCATCTATTTAATTTAATTGGGTTAGAAAGAAGATCGCGGAAGAACCACGAGGAGGAAGAGAGTGTCAGAGAGGGGTGCGACGCAGTTGTCGGTATTTAGAGAGGTGAAGTATCCTGTGCTAATTCCTATCCTGAAGCCTTTGTCTCCTGAATCTATCCTGGGGACCCTTTCCAGCCCTTTGGCCAGTGGGTTTGGTCTTCACACCATCTCTGGTAACTATGAATTCATTGCATTGATTTATCGTTCTTCTCTCTCTGTCCTCTTCTTTCTGAGCACAGTTATTGTATGGATCTGAATTGTTATTGATTTAAATGCGATTTTGATTGAATTGACACTCCTGCGAATAAGGGTGTTTGTACTGAAAAACTTTGAGATGGTTCACACTCAATTAATTTAGATAAAGATTTTAAAACTTCCCGAGTCTGTGATTATTTCATTTCAAACAAAATGTTTAATAGGTTATGTTAATATCGCCATCAACTAGTTCATCTAATGGTCCATTGACCAGAGGAAAGAACTTTTTGATCAGTAAAGGTTTTAGTTTAATGAGAAAATAACTAATCCTGGTAGAAGAAATCTAAAAACTCGAAAGGCTCCAGCGGTTTACTAGGTGGTTTGGCGTAAGTGAGTTATATGGGCCCAGGTGAGTATATGGTAGTGGAGTACCTGTTGTTAGTACGCCGCTGGATCAGTTTTCTGGTAGCAGAGCTATGGTTATTAATAACTAGTTTGGTGATGAGTATAGATTATTGATTAATGTTTTAACAAAAGAGTTAACGTCATTGTTTTATGTCGTCTGGAAAATCCCCGGGGGAATGAATAGCGGGTGGCGATAGAAACCACACTGCAGCGAGGTTACTCGTCTGTCAGAATAACACTGAGAAGCTAGGTAGGGCTGGCAGTGTTAATGTAGGGACTATTTTTTGTGTAAAAGGGAGAGTGATTGATAGCGAAGAGTTCGCTGGTGAAACTTTAGGCGTTATATCACCTAGAAAGGGTAAGCCTGAAGGAGTAGTAGGTTCTTCTGAGCTAGATTGATAGCGAAAGGAGTTCGCTGGTTAAATTTTGGTCTCGATTTTCCCAAAACGGGTGAGACCGGAGGAGTAGCAGGTTCTCTGGAGCTTGAATGAAGTGTAAGCGGAAGGTTTTACTCGCAGTGGAAAGAAATAAACTATCTTTTGATTTAGCGGAACAGACAGAGTAGCGAATGTTTTTATGTCGTTAATAACAAAGAATTTTAAGGAAAATATCGAGAAATAAAGTTTTCGTATTACCTTGTAAAGGGAGGGTCAGTTGCCGGAGTGGTACTGACGTCACAGCGAGCCGCGCTGGGATTGGTAGAAACAGTGGGCGTGTGACAGGAGCAGCTTTGTAAAGGAGGGGTCAGTAGTAAGGAGCAGAACTGACGTCAGGAAAAGGCCGCGCTGATATTGGTCAGATCACGAGCGTGGGCCTGATTTGATTTGACAGTCAGTTAGAAGCCGCGCTAGGATTGGTAGAGAGAAGGATTGTATGCGGGATTTTGATTTGACTGTAAGTGAAAGGCGTACAGGTAGAAGATTTCAAGGGTTTGCAGAGTACAATTTCTTACATTGTCCTTCGAGAATGTATGGAGAGAAAAGAAAGATGTCACTTTTTAAGAAAATTAAGAATTTCTTTGTAAAGGATAAGCCTGTGTTGACTAGAGAGGGAATTCCTATTCCGCCTCCAAAGACACCAGCATCATTTAAAATGATGGAAAGAGGATATCATACTTGCGTGTGGTTGGAAAACTGGATAGAATATACGAAGGATGATGGAGTGTTAGCTTTTCCAAAAGATTGTACGTTTAATGGAAGGATTCTTCAGAATTTGAGATTGAAAATGAATGATTTAGAACCTAGACCTAGGTTAACTCAATATGAGGCTTTGGAAGAATGGGAGACTGAGTCATATGAAAGAGAGAAATGCAGAGGTGGAAGATATAGAGGATTTTTTCCCAGACACTTGCATGAGTCACGCGAAGGGCAGATGAAACAATGGAGGAGAAATATGGTATCACAAGGATTATATCCAGTGTTAATGGCCGAGGAACAATCTGGAGGGAAGTGTAAGGAGAAAACGAAACATATGAATTCAGTAGGGTATGG
Source organism: Calotriton arnoldi (assembly GCA_963921515.1). NCBI lineage: Eukaryota > Metazoa > Chordata > Amphibia > Caudata > Salamandridae > Calotriton > Calotriton arnoldi. Next base: position 864,078 of record CAWUFW010005005.1, on the reverse strand, counting down.
TGAGTCAGATAACGAGTTGTTAGAGGACATTTTAATTAAGAATCCACCGCCGTACCAAGAAGCAACTAGTAAAGTTACCCCAAGTGCACCAGTAATGGGAATGCCATTAACCCCACAGATTTTACATGATATGTCATATAATAGAGTATTGCAGGATAATGAGAGAGATGCTTTGAATAAAACTAGAGAAGAACTAGTTCAAAAGATAAGTCAATTAAATATGAATACTGAAGCCTTGACAGTACCAGTGACTATTGGTTCGGTAATCCCATTGTACGGAGATAATAAGATTTGTCAGAAACCACAACCTGTGACCATTCCATTAAATAGTCCTAGAAAAGAAATAATAATTACAGATGATCAGGTTAGCGAAAGTGAGTCAGTTATTTCATTAATGGATCTCCCAAATGTGGAATCCTCAACTGAAACTCCGAAAAGAAACACACCTATGATTTTAAGAGAAAAGAGGTCTTTAGTACCTATAAGAACTGAAAGTGCAACTGTAGTTACCCCAGAAGAAATAGAGAGATGGGCACAGGAAATCGATAATCGAAATCCACCGCCAAAATTTTTAGATCTCAGCAGATTGAAAGTGGAATTGGAAGAAATGATAACAGGAAGCGTGGGTATGGAAAGATTGAATGTTTATAATGATGAGGAATTGTTATATTTATGTAAGAGTATAACTAGAAGAGCAAGAGTATTTCATGAGAGATTGACTGAAGTTGCTTCAGCGATTGGAATAGACATAAGGAAGTCAAAGTTGTTACAGAAACCATATCGAGTGGATTTCACTGATAAAGATTTAGAAAGTGTAAATGCTTCTGGAAAAAGACTACAGATTAAGGAATTAATGGGCATCTTGCGAAAATGGGGCGACATTGATAACTGGAGAATTAGATGGATAAGAAAGAAAGAGGAAGTACAAGCGAGAGAAGCAGCAGCTGCCTTTCCAGTGAGAGAAACAGACAAGGTGGAAAAATTGTGTCCCATGAGAGAGGTTCCTGGAGGTGGATATGTTCATGGGCCTTGGAGTAGACAGGACATTTTGTTATTTACAAATGACTTTCCAAAATTGAGAGAAAAACCAGTAGAATGGTATAAACAAGTAGAGAGATTTGTGAAGGTATCAAAAGTTGTATTGAAGGATTTGAATGGTCTATTTGATATAGTGGTACCTGCTGATTTATGGACAGAATGCAAGATTACAGTTGATTGGCCTAGTGAGGAGTATCCAAGAGACTTAAAGACAGGAGCACCCTCAGAGGAGGTGATGAAAAAGTATCATCAAGTGGTCACCTATTTGAAAGGGAAAATTCCTCCGAAAGAAACAGACTGGGTAAAGATAGATAGAACAATTCAAGAACCAAATGTATCTGTACATGCATATTATGAGAGGTTATTGCAGGTGTTTAAGCAGTATAGTGGTTTTGAGAATATCGGTGATAAGGATATGGGAAATTTGTGTATCGATTTGTATATGGTCTAAAACCGGAGATTAGTCAAATGATACAACAGCAAGACAGTGGATGAAATTTTAAAGTACGCAAAGTATTGTGGTGACGACATTGAGGCCAGGCGTAGGAAGTTAAAAGAGAAAATGTGGGCACAAGTTAAATTAGCAGAACAACAAGAAGAGAAAACAAACAACCAAAATAATAATCAAGTAAAAGAACTGAGTCAGAATAATCAAGGAGTGAATGGTAACAAGTATAGGGGACGAATGGACAGAAAAGAAGCGAAAAAGAAGTTTCCTTGTCATGCGTGCGGAAAGCTTGGACATTGGAAGAACGAGTGTAAGAGTACACAGAGTAATAAGAGTAATAATGGGCCAAATCAAAATTTAATCCCACAGATGCAGAATGAAGTACTTTTGAATCAGCAGCAGCAGGTAGTTACTCCACAATATCAGGTGCCACCAGCTCCTATGCCAAATTTTGTGAATCATCAGAGTTTCAGTACGAACACCGGATTTCAAGGAGAGAGTGGTAAGAATAACAGAACGATTTCCCAATATTATTTGCAGAATGGTGAAGAAAATTCAGATGGTGTGCAATGACGGTGCCTGAGGGGGGAGGAAGAGGAGTGCGTGCTTGGCGCATCCTTGCCGGTAGATCAGTCAGGTCCATTTATTGATGGGAAAGTAGAAGGTAAAGACGTTACTTTCCTATTGGATACTGGTGCTACCAGGTCTACTGTGAGAACAGCAGATATCCCAAACCTACCCCTCTCGGGAGAGTCCATCCAAGTCGTTGGTGTGTCGAACCAGCAAATTAGAACCCCAATCACCAAACCAATGGAAGTACACATTGGGAACTTTAAAGAAATGCATCGGTTTGTAGTTTGCGATTCTAGTCCTGTAAATCTGTTGGGAAGAGATCTCCTGTGCAAGATGAATTGCACGATCTATTGTACACCGGATGGGGTCGCTTTCCAAACCCCTGATGAAGACGTTGTTTATAAAATGAGGTTAGCCAAACAAGGAACAGAAGCAGACGCGATGTTTTCACTAGCAACTGAAAATGAATTACCTGAAGAGTTGAGAGCCACAGTTAATCCAGATGTGTGGGATTTTACAGGCAAAGACATTGGGCTAATGAGTAATATAGACCCAGAAAAAGTGACAGTGAAAGAAGGTGCAGTGTATCCAAATACCCGACAGTACAAAATGAGTCCAGAGGTAAAAGCAGGAATTATTCCAGAGATTGAACGAATGGTAAAACAAGGTATTTTAAAAGAAGTGATGGGTAGTCCTTGTAATTCGCCAATAATAGGACTAAAAGAAGCCCAGTGGAAAGTACAGGATTTACGAAAAATAAATAAAATTGTGGTTCCCTGTTGTCCAATAGTGCCCAATCCAGCCGTGATTCTTTATCAAATACCATGGAATGCAGGATGGTTCACAGTAATTGATTTATGCCAAGCGTTCTTTTCTATTCCTTTGCACCCAGACAGCCAGTATCTTTTTACGTTTAAGTTTGAGGATCATATTTACGCACGGTGTCGTGTTCCTCAAGGGTACACAGAGAGTCCTTCAATTTTTAATCAAATTCTGAAAAAGTGGCTAGAGTCATTGATTATGCCTGGAAATTCTGTTCTGGTTCAGCACATTGATGACCTATTGGTGGCATCAAAAACACGAGAAGATTGTGTCACAGATACAATTGCATTACTGAACCATTTGGCTGAAGGAGGACACAAAGTGTCTCCAGAAAAATTACAGTTCTGCCAACAAGAAGTTAGATATTTAGGGCATAAAATAGAAAGAGGAGTTAGAAAAGTGACACCGGAAAGAATAAAAATAATCAAAGAAATGCAATTGCCGCAGACTCAGAGAGAAATGAGAATGTTTCTAGGAGTTGTTGGATACTGTAGGCAATGGATTAATGGTTTTTCGATGCTAGCAAAACCATTGATACAGATGATCCGGAAAAGAGCAAAAGATCCGCTTGAATGGAATGATGAATGCCTAGAAGCTTTTGTGAGACTAAGAAATTGTTTGTGTGAGGCTCCTGCCTTGGGCATGCCTGATTATTCAAAAGATTTTGCATTGTTTTGTTGTGAAAGAGAAAATTGCGCACTTTCAGTCTTAACACAGAGACATGGATTAAGTCGACGTCCAGTGGCATATTTTTCAGCCACATTGGACCCAGTGGCTTCAGCATTGCCTGGCTGCTTAAAAGCAGTAGCTGCTACTTGTATGAGTCTGGAGCAAAGTGAGTCGATAGTGATGGGACATCTAGTTAAAGTTTTTGTTCCACACTCAGTTGAGATTCTTTTGACAGAACAAGAACACAGCATCTCACTCCTAGTCGATTGACCAAGTATAAAAGAGTGATTTTGGGAGCTGAAAATGTGTCTGTGATAAGGTGTACGATTATGAATCCCGCTACTCTATTGCCAGACCCTTGCGATGAAGAAGTGAGAGATGAAAGTGATCATGATTGTTTGGACATGACTGAGTTATGTATGAAGCCCCGGCCGGACATAAAAGAGACACCTTTGAAAGAGGCTGACCATGAGTTATTTGTAGACGGTTCTTGCCTCAGGTCCCAAGAAGGGGGACTAAGTGCCGCATATGCTGTTTGTAAAATATCTGGGGTAATTGAAGCATCCTGTTTACCTGGGGTCAAGTCTGCACAAGTAGCTGAATTAGTGGCCTTAACGATGGCATGTAAAAAAGGGAAAAATTGGAGAGTAACCATATTTACGGACAGCCAATATGGGTTCGGGGTTGTGCACGACTTTGGCCAGCTCTGGATGCAGAGGGGATTTCTGACTTCTTCAGGATCTCCTATCAGATACAGCAAAAATGTGAAAGATTTGTTGGAAGCATTACAATTGCCAAAAGAGATAGCAGTTGTAAAATGTGCTGCACATCAGTCAGGAAATGACTATGTGACTGCTGGCAATAATTATGCTGACCAAGTGGCCAAATACTGTGCTAAAAATACAGTGGCCATAAACTGAAAAATTGAAACGGGTGAAACCAGATGCCAACTTATGTTTTTCTCAGTACCAGAAACATGGGATGAGATTAGACAATTGCAAGAAGAAGCTGAGGAAAGGGAAAAAGAAATTTGGATAAAGGCAGCTTGTACAAAAAGACCAGAAGATGAAGTATGGGTGTATATAGATGGAAGACCAGTCATGCCAGATTGTTTGCTTTCAAAAATGGCAAGAGTATATCATGGAGCAATACACATAGGGAGAGATTCAATGATCAGATTATTTAGACAGAGTTGGTACAATCCGAAGTTCAGGGTAATCGCTGAAAGCCTTTGCCAAAGATGCTTAACCTGTCAGCAGCAAAATCCAGGTAGGAAGACAGTGGTTAGCTGGGGAAAGATTGGAAAGGCGGAAGGACCCTTCACCAGATTACAATTGGATTTTATCGAATTGCCCCCATGTAATGAACCGAAATACATACTTGTCATAGTATGCCTTTTCTCAAGATGAGTGGAAGCCTATCCCACTCGAAGAAATGACAGTCTCACAGTTGCAAAATTGTTGTTGAGGGAGCTAGTGCCACGATTTGGTTTTCCGGTCACTTTGGAATCGGATAGAGGTCCTCATTTTAATAATGAAATAATTCGATTAATCTGTGCAGCATTTAACATTGAACAAAAATTGCACTGTGCTTACCGTCCAGAGTCTTCTGGAATTGTTGAGCAATTGAATGGCACAATCAAGTCAAGATTGGGAAAGGTGTGTGCATCCACAAAGCTGAAATGGCCAGACGCATTACCTCTTGTACTGATGGGTCTCAGAAGTATTCCAGACAGAAAAACAGGAATGAGCCCACATGAGGTTCTCATGGGAAGAGCCATGAGACAGGCATTTATTCCTGGAAATAAACTAATGAGTATAACTGATGATCTGGTATTGGACTATTGCAAAGGCTTGGCTGAAATGGTGCGTTCTGTCTCCCACCAGGTTGGAGAAGATGCAGTTGAAAGACAGCCAGAACAAGCGCATGATTTGAATCCTGGAGACTGGGTGCTAGTGAAGAAACACGCAAGAAAGTCGTGCCTAGCACCGAGGTGGGACAAACCAAGGCAAGTTATACTAGTCACTACCACAGCAGTGAAGTGTGCAGGTTTGCCTAATTGGATTCATGCCAGTCATACCAGAAGAGTCCCGAGCCCATCAGAACAACAAGAGCCACCACTGACTGAACAGGCTGAAGCATCAGGAGTTGTCAACTGTGAAATTGAGGAATCTAGAGTGATAGATTCTGAAAGACAACCATATGATGAACAGCCAGGTATAGATCAGGAAGAGTGGATACCTGTGATTGAAATAATTGATGATACCATTGAAACAAGAAGAACAGAACTGAAAAGACAAGAAAGTAGTCAGGAAGAGACAGGGGAAGAAGAACACACCCAGGTGGAAAATAAAAAAGACATTCACGAACCTGAGGAGGGAAAACTAAAAGAACAGGTTCAGGCAGAAGAAGAAAAGTTTGAATTAAGACCTGAACAGGGTCAGATAGAATTAGAAGAACAAGCTCAGGAAGAAGAAGAACAAAATATGGTAGAACCTGAGCAGGTGGAAGCAAAAGCAGGTACAAGCACAGAATATAAAGAAACAGAGCAGATTGTGCCAAAATTAAATGAAATAAAAAGAACTTTACAAGGAGATAAAGAAAGTGAAAACACTGTACAAATCAAAAGAATCAGAAAAGGAGACAATTCGCCAACGGGAGTAAAGAAACTAAAGTATCACTTAAGAAAATCTGAAAAGAGACCTGAACAAGTAAATGAAGTCACAAGTCAGACGCAATCTAAACAAACCTTGGCAAAAGTAACTCGAAGAAGCCCAAGACTGAGAAATTTAAACAGGAGATACAAGGCTCCTGAATGGATTTACGTAATACTCGAGGAATTTGAATCTCTAGATCTGACTGATGAAACAGAAGAGATTCATATTGTTCAGATTGATGAAAACAAATTGAGGCCTCCTTAAAACAAAAAGAAAAAATTAAACTGACAAAGAAAAGAGAAGGAGAAAAGAAATTTTCTCAAGACTAAAATGGCTGAAACTGAGGTTACCGAGAGACCAAAACGTGGATTAAAAAGAAAATGTTTTAGATTTTGTTTTTGTAGTATTTTATTAGTAGCATTAGTATGGTTATTCCTAACAGTAGGAGTACCTTTGTTAATGAAAACAAGTGAAAAGAATAACACAAATATTAATGATAGGGTAGAGAAAATATAAGATACTAAGATAGAAATAGGGGTAGAAGATGAAGTAAATTATCATAATGAATCAGATTTTAATACATCTTCAAATGTGTTTATTAGATTATTATTTCAGTATGTAAATACTATGGAAATTAGTAACTGTTACGTGTGTATGAAGTTACTCTCATCAGTCTCAGAAGGGGTGACGTATCACCATATACCTTTGACGTATGGTGTGTCATGTAGTATTTTGTCAAGTTTATATTATGCTACAGGGAGACTTCAATATTTTTATTTAGATATAGATGTAGTATTTTCAGAATTACCTATTAGAAAGAATATGATTCCAGTAGCCAGTAATAAACATGCACAGTTTATGGGTGAATTTTTCTTAACAATGAGTTCAAAAGACATAGTACAGGCACATAAAGATAATCTAACATGTACATTAAGAAAAGAAGAAAAATAATTTTTGGATTTAGTAGAAGAAAGGAGACAGGATTTAATAAAGAAAGCGATCGAACAGAAAGCCCATGTACCTCCATGGGCTGAGAAAGAAGGAATATATGCAAATGGCAAGGCTCATGCTGCGATGTCCCTGGATTTCGTGAAAAGAGGAAAATTCTGCCTCCATAGATTAAAGACAGATTATAACAATAATTACATTGGTTCCAGTGAATGTGAACACAACTTCCTAATTTTAGGAGGGTGGGGACTAAAAGGGGGAACTGATCCTGTATTTCCAGGAGTGTATTATGTTTGTGGGAACAACGCCTATTATAGGTTACCTGCAAGATGGTACGGGAGCTGCTACTTTGGAATAGTTTTTCCAAAAATATATCATGTAGATAAAATCAGTGGAACCAATGGAAATTCTAATGGACTAACTCGTAGAAGAAGAGCACGTTTTTCTGAAATTGTAGGAGATATTTTTAGTGCATTGATACCCTCAGTTGGAGTCATTCTTAATTCACAGAAAATTTGTAAGTTATCAACCATAGTTGCAGAATCCTCCTGCAGATACTGCAGGAGGATTCTTAATGATTAACACAGAAATGGTTGCAATCAGGTCTATGGTTTTACAGAACCGTCTTGCTCTTGATATATTATTAGCAAAAGAAGGTGGAGTCTGTGGTATGTTGAAAATTCAACATTGCTGCACTTATATTCCGGACAAGAGCAGAGAAATTAAAGGATATATTGAAAACATTACAAGAATGCATAAAGATTTGACCCAACTGGAGGTTGACGGTGTATGGGGAAGACTAACGAAGAGTATAACATCAATAGGGAAATGGTTCGTTAGTTTTGGGAAAAGTATTCTAGGTCAAATAATAATACCTTTAGTCATGATAATAACCGTAGTGATGATAATGATGATTACCTATAAGTGTTGTAGAAAAGGAAGGAAGGAGAAGATACATTTTGAAAGAAAAGGAAAGGGACAGAAACGGAAAAGAAAATATGAGGAGATACAGCTAGAAGAAATGAAAGGCAGGTTATACAAGAAAATGAGGGATTTAGAAGGAAACGAGCTGATTGATGAAAAATTGTGAAGAGAAATAGAGAAAACTGGGAAGTGCTAAAGTTGGTATCTGGGAAGGGATGGGAACATTTTGTGATGGCTTAAGATGCCATCAGAGAGGGGATTGATGGAGCAAGGACTCGCAAATGAGACTTGCTCGGAAGCAATCCTCTCATTTAACTCATTAACGAATTACTAACAACGTGTTTTGTGATTAATAATACACATTTCCTTTACACGTGGAAGAGAATGAAGCTTGCCTATGTGTTTACTAACTGCAATAACATGAACAAAGGACTAAGATGCATTCTAGCACAGGATCTTTATTGCGCATGCGTCTACTGCATCTACATAGTATGACGTATTAATGCTTGGAGGGAAATTCATGCGCCTGCGCAAAGGTAATAAAAATGGCCGCTTGAAACTCACATGCATGGCACCTGCTTGGCCGAAATAGAAAATAAGTTTTATACTAACGCAAACGCAGATAGAATAATAATAAATGGAGTGGGTTAGAGTAGAGGTTGGTGGTATACAGTGAAATCATTTTATTTTGAGAAATAACATTTCTTCTTTTGACTTTATTATTAGTGCGCATTTGGGCCTCAAAGCTTGTCTGAAATTGAGCTGACTGATGTAGCCCCACGCATGCGCACTCGAGAGAGAGAGTGTGAACAAATGAATAAGGACTTGTCACGCGTCCAAGGCCAGCGAAGATGTGCCCTGGGAACATAAGGGTGAAGAGTTCATATGAAGAAGTTTTATTCATTAAGTTGTTACATTTTGTATTATTAAAGGTTGGAGATGTATGGGAACGGAAGGGATGTAATAAAGTTTGACGGGAGGGACCTGAAAACAATGGTTTAATGAAATAAGTGAAATGTAAGTATGGTGTGACGATCATCCCCCTCTCGCCTGTCCAATCAGAGTTAGTATTTTGTCAAATTGAAACATTAATGGGTGGTACATGGTAATAGAAAGGTATATTTGAGGTAGTTTTAGTTAGTTAGATTAGCTTGTTGGGAGCGGAAGCAGCAGAGGCAATACAGAGCTCGGGATGCTGTCGGTGCTGGGGGTGGTGTTGATGCTGTGAGACGCCGAAGAAGAATTCGAATGCAGAACCGTCTATTTAATTTCATTGGGTTAGAAAGAAGATTGCTGAAGAACCACGAGGAGGAAGAGAGTGTCAGAGAGGGGTGCGACGCAGTTGTCGGTATTTAGAGAGGTGAAGTATCCTGTCCTAATTCCTATCCTGAAGCCTTTGTCTCCTGAATCTATCCTGGGGACCCTTACCAGCCCTTTGGCCAGAGGGTTTGGTCTTCACACCATCTTTGGTAACTATGAATTCATTGCATTGATTGATCGTTCTTCTCTCTCTGTCCTCTTCTTTCTGAGCACAGTTATTGTATGGATCTGAATTGTTATTGATTTAAATGCGATTTTGATTGAATTGACACTCCTGCGAATGAGGGTGTTTGTACTGAAAAACTTTGAGATGGTTCACACTCAATTAATTTAGATAAAGATTTTAAAACTTCCAGAGTCTATGATTATTTCATTTCAAACAAAATGTTTAATAGGTTATGTTAATATTGCCATCAACTAGTTCATCTAATGGTCCATTGACCAGAGGAAAGAACTTTTTGATCAGTAAAGGTTTTAGTTTAATGAGAAAATAACTAATCCTGGTAGAAGAAATCTAAACACTCAAAAGGCTCCAGCGGTTTACTAGGTGGTTTGGTGCAAGTGAGTTATATGGGCCCAGGTGAGTATATGGTAGTGGAGTACCTGTTGTTAGTACGCCGCTAGATCACTAGGGTTCAAAATCTACAGCTAGGCACTTTGCTAAAAAAGGGTCCTTTTTTACTGTGAAAATGTGGCGTGTCCACGTTGCGTTTTGGGCCGTTTCCTTTCACGGGCACTAGGCCTACCCACACAAGTGAGGTGCCATTTTTCTGGGAAGACTTTTGGGAACGTGGGGTGGGTGGAATTTTGTGAATCCACGCAGATTCTAGAACTTTCCAGCACAGAAATGTGAGGAAAATGTGTTTTTTTGGACAATTTTTTAGGTTTGCAAGGGATTCTGGGTAACATAACCTGGTGACAGCCAGTCAAGTCACCCCATCCTGGATTCCCCTGGGTGTCTAGTTTTCAAAAAAGTATAGGTTTGCTAGGTTTCCCTAGGTGCCGGCAGAGCTAGGGTTCAAAAACTACAGCTAGGCACTTTGCAAAAATGTCATTTTTCACTATGAAAATGTGGTGTGCCCACGTTGCGTTTTGGGTCGTTTCTTGTCGCGGGCACTAGGCCTACCCACACAAGTGAGGTACCATTGTTCTTGGAAGACTTTGGGGAACGCGGGGTGGGTGGAATTTTGTGGATCGACGCAGATTCCAGAACTTTCCACCACAGAAATGTGAGGAAAATGTGTTTTTTTTTACAAACTTTTAGGTTTGCAAGGGATTCTGGGTAACAGAAACTGGTGAGAGCCAGTCAAGTCACCCCATCCTGGATTCCCCTGGGTGTCTAGTTTTCAAAAATGTATTGGTTTGCTAGGTTTCCCTAGGTGCCGGCAGAGCTAGGGTTCATAAACTACAGCTAGGCACTTTGCCAAAAAAGGGTCATTTTTCACAGTGAAAATGTGGTGTGTCCACGTTGCGTTTTGGGCCGTTTCCTGTCGCAGGCACTAGGCCTACCCACACAAGTGAGGTACCATTTTTCTCAGAAGACTTTGGGGAACGCGGGGTTGGTGGAATTTTGTGGATCCACGCAGATTCCAGAACTTTCCACCACAGAAATGTCAGGAAAATGTGTTTTTTTTTACAATTGTTTAGGTTTGCAAGGGATTCTGGGTAACAGAACCTGGTGAGAGCAAGTCAAGTCACCCCATCCTGGATTCCCCTGGGTGTCTAGTTTTCAAAAATGTATAGGTTTGCTAGGTTTCCCTAGGTGCCGGCAGAGCTAGGGTTCAAGAACTACAGCTAGGCACTTTGCAAAAAAAGGGTCATTTTTCACTGTGAAAATGTGGTGTGTCCACGTTGCGTTTTGGGCCGTTTCCTGTCATGGGCACTAGGCCTACCCACACAAGTGAGGTACCATGTTTCTTGGAAGACTTTGGGGAATGCGGGGTGGGTGAAATTTTGTGGATCCACGCAGATTCCAGAACTTTCCACCACAGAAATGTCAGGAAAATGTGTTTTTGGACAATTTTTTAGGTTTGCAAGGGATTCTGGGTAACAGAACCTGGTGAGAGCCAGTCAAGTCACCCCATCCTGGATTCCCCTGGGTGTCTAGTTTTCAAAAATGTATAGGTTTGCTAGGTTTCCCTAGGTGCCGGCAGAGCTAGGGTTCAAAATCTACAGCTAGGCACTTTGCAAAAAAAGGGTCCGTTTTCACTGTGAAAATGTGGTGTGTCCACGTTGCGTTTTGGGCCGTTTCCTGGGCGGGCACTAGGCCTACCCACACAAGTGAGGTACCATTTTTCTCGGAAGACTTTGGGGAACACAGAATTGTAGAGCAACTGTTATTACCTATTGACTTTCGATGCATTTCTGCCTTCCAAATGAAAGACAATGTGTAAAAAAGAAGTCATTTTAAAAAATGACCTATAATTCTCATGCTAGTATGGGTACTCCCAATTTCGGAAATGTGAAAATATCTACTGTTTCTAAACTCTATATTTTGTTCCCATTTCAGAAATACATAGGTGTCTTTCATACCGATTTTTCCATGTATACATTTTCCCAAAATAATTGCTATATACACGGTACATAATAAAAACCCATTGCAAGACACTGCTCAGTTACTGGCTCTGGGTTCGTCGGGTTCTTGGTGAACCTACAAGTCCTATATATCCCCACAACCAGAAATGTCCAGCGGATGTAACGGTATATTGCTTTCAAACAGCTGTCATAATTAGAAGAAGTTACAGGTGAAAACGTTGACACAAGTGGCTGTTTTTTTCAACTAATTTTCAATATTTCCTATATTTAACGGTTAGTTTCTATAAAGAACCCTTGAAGGATCTACACAAATGACCCCTTGCTGAATTCAGAATTTTGTCTACTTTTCTAAAATGTATAGCTTTCCAGAATCCATTATTGCTTTCATACCCATTTCTACCATTAACTGGAAGGAGGTTGAAAGCACAAAAAATAGCAAAAATAGGCTATGTCCCAGAAAAATGCCAAAACTGTGTAAAATGTTTTGGTTTTCTGACAAAAGTCTGCTATTCCCTGAAAGCTGGGAAGATGGTGATTTCAGCACCACAACCCCTTTGTTGATACCATTTGCAGGGAAAAAACCAGACGCTTTCAACTGTAGCCCTTTTTTCCCATTTTGCCAAAAAAAACTACAATTTAGCTGTATTTTGGCTAATTTCTGGGTCCCCTCCAGGGAAATCCACAATCCCTGGGTAGCTTTAGAATCCCCATGATGTTGGAAGAAAAGGACGCAAATTTGGCGTGGATACCTTATGTGGTCAAAAAGTTACAGGGCCTAAGCGCGAACTACCCCAAATAGCCAAAAAAAGGCTTAGCACGGGGGGAAAAGGCCTAGCAGCGAAGGGGTTAAAGCTGATTGGTGGAAGTCAATTTTGAACTAGCAAAATGGAAACTAGGCGGAATTTAGCGGGAATTGAGTGATCGGTAGATTGAACCTACTGAGTAACAAGGTTATGGATTAGTTGAAAGATGTGTAGACCAGAAAGGGAGCACACTGGAGAATTTGAATTAACACTGATTGGTGGAAGTGGAGTATAAAAGACCGGGTTAAAAACCAGTTTGAACATGACGGTGTATGAAAGAAGGACAGAGTTGGAGACGCGCTAGAAGGAAGGGTGGAATGTAATTGGTGAGTGCACGGGGGTTTTTGAGGAAATGTTCATAGAGACAGAGGGCATAAATAGAGATGAATTGATATGGGACAGTGCAAAAAGAAGGAGTTATTTAGTATCATGCTACTGACCTTGAGGACTATTAACAGGTAGTGAATGGCGTGTACACAGTTGTGGACAGAATGGAGGTTATTGAGACACAGCAGCGCCATGGGGCCCCGTGGGAGCATGGGAAGTTGGGAATAGGTGATAATGTGGCCTCAGGGTTGTCTTGCATAGCAGACTTGGACCAACATTACATATACTGGAGCAACTTGGTGTTTTCTCTCATATTTAGACGTTTGCAATAAACAAAGATTGATACTAGAAGAAGGATGGGCGCACGACATGGAATTTAAAGTCATATGATTATCATGATATTAGAAGGTAACACAATATTATTCATTGTAGGGTGTAGAATTGAAGAAATGTAGTAACGTAGAGGGTCTAAAACGTATACTTTGTGATGTAAAATCGATGAAGCAATTATAATGGTCAAAATGGGGACACTGGGTTCTATGTTTTGGAACTAGCAACTGTATTGCTTTGAGCATGTCTTTTTGTTTTTTAGATTGGATATTGGTAGGGAGTCTGAACTAATATATTCATAGTGACTGATTTAAAATTTATGTTATGGTGAAGTGTGAATATGTATGTGAAAAAAACGATTATTGACTGACTTGTTTTCAATTTACAGCCCTGATGATGTCCGCGTAGGACGAAACGCGATGGCTGGATACATTGGATAATGTACCTTTGTGTTGAAAAATTGGATTGAATAATAAATTAGGAATTGGCTTTCCAATTAAACAAGACTCCCTTGGGATTTTCTTGGTTGGATATACAGAGAATGGACAATTTATGAGCGCACTGCTTTAAACGCTATCATTATTTGGATGAATCACACGCTCCTTTTGTATAGATTGTAGTTATTGTTGGTGGCCCCGTGGTGGTGGGACCGCATAAAGTAGAGCGTTATCAGAACTTTGAGAAGAAGCATCCCAGAACAGACACCTGTGCGCACTTTGCTTGCCACCCTCACCGCCAGCTTGTGTTTAACATTGCCTTTGACCTGAGGCTGCAGCTTTTGCCACACCTCTGGACAGGTTCTTATAATGTGGCCTCAGGGTTGTCTTGCATAGCAGACTTGGACTAACATTACATATACCGGAGCAACTTGGTGTTTTCTCTCATATTCTAGATGTTTGCGTGCAGGCTGGATGGGCGAAAAATTTATTGCAGGCTACTCTAGTTATGCGCGAGTCACAGCCATCATCCTCAGAAAGGGTCTACCGTGGCATACACGCGCTGTTATCCAGGATCCTATGGGTCGCTATGTGTTGGCCTCCGGAGTTCTAGGCGGATGCCCCGTCACACTGGTCTCGATATATGGGCCTAACGATGATGACCCCCTGTTTTTTAGTGAAGTATGGAGACTTGTGGCATCTCTGGGCCCGGGTGCAGTGTTGTGGGGTGGGTATTTCAATGTGGTGCTTAATCCTGAGAGTGACAGATTGGGGGGTTCGCGCCGGCCCCACCCGCGGGCAGCGGCGCAACTCCAGGTGCTGATGGAAGACTACGGAGTGATTGATGTCTGGCGTCGGCTCCATCCGAATAGCTGTGAGGGAACCTGTGTTTCTACTGCGGGCCCTACGTGGTCCAGAATAGATTATTTGCTCATTTCCCATGACGTGGACACCTGGGTCAGACACTGCACTCCTCTTGCCCGTACCCTTTCGGACCACGCCCCAGTGCTATTGGAATTTGCATTGCCAGATGCGCCGAGCAGGTCCTTTAGCTGAAGACTCCCTGCTGGAGCCCTCCGCGACCAGGTGCTCCGGGAGGACATCGAAGTCGCCATAACAGAATATTTTGAGTAAAATGTTGGATTGGTAGACTACCCATCCACGTTATGGGAGGCATTCAAAACAGTAATTAGGGGTAGATGCATCGCTAAACAGGCCGGCGTCCTTCGCACTCTTAGATGGGATTTGAGGCGACTCGAAGGCGAGATACGGTTGCTTGAGCAGGAATATTTTGAAACTAATCAACTCCCAATCCTCGCGCAGCCAAAGTCCAAGATTGCAGAATTTGAGGAGGCTGCACTAAGGGAGACACATTATTTGGGGAGGGAGGCGCGTGCTCGTCAATATGGTGAGGGAGACAGAGCTGGTAAGACTCTTGCTGGATTGCTCAGAAAGCCGTGGGCAAATGAATACATCAGCGAGCTGCGCACGGGGGAGGACGAGCTAGTGGTTGGTCAGGAAGCGGTCCAGGCCGAAATGATGACGTTTTATTCCTCGTTATATGCTGCACGGCAGCCGGGGGCACCTCCAGATCTGCTTCCCTTCTTCGATTCGATCGAGCTGGCTCAGTGATGCCCACCGCAGGTACTTAGACGAACCATCCTCCGTAGAGGAAGTGATTGGTGTCATTCGGGCTATGCCAGGGGATAAAGCTCCAGGGTTGGACGGGCTCACCTCCGCCTTTTATAAGGAGTTTGCGCCGCTGCTCGCGCCCCATCTTCTCAACATGTATGAGGACTCACTAGAACAGGGCGTCCTCCCCCCTTCCCTCCGTGAGGCGCTCATTGTGACCATACTCAAACCAGATAAGGACCCACTACTGTGCGACTCTTACAGGCCTTTATCAATGATTAATATTGATAATAAAATTCTCGCTAAACTTCTTGCTTCGCGCCTGCTCCCACTGCTCCCCACGATACTCAGGCCGGATCAATGCGGTTTCGTCCCGGGTAGAAGCACTGCTCATAACCTCCGCACCCTCTTCGCTGTGATGCAGGGGGTTGATCCTGCCCTCCCTGCGGCTGCGGTGTTCCTCGAAGGAACCAAAGCGTTTGATACACTGGAGTGGCCTTATCTGTTCTTGTTGCTCGCTCGTATTGGTATAAGTCCAGCGTTCCTTAAACAGATAGCATTACTCTACACCTCCCCCTCTGCCAGGCTGCGGATAAATGGAGCCGTCTCCCCCCCGGTTGGAGTGGCCCGGGGCACCAGACAGGGGTGTCCGCTGTCACCCCTCCTCTTTGCTGTCGCACTGGAGCCGCTGGCAGCCCGGTTGCGACAGTTCCACGCGTGGAGAGGACTCGATTTCACGCCCCGGGTGGTCCTTGAATCGATGTATGCGGACGATGTGACTCTCTACGTCCAGCACCCTGCGGACAACCTTGATCCCCTTATACGGGAGATCATTAGGTTTGGCGGCCTCTCGGGCATCACCATAAACTGGGGGAAATCTACAATTTTCCCGCTTACTGCTGCAACAGACGCATTTCAATCAGAGTTCCCATTAAAATGGGCTGACTCCCCCGTGAAATATCTGGAAATCTGGATTAGCAGGGACCATGGAGTGGCTGGAAAGTTGGCTACCCCGCTGGAGGGCGCACCCTCTTTCGCTAACGGGGCATCTTGTCATCGCGAAGATGGTGATATTGCCCAAGTTCCTTTACACCTTTGTTAATCTCCCACTTCCTCTCACAGTTGAATTTAAGAAGCGACTCCGCTCCAATATGATTTCCCTGGCGGGGGCAGCCACGGATAACTTGGGAAACTCTTATGCTCCCGTTCGAACAGGGAGGCCTGGGGGCATCGGATATGGAACTGTACCACTCATGCACTCAGGCACAATTCGCGTTTCATTGGATTTTTCCGACGCCGTTCATGGCACATGCGGCCCCTGAGAGTGACTTGGCGGACTCCGCTGCATATGGTGATGTTCTGATCGCAGGGCCGCCCGCGGGCTGGGATTGATATGATTGGCAGTACGGTGTGGGCATGGCAGATGCTCCGCCGGCGGGCGGGTCTGGACTCCTTGTTTGCGCCCTCGGTGCCGGTGACGGGACACCCGGGGCTGCCTTTCGCGTCGGAGGCAGGAGTCTGTCAGCGGTTGCGTAAGCTACAGGTGCACACGATGGGTCGGGCATTTCCGGATGGGGTATTTATAAGCCTGGACACCGCTTTGGGAGAGGAACACCCGGGACTCCTAGACAGGATGACCTATTATCAGTTGCGGGCGGCTGTGCGGGCAAGATTTGCCTCATTCCCGATCACGCCGCCAACGTTCCATGTCTTGGAAGAATTTTTGTCAAATCCCTCGCCCCGTAAACTTATAACACGCCTGTACACCGGTATGCAGCGAGACTACCCTGTGCGTGTGCCCCCGGCCCAGACCACTTGGGAGGAGTGCCTGGGAGCTCCTTTTGAGGAGGGTGTATGGACTTATTGCTGCACACAATCCAGGGACATGTCGCCCAACTATAGGCTTAGACTAATCCACTTTAAATTTCTCCACAGACTATACAGAACCCCGGTGTGGTTGTGCAGGGCAGGGTTGAGTGTGGAGGCATGCTGTGTGCGATGTGGGGCGCTTGAGGCTTCATTCATGCACCTAGCGTGGGAGTGCTGGGAGGTTGCAAGCTTCTGGGGGTCGTGTGTTTGATGTTTTAGATGTGATGCTGGAATACAGAGTAGAGCGTACTCGGCTGATTGCCTTGCTAGGCTATGTCAAAAACGTACCTAAAGGCATTAGAAGACTCGCTGCCATGATGTTGCTGCTGGCGAAGAGACGTGTGGCGATATGCTGGGGCCGCAGACGCAAGCCGCGTAGGGATGACTGGCTTAAAGACACAGCGTTCTGTCACACACAACTTTCTGAGTTCTGGGATTTGATGCCCACGCAAGCGCGGCCCCTGGATATATGGGAACCACTGCGAAGGTTTTTACAAGCACAGCAAGATGGTCAGGCACAGGCCCCTGCCGTGGATGGGTAGGCGTGAATGAAATGCGGAGCTTGCCCGGTGGGGAGGGTCCCCCCCAGCATCTGTGCTCCAACAGTGTTTCGGCACAGCCAGAGAGGTCTCCCCCGCTTCCCCCTTCTTTCCCCCCCTTATTCCTTCTCCTTCTTAGGTGCTCAGTTGTATCCCTATTGTTCGATGGCGACTGTAACTGCTCGAGCTGAGTAAAGGACTGAGGGGAGAGCGTTTGGTTCTTATGGGCCAAAGTATGCCCGAGCGGACACTCTTGTATGCCCTGGGAGGGTGATAAGCTTTGTAGATTGGGCACGCAAATGCACATTATGTTTTACGTTTATGCTCTTGCTCTTTCTTATGGCGATGTTTGTAATTACTTAAATTCACAAATAAAGGTTTAAAAAAATATATATATATTCTAGACGTTTGCAATAAACAAAGATTGATAGAAGAAGGATGGGCGCACAACATGGAATTTAAAGTCATATGATTATCATGATATTAGAAGGTAACACAATATTATTCATTGTAGGGTGCAGAATTGAAGAAATGTAGTAATGTAGAGGGTCTAAAACGTATACTTTGTGATGTAAAATCGATGAAGCAATTATAATGGTCAAAATGGTGACACTGGTTTCTATGTTTTGGAACTAGCAACTGTATTGCTTTAAACTCATGAATGAGCATGTGTTTTTGTTTTTTAGATTGAATGTAGGTAGGGAGTCTGAACTAATATATTCATAGTGACTGATTTAAAATTTATGTTATGTTGAAGTGTGAATATGTATGTGAAAAAACGATTATTGTCTGGCTTGTTTTCAATTTACAGCCCTGATGATGTCCGCGAAGGACGAAACGCGTTGGCTGGATAAGCTGGATAATGTACCTTTGTGTTAAAAAATTAGATTGAATAATAAATTCGGAATTGGCTTTCCAATTAAACAAGACACCCTTGGGATTTTCTTGGTTGGGTACACAGAGAATGGACAATATATGAGCGCACTGCTTTAAACGCTATCATTATTTGGATGAATCACACGCTCCTTTTGTATAGATTGTAGTTATTGTTGGTGGCCCAGTGGTGGTGGGACCACATAAAGTAGAGCGTGATCAGAACTTTGAGAATAAACATCCCAGAACAGACACCTGTGCGCACTTTGCTTGCCACCCTCACAGCCAGTTTGTGTATAACATTGCCTTTGACCTGAGGCTGCAGCTTTTGCCACACCTCTGGACAGGTTCTTATGAAAGGTGGATCTAGGACTAAGAAATGCTCACCATCAAAAGCCACGTTAAGAAGGTGCTGCTGCACCTCGGACGAAATCCAGAGCCAAGTGTGCTGGCATGGCAGGATGGTGTTTTTGATGCCCCTAGCCAAAGTATCTGCCACATCCAGAGGATTGCTAATAACCTTGCAGTTTGCCACTAATTCTGGCCCCCTCTTTCTGTGGGCCTCTGAGTGTTGCCTGATAAGCTCCTCCACCTCCTCTCAATGCTTCCTATCATAGCAGGATAGGAGGCCTATGGAGTTGGCGATACACCAGTGGGTGGAAGCCCTCACCGCTACATGCTTGTCAGTCACATTGATTTGCTTGCTGTTCTTTTCTGGTCGAGGTGCGTCCCCGGTTACCTCCATCGAGGCCCGTTTGCAATGTATGCAGCACAAGGGTTCAGGTAGCACTTGCCCCCGGATCTAAACTGGGTTGTCAGATGACGACAAACTTCCTTTCTACCCTGTGGGTAACCGCTTTGGCCTTTATCAGCTTATTGAAGTTGTCAGCTGCTGTTCTTAGCATGCCCTGTATCAAAGGAAGGTACTGTACCGCCTTTTATGTTTCAGACAGTATTTTCACCAGGAAAACGTTTTTATCTTGGACCACATGCATTTTTACATTGGGGTGCTTGGCGGCCCTTTGAATGATTGCACAATAGGCAGTGGAGGTTTCCGGTGGTGAGGCTTTGGAATGGTAGGAGATGAGATCTGTATTATAAGGAGCATCGACCTGGTAGTCCTACTAGGGGGGGACGTCATCCACGTACGCCAAGAGCTCATCATACGGGTCCTGTGACTCGAATGCCAGGATCAGACAGAGTGCACAGATTACAGTGAGGAGACTGTGGAGGTGTATCAAGGCATGAAGCAAGTGGAGGTGGTGGGGAGTAGTACCTAGGGACACTAGGGGGAGTGGTGGTGGGACATTGCCCTGTGTATAACCCTTTTGGGGGTAGGGGTTACAGGGCACTAAGCGCACCTAATCATCAAAATCTAGCCTAAACGTTTTGGGAGATGTGAAAGGGTGTATCTGTAGTCCCTGGAGGCTTGGTAAGGATCTTCCCTTTATCAGGAGGAATGAATTTCTTCTGTCTTGCGTCGAGGACCTTGGACAGTTGCAGGACTATGGATGCCTCTGTGGTGTCTGACTTCAATATGGAGGGAGCCTCTGGCGCCAAGTTTGAAGCCTTCCATGGCTGTGCTTTCAGCATCGACCTCAGCACTGAAAGTGGTCCATCAGTGCTGTGGAAGATTGATGGCTGGCACAGTTTGACGCCCTTGGGAAGTATCTTGCTTGGTGTTGAGGATCGTGCTTGAGGTTGAATGAACCCACTGTCACCGCCGGACTCAAAGGTTGATGCCTATGTAGGCTTGAATAGAGCACAATGCCCAACTCTTGCGGGAGCAGTGCTCTGCCTTGTTCGAGGAGCACTTTTTGGGGTGAGGCTTTACTCGCCCTTTGCAACTGCAACAACTCGAGTACCCTGGGAGTCATTTGTTTTTGGTCCATATGGCTTTGGATGCAGCGGCTTCACAACTTCTTCTTTGACGTCAGAGGTCTCCGAATGAGTTAGCTCAGTGCTCTCACCCTTCTGGGGGCTGGAATGCCTGGTCAGTCTGTAAGCTCCTCTTTCGGCTCAAGAAAGTAATTAGACTCAAATATATCAGGGGTCTGGGTGAAGGCAGGTGCAGCATTTTATCTAGAGCCTAGGGCCTACGTCTGCAGTATAGGAGTGCCTTCTTGCACCAGAAGGCACAACAGGCATCACAGGAGACTTCGTCTAACTGGGATGCCAGGAAGAGAATATATATGCCGTGCTGGTCAAATCAGGGGTACTTGGCATTTTAGGATGGGCAAAATTTAAAAGGCATGTGCTTGATCACTTTCCTCACAGTCATTCTCTAAGATACGACCTGAAATGTCGAGGGTCGGTGGAAGCAGATAAAAAACATTGGGACATTACAGTGAATAAGGCAGCAGGAATATCAGGCAGTTAATCATCCCGAGGGGGTCTCCTTTATAATGTTGGCTGTATCGTCAACATGATGACTGGATCAGTCTTGGAATGAGATCAGATCTCAGCAACTTTACAGGACTGCACCATTGTCATTGCAGCTAAATAGGTCACATAGTTCCCTTTTGCACACATCCCTTTGCTTTTATGGACCATTGTATGCTATGTGTGACTCAAAGGCAGCTTATTCTGAAGCATCGCCACCTGACAATTACACAGAATCAAAAGGGAATCCCTACTAATATAAACTAGAATAGGTCACCGGAAAGTGGAAATACAGAATTCAAAAGAAAAAAGCCTGCCTTACCTCAATTTATTCTATCACAATATTTTAGACCTAAATAGGTGCACAATAAACAAAATCACAGGATGTTATAATATGCATCCCTGTACTAGAAAAATATAGTAGTCCCACTATGATTTCTTGGAAGTGGTCTCTTTCAATTCTGTCTGGCAATGCTTGTTTCGGTTTTACACCAGTTTACGACTGGTCACCTTCATCAGGAGAAACAGGCATTTGATACATCTGAAAACTCCCATGAATAAGGGGTGTAGTGGGGAAACCTTCAATAAAACATGAAGCTCTCAAATGTCAATTTCAAAATGAATAGCCCAAAATTATTGCTCTTGATGGAGCAAGGTAAACGAGAAAATTTTGAGCCCCTAATATTAATGATTAATAATTAACGATATTAATTGGTTTGACAATTAATCAACACTTTACGTCTCTTATAGACATCTTTTATAAGTGGTAACTGCAATTTATGTGCAAAAGTTAACCTACTTACATTTGTCAACGTGAAATAAAATTAACCTAATGGTTTGCGTACTAATTAAAATAATGTTGCATGATTTGTGCTATGTAGTAAACTGTATGCGGATGGTAAGTAAACACAGCTTTATATGTCGCTTTTGCTAGGTAACACCTAATTGGGGTACGTAGAATGACGGGTGGGAAACGAAAAGGCTTATTTTCATTATTCTTAACTGTTATTGTGTTTGTTTTCATGATAGTTCGTTCGGGCCTGCTAGGCCGCGCTGTAAAATTGGCTGCCGAGGCAGATGGGCTAAATGCGCAAGTGCAAAATGGCTTCCAAGTGGAAGAGAGCTGGGGAAATATGTCACGTGATTGGAAAGTAGAGCCCAGAATGAAAAGGATCACCAGATGGGTGCCAAAAAGGGACTCAGCGAGAATACATGAGAACCAAAGATGCAGCCGTGAATTAACAATGAACTGTTTTAATAAGGATACAAAAGAAGATACATATGAGAAACTGTCAATCGGATTGGTAATGTCCAAAACCGTGTGAAAGGACAAAATTATGAACATTTTCAGAACTGGTTTGAACAAGGAGGGCAATGAGGAGATGTTTGCCACCCCTCCAATGGACCAATTAGCGTGAATCTCGCCCCAAAGATTGAAACATTTCTGTTTAGTAAGCTAGTAATAGGGTATAAGAGGACCTACTCTTAAGTAGGAGGAGCGCTATTCATACATAATTTTTGAGCACTGAACTTTGACGCTGGAGAATCGCTGCTATTTCCTATAGGCCATTTTCTTTTAATTTTATTAATCTTTTTGCTTTTAAATCTGACTGGGAAGGAACGAGATCGATGCAGGAAACCTGTATAGGTGGTCCGTCGAGGAGGCCTGTTTAGCGGGACAGTCAGTCAGTTTTTGGGAGTTCTATGCTGTGATCTGCTGTGACGAACTTTATTTTTCCATCTAAAAGGGTATGCATAAATTCTCTGAAGTTTATTTCTTATAATGATAATAAATGTATTAATTGATTAATAAAATTGAGACTTTTCCTATGCATTTTAAACCATTAGATAAACTTTATTATAAATTAAAACTACGAGTCTGTGGTTCTTTAGCTCAATAATAAATGCAAATGTTTAATAGGTTAAAGTGATTGAGTTGGTCTTAATCACCATCAACTGATTCCTACTAGTTGGTCCATCGACCAATGAGCGGAATACCTTGATTTTTTAGAAATTGACAGGATTAAAACTAATTATGTATGATGTTTGAGCAATTATCTTGTCAACTTTAAAAAGGTATCCCGTTCTCTTCCAGCAGTCATTTAACTTTTTCTCCTAGGTAGAAGTGGATGAGATCCAGGGAATATTTGAGTGAGTGAATGTATATGCGGTGTTATGGGCCCCACCGTCATATTGGTATAGTTGTTGGATAAAGAGTGTTTCCAACCTGGATGTTATGTCCACAGGAGAAGAAATTATATTAGTCACGCTGGATCAGATTTCTTGGTAGCAGAGTTATGGTTACTATAGATTAGTTTGGTGATTATTGATTATTGATTATTTCATGTCTAACTCTTCATGTTGAGTCGTATTATGTTATATGTAAGTCGGAAATTTTGAAGCTTCCGGGAAGTAGGAAGTGGACACGTGTGGCAAGAGAAGTCACATGGAATAGTGCATTGTCTGAGTTTTCAAATTGGTGATAACACAGGTTGTGTTATGGTAGGGACATTTTCTGTATAAAACGTATATGAGTGAAATAGCAACCGGTTTTCTTGTGAAACTCTGGCCTTAATTCTCAGGAGCAGTGTAGTCTCCACATGTGTTTTATCCCCAGAGAAACGGGTTTACCCCTTGCTTGAAAGAAGGGTAAGGTAGAGGGAAGTGCTACACTTATCGAACGAAACTGTATTCTTGTACGATAGAGTAAACTATCACTTTTGTTTAGCGAAAACAGACAATGGAAATGTGTTTTATGTTGTAACTAATAAGATTTAGTCAAGAAAAAGAATTGCCGATAAATTTTGTAAAGGAGGGGTGAGGAGCAGAACTGACGTAGACAAAAGACCGCGCTGGGATTGGCCAGTGCAATAGAAACACGGAAAACGCCCTGATTGGTGCGTTGGTGTGAGACGCGCTGGGATAGGTCTGAAAAGCAGTGACGTAGAGGCTTCGGATTGGTGCGTTGGTGTGAGAAGCGCTGGGATAGGTCCGAATAGCACATAGAGATCAGAGCAGAGTTACGAGCTTGCAGAAGGGAAAGAAATCGTGAAATATGGCTTATTATGAATACGGTAGAGAGAAACCGTCATGGATGGCGAAAATTAAGAACTTCTTTAAGAAAGACAAGAAGGTAGTGACTAGAGAGGGACAGGTAATTCCTCCACCGAAAACACCAGCTTCGCATATGATGTTGAAATATGGTTATCATACTTGCATTTGGTTAGAAAATTGGACAAAATATACTCAGAATGATGGAGTATTGGCTTTTCCAGTGAATGGTTCGTTTAATGTAGCGGTACTTCGAAATTTGAGAGAGAAAATGACAAAGCTTGAGCCAAGACCTAGACCGACACAGTTTGAAGCGTTAGGTGAATGGGAAGACGAGATGTATGAACGAGAAAGATACAGAGGTGCAAAGAATCATGGTTTTGTTCCTGGAAGGTTGTGTGGAGTGAATCATGAGGATAGAATGAAGCGTTGGAGATATGCAAATATGACAGAAGGTTTGTTTCCAGCTTTTACAGTTGAAGAAGGTACAAGAAAGGAGTGTACAGAGAAAAAGAAACATACAGTTACAGAAAGGTACGGGTATGGAGGTAGCGAGACAGAGGATGAATTGCTGGAAGATATTTTAAATAGAAACCCACCTCCATATCAACAGAATTCTGCGGTGGTGACACCCAATGCACCGCCAATGGAAACTGGGAGGAATAAAAGTCCAGAACGTAGATATGAGATAAATAGGTCAAATGAACAGTTAAAAACTCCACAAAGTGAAAAATGTGACAGCGACAATGCAGCCGAGTTAGCAAAAACTACAAAAGAATTAACTGAGAAAATAAGAGAGTTAACAATGAATATGGAAGCTGTGACTGTGCCAGTGACAATAGGACCAGTAATACCAGTTTTTGAGAACCAGAAAATAGATGAGCATTCCTTAGTCATCCCAATGAATTCAAATTTGCAAAGAATGAGAGAAGGAATGGAACTAGAAACTGAAGGGGCAAGAAATTTGGTCAGTTCATATAGACCGAGCCCACCTACTAACCTGACAGTGAATGAGAGTGAGATAAGGAGGATTCCTATGGGAACTGAGTCTGCATCAGAGACACCAGAAAGGAATAGAAATTGGATAGAAATAAATAGTACACCGGTAGGTCCAACTCCAGACGAATTAAATGAATGGATGAGAAATTTGCAAAAGAAAGAGACAGAACCAAAACCATTAGATGTAATTAGGTTAAAGATAGATATGGAGGAATTAATTTTAGGGACTATTGGTACAGAAAAATTGAAAACATACCAGTACGACGAGGTTATGTTCTTCTGCAAGAGCATTACTTGGAGAGCTAGAAATCTACATGACAAATTGGAAGAGACAGCGAATGAACTAGGAGTGGAATTTGTGAAAGTCAGGAGTTTACAGAAACCGTATAGGGTAGATTTTTGTGAGAAAGATATAGAAAATCTGAACACATCAGGACGGTTAACCCAGATAAAAGAACTGATTGTTTTGCTGAGAAAGTGGGGTGATGTGGACAGATGGAGAAGCAGGTGGACTAAAAGGAATGAGAAAACAACTGACAAAGCGTCTTTAGCTTTTGCGGTGACAGACAAGGAGTCGGTTGTAAGGGAGTATCCCATGAGAGAAACTCCAGGAGGTAGTTATGTACATGTCCCCTGGTCCAGACAAAACATACTGTCATTTACAAATGACTTTCCGAAATTGAGAGAAAAACCTGTAGAATGGTACAGACAAGTGGAAAGGTTTGTCAAAGTTTCGAAGGTGTTGTGGGTAGATTTGGATGGGTTATTTGACATTGTAGTACCAGCCGATTTATGGACATAATGTAAAATTACCATTGATTGGCCAACTGTAGAATATCCTAGAGACGCAAAGACAGGAGCGCCAGGACCAGAAGTGATGAGGAAGTATGACCAAGTTATTACCTTTTTCAAAAACAAAATTCCACCCAAAGAAACTGATTGGGTAAAAATTGACAGAACTACGCAGGAGAGTAAGGAATCTGTACATGCCTACTATGAGAGACTACTTTTGGTCTTCAAACAGTATAGCGGTTATGAGACTCTGAATGAGAAGGATATGAGTCATTTTGTATATAGATTTGTTTATGGGCTAAAACCAGAAATAAGCGAAATGATTAAGCAGCATATGATATGCTGGCAGAATAGTACAGTGGATGAAGTGTTGAGGTATGCTAAGTATTGTAGTGATGACATTGAGTGTAGACAGCGTAAATTAAAGGAGAAAGCAATGTGGGCGCAAGTGAAAGTTGCAGAAAAACAAGAAGCTCAACTGAATAATCAGGTTAATGAAGCAGGACAAACTAAATCCAAACCGAATATAGGTAAAGGAAAAGGCCAAATGAGTATAGAAGAAGCATACCACGCAGCAAAAGTACTTGCATTCCTGGGAGGAGGTGGAGGCGGAGGACTTCAGTGTCCAGCGCACCTCGCGGCAGGAGCCGCGCACGCCGTCCCATCGCACCAGCCGGCACATAAAGCCAAGTCAGGGCTCCCGCAGCGCGGGAGCCATACCACGCAGCAAAAGTAGTTGCATTTCTGGGAGGAGGTGGAGGCAGAGGACTTCAGTGTCCAGCGCACCTCGCGGCAGGAGCCGCGCACGCCGTCCCATCGCGCCAGCCGGCGCATAAAGCCAAGTCAGGGCTCCCGCAGCGCGGGACGCGCGCGGGCGAAGCCCGGGCCAAGGGCGGGCCCGTCCGCGGCCATCAAAGACCGGAGGAGACTGGGCTGGGCCACATCCTTTTCATTTGAGGCTCGGCTCGCCTCGCAGAGGTGAGAACATTTGTTTTGTCTACAATAGTACTACACAACCATGGGTAAGCGGGGAGGCCAGATGGCATCAAGGCCTGCAACGGCAAGCATTGATAGTATGCTGGAAAGGGCTGTTAGCATTGTAGCCAGTGAGATTGAATTGACTGAGAGGCGCCTCTCACTTGGCACGGAGATTCCTCCCTTACCTCCCTTACCCTCCCTTACTAATCAGGTGGGCATTAGCCCGAATGCTAGAGCTTTAGAAGGTTTCAACAGCAATTGTGCGGTCTCTTATGCTGAAACCATATCCCACGCTCCTCTGCAAGCTGTAAGCCCCTTGGACACGACAGATATTTCGAAGGCCCCCCGAGGTATCAAGCGGGTCTAAACGTAAAAGAAAGGCCGCCAAAGTCATCAGTATTAAGAGGAAGCAACCCGCCCGGTCCAGTTCGTCCTGCTCTGTTTTGAGCTCATGGATACGCCCCCCGTCTAACCCTGAGACCGCAGCTACCCAGGTGCATACCCCAGCCATTGATCCTTGCTGCTCCATTGGTACCCAGACTGAAACTGAGCTACCCTCCTCTGAGAGTCACAGCTATAGCGATTCCCTTGTTAATCGAATTGTGGACACTGTCTCTGAGCATGTAAAAAATTTACTTGACAGTTATTTCGCCAGCTTGAGGGAACATTTGCGCCTGCCCCAGTTGACGACTTCAGACACGAACTTAGTCATTCAGGACAATCCAACTGCGATTACTGCACCTGGAAGGATAGATACACCTGCATTACCCAATAACGGGTCAAACTCTGAAAGTTGCTTTTTGCCTTCTGTGCCTAATCCGAGCTCTTTAGTTAACTCATGTGATGTATGTTATAAAATCAAGCAGTGTTTTGCTCCGGAGGGGATTGGCGCTGAAATTAACATCCTTAACAACGATAGAGCTGATCTCCCATATGCTCATAAGGTGCCTCGCCCCACTACCATCGCCAGCACCCCCACTGTGGCACAAACTAACACCTCTGCCGCAGTATGTGAGGATGTCTCTGACATTGGGTCCTTGTCTGGCCCTGGTCCTGGTAGTGGGGACGTGTTAAACTTGCCGCCGGCCGCCTGCCCCTATGTAGTGGTCCTGGCTGGTGTGCCCCCCTTAAGGACAAATCAGGCTGAATCATGGGATCAACTATGCCACAAAAGTGTAGACTGGTTATCCAGACACAAAGGGTTTAGGGTGCCATTTATTAATAACATTATTATGGTATGCAGAGTTGGTTGGGTGGGGCAGTCTTTAAAGAGTATCAAGGGGGATTGCATCGTCATTAATTTCCGTAACCCGTCAGTGGCCAAAGCAATCCTAACGACACATGAGGCCCCCCCTAACACAACCACTAGTATTCGGGCCATACCCCTGGGCTATTTTTATAACCCTTTTAAATCCACTTCGGGGGTATCAATTTCTGATGCCCCTTGGAGTGTCTCCCCTCTTTCTTTACATAATAGATTCCTGCCTCTATCGGGATTGGACAGCCAGGACTGACTACCGTCGTCACTGATAACATCGCCCTCATCAGAGCAATATTCGTCCCCAGTCATGCCTCGATCTTGTGACCCTGACACCCCAACCGTATTACACTTAGATCCCACGCTCAAAATATTGAGTTGGAATGTTGCTGGTTTAGCGTCTAAAATGAATCTTCCGGACTGGTTGGAGCTAGTTCATAAACAAGATATTGTAATGCTTCAGGAGACTTGGGCCACACGTGAGCTACTTTTGGATGGGTTTGAATGTTTTAATGTCCTAGCTCCGATCCCTAAATCTGGCCGGCCCGCGGGTGGCCTCTCAATTTGGATTAACACCATGGCAGGTGGTAGCGCAAGGGCACTTGTCACCAATAATGATAAATTTCAGGCCATAATTTTTAAACGGGGGGTTTCTTTTTGTTTAATCAATTTTTATAATAATGATTTTAAGAATGTCCCAAATATGAATGTTATTAATTTGTTCAAATTCATCTCTAATCTACAGAGGTCCAAATGTGTCGTTAACTTTGCAGGAATATGTCTGGGGTGCGATTTTAATGTTAAGTTACCCGGCAGTATTTATTCCCCCATCCACCTGACCAATAATGTATCATTGTGTAATAGGGGCGCCCAATAATTAAACCTTTTGTGTACTAATAATTTTTTAGATGTGATGGAACTTGTCGGAATTCCCAGTAGAGCCAGACACACTGAACCTACTTATAGAGGTAGGGGCTCGGCTTCCACTATCGATTTTATTTTTATCACACCCCTTTAGTGAATAGTGTGTTAAAAGCCGAGGTAGTGCCCACAGTTCATGGGGACCATAACCCCATCAACCTAATTTTGAGTTTTCCCCGCAGGTGGACTTATGATAAAGAGAGCGGTGCCAGGGACTTATCCCCTCTACTGATAATCTAAGATTGGTCTGGCGTGGTATAGACAATAAAGTCTTATTTGGTAGGATGGTAAGAACGCACCCTGATCTAATTGATACTTGTCTGTCCCTCAAGGAACATAATCCCGAGGCAGTTGACGCCTTCACGCAGGTATGTGCGGGCGTCAAAATTTTGCTGTCTAGGCCCCCCAAGGAATCACATTTGGACCCTGGCTGGTTCAATGCTGATTGTTCTGCAGCTAACAGGGCACTTAGAAGGGCGCTTGTCACCAAACCCAGAGATAGCTTCCTTATTAAATCACTCAGACTACGCTATAAATTAGCTATTGCTTCAAGGAAGAAGGAAATAATAAGAGAGCACTGGGACAATATTGCCC
Organism: Calotriton arnoldi; assembly: GCA_963921515.1. Classification (NCBI taxonomy): domain Eukaryota; kingdom Metazoa; phylum Chordata; class Amphibia; order Caudata; family Salamandridae; genus Calotriton; species Calotriton arnoldi. The sequence goes on along the minus strand of CAWUFW010005005.1, from coordinate 834,359 downwards.
GGGCAGCCACGCTAAAAAATGGCAAGGACTTTTGGTTAGCTGTCAAAGATATGAGGTCTTTGGGACACCCCCTGAGCACAATTAGTTGCAACATCTCCAGTGAGGCTTGGGAAGCACATTTTATGAAGATTTATTCAGCCCCTGCACCATCGCTGCTAGCTACTAACAAGTATACAACAGTTGTCAGGGTTGCGATCGACTTAGCAGAAGTAGAGGAGGCTATTGACCAAAGCATGGGCTGTAAAGCCCCTGGCCCTGACGGGTTGCCCATTGATCTTATCAAAAGCCAGTCTGACTTTTGGGCGCCTCTATTGTTGAATGTTTTTAATAATTTAACATATTCTACTATACCTAACACATGGTCCTCCAGTATTATTGTGCCAATTTTCAAGAAGGGGGACCGTTCCAGCCCTAGTTGTTACAGGCCGATCTCTTTGATCGACAACACGTTGAAAATTTTAGGAAGGGTCCTCTATAACAAGATCAGGTCATGGGCTGAGGATGGTCAGATTCTCCATCCCTGTCAGCTGGGGTTCAGAAGCAACATTGGCACTGTTGAGCAGTGCCTCAACCTTAATCTGATCATTGGTAAATATAATGTAGCAAAAAAGTACCAATATATCTTGCATTTATGAACCTCAGCTCGGCCTTTGACTTTGTCAATAGGTCACGGCTTTGGACCATCCTTTTAAACTATGGTCTGGACGAGTCCCTTGTACATTTTTTAGCCTACTTGCACAAAGACCTACATGCCCGGGTACGTATTAGCAGGGATGGCGCAATATCGAAAGAAATTGAAGTTGGGAGAGGGGTCAGGCAGGGCTGCGTCCTGGCCCCCTTTTATTCATCCTTTATATTAATGATCTGAATAAGTCTTTGGCAACACTTACCCCTGACGTTCCCTGTATTAATGGCAATAAACTCCCTGCCCTGCTATACGCCGATGATGCGGTACTAATGGCACGCACCCCAAACGCTCTCCGCATCTTAACACAGGGCTTTGTTGATTTTATGGATGGTCTGGACCTACGCACTAATTTAAAAAATCTTTTTAATGGCGTGCGGGTTGAAGAAGCATTTTAACACATCGATTGTTTTAGGTTCAGATAGTTTACAAAGCACTCGCACTTTCCCTTATTTAGGTTTGGTATTTGCCTCAAATGGACTGTGGACTGATCACGTGGCTTACTGCATGAGAAAGTTCTCTAACTCCACTAATACAATACTTGGCTTGCCTAAGCCCAGGAATACAGAGGTCGTATCAGCTACTGTTAAAATTTTTAGACTTCAATGTATACCAACTGCTACTTATGGTGCAGAAGTATGGGGCTCTACTAACTGTGGTAGAATTCAGGATGAAGAGAACAGATTTTGTCGTAAGATCCTGGGCGCACCAATTTCCTCCTCAAAGTATGCCTGTCACTGTGAACTTAACTTGTCATACATCGAAGACTATATCAAGGCCCGCCCCGCATTATTCTGGCTCAGAATTTGGAAAAACCCTGCTGCCCAACTCACTAGGGAGATCATATCGGATTGTCTAAAATGCGATAGGGGGATGGAAATACCTTGGTTGGCAGCGGTTTATAAAAGCCTAACCAGCGTGAATCACGGTAATTTATTTTCTAATCCCATAGACACTGGTATCATCAACAAGAAATCTTTGCAAATGGCTCTCTATGCTTCCTATAGGAATGTTAGACTCGAAAATGAGATTAAGAAAACATCCGTTGCTAGGTATATGCTCATTGAGAACATTTCATATGCTCCATCAAGTTATCTCCTTAAACCTATTGGCCGCTGGGAAAGGGGTTTACTCTTTCGGCTGAGGATTGATACTGTGAAGTTTGTTATGTTTCCCTGCTGGGTATAATTCGAATCTCGATTATCTGTTATGCCCTTGTAATAGCCTACACAAACAATCTATGCTGCACTTTTTATTTTTTTGTGGTTATTACTCAATACACACCAAAAGGTTCTTGATACCATATTTTAAGGCCACATTTGTGATTGATTATAAGGTAGCACATGGGAAAAACCTTGCCTTGGAAGATGATGAGCTAACCTTTTGGGTCGGTTCCTTTCTGAAAGCGGCGGTGCGCACCCAAAACTCTATGTGCCCCAGCTGAATTATGATATTTTATTTTATTTTAATTGTAAACCCAAATTTCTGGCCACGTGCACTTTGATGAGACCTCTTTTATGATGTTGTATTTACTTTTTTTATAATTGGAGGATACGCTTTTTCTTAAATATGAATCTTAAATGTTTTTTTATTGTTTGTTGTGTGCCTGTACTTTTATGGATATGTATCTGTATCCGAATAAAGATATTGATTGATTGATTGAGAAGAAGCAAAGAAAAAGTGGCCATGCCACAACTGTGGAAAATTAGGGCATTGGAGAAACAAGTGTAAATTTCCTCCAAAAGCTAATGCAGAAAATCAATCATTAAATCCACAGGTGCAGAGTGAGGTGAGTTACCAACAGCTGCAGCAACCGCAGGTAGTCAGCAGAGTCAGGTGCCACAACCACCACTTCCCAAGAGTGTAAATCCACAGAGATACAGTGCAGAAACAGGATTCTACGGAGGAGAGCAGGTAACACAATTGCCGCGCGCAGCTGCGATATCGCAGTATTGGTTGCGACAGGATGGGAATGAGTCGGATGAAAGTTTATGACGGTGCCTAGGAGAGGAGGAAGAGTGCGTACTTGGCGCAACTCTAGAGGTAGATCAGACAGGTCCATTTGTGGATGGAGAAGTGAATGGTGCAAATGTAACATTCCTTGTGGACACTGGAGCTACCCGTTCTACTGTCAGATCAGTGGAAATTCCAAACCTTCCTCTCTTAGGTGAATATATCCAAGTCGTTGGTGTCTCAAATCAGCAAATTAAGGCGCCACTTACTAAATTAGTAGAAGTAAAAATTGGACCATTCAGAGAAATGCACCGATTTGTGGTATGTGATTGCAGTCCTGTAAATTTACTTGGACGCGATCTACTTTGCAAAATGAATTGCACCATCTATTGTACTCCGGATGGGATTGCATTTCAGACACCAGATGAAGATGTATTATATAAAATGACAATGGCAGAATTAGAACCAGGAGTGAATGACTTGTTTCCTGTGTTCGATGTAGAGAAAATCCCAATTGAGTTAAAAGAAACAGTAAAACAGGAAGTGTGGGATTTTACAGGTGAAGATATTGGGTTAATGAGAGGAGTAGACCCAGTTAAAATTTCTGTTAAAGAAGGAACAAATTACCCAAATACTCCACAATATAAATTGACGCCAGAAATAATTGAAGGAATAACACCTGTAATAAATAAAATGATTGAACAAGGAATTTTGAAAGAAATAATGAGCAGTCCATGTAATTCGCCTATAATGGGACTGAAAAAGCCAAATGGAACATATAGAATAGTGCAAGATTTACGAAAGGTTAATAAAATTGTTGTTCCTTGTTGTCCAATTGTACCAAACCCTGCTGTAATACTGTATCAGATTCCACATGAGGCAGAATGGTACACTGTCATTGATTTGTGCCATGCATTTTTCTCTATCCCGTTACATCCAGATAGCCAGCCATTATTTGCGTTCAGGTTCGGAGACCGTATTTTGGCATGGTGCCGAATTCCTCAGGGGTACACAGAAAGTCCCTCGATCTTTAATCAGATCCTAAAGAAATCGTTGGAAGATTTAAAAATGCCTGAAAATTCTGTGATGGTTCAATACATTGATGACCTATTAGTGGCATCAAAAACCAGAGAGGCATGTGTTACTGACACCATTGCTTTACTGAACCATCTAGCAGGAGGAGGACATAAGGTGTCCCCATCAAAATTACAGTTTTGTCAACAGGAGGTTCAATACCTAGGTCATAAAATTGAAAAGGGAGTGCGAAAGGTAACGACTGAAAGAATAAAAATTATCCGAGGAATGAGAGCTCCAATGACGCAAAGAGAGGTGAGAATGTTCCTGGGAATGGTTGGATATTGTCGACAATGGATAAGTGGATTTTTGCTAATTGCAAAACCGTTACAGCGATTGACAAAAAAGGATGTTAAAGATCCATTTGAATTAAATGATGAAGAAATGAAAGCCTTCAGAGAACTAAAAGCGAGACTGTGTGAAGCACCGGCACTGGGAATGCCTGATTATGAAAAAGATTTTGAACTGTACTGTAGTGAAAGAGATGGGTGTGCACTTTCAGTTTTAGTGCAAAGACATGGAAACATGAAAAGACCTATTGCATATTTTTCAGCTGTTTTAGACCCGGTAGCAAAAGCGTTGCCTGGATGTCTGAAAGCAGTAGCTGCTACTTGTGTGAGTCTGGAACAGAGTGAAGGCATTGTGATGGGATACCCACTGAGAGTATATGTTCCTCATTCAGTCGAGATTCTCTTGACAAGAACCAAAACTCAATACATGACACATAGTCGGCTGACTAGGTATGAAAAAGTGATTTTAGGTGCAGACAATGTAACCATTGACAGATGCACAAGTGTGAATCCTTCGACATCATTGCCGGATGAAGAAAGTGTGACAGACAAAGATGAAGTTGATCATGATTGCTTGAATGTACTTGAATATTGTACAAAACCTAGGCCAGATATCAAAGATGAGCCTTTAAAAGAATCAGATTATGTAATGTTTGTGGATGGCTCATGCTTGAGGACAAATGAAGGAGTTTTGAGTGCGGCGTATGCTGTATGTACAGTAGCTGCCATAGTGGAAGCATCTTGTTTGAGAGGGATACGTTCCGCCCAAGTGGCTGAGCTGATTGCTCTAATACAGGCATGCAAACTGGGAAAGAATGTCCGAATCACAGTGATCACGGATAGCCAGTATGGCTTCGGAATGGTTCATGATTTTGGGCAGATCTGGTCCCAAAGAGGTTTCTTGACGTCTGCAGGAACTCCGATTCGAAATGGTGAGTTTGTGAAGAAATTACTTGAGGCGATACAGCTGCCTAGACAAATTGCCGTGGTGAAGTGCAATGCACATAAAAATGGGGAAGACTACATAACCGTGGGCAATAATTATGCCGACGAGGTAGCTCAGTATTGTGCTAAAAATATAGTCTTACTGAACAGAAGGAGAGAAAGAGAGCATGTTTCATGTCCTTTGCTTTTTACTAACCCTGTCGAAACATGGGCTGAGGTTAGACAATTGCAGGAAGCAGCAGATGATAAGGAAAAAGATAACTGGATAAAAGCAGGATGCAGGAAAAGGGAGGAAGATGATGTTTGGGTTTATAGAGATGAAAGACCAGTTATGCCTGATAGCATGATTTCTGACATGGCACGGATGTACCATGGACAAGCTCATATCGGAAGAGATGCAATGATCCGACTTTTCAGACAAACCTGGTATAACCCAAAATTCAGAGCCATAGCTGAAAGTCTTTGTCAAAGATGTCTTATCTGCCAACAGATAAATCCAGGAAGGAAGACGGTAGTGAGTTTAGGAAGAATAGGACGAGAGGGAGGTCCTTTCACGAGAATGCAACTGGATTTTATAGAAATGCCCCCAAGCAATAGACTGAGGTATGTTCTTGTGGTCGTCTGTTTGTTTTCTCGTTGGGTGGAAGCCTATCCGACCAGAAGGAATGATGGGATTACAGTAGCTAAGCTTCTGTTGAGAGAATTCATTCCAAGGTATGGTTTTCCAGTAACGATTGAAACAGATAGAGGAAAACATTTTCAAAATGAACTAATTCAACTGATCTGTGAAGCTCTTGGTATTCAACAGAAATTGCACTGTGCATACAGACCAGAGGCTTCTGGAGTGGTAGAACAAGTGAATGGAACAATAAAGAATAGGTTAGGGAAAATGTGTCAAGCCACAGGACTCAAATGGCCAGATGCCCTTCCACTGGTACTGATGACTATCAGAAGTATACCTGAAAGAAAAACAGGTCTGAGTCCCCACGAGATAATCATGGGACGAGCAATGAGACAAGCACATGTACCTGTCAACAAACTGCTGACTATAACTGATGATCTCGTATTGGATTATTGCAAAGGATTGGCTGATGTGGTACATTCTGTGTTTCATCAGGTTGGACCGGATGCGACCACTCTTGAAAGAAAACCAGCTCATGATTTGAGTCCAGGAGATTGGGTCCGCATAAAAGTCCACAGAAGAAGAAACTGTTTGGTTCCTCGCTGGGACCGACCACGACAAGTGATCCTGGTAACAACAACTGCAGTCAAATGTGCAGGAGTGAAAAACTGGGTGCATGCCAGCCACACTATCAGAGTTCCAGATCCTGAAGCTCGACCTGTAAGTCGACATCTGGAAATATCTGATACCAGTTCAGCATCCGATGCAGAAGACGAGACAAACAGGGTTCCAGATCCTGAAGCTCGACCTGTAAGTCGACATCTGGAAGACCCAGGTACAAGTCTAACATCAGGAGAAGAATTTGAAATAGCAAAAGTTCCAGAACTTGAAGATCGACCTGTAAGTCAACATCTGGAAATATCTGACACCAGTTCAGCATCTGATACAGATCAATCAGATTGTGATGAAAAGATAAAGAATAAATGGAAAATTGACACCATAAACGAAGAAACTGAACAAAGAAACAGTGACAGTGAACAGCCAAGCACAAGTTATGGTAAAAATCCTACAGAAATTGTCAAAGTAGACAAGGCAGGGATAGATTCAAATAGAGAGATAGAAAAATCGGAAGACACCCGAGGAGCAATAGGGACCGAACAACAAACAAATGAACAGGGAAATATAGAAACAGATAGAGAGATCAACGGAAATCCGGAAGAACATCGAGGAGGGATAGAAATAAGTGATCAAACAGAAAAGATACAGGAAGAAGCAGAGCTAGATAAAGAAGGTGAAATCATAAAGTTCAAAATAAGAGGAAATGAAGTAAGGTCTGAAACAGAATCAGAAGAAAGTGAAGGAGAGAGAAAACTGAGACTAGGACCAAGAAAGAACTTGGAGAGCAGAACGAGAAGAAAAAGAAAGTGAACCGAAAAGGCCGAGAAAAGGAGATAATTGGCCCCACGAAGTCAAAAGATTGAGATACAAAATCATAAACATAAACAAAGATAATGCAGAACAAGTAAATGAGATAACAAGTCAAAAAGAACAAGAAAAACAAAGTGGAAATCAATTGCAGAAAACGAAAAGAGTAAAGAAAGCTAATTTGAAATATAAGTCACCTGAATGGCTATACATCGCACTAACTGATATTAAGGAAGAAGAAATCACTCACGAGAACCCAGAACAAAGCTGCAAACAATTGGGTGAAAGTGAAGTGCAACAAGATTGAAGTGATTGAAAAAGTTTTTGCCGGACTGGACACTAAAACCGAATAAGACAAGAAAGAGTTCTGAGAAGAACTAAAGAGAGTACCAAACGAGACAAAGTGAGAAAGTAAAGTGGCTGAAACGTCATTCTGAGGTGTGGTCTTTTCTGTACAAATATATAGGTAATAGAACAAGATGGTAGACACAGAGAATAGATGTGCGTTTTTACGTAGATGGTGTAGAATGCGTTTCTTTTGTACAGGTTTACTAATGTTCGTATGGCTTATTTTAGCAATCACCATTCCAATTAGATTAGCTGTAGAAGAAACGCCCATATTCGAGAACAACACAAAGAAAGATAAAGAAGTTAACATACAGAACACAGCCACATCAATAGACAGTGTAGAGTTACATAAGGATAGATCCATAACTGATTTTTCAAAGAACGTTTTCACAAAATTATTATATGAAAATGTAGAGACAATGGATGTAAGAGATTGTTATGTTTGTATGCAATTACCTGCGTCTGTTTCTGAAGGTGTGACCTATCATCACCTTCCTTTGACGTATAGAATAACATGTAGCGTTTAGCTAGTTTGTTTTATAAAACAGGTAGATTAGAATATTATTACACTGACATAAATAAGATTTTTGCAAAAATTCCTATAATTCCTGAATTGAACAAGGTAAAAGGAGCAAAGATGTTTGGTGAATTTTTCTTAGAAAGTAAAGATTTGACATTAGATGATATAGTTAAACACAACCTTACCTGCGAGTTAAAGAATGAAGAAAAGGTATTTTTAGAGATGGTAGAAAGCAGAAGAGTCAAATTTCAAAGAAAGGTAATTGAGGAAGAAACAAAAACACCCCTTTGGGCATTCGAAGGAGAAAGTAATGATAAGAAAAAGACAAATGCAGCTATGACTTTAGATTGGCCCCAACGGGGAAAGTTGTGCATTAGTAGAAATAGAACTAGGTATGACAACTATTTCGTGGGTTCCAGTGACTGCCAAGACAATTATAAAATTTTAGGAGGATGGGGATTCAAAGGAGGAAAAGATCCAATATTTCCAGGGATCTATTATATTTGTGGAAACAGAGCTTATTACAGGTTGCCGGACCATTGGTATGGGTCATGTTACTTAGGCCTGGTCTTTCCAAAGATTTTTCATGTAGAAAGACAAGAAAAAGGAACACACGAAATGGGTGCAACATTCACACGTAGAAGAAGGAAAGTTTTTCAGAAATAGTGGGTGACATTTTTGGAGCAATGATACCAGCAGTGGGAATATCTTTGAATGCATTTAAATTTCGGAAATTGTCCACAGTAGTAGATCGTTTATCAACGAATACTGCTGGAGGGTTCTTGATGGTAAATACCGAGATGGTTGCCATGAGAGCTATGGTGATGCAAAATCGACTTGCCCTTGACATTCTTTTGCCAAAAGAGGGAGGAGTCTGTGGAATGCTGAAAGTCCAACATTGTTGCACTTACATTCCAGATAAAAGTGAAAATATACAAAAGTATATAAAGAATATTACTAATTTGCACAAAGAACTTGTTCCACTGGAGGTTGAAAATGCTTGGGAGAAGCTTGGTAAGAGTTTTTCCTCAATACCAAAATGGTTCACTGAAATAGGTAGTTCTATTGTAGGGAAAGTTTTGATATCAGCAACAGTAGTAATTTTAGTGATGTTATTTTTGCAATTTGTTATTATATGAATTAAAAGGAGAAAAAGACAAAACAAAATAAAGAGAAAATAAGATAAATAAAGAAAGAGAACGAGAATTAGGTGAAATAGAACTGGAAGAGCTAAAAGAAAGCATGTATGAGAGAACAAAAAGACAAGATGAAAGGGATACAGATGTGTAAAACTAACAAGAAGCAAATGGACAAGAAACAATGCTATCTGAAAAATTGTGTAACATGGGTTTTTGTGGTGATATTAAAAATCACCAAAGGGGGAGTTGTTGGAGCAAGGTAAACGAGAAAATGTTGAACCCCTAATATTAATGATTAATAATTAACGATATTAATTGGTTTGACAATTAATCAACACTTTACGTCTCTTATAGACATCTTTTATAAGTGGTAACTGCAATTTATGTGCAAAAGCTAACCTACTTACATTTGTCAACGTGAAATAAAATTAACCTAATGGTTTGCGTACTAATTAAAATAATGTTGCATGATTTGTGCTATGTAGTAAACTGTATTGTGGCAAAAGTATGTGGATGGTAAGTAAACACAGGTTTATATGTCGCTTTTGCTAGGTAACACCTAATTGGGGTACGTAGAATGACGGGTGGGAAACGAAAAGGCTTATTTTCTTTATTCTTAACTGTTATTGTGTTTGTTTTCATGATAGTTCGTTCGGGCCTGCTAGGCCGCGCTGTAAAAATGGCTGCCGAGGCAGATGGGCTAAATGCGCAAGTGCAAAATGACTTCCAAGTGGAAGAGAGCTGGGGAAATATGTCACGTGATTGGAAAGTAGAGCCCAGAATGAAAAGGATCAAGGTCACCATGACCTGTCACCAGATGGGTGCCAAAAAGGGACTCAGCGAGAATACATGCGAACCAAAGATGCAGCCGTGAATTAACAATGAACTGTTTTAATAAGGATACAAAAGACGATACATATGAGAAACTGTCAATCGGATTGGTAATGTCCTAAAACCGTGTGAAAGGACAAAATTATGAACATTTTCAGAACTGGTTTGAACAAGGAGGGCAATGAGGAGATGTTTGCCACCCCTCCAATGGACCAATTAGCGTGAATCTCGCCCCAAAGATTGAAACATTTCTGTTTAGTAAGCTAGTAATAGGGTATAAGAGGACCTACTCTTAAGTAGGAGGAGCGCTATTCGTACATAATTTTTGAGCACTTAACTTTGACGCTGGAGAATCGCTGCTATTTCCTATAGGCCATTTTCTTTTAATTTTATTAATCTTTTTGCTTTTAAATCTGACTGGGAAGGAACGAGATCGATGCGGGAAACCTGTATAGGTGGTCCGTCGAGGAGGCCTGTTTAGCGGGACAGTCAGTCAGTTTTGGGAGTTCTATGCTGTGATCTGCTGTGACGAACTTTATTTTTCCATCTAAAAGGGTATGCATAAATTCTCTGAAGTTTATTTCTTATAATGATAATAAATGAATTAATTGATTAATAAAATTGAGACTTTTCCTATGCATTTTAAACCATTAGATAAACTTTATTATAAATTAAAACTACGAGTCTGTGGTTCTTTAGCTCAATAATAAATGCAAATGTTTAATAGGTTAAAGTGATTGAGCTGGTCTTAATCACCATCAACTGATTCCTACTAGTTGGTCCATCGACCAATGAGCGGAATGCCTTAATGTTTTAGAAATTGACAGGATTAAAACTAATTATGTATGATTTTGAGCAATTATCTTGTCAACTTTAAAAAGGTATCCCGTTCTCTTCCAGCAGTCATTTAACTTTTTCTCCTAGGTAGAAGTGGATGAGATCCAGGGAATATTTGAGTGAGTGAATGTATATGCGGTGTTATGGGCCCCACCGTCATATTGGTATAGTTGTTGGATAAAGAGTGTTTCCAACCTGGATGTTATGTCCACAGGAGAAGAAATTATATTAGTCGCGCTGGATCACTCTGGATAGCAGACAGTAGCGATGCTAAATTAAGAGTGTCAACTTCATTAAAAACCACGTATTATGTGATTTCAGTTTTATGAAATTATATCATCCTTACAAACACATTTTTAGGGTTGGACAGCTGCATGAAATTGGAATAAGGATGTGGTTTTCATCCTAGTTGCAGGAACTAGTTGTAAAGATATCACAACTGAAGCCCTTTTTGAAGGTTAATGTCTATCGAGTTGGGTCTATCTAGTCTTTTGGACGGTTCATTCTAGAAAGTGACATCTGATAGGTTGGTATTATATTGAGGATTTACCCCCTACACTCGTTTTTCTTGAGATTTTTCATATATTGCAGATGTTTGTTTGTCCTGATGAACGTGGCCAGTTGTTGGCTGGTATACACCAAAACATGCATCATAGACAACAAACAGAGTTGCAAGAGCCCTCTTACTAGAGATCTAAAGCGGGACAACTATACTTGTCTAGTACATGGATGTATATCATAACATCCTGTGATTTTATTCTGTTTTTATATAAGTAGTTTGTGTGAGTTTGACTAAGGATGCATGTTATGAGTGAGAGATTTGTATTAAATCCTTCTGGGGTCTTCAGGAGGAAGTTTCCTTGAATATATTTAGTGATGTGCAGATTATTCTTTTTGTCTATTTTTGCTTTGTTTATTTGTGAACATTTGGCATATATTCTATATACTGTTTTGCATAAATTATTTATATTGATATAAAGAATTGGAAAAAATGAATTACATTTGGATGCACAAAATATTATGAATTTCTTCTGGTTCCCATGTTTTATAAATTATTGTCTACCATTTTAGTTCTACAATAGTGTGGTAAAAAAAAATTGAGGTCGTGCAGGCTTTTTAATTTTGGATGGCCACCTAATCCCATAACTGTTTAGCATTTATAGATTTTTTTCTATAAACCTCTGAATTTGTTTAGGTACCAATAAGGCAAGGCTACATTTAACTTTCCAATCTGAAAGAGGAATCTGATATTACAGGTGTGTAAACCAACTCATCATCTTTCACAAGGGCTAGAAGGAGGGCTTTCATTTTAGCTACCTGTGCAGTACAATCATCTAGTGTTTTACTGTAAAGCGGTAATGCATGGTATTTTGTATCTCATTAAATGTCTTGTACTGCAGCACAAGTGCAGAGTATTACTGTTTAGTGCCAACTGAAGGTTGCACAGAGCTGTGCATACAGAACAAGATTTTTTGCTCATGTTTCGGTTATACATGCAGAGTTTGTGGTATTGCCTATTCATATTGCAAAATAATTGATTTTCAAATGTGAGGGCGTACTCTTATTGAATGTCTTTTGATGTCTGCGTCGAGGCCCACTGCACCCAGCGCAGGTTTAGTGCACATGCATTTGGGAACACTTCCTTTAGTAGCTGTTTGTAGCATAGGCATTTGGGAAACTACTATAATCTCTTTACCCTGCGGGAGGGAACTTTCATTCCAGATGGCGGTGTACACGGCTGTTAGAATTTTCTCAGTCGGAGTAAATCAGTTCTCGGACGCTGAATATAATTGAGATTTATAGACTGTAGGGCCCAGTGTTTTTTTTTCTTTATTACAGCTGACTAGCGAGAGACAATACAAGTCGCCTTTAATATGGAAATTAGACATGGGCAGTCTCCCATATATATGTATATATATATACTCACTGAAAAAACCAAAGGTTACAGGGATGTTATAGTTAGGAAATAGAATTTTTTTTAAACCTTAGAAATTAACTAAAAACCTAAAGGTTACAGGGACGTTATAGTTAGGCTGACATTTCTCTCCTATAAAACCAGAGAAATTCAGTAGTTATAGTTAGAAGATATAACTATTACTCACGCCCCCGCAACGCACTGCTTATGACCTCACATATTACATCACTTATGACATGGTCAGTAACATCACTCATGACATCACTGATGACATCTCAAATTACATCACTGATGACATCATCCAGTGAAGGTGAGTGTTTCCAAAAAGTTTATGAATGTTAAATATATATACCAAGGTGTATTGATGAATCAGTGGGTGGGGTACATGAGTGCCTGTATTTATGATTCAGTGGGTGCGTGACTGACTGTATAACTCAGTGATTAGGTGTCTCAGTGAATGTATGGGTGAGTGACTAGGTTGTGTGAATGTCTCTATCAGTCTGTCAGTTGGTATCTATCTATGGGTTGGTGCGTGGGTATGTGAATGTATGGGTGATTGATTGGTTGTCTGAGTACCTGTATGGGTCTATGAATGTCTGTGTGGGTGGGTGAGGGTGTGTGTGACTGTCTGCATGGATGAGTGAGTGGGAGAGTCAGTGGCTGTATGGGCTTGTGAGTGCATCTGTGAAGGGCTGTATGGGTGACTGAGTATGTGTATGGCTGTGTTAGTGAGTGAATGGATGTGTCAGTGGTATATGGGTGAGTAACCACATATGTGGAAGGCAGTATAGGTGAGTATTGGAGCATAGGAGTGACTGTATGTGTGAGTGAGTGATTGTGAGAGTGGCTGTATCCGTGAGTGTGTGCTTGTGTCACTGACAGTATAGGTGAGTGAGTATGTGTTAATATCTGTATGAATAAGTGAGTGGGTGTGTGTATAACTGTATAAGTGAGTAAGTGGCAGTGTGATTAACTCTATGGGTGACTGAGTAGGCGCGTGAGCAGCTCTATGGGTGACTGACAGTGTGTGAGTGGCTGTATGAGTGGATATATCAGTGGCTGTATTAGTGAGTGAGTTGGTGTATGAGTGGCTGTATGGGTAACTGAGTGGATGTGTGTGTAGACCTATGAATCAGTGAGTGGGTGTGTAAGTACCGGTATGGGTGTTACAACAAATCACAAAAAGCACTCTTTCTGGACCAAGATCTAGTTTTCTGCCAAATTTGATGTAAATCCATTCAGCGGTTTGGTCTGTAACTGTGTCTAAAGTTCCTATGGAAAAATGAATGGGGGAAATGCATTTTGAGGCCCCATTTTTTCTCAGCTCCCATTTGACAGATCACTCTGAAACTTTCCATGTGCAAACTAGTCCAAAGGAAGCACTTTTTTGGAAAGTTTCATGGAGATTTGTCAAATGGCATCAAAGTTATCAGCAGCACAAAAGCATTTCCTTTGGAAACACGATCCTAACTATTACTACCCAGTGGCGACCACCACTGGGTAATATATATAGATATATATAGATATATATCCCAGTGGTAGTCATCACTGGTTAGTTATAGTTAGGTCTGTGTTTCCATAGGATGAGCATTTTTTGGTTTGCTGGTAACTTTGGTGCTGTTTGTTGAATTTTCACAATACATTCCCAAAATAAAAGTTCATCCAGCACAGTTCCCTCCTGGAAAGTTTCAGGGTTATCCGTCAACTGGTGGCCGAGAAAAAAGGGAGGGTTCCAAAACCAAAATTTCCCATGTATTTTCCATAGATTATTTTTGAACAGCGCTCCCGCAAAACCTGCTTAATGGAATTACATCGAATTTGGCAGTAAGCTAGATCTTGGTGCCGAAAGCATACTTTTTGTGATTTGGTGTAAACCCGTTCAGTAGTTTTTGAGATATTAAAGATCAAAAATATTTCTATATCTGGACAGTTGGGGTCAAGGGACTCTCATTGGAGTCCCTAGAAGCCATTTAAAAAAAAATAGAGCATTCCGATTGGCCTAGGGAACTTTTTTCCCCCTTGGCCCTCTGCGCTCAAATGGGAGTCAGGCTACCGCAGGAGCGAGCACTCTGATGGACTGCCTGCAACATGAAAAAAAATGTTACATGCAGCCATTATAGTGCTCAGGGACTTAGTCCACTGCCTTGAGTGTATTAAAGCAAAAAGATTTAACTGTTGAGTGGGGGAAGGAGGGGGTGTCCCACTGGGCCAAAATAAGGGAGACCAGCGGAATTGCGACATTAAGTGAAGAAAAAAAAGCCAACTGGCGTTTTCTGTTTTTGAAATCTGAGCTCTAGTGTGGGTAGGGCCCGGGGGTCTTTATTTTATTAAATATGGGGAGAGAGGCCAGAGCAGGCCCCCACTCTCCAAGCCATTAATGTGCCCAGGTGACTCCATCCGTTGGGCTGTTTTGTTAGAAAAACGCGAGGGGGTGCGCGGCCCCCCTCCCCGAGCCTCTGTTGGGCACCAGCAAAAAAATCTACAAAAAGGGGAGAGGGCCATGTCCCGTCCTCCCCATGTTATAATCTGTCCCTAGTAAACCAACCACTGGGACGCGATACTACCCAGTGTCCTGGGGAGCCCACCTCTGGGAAACTGTGGTTCCCTCCCCGGGAGAGTGCAGGCACACCCTGTCCGCACCCTCCCAGGCAGGGAATTTTACTTTGCTCCCTCCCGGCAGGAGCAGTAAACAAAATTCTGCTCCCACCGGCCCCAATGTAGTGTTTTCTGGGTGCCCCACATGGACACAGGGGCAACCACCTACGGACAGGGGGGTTGGGATCCCTGGGCTGTAAAAGCTCAGGGAGGGGGATGTATGTCCCCCCCTTTCCTTTATTTAAAAAACACAAAAACCCCGGGAATGGGATCCCAGTGTTGCAAAGTGGTTCAAGAAGGGGGGCTGTGCAACTACTCCCTAAAAGAAATGTCCCTTGAGGATGGGATCCCCGGGGCTAGAAGTAGCTTGGGGAGGTGTGTTCACGCTCCCTCCCTCCCCTTAATTAAAAAAAGAAAGGCCCAAGGTTTGGGGCCCCCAGGGCCAGAAGTGTCTCAAGGAGGGGGGCCACGAACCCCCTTCCCAATAATTTTGTAGCCGCTTATTTGTTATTCACTGCTCTTTCTAGGAGCACCCCAAAATACCTTGCAAGGGCTTTTTTGTTTATTAACTTTTTAAGCTTGGAGGTGCCCCTAGACTAGGAAGGGGAACCAAAAAAAACAATATGTCTATGAGTCTCTTAACATCCCTCAGCCCACAAAATGCAATAAAACGTATGTTAAAAGAAAGACTAAAAGACCTGTTTTTTTATCAAAACTAAATTAAAAATGTTATAATGATCACAATTATTGTAACTTTCCTTTGTGTGTATTACCAAAAAATGCTCTAGATTATTAATATTGTTGGTTTTTCGAGAAAGATGACAATAGGGTCACTTTTATTATTTTGGTGATGTGACTCTTTGGTAAAGTCACTAAGTCTACCTAAGTGCAGCCAAACCTGCAAGACAACTGCGTGGTCTGGGACTAGCTGCTTGCAAGTGATTGGATGCAGGGCCTGGCCAACCCCACACCGTGCACAGCTTTACGTATAGTAAGGCCAGCCTCCCACTGCAGAAGGCTGTATGGTAATAAAATATTACTTTACGTTAAAAAAACCTAAAAAGTCACTGAAAAAAACAAAGGTTAAAGAGACCTGTAACATTTTAAACTCAAAAAACACTGCAATTCACCAGTTATAGTTATCTCAAGCAACTATAACTCGTGCCATAAAGTAGCAACTATAACTTGTGGACTAAAATAATTATAACTCAAGCCCTCGCCATGCACTGCTAATTATCCCACATATTACATCACTCATGACATGATCTATATCCAGGGCCGTTTCTACCATTAGGCAAGACTAGGCGGCCGCCTAGGGCGGCAAAAGGGGGAGTGCAGCAAAAAACATGAGTTTGGGAATCCCCTTGAACAGCCTTCGACCTCGAAAGCGCATTCGGTAGCGCCTTCTACAATTTGACGTGACAACGTCATGTTCGGCGCCACCGGCTGGGGCCGTGCGGGCTGATTTACAACTTCCGATTCGCTCTCGACCCGATCGGAGCTCGCACGGTCTGTGCTCGCACGGTCGCACCCTGTGCTGACCCCAAGGTGCCTGCCCGCTTCTAGGAGCATCCGTTCTTCTGAGAGGTAATGGGGAATATGGGTGTAAATAATGTAACTTATCCTTAGGGGTGCATTTGTAACGACCAAAACAGACATTGTTTGTTCTATTTTTAGCAACCACCTCTTGAAGGACCACATGGACCAAAATGCATTGTGGCAAAATCATGGAGCTTACCTCACAATGACCATGGAAAATGTTCGCCATTGACCAGCACTGTATATATGTTGATTCTGATTTGAATTTCATGTCGACAAAAGTTGAAGATTTCATTAAAATATTTGAATATAGTGAATTTATATTTTGAATGAATCGGGCAATAATACATTTGCTTAAATTTTCATGAACTAATGACCGTGTGGTTCACAAATTCATGAAGTCTGTATTGTCGGACATCATGAGACTACTCCCAGCATAGGGAGCAGACATCATTTTCTTGTTGTGTGTACATAGACAGAACACATTCCCCGGTTGTACTAAAGTCAATTTCTAAGATTAACAGTTAATTTTAAAAGAGAATCGGAGTGTGCATTTGGAACAATACATGATTAAAACTTTGAAAAGTAGCACATTGGAGGTTAATTTCAATAGGCAATGTCCATCAGTGCTTAATCCAGGACTACCATTTCCAGCTGTTTCATTGCGAGATCTGTCCTGTTCTAGTCTGGCGATCCCAACCCCCTGACCTTAGGGTGGCCCTGCTGCTCCCAGCATTGGATCTAAGTGGATCACTGTGCTCACTCAGACATGCCTGCCTGGATCAGTTGGCCCTTCTTACGCATTGCACAGATTCCCGCCTAGGATGGGGATGAATGGTGCAATTGAGCTATTGTTGGTCATATTGAAGCAGAAGCAGTGAGAGAAGTCTAATAAACAAAAGCGGTTGCTCTCATGTGCTCTACACCGGTGGCAACATGTCCACCATGATCAGTAAAAATAAAGACTGCCATAGAGGAACACAGCTGATGGCCCATTTAGTTTATGGTGGCAACTGCCATCTTTGAAGACAGGATGTCCAGTGATCTCCTGACAAGCAGCAGTCTTATAAAAAAGCAGTAAATCTACATCAAGTTTCTTTGCATCAAGGTGGCAGGACTGACCTGTCTCTCCTCATAAACTCACTTTTTCAAAGACACCTGATCTTCCTGATGCTCCACTGAACCTGTATGTGAGTGATACCAGTCAAAAACCTGCTTTGGGGCTCCCAAACACCATCCATTTTTTTTCTGACGTTCAATGAAGTTTCTGTCCTGTTCGCTCTTCCTAGGTAGGTGCATACCAGAAGGGACTGTTTGGAAATTGCTCATTCAGCTTGCCAAATTAAATACAATGTCTTGGTTGGTTGCATCACTACATAAGCCCTTGCATTCTACCAGTTAGAGCCTGACAAAAGGTATATAGAATCTGAGGATGCAAGGATGACTAGTTTGTTCTGCTGGTTGGTAAACAAATACAAGTCTCTCTTTGGAAGGAGAATGGGTTAATTTGTTGGGAAGGGGGCAGCGAGCGAGCGAAAAAGAAAGTGGGTGCGACTGGGTTGTGCCCATGGGTGGCAGTGCAGTTGCCAACTAGATGTGAAGTGGAGGAAGTCTCTTTGCTAGAAAAGGATGGTTATGGTGTAAATTCCTAGAGGCTTTGGGATTGAATGGGTTGAGGCTGCAGACTGTATTGGTGTTGAGAATTTAGAGACTGGGCAAACTTGTATGGATTCTCGAGACACATCTTGAGGATGAAGAAGGAAGGTGACTTCAAGATCTGATGTCAATGGTTTTCTGGCAGTATGCCACCATCCAGTCTTTCTTCCATCACACTATCATTGATGCTGCAAAAGCCTGCTGTGCATTTAGGATGATGAGTGAAGAACTGTAGGAATCCATTTTAAGAATGCTCTTTTATGAGAGATTAAATTATCACTTTCCCACCTCATTGGGTTGTGTCCAAGGTTCTACTTTATGATGTGGCAACCCAAGGCATCACCTTAACGGGCGTTTGGTCATTGCTACCCAGGTGGTGGATAATGATCCAGTCTTGTATGCCTGACCAGTGAGGGTGACGTTTCAGACTGGTTCTGTGTTTTTTTTTTTTTTTTTTACCTGTGATGTTCTATTACTTGGCCAGGATTAGCGTTTATCATTGGTGGTGATGTCTGAACCAGTCACAAGACACCCCATACTGAAAAAGATTGAAGTGCATCTAGTGATTGTGTGTGTCATGTGTATGTCTTCAGGCAAAACAATTTGTATGGTCACTCTAGATTTCCACCCTCTGTCCCAGCTATACAGATCACCTAGTTGATAGTGGGCATTATGTGCTCTGCTTCATTCGTTAGCTGCGGGTACCTGGGTGCGTGGCATTGGTGTTGTATCCTGAGAAATTTCAGGTCTTACGAAAGATCGGTTGGCCAATTGTCCGTTCAGTGCTTGAAACAGTTCGTAGGTGGCCATACTTTTTTTCTGGCTTGGGGATCATTTCATTGGCTGAGACTGGATGACGTTTAATTAGTCTAGTTATCGATTAGTTCAAGGAGGCTGCAGGAATTGGCACTGGTCCATGCCCACCCGATGGTCGGGATGTGCTCTGGTGGCACCTGCTATCCCTGGCAGCACTTCCTGGATCTAGTTCTAGAAGACTTCAGCAACACTGGGGATGCAGAAACGTTGGCATTTGTATCACCTAATGGCAACTTGAGTTGAGAATATTTTCATTTACCAAGAATCTAGATCTAGCAGAAGCTAGTGAGATCCAGAATTGAAGTAAATCTTTGAGAACTATCTCTACCTGTTGACTTTAGCCACAAGATCATCTACTGTGGTGGTGTCACGGCACTCTTTTTTTGATTGCTTGGTTAGCGAGATTTATATCTAATGCATTAATTCTTCTAGCCTGGATGACAGGGGGAGAGAGTGATGGTAGTAAAAGGGAGGGGGCGGCATTTTTCAATTCTCGCCTAGGGCGGCAAAACACCTAGAAACGTCCCTGTCTATATCATAACTGATAACATCCCTCCAACTTCTGAAATTACATGATTTTTGACAAAACTGTGCATGGCATGGACTATATCACTTTAGGGCACCAGTTATAGCTACTTGAGATAACAATAACTGGTAAATTTCTATGGTTTTTAAAAAAAAGTTACATTGTCACTGAAATTTTTACCTATGACGTCACTTTAACCTTTATATATATATATATATATAAATATATATATTGCTATTGTGAATATGTATAATTAATATATGAATTGTACTCTGCCTGAATTGGGTTGCATTTGTAACTTCCCCGTAACCATAGGATGTTTTTTCTGTCTATTATGCACTTTATTGTACTTAAATTGCACACTAGATGGCGCACTTCATCGTGAACAAGATTGCCTTCTGCAATCGAAATGCGTTGACAAGTTTTCACTCATGCCAATAAATTATTTAAAACTCACCCTGGAGTGCCGTCGTATCCCTATTATGTGAGCGGATGCAGTTTATGACATATATATATATAATAATATATTATATTCATTGAAAAAACCACAGGTTTCAGGGACATTATAGTTAGGGATTAGCATTTAAAAAACCTTAGAAATTCACTGAAGAAACCACAGGTTTCAGGGACGTTATAGTTAGGTATTAGCATTTAAAAAAACCTTAAACATTCATTGAAAAAACCACAGGTTTCAGGGATGTTATAGTTAGGCTGATATTTCACTCGTACAAAACCAGAGAAATTCAGCCGTTATAGTTAGGTGAGCTAACTATAACTCGTGCCCCCGTAATGCACTGCTGATGATGTCACATATTACATCACTCATGACATGGTCAGTGACATCACTGATGACATCACTGATGACTTCTATTAATATTTATTGGACCCCCTCCCGAGGCCGATTTCGGCCACGGGACCCCATCCCCCAGGGCATGGCCAGTTAAAAAAAAAATCTACATTTAATAGAGGTGGGCCGCATGGCCCCCCTCCTGAGGCCTTTCTCGGCCCCGGGGACCCCATCCCCCGGGGCTTTGCCTCTTTTTGAATTTTTTTAAATTTTATTCTACGTGAGGGGGGCCGCGTGGCCCCCCTTCCCTGGGACACTTTTGGCCCCGGGGACCCCATTTCCTGGGGCCTGGCCTCATGTTGGGGACCGTGGGAGGAGCCCCAAAGCCCCGCGGTCCCTGCTGACTCCCCGCCTCCTGCGGGAGCCGGCATTGCTTTTGGGCAAAGAGCTGCTGACATGCAGCTCCCCTTGTCCAAAAGCAATTCTGCTTTGCTTCATGGAAGCGAGAGCAGGTTTCCTGCTCTCGCTTCCATGAAGCAAAGCAGTGTTTGCTATGACAGGGCGGGAGCCGTGCTCCCGCCCTGTCATAGCAAACTGCAATGTCCCAGGGGTGGGCACACCGGGACATTGCTGGAACCAGCCCTGGGGGGTGTCGGTCCCCAGGGCCAAGAAGGGCTCCTGGAGAGGGGCCACGTGGCCCCCCTCCCAACATCTATGTAGCCCCGGGGAGGTGTTGTTCCCCGGGGCCGGGAGTCTGCAACGGCCCTCCGTATTTGAATAATTAGTACCCCAGAGAGATGGTGGTCCCCAGGGCAATTTGGGGGGCAGGAGCCCCCCACACTTAATTTACAGTATTTAAGCCCCGGGGAGGTGGCGGTCCCCGGGGCTTAGAGGGCCCGCAAGGTCCCCCTGCCCAACATAAATATAAGCCCCGGGGAGGTGGCGGTCCCAGGGGCTTCTGGGGTCCCCACGGGCCCCCGGTACATAATTATGGATTGCCCCCGGGACCTGGCCCACCCGAGGGCTTAAAAGAATGGAAGTGCGGGAGACTGCGCTTCGTTTTTTTAAAAACAAATTGGCGGGAATTGCGCACAGTACGCGAATCCCCTCCGAAAATATTTTAAAAAATGCTTTTTTTGGCCCTAGGGGTCCCTGTGGGACCTCCTGACCAGGCCTAGGGGGTTCATGGTGTGTCTACCCTGCACCATTTTCTTGTTTTTTATAGTTTTTCTTACCTTTTTGCTTGTGACTTGGTTCAACCGAGTCACAAGATGGCTGCCAACACTTTCTGGTTTGAGGTGTTGGCAGCCAATCAGAAACAAGCTCGAGATCGTGAGGGTTCAGCCAATCGGATCTCACAATTCTCAAATATCGATATCTGTAATGTTTAAATTTCTCAAAAACTACTGAACGGATTTACACCATTTAAAGAAAAGAGTGCTTTTTGGACCAAAAGCTACCTTTTTGCCAAATTCGGTGTAATTCCGTTCAGCAGTTCGGGCTGTAGCCGTGTCTAAAGTTTCCTATAGAAATTAACATGGAGAAAACACGTTTTGGGACCCCCCTTTTTTTCTCAGCCCCTGCTTGACAAATCACCCCGAAACTTTCAAAACAGGAGCTGACCGGAGCGCCCCATTAGTTTTGAAAATTTTGCAAAGATTCATCAACCGGTGCCAAAGATATTGGCAAAAGAAAAAATGCTTTTTGAATAGAAACAAGGTTCTAACTATAGCAATCTACTGGCGACCGCCAGTAGGTAATATATATATATATTACCTAGTTGTAGTTAGGACCCAGTTTCCATAGGAAGAGCATTTTTTCATTTGTCAATAACTTTCGCTTTGTTGGATGGATTCCCAGAAAATGTTTCAAAACTAATTTGCCACTCACTTCAGCTGCTGTGTTGAATATTTCACGGTGATCCATCAAGCAGGGACCGAGAAAAAGAGGGGGATCCCAAAATGCATTTTCCCCATGTTAATTTCCATAGGAAACTTTATACACGGGTACAGCCCGAACTGCTGAACGGAATTACACCAAATTTGGCAGAAAGGTAGCTGTTGGTCCAGAAAGAGTCCTTTTTGTTAAATGGTGTAAATTCTTTCAGTAGTTTTGGAGTTATTCAAAGAAATGCCTCGTTGTATATATAGGGACACGGTGGATGTGGGACCACTCAAGATCTCGTGCTGAGATCTGATTGGCTGCCAACACTTGAAACCAGGAAGTGTTGGCAGCCATCTTGTGACTTGGTTGAACAGAGTAACATGAAACAACAGTAAAAAAAAAGAAAAGGGGGCAGTGTGGAAACAGGGCCAGAAAAGCAATTTGTTTTAAGAAGAAATCGCAGGAGTTTTGTTGGATCCGCAAATCCTGCCGAAAATTTAAAAAGAAGAGAAGCCTTAAAGTCAACAACCTCGCCTGTTACCTTCAGTAAGTCCCACACTGCGGAATTGCTGAGAGGTCTTTGTGGCCCGACCCCTTTCTCTACCACTCTGCAAATGCGCCTCCTGGCACCCAACTAGTTGGGGGGCGAAGTCACCTTGGCTGCTAAGGTTCCTTGGGGGCGAACAACTCCTCCTGTTACCTCCAGTAAGTCCCACACAGCGGGATTGCTAATAGGTCTTCGGAGGCCACGTCCTCTTTCTCCACCACTCTGCAAATGTGTCTCCTGGCACACTACTGGTTGGGGGATGAAGTGCTCTTGGATGCTGAGGGACCTTGGGGGACAAGAAGCCCTCCTGGTACTTTCTGTAATTCCTACACAGCGGGATTCCTGAGAGCAGGTCAGAGGCCCGCCCCTTTTCTCCACCACTCTGCAAACACCATTACTACTTAAAAAAAACATAGAAATTCACTAAAAAAACAAAGGTAACAGGGTTGTTCTAGTTTGGAAATGGAATTACGAAAATGTAGAAATTCACTGAAAAAACTAAAGGTTACAGGAACGTTATAGTTAGGCTCAGGTTTCACTTGTACTTCCTGGATGAACTGTTGGTAGCCAATCAAATTTCAGTAGGATCCACGAGTCCACTGCAAGGATCCTCATCCCCAGATATCTATATTTTTTAAACTTAAATATCTCTAAAACTACTGAATGGATTTACACCAAATCACTGAAAAGCACACTTTCTGGACCAACTTCTATCTTTCTGCCGAATTTGAAGTAATTCTGTTCAGCGGTTCGGGCTTTGTAATTGTGTTCAAAATCCCTAAGAGAAAATGCATGGGGAAAACATGTTTTGGGAACCCCCTTTTATTCTTAGCCGCTGTCTGACGGATCACCCTGAAACTTTTAACACAGCAGCAGAACCGACTGTAGCAAAAGATTTGAAAATTTCATCAAGTGGCGCCAAAGTTATTGGCAAAACAAAAAATGCTTTTCCTATGGAAGCATGGTCCTAACTATAACTACCTACTGGCGACCGCCAGTAGGTAATATATATAGATTGAGAAAGGCAGTTGTACTGCCGAAACACGCGTCTTTGTTTTTGCAACCGGGGCAACCTGACCCATTAAACAGGTTTGATTCCCTAGACTACGAGTGCCAGTTTTCATTCTCTGAAAGGGGTTTGGAATATTTTGTGATATATATATATATATATCTATATATATATATATATATATATATAGATATAGATAGATAGATAGATAGATAGATAGATAGATAGATAGATAGATAGATAGATAGATAGATAGGAAATGGGGTGTATTATGTATAGGGCTCTCGGTTTTATGGTATTTATTTTTTCAACATTTCCATATTTATTTTTGGGCCATCTTATTGGTATTTTTTGGTATTTCCACATTTATTTAACTATTAGGCGTGCACTCATACATGGATGCCTGTCGTATTTCAGCAAATTAAGCAGCCACATATAACAAAACACTACACTTATACGTGCATGTTAGTGTTATACTACAAATGCATGTTAACATATGCCTGTATTTAAGGAAATCTGATCCTGTTTTGTAAGTCCCCATTCTGTCTGTCTGGTCAGTGTTTGACTGGAATTCATGAAGGACAGCATGGTGAGACACTCACAAGAAGCACAATTTTCAGTATTTTTCTGTTTCTAAAAATTAATACAGACAGGAAACACATTGTTTTCTGTCTGTATTTATCTGTAAAAATCAGTAAAATCGGAAAACTGAAAGCCTTAATTATGTGGCATGGTTATGTGACCTCACCGTGTAATACACTTACCAACCCCATTAGGACCAGTAGGTTTCGTTTGTCAAACCTTCAGCTTGACCCTGGGTAGCTGTAGCTACACAAAGGAGCAAGTCCTACACTAAGTAACAAGTCCTACACTAAGTAAAAAGCACCAAAACCACTGAAAAAATCGACAAGACACTTAGGGCCTGATTACAAGTTTGGCGGTCCTCCTGTGGGTCCGCCAGTGCTGCACCCACAGAAAAACCACCAAGTTTGTGGTGCGCCCGCCTGCCGGATTACGATTTTAATCCATGGCGGTGATGCAGCCATCTCATCGCGGCAGCTGTGTAAGAAGAGTCTTAACAGCAGACTGCTGTCGTGACATCGCCTGCAGCACTTTCCTGCACGGAGTAGCATGCACCATGTGGTGCATGGCATACCGTGCAGGAATGGGGGTGCAATTCCAGGCGGGGCACAACATGTTCCCCCGCATGCACCCTCAGACCCAGGAGTGTCAGGAGGCCCTGTAAGGGTTCTTTTAGTTGCCTCTCCGCCACCCTTTTCATGACAGGCTCACTGCCATTAAATGGGCGGTGGACAGGCAACTCGTAACATGCTTGCCGATGCCGAAGCGGCATCGCCAGCATAATGCTGCACCTTTCCGCTGTACCACCACTGCGGGATCCTGGATCCGGCAGCGGTCATGTGGTGATCCGACCACCACACTCAAAATACTGCGGGCAGGCCCACAGTGGTGGCAGTGGTTGGACTGCTACTGCGAGTACAGCGGTCCTGTGGACTGCCGCACTCTTATTCAGCCCCTAGGAAATCAGACACCAATTTATAAAAATAGACTGTATTTTAATGTATTTTTAGACACCACTATGAAAAAGGTCCACCAGATGGTTCCGGAGGTATAGAATTTACAAGGTATACTAAATCACATAATAAATATCACTCAACTGTGAACAAGTATTGGCAAATAAAACAAATTTGAAACTTAAAAACTTTTTCACCAAAAAGTGTGGCTCATTGAATTGCGGTCACAGGAGCCAGTCAGGGGAACCAGGAAGGTCCTCAGAATCAGTTACCTCCACGGATGAAGAAGTCTCCAGGAAAACTCCAGACACTTTATCCCCTTTGCAATGGATTCCTATGGAAGTGGTCCTGATGCAAGGGATGAAGGATGTGAAGATGCTCAAGGATGCTGTGGATGTGATGCAGTCAACGGGGTCTTCTTGCGGCTACTCCTCGGTCCACAAAGGGGGTGAGGCATTCTCGCCACAGGGCTGCCACCCCTCGAAGTCCTCTTAGTGCTGGCAGAAGTCCAGTTGCCAGTGGGCTACCTGTCGCCCAGTATCGCTGTCACATCCAAATCCTTCCCTAGGCAATGACTCGGCATCTGGGAGACCAAGCTGCACTCCGACTCTCCCAGGCTCAGTAAACTTGGGTGTCACTTTAAGCATTGGGTCCTGGTCTTTGGTGCTGCACGGCGGTTGTCTGAAGATTTTGGACTACCAACTTGCCCCAGCAGGATTCTCAGCTGTTGTGGCCCTGTGCTGTGAACAGAAGGTCAGCCAACTGACCCTTGGCATCTCTTTTGCTTTGGCTGGTCTCTGGAGACGACTTCTCCACGAGCAGGACACAACAGGCACTCTCTCTTCTTTGTAAGCCAACAGGTTCAGCATGTGCAGTCTACGCCGTTGCAGCTTTTCTTTGTCGGTTCTAAGGTGCAGCAGGGCAAACCTTCGGTCCTTCTCCCAGTTCAGTCGCGGTCTGACTTCCGGGTGCCATGTGTTCACTATTTATGCTCAGAATATGCCCTCAGGGTAAGATGCAGTGTGTAGCCAATGGGCTACCAGGTTCCCACCCTCCTGATGACCACTTGCTTGGAACTGCGGCATCTGGCTATCCCAAGATACACCATTCTGCCCACTCTCAACATGGCAGAACCCCTCTCTTGGCATCCAGAGCTCCAGAGTCCAACCCAGAAGTGTGGCACCAATAGGGGGCACCCGGTTTGACAACAGGTTTCCCCCTCCTTCCTAGCCTGCCTAAGCAATGGAGCTGGCCCTCTCCCAAATGTTAACCATTTGCTCTTCAAAGGCGGCTTCAGCTTTGAAGCTTGCTTTTTGGGCCAACACCTGTGTGGCTTCCTGCAGGAGGGAGGTAAAAACCTCTCTCCAGTGCAGGCCCCAATTGTCTCCTTTCCAGGTAGTCGTTAGCACATCTCCTTAGGAAGCTGCTTCAGGTTCAAGCTCCTTGGGTAGCCGTAAAGAGCACAGGAGATTGAAGGCAACAAAGTGGCAACTTTGTAAAAGTGCACACTGTAACTTGTTACATTAATTTTAACTTGATAATCATGTCAGGCGTAATGCAATGAGTTGTTTGATGCCTTGGAGTAGCAACTTTGGTCACACCGTTCAGGAGTTAGCACAACTGAGGGTTCAGCATGTAACCCTGTACTAGCCAATGAGGCGACCAAGTCTTTCCACAGTAAAAGCGACTGTTTCATAATTTTGCTGCCAGAACATGTTCTGCCCATAAAATATGCTTAGGCTTTCCTGTGTTTAGTTTCTATTTTTGGTAAATTCTGGTGGGGTCTTTTCAGTGTTTTCAAGTGATTTCAATACCTTAAAAAAACAGTGGTTATCAGTGGTTTTTAGGTGTTTATGGAACTTTTTGCTTTTATTATTGCTTGCTTTCTGCACCAGTAGTGCATGGTATATAGACAGTGTACATACAGTGTAAATGAGGTCCAAATACATTTTTACAAATCAAACTTATCGTAGTACACCATACAATACTTCTTCAGTGAGTATTTGGTCATGCACACTCACTCTTTCCTTCCCATGTAAACTTTTATCTGTGAAAAGGCCCTCTCAACATTGGCACTTGAGACAGGCAACGCCAAAATAGCCAGTATACAATTTGCTAACTCTGGCCACTGACATAGCTATCCATGCCACTACTGGTGCACCTGAAGATTGTGATTCTCTGTGACAGGTACTGCAACATATGCATTGAACTGGGCGCATATGCCCTCAGAGTTATTGAAGAGGTCAAAAATGAGGCAGCACTTTTGAAACTCCGGAGAAAATTTCCCTTTAGGGAAGAGATCTATAACTTGTGCAGAGTACCACAGTGAGGCTTCATTGACTTCAAATGCCATGGTTGGTGAAGGGCCATTTCTCATACATTGTAAAATAAAAGTTCCTGAATTGCTCCTCAACATTTCTCTGCTTACCAAGTGGCAAGCACTCTAACATGGAATATGTTGCAGTGCCAAAGTCACTAAAAGTGTTGCCCAGCCTACTCTCAAGGAGATGTTTCACATCTACACCAATTATGCTGAACACTTGATAGACAAGGGTGTTTTCAGGCTTTAGTTTTTTTTTTATCATGCCTACTACAGCAGTCATGCTTTCCTGTAAAAATCTAAGAATGCAGTAGAGTGTACTTTTTTTCAAATCACTATCAATATGTGACCAAAGATTCTCACATTTTTTGCCTTTGGTATCATCACTCAGCAAAAGTTCTGTAAACGGTTCCCACATGGATAATATAGCATTAATGGCCTCTAGGACTGAGAACCACAGCTAAGTGACACAGTTGGGTGACTCTTTCTTTGATGCCACACAAAGCACAAAATGAGAAATATTTGCGTTTCGTTTCCGTGCATAACAAAACAGTGCACCCGAACGGACTAAAAAGTCAATAGCATTCTTCATTAACTCTGAAGATTGTAAAGATGCTTTCAGCATACCGTCCAACAAGTGGCAAGGATCTCTTACAGGGAAGCACTTCAGCTCAGATATCGATTTTGACAGGTCATCACACAACTTTTCCATATACGTAGCTGAATCACTGCAAATACAAACAAAATCACTCCAATCTTTTTTGAACTTGGTAAGAACTTTTTGCAGCAGCATTCCAAGTGACAGTGCGTTCCATGTTTTCCAAATGTCTGGTGTCATGTTTTCACCAGTATCCCAGATGCTTTGTGACTGCACTCTTTTCACATATACCTGTCACTATACCTTGCATTGAATGTTTAAAGCCTGGGGTGTTTGGCAATTCACCTACTATCAATACTGACTCACTAGAAAAGGGGGCTGATTTATCAAGGGGTTTTACCCATTCTCTGTGGGTAAATGTGATGTTACACATTGGGAAATAGTCTTATGAAACCTAAATTTTTCCTATCAGTGAAAGACTCAAAAGTATCCAAAATATCAAATATGATTTTGATATTTCCTGATTCTCTACAGTTTATAAAATAAATAAACAGCATCTAAAATATTCTTCTAACCCCTGTATCTTTAGACCAAAGACCACAAAACTGAAAAAAGGAAGAAGAAACAATATTTTAGTGACATCCCTAAACAACAAAACTCAAGCAGAATAATGTTAGTTCAGTCTTTCTTACTGCTACCTTATATAACAATGTTACATTGTATTGGCCCCTTCAGGGAGAAATCAAAATGACTCTTTCACTCTACTTTTCCTTTCTTTGAATGGCATTTAGTTTGTGGTTGTGCAGGGTTTTTTTCAGTGTTTATATGTTTACACTGGTGAGGGATATTTCCCTTCCGGTGGGGTTTTATCAATTATAGGTTTAAACCTAAAACCGGACAGCCTAAATATGCTGCACCCTGCCTTAGGGCTCGGTAGGCCTGCCATATCAACCAATCAATCAATCAATCAATCAATCAGGGGTTTGTAAAGCACAACTACTCACCCGCGAGGGTCTCAAGGCACTATGTGGGGGGGACTCTGTAGCGTGCTGGGGTCATCCAAAGAGCCAGGTCTTGAGGTCTTTCCTGAACTGGGGCAGTGTGGGGGTTTGCCGGAGGAGGAGGGGGAGGTCATTCCATGCCTTGGCTGCGAGGTAGGAAAAGGACTTCCCTCCCGTTCTGGTCTTGTAGATGCATGGGATGGTGGCCAGAGAGTGGTCAGCTGATCGGAGGTGTCTCTTGGGTGCGTGGAAGGAGAGGTGGCCATTTAGGTATGCTGGTTCGATGTTGTGGAGGGTCTTGTAAGCATGGATGAGGAGCTTGAAGGTTATTCTTCTTTCAATGGGGAGCCAATGGAGATCGTGAAGGTGTTGGGTGATGTGGTGGTGGCGGGAGATGTCTAGGACTAATCTAGTTGTGGCGTTCTGGTGGACGGTCTGGAGCTTGCGAAGTAGTTTATTGTTGATTCTGGCGTAGACTCGAGAGCCTTGCCGTAGTCCAGTTTACTGTTCATGAGGGCATGCGTGACCGTTTTTCTGAATTCGTGTAGGATCCATCTGAACGTTTTTGGGAGTATGCAGAGGGTGTTGAAGCAGGCCGAGGATACCTTGTTGATTTGGTGGTTCATTATGAGCGCTGAATCTAGGTTGATGCTGAGGTTTTGTGCATGGTCCGTCAGGGTAGGGGGGTTTCCGAGGGCGGGGGCCACCAGGTGTCGTCCCAGGCGGAAGGGGTGGAGCCAAGGATGAGGACTTCTGTTGTCTCGGAGCTGAGTTTCAGTCAGCTCATCTTCATCCAGGTGGCGACGGCTTTTATCCCTTCTTGGAAGTTGTGCCTGATGATGTTGGGTTCTTTGGTGAGGGAGAGGATGAGTTGGGTGTCATCGGAGATTATGTTGAGCCTGTGATCTCTGACGATGGTTGCGAGGGGGGCCTTGTAGATGTTGAAGAGGATGGGGTTGAGGGAGGAACCCTGGGGCACTCCACATCTGGTCTCTGTTGGTTCCAAGAGGAGAGGCGGGAGTCTGCCTTGCTGAGTTCTGCCTGTGAGAAATGAACATATCCAGTCAAGGGCCTTTCCGTGGATGCCGGTGTCGTGTAGTCTGGTGGCTAGTGTGCGGTGGGAGACAGTGTCAAAGGCTATTGAGAGGTCCAGGAGGATGAGGGCTGCCATTTGGCCCTGGTCAAGGAGGGAGTGGATGTTGTCGGTGGCAGTGAGTAGGGCGGTTTCGGTGCTCTGGTTGCTGCTGAATCCGGATTGGGAGATGTCCAGGACGTTGTTGGCTTCGATGAAGTTTGCTAGCTGGGTGTTGACCGCCTTTTCAATGACTTTAGCTGCAAATGGAAGCAGGGAGATGGGCCTGAAGTTCTTGAGGTCTGTCGGGTCTGCAGAGGGTTTCTTCAGGAGGGGGTTGACTTCGGCGTGTTTCCAGTGTTCAGGGAATGTGGCGCTTCAAGTGAGCGGTTGATCGTCCAGCGTAGTTCAGGTGCGATGGCTGTGGTGGCTTTGTGGAAGATGTGGAGTGGACAGGGGTCTGAGGGTGCTCCAGAATGGATGCTCTTCATGATCTTTAAGGTGTCTTCTGTCGCAAGCAGGGTCCACACGAGCAGGGTCTGTTGGGTGGCATCGTTGGGGGTGGGAGCTGGGGCGTTGCAGAGGTCTTGGTTGTCGAAGTTGTCATAGATCGTCTTAATATTGAGGTGAAAGAAGGTGCTGAGTCGGATGCAGAGGTCTTGGGAGGGTGGGACGTCTGTTGTTTCACTGCCGGGTTAGGCGAATTCCTTGATGATGGCAGAGAGTTCTTTGGAGTTGTGAGCGTTGGTGAGGATTCTGTCTTGGAGGAAGTTCTTTTTTGTGGCTTTGATGAGGTGGTCGTGTGCTGTGGTGGCTGCTCTGTAGGCTGTGCATGTTTCTGGGGTTTTGTTGCTCCTCCATGTCTTTCCGGGTCATGGGCAGGAGCCCTTGGATTCTTGGAGTGCAGGGGTGAACCAGCTTGCTTTCTTGATGTGTCGCACTGTGGCTTTCTTGAGGGGGGCGAGGGTTTCAGCGCAGTTCGTGATCCAGTGGTGGAGATTTCGTGCCATGGTGTTGGCATATAGCGTCATCGGAGGAGGGGTGCTGGTGAGGGCGGAGGTGAGCTGGTCTTCGGTGACTTTGTTCCAGATTCTACGGGGGCGGAGGTGGGCGTGCTTGTGTACGGTAGGTTTTCTGAAGGAGAAGTGGATACAGCGGTGGTCTGTCCAGAGGAGTTCTGTGGTGTGGCTGTTTCCTTCTGCGAAGACTGAGTCGAGTGTGTGACCCGCTGTGTGCATGGGGGCGGTGACAAGCTGCTTCAGTCCTATGTTGGCGAGGTTCTCTAGGAGGGCGGTAGTGTTGGGGTCATCGTGGTTGTCCAGGTGGAAGTTTAGGTCTCTGAGTAGTATGTAGTTTGTGAAGGCGAGGGCATGGGGTGCGAAGAGGTCGGCGATGGAGTCGTGAAAGGAGCACTGGGGCCGGGCGGCCTGTAGCTGAGTGTTCCACGGAGAGTTGTTTTAGGGTTGGTTCTGATCTGGAAGTGGAGATGTTCCATGAGGGTCGTAGCGTCGGCCGGGCCAGTGGTTGTCATGCGGAGGGAGCTTTTGTGGACGATGGCGATGCCTCCTCTTGGGTGGGTGGGGCGGTCTCTTCTCAGGATCTTGTATCCTTCAGAAATGGCAGTTGCGATGTCGGGCGCGGAGTTGGCGTTGGTCCAGGTTTCTGTGAGGAAGGTGACGTCGGGTGTGTGGGTGTTGAGGAGGTCCCAGATTTCTCTGGTGTGCTTATGTAGGGAGCGCACGTTGAGGAAGATGCAGTACAGTGGTTTGTGTGCGATGACGTCCAGTAGGCTGGGGCCTGCTGCTGAGGTCCGGCGGTGGTTGAAGGTGCAGCTGCAGTGTAGGCAGGAGATCGGGCGTTAGGTGTTGCCAGGCGTCGATAGCTGGCAGTTGTTGCTGCATCTGGGGTTGAGAGGGCGGAGGGTGCTGGAGTCATAGCGGAGATGGGTCAGCAGACCAGGGTCTCTGGCGCTGGTAGCGGTCGGGTCGCAGACGGGCGCAGATGGGCTTCCTTTGGCGCGCCAAAGGTGGCCATTAAGTAGGGGTCGGGGGAAGGGCAATCAGCTGGGAGGAGGAAAGGACACGTTGGAGGGGCCACGGAGGCAGCAGCAGCGGGGAGCGCATACATGGAGAGAAGAGGGAAAAAGGAAAAAGGGAATAGAGAGCAGAGGGACTAAAAAGAGAAAAGAGAGAGCAGAAAGAGATAAGAGGGCACAGGAAAAGCCAAGAGAGGTGGAGCAGCAGAGGAGCAGAGTGCTCTACCACTGGACCACCAGGGATGAGGCACAGGCGGGAGCCTGTGGGTGGAGGAGGGCCTCGAACCTACAGCAAAACGGAGAGCATAGGGCAGCACTTGCTGTTGGAGCTGTGCGGGGGAGAGCAGTCACACTGACCTGGTCAGTAGTCATTGCCTTAGGGGGGACATACATATTTCAGAGGGCACATTTGACTTTACAATGACTAGCAGCCAGGCTAGCAGTTCGAAACTGCTCTTCCAGTCTTCAATGGCAGACTGGGAGACTTGTTTTACCTTTGTGACACCCAAGGTGGCAGAATAAGTGCTGCAATCCCTGGGGTGACTTTCTAACTTTCAGGCCTTGGGTACCACATACTGGGGACTTACAGGTAAGTTAGCCTATGCCAATTGGGTATAGCCAAAGTAACAAACACATTTTGGGGGTAAGAGCTCTGACACTGAGGTCTGGAGCAGGCCTCAGTGCACTCTGAGTTGAAAATCCAGCAGCATTAGTCAAAAAACATGGGGGTGACCATAAAAAAGAGGCATTTCCATATTATCCAGATATATAGATATATAGATATTCACATACAGACAGATAGATCTGTATTGGTCTATTTATATATCTATATCAATCTATATCTCTATATCTATATCTACGGAAAAAAACAAAGGTTAAAGTGGCGTTATAGTTAGCCATTGTAATAATACGTTATTTTACATTACAAAAAAACGTTAGAAATTCCCTGGAAAAAAAGGAATCTGAAATTCACCAGTAATAGTTAGCTCAAGTAACTTTAACTGGTGCCCTAAATTAACTATAACTCACTAACTAATTACTAGTAATGATGTAATTTCAGATGTTCCAGTGATGTTTTCAGTGATGTCATAAAACATTCAATTGATCTTTATTGTTTGATTACTAAAACCATAACAATTTTTAAAAAACGTATATTTCATGTATACAAAAGGTTTAAAAGACAAATTATTGGTACAAAAAAAGTGTTAGAGTAAAATGCCCCAGAATTGATTAATAGCCGTTAGTGTCCGGTACCTAGGATGTCAAAAGACCGTAGCCTTGTTTTTAAAGTCAGGAAAGGAACAAGTCAGGCGTAAATGTTCTAAAGAGTTCCAAGGTGAGAGCTTGTGAATAATTAAAATTGGGGAAAAAGGCAGTATTCAGATAAACAGCACAGGATGATCAAGGGTTCATAAAGTGATCAAAGGGCGTCATGGCAGTGCTGCTAGGGGCAAAGGAATTTGCGGCCCTGTTTTTCCCAAGTTTTTTGGCCGCTCTGGTTACAAATTTAGTGAACCGGATGTTGAGCATCGTATTTTCTGGGTTCATAGCAGCTATTATAGCCTGTCGGCATGTTCGAACTCTGAGTTTGTTCCATTCACCCCTCAACAAGGTCCTTCTGTCGTTAAGCAATGCGGGACATGCACAGACTATGTGCTCCATTGCTTCAGAATGATAGCTGCACTCCCTACATTCGATGTTAACACTAGGGCAACGCCATTCGGGTAAGTGCTTTAAGAAAGGCCATTCTCCCATCCTCAGTACCATAAACTTTAACTTCCATAAAAGTGAATACGTGCTTGATAGGTAAGGTGATTCGACCCCCAGTTTGAAGTCAGAAATAACTGCCCAGGCGTGTTTCCTTCTGGACAGTTTTGCCCTGTCAGAATGAAAAGACCAGAGCCAGACTCTTCTCTTGATGACAGATTTTAACGCCTGCTTGGATGGATTTGTTCCCCAGTATTCCTCGACGCCGAGTAACTGCAGGGAGTATTCCAGGTGGCCCGGATGTTTTTGGCTGGTTTGGCTGATCGATATTTCTTTC
Organism: Calotriton arnoldi; assembly: GCA_963921515.1. Taxonomy (NCBI): domain Eukaryota; kingdom Metazoa; phylum Chordata; class Amphibia; order Caudata; family Salamandridae; genus Calotriton; species Calotriton arnoldi. The sequence continues at coordinate 799,811 of CAWUFW010005005.1, read as the reverse complement.
CAGAGTCTTGCCTCCAGGCTGCCTTCCCGAAAGTTGCGCAGTCTGTTACAGAGCTTAATGAACGCGACGGCCTCGACGCCATGGTGATCTAATAGGCCAAGTTCAAGCCTGACTTGAGCTGGCGATGAAGATCTTGGCAAGCGCCATGCTCGTTTGAAGATTTTGGTTGTTAATTTATTCAATGTGATGCTGTTAGTCCCCAACATGATCTCGTGCCCGTATGATAGGGAATTAGTAATCTTTGCCTTCATTACCGTTAACAGTGGGGTTAGGCTTGGGCCGAGTAGCAGTTTCGCCAGCTCAGCTGAGGCAGCTTCAAGTGACAGGGCTTTGGCCCTGAACGCTTCTTTCTGCTTTAAAAAAGATCCTCTAGAGTCCAGAAAAATCCCAAAGTACTTGTAAGAAGATACTGTTTCAATGTTTTTGCTGTTAAAAAAAACACCCGCCTCTTTGCGGCTTCCGCTTCCCAAAAGTGATTGTTTTTGTTTTTGATAGATTTAATTCGATGGAGTTATTTGTTGTGTAGGGGAGCAGCTGGTCAAGTAGTTTCTGTAGTCCGACACTTGTGTGGCTAAGTAGCACAAGGTTGTCAGTGTATAGCAGGTTGCTGGTACGGGTTCTGTCTATTTGAGGGGGGTGGGAGTTAATGTTGTCCAGTAAGTGAGATAGGTCTGAGATGAGGTTAAAAAGGAGAGGGGCCAGGACGCAACCTTGTTTGACTCCACTTGTGGTCTGTATTTTCCTTGAGACGTGGGAGCCTTCTCCCAGCTTTATTCGAATCCAGGTGTTTGAGTAGAGTTGAATTATGGCTTTTACAAGGGCCGGCGGTATTCCCCAGTTCTGTAATTTTTGCCATAGGCGGCCCCGCAGCACCCGATCAAAGGCCGCTTTGAAGTCGACAAAGCAGCATTGACGCTGCATACTTTGGACTGCTGCTTTTTCTATCAACACTGATAATGCAAGTAGGTTGCTTGTAGTTCCTGACTTGGTCACGAAGCCGGTCTGGTTAAAGGGGAGGCGCCTTGTTGTTTTATGCCCAGGACGACAGCTCTTCCAGTAAAATACTGGCATGGAATTTAAATTCTACATCGAGAAGAGCTATCATCCTGTAGTTTTTAGGGTCGTTTCTCCTGCCACCTTTATAGATGGGATGGATAATGGCTCCTTTCCACGACTCCGGGATATTATGGTTGAGCCAGCAGTATGAAAACAGGGGAGCCAGGTGTTCTGACCACAGGTTTACATCCGATTTAAACAGGGCCTAGGGAAGGCCATTAGGACCGGGGGCTCCTTCTGACCTGGCTTTACTAATTGTGCAAACAGTTTTATTTCTGAGTGCTTCTGGGGCCGTCAAAATCTCAGTCGTGATGTCATCTAGCTTGTCCTTTCTGTCATTTGTAGTCGCTTCCTAAGCGTGGTTGGCTAAATTGTTATGTCTATTCTTGCCTATGCTTATGGCTTCAAGTGGTGGTGGCGCTGGTTTGATTGTTGGAAGGGAGCTGGGATGAACATCCCTGGTTGTGTATTCGCTGAAATGATTTGTTAAAAAAAGGGTCCATTCTTCTTCGCTTATGTTTGCACTCCCTTGCCCACTTCCACATAATGACCCCCTATTCACTAGTGACCAAAATTACTTTGGGTTGGAATTCTTGCTTGCGTGGACTAGCTGCAGCCAGAACTGGTTGGCCGCTTCTTGTTTGTCCCTTTGGTTGGATGACCTGAAAGCTTTTTGAGCTTGCTTGTAGTTATTAAATAGATTTGCGTTTGCCAGACTTTTCCTAGCCTGCCGTAGAGCCGAGTTTCTTTGAGATTTTAGCTTTTTGGTCTCTAATGAAATGTGAGATTGTGTGGTGGCTTGCGGGTTACGACGTGTGGACGGGAATTCACTAATTAATCGGTTTACAAAGGCTTCCCATCTGTCGATGACGACAGCGTCTTCTTCACTCAATAAACAAAGAAGAGATCTACATTTTTCCGTTATTGAGGGGATGGAACGGGTCGTCCATTTCATTCTCCTTAAGTTATCTGTGCAACAGCCGGATAACGTGTGTGCAATTGCCTGGTGACAGGCTACGTTGAAGGATAAAGTTATTATTTGGGGTCGATGGTCACTCTCCCCTTGCGTTGTGATGCAGTAGGACTCAATCAGGGGGAACATTTCACTGCTGCCTAGAGTAATGTCCAGAAATGAGTAGGTGCGGCCATTGGTTCTTGTCCAAGCAGGCAGAGTGTCTGTGGGGAAGCGCCCATTCAATACGGTAAAGCCCACACTGCTGAATTAAAGAACAGTATATTCACCCAGTTTAGACGGCTTGTTACCTGCGGGTATTGATTGAACAGCGAGGTGCAGGGGAACCACTGGGGATGCATCCCCGAGATCCTCGGACGGGTTTTGGAAGAGGTTTGTATTGAAGTCTCGGGAAATTAGGCAGGGTATGCTACCATATTCACTTAATAGATTGCATACAATTTTGATCTAACGATCCAGTTCGAATTTTTTCTCGGTGGTGCTAGGAGAGATGTAAACGTTGAGCAAGAGTGACTGTCTGTCTGAGTTGGGGCTTCTAACCACTATGCCGGCAGTCCAGTCTTCGTCAAATTTTAGCTGTTTAATGTGTAGAGACAGTTTGCTACTAGCGTAGATCGAGAGGCCACCTCACAGTCTGCCGTACTTGCACTGTCTTGTGGCGGGGGACATGAATTCCAGGTAGCCTTCTATGGGGATGCTAGTCGCCAACTAGGTTTCCTGAAGGAGTATGATGTCATGTTTTTTTATAAATTGAAATGTGTCTAGAGATTGGGGTTTCGTAGATAATCCATTGATGTTCCAGGAACATATTATTGATCCGAGATCAATATTATTTCAGTCATTCCGGCTCCGAGATAGGACTGCTGGCAGCCATGACCAGTCGGCTCCTTTTGTGACTTGTGGGTCGACTCTTCGCTCGTCGTTGCCAAATGGGGAGCGGCTTCTAGCTGACTTTAGTACTGAAAAAGGGAGGGAACCTGTGCTGCTAGGATGAGCCTGGGTGGTTGCGAGTATTGAGGGATAGCGAGGGACGCTAGGGGTTGTTAGGTTAATGCCCCAGTTTTTAAATTGACCGGCCTTCGATTGTACCAGCTCCTTTATGGCCATGGTCGCTAATGTAATTAGAGTTGCTTCTCTTGCTTGAATACCATTACTGGGTTTGAATTCGATAGCCATTATGTCTTTTGAATCCAGGATGCGCAATTCAGGAATTGATTTAAAGAGTCTGAGAATGTTCCCGCGGTTTAAGATGCCGTGAGGGCCTTGGGAAGTGTACTCTGGTGTTAACAGCAGTTTGGTCTGGATGCTGTCAGTAACGGGCCTGTGCACTTCCGCTGTGGTTAAGGACTCAGTTTGTTTTGGACAGCCGATGAGTATGTGGTTGGTTTAATATTGCGTTGGTGGTTGTGTTAGGGTCGACTGTCTCCGTAATGCCTGGGGAGGGAACTAGTATTTGGTCGGTCGTGGGGTCGGACCCTGAGGTGCTTGGGTTAACGTTGGCTGAGGAGTGTTGATGATTAGGAGAGCTATTTTTGATGGTGCTTTGGTTTACAGGGGTAGGGATAATGGCTGGGAGGGCTGTTTTAGAACCTGACAGTGAGTGGGGGGTGCTGCTAGTAGGGCCTCTCTTCCCATTGTGTTCCGACTGGCCGGCCGTTTTGGGTCCACTCCCGGATGAGGTAGCTGAAGCGGGGAGTCAGAGTGCCCCGATGTTGGTAGCTCCTTAATTTTGGTTAATACTGACGAGAGGAATTGGGGTAGTGAGGACAAGGAGTCAATGATAGGAGAGCAACAACATACTGTATGAACTAATTGAACTTGTGATTCTGCTTTTATTATCAGCAAGTTGAGCGCCTCTAGTTCTTGGTCAATCCCAGCGGTGTACATGGCAAGAGTGTTTAGAAGGTCAACCTGTAGATCCCTTTTATCTGAATGGTAATTCAGCGCTGACACCGTTGTTTGAAGGGTTTGGAGGAGTTGTGACCAAAGCACATTTATGTCGATCGGTGGGCAACTTTCCTGATCTGTGCACGTTTCGAATTCGTTGATGAAGAAGGACAGGTCTAGAGAGGTATTCATCTTAATGTTGTGGTCCCCACCTGAGTGAGCCATTTGATGGCATTGATTGGCGGTTTTTGATAAGCTGAATGGGTACAATGTCTTAAAATTACTTGGTGTGGTGCTTGCCTGTTTCACGGCTTGAGGAGTGAGGACTTTGTTGCTCTCCGCAGGATGGTCCATGGTGGTTGGGGACTTGAATTCTAAGGGTGAAAACGGACTTGGGCTCTAAACGGACTTAGAGGTGTACGGAAGGTCCTCGCTTGAAATGGAGGTTGATGAGGATGCCAGCATGACGGGAGGGTGAATGTCTTGTGAGCCGTAGGAAAACTGTTCGGGACCCTGAAGCGGAAGATGGACCTCAGGAGCTTTTTTTAAGTGAAGTTCAGCTCTAATTGTGGAGCCAGATGACGGTGGGCTGTGACCTGTCCTGCCGGCAACCGCGTGGATCATGGGCTGAACCTGTATTTGGTGCGGGGCTAAGACCGGACTGGTTTGAGGGGAGTTCAAGGATGCGTCAGGTGCGCTTAATCTTGGTTTTGGGGTGATTACAGAATTCCTGAAATAATCCCTCAATGTCGCCTCTTTTTAGGAGGATATTACGAGTGCTGGAGATGCTAGAGATCCGGATGTTGGCTCCTCGAGGTTAGAGCTTTCCCGATGCTTTCCTGATGCTTGCGCCCCGATGTTGCTCGTGGGGCTGAGGTGCCTTGGGGGGGGTGGAGTTGGATTAGAGATTGCTAGAAAAGCTGCTCTTGCCCAGAGGCTAAGCCGGGTTGAGATGCTGCTGGGAGTGTTGAAGGCATTGCCGCTACATCCGTGAGTGCATGGCTGCCCCCCGACTTTAGACTTTTGTTGCAGGATTTAGCTGGGCCTTTTCTGACTCACCCAGATCTCATCTTTGGCTATTATTGATGATTTAATTTGACTATGCTGGTCTTCCGTTGTATTCGCATTTGGCAGCAGAGGGCGGCTGAGGGCTTCAGGCTATCAAGACCTTTTATTATGTCTCCACAGGGTGTGGCTGTCTTGGGCTTTTTAAGACTGGAGCCCCGTTTCCTGATGTAGAAACTTTGGCTAAGTTGAGAGGGTCGCTTGCGAGTGGGAGTGTAGAGTCAGCTATACTCTTGTAGCTCTTGGAGAGATCGAAGAGTAGATGTCCGCAACCGCACGGGGGCGGCGGCTCCAGTGACCCACTGGTTGCTGGGTACATAATACTGGATGCTGGATACAGGGACCGCTGGCTGGCCGCGGTGCTTTGAAAAGACTGGGGGAGCAGGAGGGCGGAGGGTGGGCGTGACCCGGTATAACCCGGCGTGGTTAAGAACAAGGTGGTTACCGAGCAAGTGGGGGCACTCCAGGAGGGCCACAAACCGCACCCGGACTAACCGAGCTGTCTCCGCGGCACCCTGGGGCCAGCACTTCATGTCTGCCGGCTGTGGCTTGCCTCACTTGCTCTCGCGCCTGCCGCCTCTGAGCCTCACCGGGCCTCTCCACCTCTGTCTTTGCTGTCTATCCGCCCCCTGCCTCTCTGCACTCGCCCACCTCGCCTCACCTCTCCTGTCTCCTGGTCCCCAAGCAGGCAGGTCTGTGTGAGACGGGTGAGACGTAAGGCTTGTGTGGGGCAGTGGTGCTGTGGAGGCAGACGTGAGGCGCTGGTGGGGGGAGGAAAGCTCGGGAGCCTTGGGATGGCCCCTCCCCTGACCGGCCGGGCGATTGATTGCCCCCAGACTCAGGAACTCCGGGGGGCCGAAGGGCCAAGAGCAGGGAATCGGCCAGGGGTCAGCACTGTTCAGCTCTGGCACCTCGCTCCGGCTCCCGCTCAGCTCGACAGCGTTGCTTTTGCGTCTGACATCAGGAGGGCCTTCTGTCACTTTTTCACATTGCTTAGCAAGTGCACAAGAAAACATGTCATAAGTGATGTAATATGTGAGGTAATTAGCAGTGCACATTAAGGGATCTAAGTTATAGTTACTTTAGTGAACGAGTTATGGTTACTTGAGGAAATCCAAACCAAAGGTTGGTGGTGCCCCTGCCCTTTTTAGGGGCACCACCAGCAAGAAAATGTATTCTTTAAAGAAGCCCTATGGCTTTCTGGGACGCTCCTTGCCAGAGCAGTGAATAATAAATGAGCCACTCCTGACACTCCTTTATTATTCTTTTTTTAAAAGTAATAATTTTTGGGCTGGCCATCTGGGGCACCCACGTGCACAATAACATTGGGAGTGGTGGGGAGAGCTCCAGGGCCCCCGCCGGCTCCCTCTGTGGGAGCCGGCCACTTACTTTATTGGTGGGTGCTCTGGTGCTCACCCTGGGCACCCACAATGTCTCTTTTGCTGTGGGCCACAGGGGAGCCACCAGGCCCCCCCTGCTGCTTTCCCTGGCAGGAACTGGCCACTTTCTTTATTGTTGGGTGCCGTGGCACCCACCTGGGCCACCCACAATACATGCTTCATTTGGGACCGTGGGGAAGCTCCCCGCAGCCCCTGCTGGCTCCTGGGTGAGTACCATACTGTGTGCTGGCAGGAGCCGGCTTCATTACTTTTTTCCCGGGCGGGAACAAAGTCCTGTTCCCTGTCCAAAGGAGTGTGGGCAGGGTATACCCACACCCTCCCGGGCAGGGAACTACAGCATCCTGAGGTCCCCGGGGCAATGCAATGTATCGTGCCCTGGAGAATAGGACTGACATCAGTTAGGGGAGGGGCCCCACAAGTCCCCATATCTTTAATTGCATTATCACTTCCAAGGCTCAGGAAGGGGGGGCACGTGTCCGCCTCCCCTTAATTTTAATGTATTGGCCCTGGGGGATGGGTCCCTAGGACCTCTCAAGACTCAGGGAGGGTGGCTGCATGCCCCCTTCCCCAAAAATATGTATGTGTCACCCCCCCCAACCCGGGTCCTGGCCTGGCTCTTTTTTTTTTTTTTTTTAAAGGTGTGAGGCTGACATTTATTTTCTTAATCTGCACGGCGTATCTGCAGATCCTCCAGGCCAAATAAAAAAAAATTGTGTTTGGCCCCAGAGGCTCCTTCGGGGACCCACCCTCACTAGGCCTAGGGGGCACGGTATTCCCTACCCTACCCCCATATATCTATTTTTTTTCTCAAACTTTATTTATCGTTTTCCATATTACAGAAAAAAGCAAACATAAAAAGAAAAAGCATTTCAGCAGTAATTACAGAGTACACGCAAGAAGACTAATACTGCCCCCATATTTTTTAATAAACTTTTTTATAAGGACAGGGGACTGAGTCCCCGAGTCCCAAAATGGCTGCCATCACATCTTTCTGATGTGGTGGCAACCAATCTGATCTTATCTACAGATCTGCCGGCTCAGTGGATCATCGGCAGCATAAAATATCCAACGTTTTTTAACCTTAATTTCTCAAAATCTACTGAATGGATTTACACCAAATCACAAAAAGCCCACTATCTGGACCAAGATCTAGCTTTCTGCCGAACTTGGTACAATTTAGTTCAGCAGTTTTTGCGATATCAATGTTCAATTTCACTATGGAAAAATTAATGTGGAAAATGAGCTTTGAGGCCGCCATGTTTCTCAGCCCCCACTTTACGGATCACTCTAAAACTTTCCAGGAATGAGCGGAGGTGAATGACACTTTTTTTATGGAAAATTTCGTGAAGATTCGTCATATGGTGCCAAAGTTATCAACAAACCAAAAAATGCTTTTCCTATGGAAACGCGGTCCTAACTATAACTACCCGGTGGCAACTGCCATAGATACAGATTCTCTGTGAACTCCTACTATCTACTATTGGGCCCGGACCTTTGCAACTTGGTGTTCTAGGAAGAGTGTCTCAAATCACAAGAACTTTGTGACTCCTCCCTTGGTCCACAATGCACCAGTGCAAGGGCTCCACCTCAGATTGTTTTCTTCCGCCATGGGATTCGGATGTTAGAGTGCCAGGACCGACCTGTTCCTCACCGGATTCTTTGGTACCAGCCCTTCGACTTTCGGACAGTCAGACTTTGAGAACAGCACTGCACCTCCAACGTTTACCAAGAGAATTTTTCCATGACGTCTCAGCTTCTCTCTCCACCAATTACAACAGACAAACCGCTTCCATCTCATTTATTTCCTTAGTGTTTCTGACATGGCACCTCAATAGATGCACTTTGACACACATGCTATATACAGTGCCATTTCTTGTTATTCCAAGATTGAGGAACGTAGCATGATGCAAGATTATGTTACTCGCTGCTACAATTCCACCAGTCGGAGCCTGACACATAGGCTGCAATGCAGCGAGCAGTGACTGTCTCTTGGATGGAAGTTCAACACTCCTAATGACCACATAATCAGAAAATATTCCTTTTGCATAAAATAATAGTGCATACACTTGCACCTTAATTCAGCTTTGAAGCAGCTAACCCTCTTATGCATTACAGCATGACAATGCTTTCTTGGGACTCCTGCCCCATCCTCTTCACCAGTGTTGGAGTGGAAATGAGGGTACTTTGTTCAGGAAGACGTCCTATGTCTTTACGTGTCAAACAAAAGGGAGAGAAAGAGGTAAGGTTAAAGAGGACTCGGCCTCCTTACTTAATCGAACAACCAAGAGGAGTCCCACTGTGTTAGAGTTGGCTATCTTCCCAGTGACCTTTTTAGTTTAAGGAAAACAGTAAGTTTTCTTAAAATAACCCTCACCCACCAAGATGTCCCATGGTGGCATGCTTCATCATCGGGTTCTTCCCACCCCGCTGCGGGACGGGACGTGCTGCGACCGACAAAGACATGGGAGCACTTTGTTAGTTGTGAACTATAAGGTAAATGATGGTATAAGAGTGGGAGGGTCTATCAGTGGGTTAAAAAATACCTGGCTAAATGGGAACTAAATATTTATTCAATCCTTTAGCTGGTATTATTAAAAGTGGGGAAAGGAGAAACACACGTCTATGTGTGTGTGTCTCATAGTCAAAATGTTTCAAGCCATTACCCCAAGACTTTTCTTCGGGACCATGGCAGTGATCCCATGTACCACTCCTAAAAATAAACACCACCTAGGTCTTCTTAATCAATAGTAAGGGTAAATAGGTGCAATACGATACCTAATTGGTATTATTTGTTGTAAAGACCTGGAAAGATAGGACATAGCGTTATTGCTTACATGTCAATAAAATTGTATTCAAAACACATCACCAATTGTGGAAAAAAACACGTGATATATTTTTAATTTGCGCCAGACTAATCCTAACATTATCGTTGATAGCATTGTGCTGCCCTTTAAAAGATTCTCAGAGTTGACCAACAAGACAATACAAGACAATTAAAATAAATCACACACTCTAAAGTTGTTTTTTCTATGCCGATGAAAATAACGAGTCCTGATTCTCCCACGGTGTGACCTTGTATCCATCACATTAGATATGACTTGGTTAATGCATTCGTTAATGATGGTAGAAAACCGATCCTCTATTACCAAAGAAGGTGGTTGATGTGCAAAGAAAGGGTTAAATATTGTCCCACAACCTACTTATTGGATGCCTTTAATCTGGCCCCATGAGCTCAACGGGGGAGGGGCGCTTGTAGTCACACACAGTAAGGAGTAAAGTTCAAGCGAGACTTTTTACATTCAGTATTCGTAGAGAAAACAAAACGGCTCAATGGTGGAAAAAAAGATAAAATCCTCGTTGTCAAGGGGTCGCTATGCCGTACTCACGTCATCAAAGCTGCTCCCTTGCCCTGTGCACTCTGCCTGCCCGTGGCTCCGTAGACAACTGTACCGCAGGAGACCGACCTGTTAAATGACAGGCAACTCCTTGTTGCCTTCCTCGTGCGTGCAGTAGCTAGACCGCTAACTTTCCAAGATGGCCGTCCTCCAACCCCACCATTTCCTGGTTTGCACAGTGCCCAGCACTGCCGGTTCACGCCTACGCCCCGGTCTTTTTCAGAAAAAGAATTTTGCTCACAATATAATAAAAATATTATATTGTATGTATTGTAATATTATGGGCAGTCTTATACCGAATAGTTAAGAGCAAGGTATGGAACATAGAAGAGCTTTTCTTTGTATATTCAAAATAATCATGCTTTATCAAGATACTGCTGGGCCCGGTAGCTACTGATAGCTATATCCGGACTCAGAGTAAAAAGTGTTGAGTTCCCAAAAAAACGAATGAATCTGCTGGGCATTGTTACCCTTAATATTTTTAAAGAAAAAAGAATGCAGGATGGTAGTTCATGAGGAATAAGACTCTATTGGACTTAGTAAAAATCATAGCTATGGTTAGACCCAATGATTGGAAATTGTTAAATGGTTGATGTTTCTTTTAGAGTTGCTGATATGTCACCTAAGTGAGGCGATGTTAAGGGTGAACACCTCGAAAAAAATGACAGGTGCATGGTTAGTGGCTGTATCACAGGTTAGAGGGCTTCATCTGATGCCACCTATCTCAAATGTTTGCGCCCATATTCCGGTAGCTAGAGTATAGGGAAGATCCAGCAAAAAAAATGGTCTGGGGATTTTCCACGGTATCAAGGAAAGTTGCTAAATGCATGATACATAGTGGGTGTGATCACGAGAAATGGCTCCAGGTTATGCCCTCGTCCAATCCATTGGTGTGTGTCCTTAAACTGAAAATTCACCGTTGTTCTTTTTCAAATAGCTGTTAGTCATACGAGACTTGTTCTAGGATGGTCCACTGGAGGTCTTGTACCGTGTGTCCTTTCTCAATATAATGTGCTGACATTTTAGTTGTGGCCCGGTCACATCCCAGGTTGCTGGGATGTTCACAGATATGAGTTTTGATCATGCGTTTCGTCATTCCGATGTAATGGAGAGGACACGGACAAGTGATCATATATATGACCTGTCTAGAGTTGCAGTTTGTGAACTGTCTTTGTTCCCAGATGGTATTGTTATTGAACGTTACTTTTCTACTCATGCTGGTCAAATGGCATACACTGCAGTTACCGCATGGATGGTGACCGTGAGGGGGGAGAGGAATCTTTGTGATGTTTTTGAGTCCTCGCTTCTGCAGGGTCTGGTGTGTACTATCATGTCTCTCAAACATTTCCCTCGTTTATGCGAAAACATCAATTTTGGAAAACTCAGGTTTCTGCTGTTTAGGATACGCCAATGCCTGTGCACTATCTTGCTCACCTGGTTAGACGCTATGTTGTAAATAGTAATGCAAATAGATCTTTCCTCTTTTGGTTTGATGGATTTTTCCTCCAGGAGGCCTTCTCTGTTATTGTTTCTGGCTCTTTTCATTGCTTTATCTATGATTTTGTGGGGGTAGTTTCTCTTCACTAGTTTGTTGCGTATACCCTCGGCTTGTTCTTTGAAATCTTTCAGATCCAAGCAGTTCCTCCTGAGGCTTAGGAATTGGCCGAAAGGGAGATTCTCTCTGAGATGTCTTGGGTGGAAGCTGTCGCAAACCAATAGGCAATTTTTTGCTGACCGCTTTATATGTGTCGTTATTTTCAGTTTTCCCTCCTCTGAGATGATGTTTAGGTCAAGGAATACTAGCTCCTTGTTTGATATAGTGTGCATAAACTTAAGAAATTCATTTTGGCAGTTCAACCATATCAAGAAATGGCTTGCTGTTTTTTCATTGCCATTCCATATGATTAGGATATCGTCAATGTACAGCTTCCACATTTGGATATGGAGCAAGAAAGGGCTGGTAGGACTGAGGATCTTATGTTTCTCTAAATGATGTACATACAGTCCTGCTATGCTTGGAGAAAAGGTCCTTCCCATGCTGGTCCCATGTTTCTGGAGATAGAGGATGTCTTCAAACTGAGCGAAGTTCTTGGTCAATGCCCATTTGCAGCATTCCATCACTATATTACGTGGGGTTTGGTACTCCCAGTCCACCTCGAACAGTACGTCCTTGATGATGTTCAATGTTTCTCCATGGGGGATACTGGTGTACAGGCTCTCGTTGTCTAGGCCCATCAGGAGTTCGGTCTTAGAGTTGAAAGATCTGTGTTGTAAAAGTCTGAGAACATCCTTTGTGTCTTTCAAGTAGGTATCAGTGTGTTGGATAATTGGTCTCAGGAAGGCATCAGCAAATTTTGATAGCTTTTCCTTTGTCTTTAATCATGTATAAGGGTAACTTATAGGAGTCCCAGCACCAACCTTTGCACATAGGAGGCCACATTTACGCTCACGGCTCGCTACATTGAATTGTTCCAACACATTCTGTCCTCACCTAGGTGGATTTTAATGCAGTTCACTACCATAACACTTTACCCAAATACATTTTTGGAGAAACAATTTCTGAAACGGTAAAACAAGTGTAGCACAGGTACCTCAAAATGAGAATGAAGCATCATGCTGCCGCTTTGGACTCTTTGACTACTGAATTCATCAGCAGCTGAAAGAGTGGTACAAGATGTGGAAGCTTGGGTTGTGGAGAATGTGAGGTGAAGTATCTAAGGTGAGTGGCCAGGACAGTCATCGTGAGGTCGTCGTACTAAATGACCCTAAAGTGAAAAACATTATGACCCGGCCATGGGAAAATAAAGGTGAATGTTGGAGTCCACAGCAAAAGATAAGTAGCAACCTTGGAGAAGGTCACCACTGTAGACCACGAGCATGTCCTCTTCTGGAGTGCTTGAGCCAGTTCTAGAGGCCATATTTCAAACATTCTGTTTAGTTCTAGGAATCTTGCCAGAAGCTTAGTTTACAGTTCTGGAGCATGGTGTCCTATTCTGCAGACTTCATCTGGAATACTGTGTTGACTCATGGAGATTGCACCTGAAACTGTACAATTTTGAAGATGACTTCTGGAGTTTAGTTTTCTGTTCTGGATACTACATCTGGAATATTGAGTAGACTCCTGGAGGCCTCCCAGAACCATTGTGTCCAGATTTAGAGGTCACATCTGGAGTTAAGTGTCTATTTGCAAAGGTTGCACAGAAAGCATCGGGTCTAGTCCTGAAGGCCACATCTGAAGCATAGTGAGTGTTTTTGAGATGACATCTGTAATTTTTCGCCAATCTCTGGAGATCTCACCTGATGCAGCCTGCCCACTTCTGGATGTCACACCTGGCCCAAGTTGTCTGTGGCAGAGTAGTATGCATGGGTTTCCATCGTATGTCACAGGATTTGATGACCGGACGGAGAGAGGACCAGCTGGTGGTGTTTATGCTGACCGGTGCGGAAGGGTGCAAATATACTCAGTATCTCAATTTGGACTGGTGTCACTTCTTAACATTGTCTTGTTCAGGAGACTACACGTAGAATATCATGTTTAGTTCCTGAGATCTCATCTGAAGCTTAGTGTTCTGTTCTGGAGGTCACGTCTAGAGCATGGAGACCTGTCCTGAAGGCTATCTCTCGAATAGTGTGTCCTGTTCTGTTGATCCAACGTGAAGTGCTGTGTCCTGTTCTTTTGGTCGCATCCAACGTTCTGTGCCCACTTACAGAAGCTACCTAGGAGGCAATGTGTTCAGTTCATTAACCTACATCTAAAGCACAATGTCTTGTTCTGAAGAGTTCATCTTGAATATGGTCTACAGTTCTTGAGAGTTCACCTGAGGTACTGTGCCCTGTTTTCACACCCACAACTGGAGTTCTGTGTCCAGTTACAGAAACTACAAAGGTAGAATTGTGGCCAGTTCTGAAGGTCACACCCCTTTCCTATAAAGACAAACAAGAGCCTATCCAGAGATGAGTGACCAGGATAGTGGATAGTTTAAACCACAAGTGCTCTGAATGATGAATTGATAGTGGGAGAGAACATGTAATTTAGATGTGCTGCAGGTCCTCCACTGACAATTCAATTAACATTTTATTTTTAAGACCTCATCAGAGATCCACAATATGAACATACAATATGTGCAGGAAATATTGTTGTTCATAGATTAACACAGTTTCTAAAACAGCAGTAAAAAAGGTTTACATTTTATTAAATACTTTATAACATACAAAATCATCTGGGGGAGCTCTTATTACCTTGATCAGATCCACAATATAAAAATGCAATATATACAGGAAAAATTGCTGTTCATAGTGTAAACATCTCTAAAACAGCGGTAGAAACGTTTTAAAAAAATTACAAACTTTATAGCACATTCCGTGATTCTTTGGAAGGAGACATGAAAACCCATTGCACTGAGGGATTTGAGCTCTCACCACTTTTCCAAACAGCCCCCCCCCTCTCCCTTCAGTTGTTGATTGAAGGATTCGGGCCTTTAAGGAAATAAGGGCCTGGTGTAAATCAGTTCATATAAAAATAGAAGTGTTTCACGGCCTGTTTTGAAAAGGTGCCCATTATTCTTAACGTATTGGAGAAACAGCCCCTGCAGCAAATCAGATTTTCTTCTAAAAACTCTGTGAGGCCTCTTTTGAAGACAGTATATCCAGGTATCTTTGACAAAGTAGCATTTTCAGCACGCCCTGGATCTAAAGTAGTACTGATTCGCCAAACAAATAAAAAAACTGTTTGGCTGGACAATTCAATAGTTCACTTTGTCCGGGAAACCAAACCAATCGACCCACTTTTAAAATCCGAATCTAGATTTTAGAGTGATAAAGTCGAAACTGTGGATAAGTTAAACCGAAAATAAAGAAAAGTGGGAAAAAGCCATTCCTCAGACAGGAAGCTGCAGTGCTCTACCCCCTCCATGACGACCGCAATGCCACCTATGACATCACAGTCCTGCCTCCTGCTTCTCTGCCCATTGTTCCGGTGACCTCATAAATTCCCCAGAGTTGCTCACTCAGAGAGGCAGAAACCTCTAAGGGATGTACAGTGATAGGACTTTTTCATTCCACCCTTACTCGCGCATCTACCTGAAGAGCAACAATCTAGATGAACTGTGCGGGTTCAAGGCTTTGTTCAACGCCTCCCTCTGCCCAGACGAATGCGTTGAGTTTTTCTCTGTATTTCCTTTATTTCCTTCTCTTGTGCCATTATATTTGCCCTTGCTTTTTATGCTCCTCTATCCTTCCTTTTTTACTGTACTTCTTCTTTTGTTACACTATATCTCATTCACTTATTCCATTCACACCTTTCTCTATTGCTTTCTGTGTCTCTTTCATTTTCTTGTTTGTTTCCATGTGACTGAGTGTCTTCAGTCCTTTTTATTCCGCCATTTTGTTGTTTCTTTCTCTTTTTTTAACTTGATTTATTGATTTCCATTTGCCCATCATTTCCGCGGTCTTCCTGCAAATCCTATTGTTCTTTCTGTCCCTTTATTCAATTCATTAAATCTTTATTTTTGCTCTTACTTTCTCTCACCATACACCCTCCTTAATTTTCTTATTTTTATTGTTTCCATCTCTTACTACGTTTACTTTCTTGCTTTAGTTTTAGTTTATTTTTTCTCTCACTTTTTTCGCTTTTTCTTTCCTTCCTTCTCTCATACCTCTTTTGTGCTTCATTTTTTTCATATTTACGTCCTTCTCTCCTCTCTCAAACCACTTAGTTTACAGTTGTGCTCATTTCATTTTCTGTTTCTCTCTTCTTTTAGTACTTGTGTGATCATTGTTCTTGTTTTTATTGTATCTCTCACTCTTTCTTTCTCACTTTTCTCTCTTTCTCCTCTCCATTCTTGCTTCTTTCTACTCTTCGCCTGGCTCCAATTATGTCTTCTTCTGGGCATCCCTATACCCAGGGTTGGGATGGTGTTGAGCCTTGGCTGTGCTAGTTGAGTGGAGTGCATAGCTGAGCCTGGGGGTCCTCATCAAAGGCTGTGAAGGTAAGATATTCAAGCGAGAGCTGACCCTGTTTCATGGGCTGCAGTCGGAGCATTAGATTTAGTGAGCTGTTGGAGATAGATTCTCTTCAAGCAATCACGGTCACTGCTACCCTTGACACTTTCTGATGTTCTAATACGTGCTTCGTTTTTTATTTATTCTCCCCCCAGCCTAGTTTCTATTTTTACATCTTTTTTTATTGCAATGAGGAATATGAGAAGTTACATCGCATGCAATACATCGCATGCCATTAAAACGCGGTCGTTACAATGACTGCGTTGTTACATCGCATACCATTACAACGCAAGTCCTTACAACGACTTGCTGTAGGGGGCGCTGGATGTTGGAATAGTATAATTTACTATTCCAACTCCAGTCTGTGCAACAGTAGGGAAGGTGTTGGATTTTAAATCCAGCACCTTCTGCCCCCTACAGCAAGTCGTTGTAACGACTTGCGTTGTAATGGTTTGCGAAGTAACAACGCGGTCGTTGTAACAACTGCATTGTAATGGCATGCGATGTATCTGATGTCTCCCCGCAATGAGGTGTAGTATTTGTTCTCTTTTGATTAACCCTTCTATTATCTTTGACTTTGTAACTCTCACCTGCAGTCAGTTTTGGAAGTGAGTTGAGTTGGCCAGACCTGCTATGTTTAATATGCATAGAGGGAGCATTAGGTCAGCCCCTTGCTCGTTATTGTATCTTTTTTTCGTCCATTGCAACTGTCTCTTCTTGAATTAAACAGCTTTCTTCGCTATTATAGTGTTTGTCCTGCCCAGGAGCATTTTGGTTATACACAGCTCTGATTGGCAGACTTGTGTCCTCCACTTCAAATGTTGCTTCCATTCAGGGAATTAATATTTCTTCCTTCAAGGTCTCTCCCCTCCGTGCGCTGCTTCCGCCTTCGCTTTGCCCTTGGTTCCCCTCGCCAGTGCTGGAAATGAGGGAGATCCATCTGGATCCTGGATCCAACAGCTATCATTGAGCTGGATCAGGGCTCTGGGCTGGCCGCAGTAAAATGCGCTGACCGCAACAAGGGGACATGTTCAGCAGTGATCACACTATCTACACTTTCTGTTCAGAGCTGCAGCCTACAGGAAGTGAGGGAGGACCCTCATCTTCGGTTTCAGTTGATGCAACACAAATGCCTCACTTAGAGGGCCATCAGCACTTCTTTTGTTCAAATCTTATCCTGACTGAGAGCTAGCTGGAGATTGACACCTTCGTGCCAATGCTATCAAGGAAACAAAGACATTCAACTTGTTGTCACTACATAAGTGCTTGAGCTGAATTACAATTTGGCAGCAACAATTTGAATTTTCCAAACTCGGTATAAAAGAGATATGCCTTCACAACAGGTCAGATATGTCTGCCTATATGAGTAATTACACAAATAACCATTTATGCTTTACAAATAATCTGTTATTACTACTAAGAAGCTCCATCTTACCTACCTTACAATAAAACTGAGAGAAAAACAAGGAAAAAACAAGTTACTTACTTGTACACTGTAGTTTTCCAGTACTGATATATTTCATAGATTCACATGCTTGAGGATGTTGTGTATGTACTTCAGTACGGAGGCACACGATGAGCCACTTGTGTAGACACACTTGTTTATTGAACCTCCAACCATAAAGGAAACAGGTCTGCTCGGTCCCACCGCATCAACAACTCTGAACACAGAATGCTGGGCAGTGGAACCTTGCCCATGTCATACCTGCTCCAGGATTTCCATGTCACCTGCCACATAAGTAAATACAAACCATAACACATCCCTCCTCTTATAATACACAACTACAAAATAATAATAAAGTGATAAGTAAATACAGATCATAACTCATCCTCCCTCTTATAATGCACAACTACAAAATAATAAGAAAGTGATAAGAACACAGTAGGGTGATCCCATAACACACCCCCCTCTCCTAATACAGGAACAGAGAAAAAGAAAAGAAAACATAATAAATAACGCCTAAGAATTACCAGATAATACAAAAATACTCACTCAACCAACCACATCATCTTTCAGCCACCCTGGTAAAACTCTTCGCTTCTTACCATCATCCAATACGTTGGAATTATTTAAAGTCAAGTTAGCACATGAAAACTCCGTTCACTATTATTATTATTATACTGCACCATATCACCTTCCTCCTTCCCTTCCTGAACAATACCTTCACTAAGGCTATTATCCAACCCGATACCACCTTCCTTTCCAACCGATCAGTGCCAAAGCAAACTGAACCCCACAGTTTTCAAATATGTCCACCAACCATATTGAACTTTTGTTCTCATTCTCCCCTTTTCCATTCCTCACCTTCCCATAGTCTTTCTCTTTGAACCCCAAGGCCACACGTTTAAGGTTCCACACCTTACCATTTTTCAATCCTACAGCATTCCTTGAAACCTCCACCACTTCCTAAGGAGCAAAAAATGTACTCTCCCCTTTCAGGACTTTAACCGGTTTACTCACCCGCACCCAGTCACCAACATTTACCTGAACCGGTTAAACACTTTGAGTCTTGTCATAATATGATTTACTCTTCTCATGCATCTCTTCCAACTTTCCCTTAACCCACCTGAGAGACCACTGTTCCACCTCACAATTCCGTAACTACGCAGGGGTGAATTTATGCCTAGGTCTTCTGCCTCTCATTATTACAAATGGATATAACACAGTAGTCATGGATATTTACTCTATACGCCCAAACATCCTTCTTCACTTCCAAACGCCATTCCTTACTGTGCTATTCCCACCTGGATTATAGAGCGACATCGTCCTATGCTATACCCCTACCCTCTCAAAGTAACTCTTTGCTGCATTAGACATGAATTGCACTCTGTTATCGCTCAACAAAACTGCTGGAATACCTTCAGACATTAATGTTCTATCTAAAAATTGCAACACAGTAGTAGTATCAGCCCTATCTACAGTCTCAACCACTGGCCACTTAGAAAAAAGATCCATCAACACAATTACATATTCCTGTAATTCCTCCAAAGGACCTAGCAAGCCTACTGCTACTCACTCTCATGGTTGCTTCGGAATGAAACATTCACCAATGGGTGGTTTAAATGTACGTAAAGACTTGTCAGCTGAAGAACACACCCCACACAATCTCACAAATCTCTCCACAGTCTTGTCAATAACTGCCCACCAGAACACCTTGACTATCACGTTGGTTCTGACCACTCCAAAATGCCCTTCATGGCACAGCTCTAAAATCATGTCTCGCAACCCACCTGGAGAAATAATGTGGTTGCCTCTAAACATCAAATCTTTATCCACAGATAATTCCAACCTAACTTCCCAAAAGGTCTTAACAGCTCTGTCACCTGTTCCTTCTTTGGTCAACTCTCATACATACACTCCAAGACTTTTTTTCAAAACCACATACTTCCTCTGTTCTGCTTCCCACTCTTCTTTTTTTATTGGCAGGAGTGCCTGAGTCGTGTACCAACGCAACTTTGAAGTCATTCCATGGGTCATCAACACACTTCTCCAATGGAGAAGACATTCTTGAAAGGCAGCCTGCCACTACATTTTCTCTGCCTTGCACATATGCCAACCTGCACACATAGGGGTCGATTACGATGCTGCCCGTAAAGGCTCCACCCGACGGTCGGAGCCTTCAGGGCTACATCATAATGGGCCGCTCGGTTTACTCTCCGACCGCCTAATTATGAACTAGGCGGTCTGAAAGTGAACCAGAAGGACATTCCTGCTGGCTTCCGGAGAGCCTGTCAGCCAGTCGGAAGCTGGCCAGTAATCTCAAGGGCAGGCCTTTCTGCCCTTGAGATTACCTTGCACAGTTTCCATCATGGTTTCCATGCCGGCCTCTTCGACATGGAAACCATGTCAGAAAGTGTGCTTGGGGGCCCCCAGCAGGGCCCCCTTGTGGCCTCCGGTTAGGGGCCGAGTGGGCACCTATGGTGCCCCCCTATTCATCCCTGCACCCCAAGGCAGGCACCATGAGGTGCCTGCTACAGGGTGCAGGGATGAACTGCACCTCTCTTTTCTCAATGGGAGCTTGTGTTACGGCCGGTTTACGGCTGTAACACGAGCTCCCATTGAGAAAAGAGAGCATGCGACTGAACAGTGTTCGGTCGTATTGTAATGTGCCGGTCGGGACCGCCGACCAGGTGACGGTCGGTCCCAGGATCGAGTCGGTGTTGGGCAGAAGCAATTCCGCCTGACATCGAAATGAGCCCCACAGTCTTTCATTCGCATAGATAACCTCGCAATTCTGGCAGAGGCAGACACACTCCCTTCAGCAGTCAACAGTTTAATCAAAGGTTTATGGTCACACCGGATGGTCACTGGCTTGCCCCAGACAAAAGCATGAAAATGTTCAAAAACCCACGCACAGGCCAATGCCTTCTTTTCTGTAATAGGGTACTTTTCCTATGCTGGTGATAGAGATCTAGATGGAAACAAAATATTTTTTCCTTTCCTTTGGAATCTCGTTGTGATAGAACAGCTCCAAGACCTTTATTGGTGGCATCAAACAGTGAACTCCACACAAACTTTACCTTTTTTTTTACAGCTGGCGGATATTATACACCTTGTCCATGAAATTGGGAATAAACTTGGTGCAGTACTCTGTCATCCCCCAAAAACATCTTACCTCATCCTTTTTGACTGGAGCAGATGCCCCCATGATAGCATTTGGAGCAGATGCCCCCATGATAGCATTCACCAAGGAAGGTTTGGGTTTGACTCCCTCCTCACTGATCACGTGATCCAAATAAGTCAGACTCCTCTCCGCAAACTTATATATACTCCGTTCCACTGTTAGCCACACACTCTCTAAAACACTCAAAACTTTCCTCAATCTTTCGTCATGCATTTCTCTATCCCCACCAAACACAAGAATATTGTCCTGGAAAAACATCGCTCCGCAGTCCTTCCTGAACAGTTTGTGCATTAACCACTGCAAGATGGCAGCTGCGGACGCTAGGCTGAATGACATTACTTACTCGTACACTGTAGTTTTCCAGTACTGATATATTTCATAGATTCACATGCTTGAGAATGTTGTGTATGCACTTCAGTACGGAGGCACACAATGAGCCACTGGTGTAGACACACTTGTTTATTGAAGCTCCAATCATACAGGAAACAGATCTGCTCAGTCCCACCATATCAGCAACTCTGAACACAGAATGCTGGGTAGTGGAACCTTGCCCATGTCATACCTGCTCCATGCATTCCAGGACTTGAACAAGTGACATTGTTAGCCAATTCACATTGTTTTAGAAATACATCAACTTTCGCCAATCAGAGTACTGCTCCTGAATTATGAATCCCAATTTCCCTCCAGGGCCACCATACAACAGATTTTGAAGCACAAGAGTAAAAGATATGTAAAATAGGTATCCAATGTGGGGAGCCTGTAAAGTGGAGGTATGAGGGCCGCATGTGAATCCATGAAAAATATTGATACTGGAGAACTACAGTATACAGGTAAGTAACTTGTTTTTCTCCAGTATAGAATCTTTCAAAGATTCACAAGCTTCAATCTGAATAGTAAGCAGTAACAAACTTGCCAAAATTGAACACATCGGAGATGGGAAAAAGAGCATACTATGTATAGAGTGTAAATATTCCATGTATAATATACAACATAATAAAGGTAGCTCATCTCATTGAAATAAGTGCCGAAGGACTGCTTGGATCACTGCCACATCTTGATTTCTGATGGCATCTAGACAGTGAACGTATTCCATGTGGCAGCTCTGCAAATATCTGGCAATGAAACTCCAGCAAATAGGGAGGTTGAAGTTGCCACACTTCTTGTCGAATGAGAGCGAACATTTGTTGTGAGCGGTCTTCCTGCTTTCTCATGGCAAAAGGTTATTGCTGCTTATACCCATCTGGTTATGCTACTCCTAGATAAGGCTTGCCCTTTTAGGGGAGGTGCAAAATCAAATAGAAGTTGATCAAACTTTCAAAAAGGTTTAGATCTCTCAATATATAATTTCAGATGTATTTTAACATCCAAATTATGGAGGGCACCCTCCCAGCTTCATTTGAAGGATTCTGGGAGTAGGTCTTTAAGAAGATTGGTTCATCAAGGTGAAAGTAAGTTGGAACCATTGTAATGAAACAAGGGTTAGTTTTTTAAAAAAAATCCTGTCTTTTTTAAATTGCAGGTATGGTTGTTGTATTGTTAAAGCCTGGATTTCACTTATCCTTCTAGCCGATGGCAAGGCTAAAAGGAGAGCCATCTCCCATAAAAGATACTTGAGGTCTGCCTTGTTTATAGTTTTTAAAGGTCCTCACATTGATTGGGCCAGAACCATGTTTAGCTGCCAAGGAATCTTAAGCTTTCTTATCAGAAGGTTAGCTCTAAACAGCCCTCATTAGAATTCTTTTATCAATCTGCCAGACCATAAAGATTTCTGTTTCCAGGATCTCCTGAATGTAAATATTGCCACCAGGTGAACGTTAATTCAGCTATCAGAAAGCCCAGAATGTGCTAAGCTGAGCAGATGTGGCAATATCTGTGCATCGGTTGAAGAGAAAGGGTGGCAATTATTTGAAGAATACCAATTGCAGAACGGTAACTATTTTGCTTTATATGATCTATTTGTAGAGTCATCTCTTGCTTTAGCTAGGATGTCTCTGCACTGTTTCCGGATATTTAATTGGTGGAACTGAAGTGTTTGGGAGCCAAGCGGCTAAATTGAGAAATTTCGGATGTGGGTGAATTACTTTTCCATCAAAAGCATTTCTGGGACTGGTTTGAGCGGAATGTTGTGCTGTTCCAATAGGAGTAGAAGTTCGTTTATCAAAACTGTCTTGGCCGCACCGGAGCTATCAGACTAATTTGACACGGTTCTCTTTTCATTTTGTTGGGAATCTGAGAAACCAGAGGCAGGGCAGGAAAGGCATAAGTGAAGATTCCTGTCCATGCAGTCTGAAAAGCATTTCACCAAGATCACTTGCGGGGAGATCTGCTCGCATACCATCTGCATTTTCGAATGGAAGGTGTAACAAATAGGTCCAAGGACGGTTTTCTCCATTTGTGGAAAATCTCGGGCATATGTATTTGGGACAGCTCCCATTCATGGTATTCCTTTACAGATCTGATCAGATTGTCCTCCCACTGGTTGTCTGTGCCGTGCAGGTGTTCTAACTTCAAATAAATTTTGTTTTGCAAGATCCCGTTGCAAATGTCCTAAGCTTCCTTGGATAGAAGGCGCCATCTTGTTCCTCCTTGTTTATTTAAGTAAAACATTGTGGTCGTACTGTCCGTCCGAACCAAGACTGTCGATCCTTTTATTCTTGGAAGAAAAGTGTGTTGCCCCATGGCCGCTGCCCTTAACTCTAAGACGTTTATGTGCCTCTTCTTGTCCTTGGTCAACCATTTTTCACTCACTTTAAGTTCCTGTAGATGAGCTCTCTATACATCCACCTGTTATCATAAAGAAATGTGGCGGCTTGTTGAGGAATGTTAACCCCAGTGAAATGTCTTCTTCTATCAACCAGGTCATGGCTGTTTTCATCCCCGGGATTGCCTCGATGACATAGTCGAAGGATCCTGTTGCCTGTTTCCATTGTTTGTCAAGTTGTTCTTGCAAACGTCTCATGAACACACGACAATAGGGAATTAGTGGAATGCAAGACAACATCATTCCCAGAAACGATTTGTACTGTCTAACTAAAATGGAATTTTTTCTTGAAAGTGCGGAAGCTATAGTTACCATCTTGGTAATCCTTTCTTTTGTTTGAAAAGTCTTGCCTATCTTTGAATCCAGAAGTACTACTAGAAACTTTATCTATCTGTTCGGCAGAAGGCAGGATTTTTCTCTGTTTAATTTGATGCCTAAGTCCTCGAAGATATGAAGACATGCTTTTATTGAATGAACTGCCTTCTGAGATGATGTTTTTATTAGCCAGTTGTCCAAATAAGGAAAGCTCTGGTGTCCGTGTCTTCTCAGGCAAGCTGCCACTGGGGCCATGCATTTGGTAAATATTCTTGGTGCAGATTTCAAACTGAATGAGATGAATTTGAATTGGTAGTGACATCAAGCCACCTCGAATCTGCGATGCCTCTTGTGTTTGACATGGGTGAGAATATGGAGGTAGGCGTCCAAGAGATCTAGAGATGTCATCTAAGATCCGGGATTCAGTGTGACCATTATGAATAATTGTTTTTTGAGGTGTTTGTTGAGCTGTCTGAGATCTAATGCCTGAGTCCTCTTCCCAGATTTTTTCTTTAGGAGAAAAAAGTTGGAGTAGAAGTGTTATGTCCTGTGTGTGCTCTTGTGGGCTGAGCATTCCAGAACCCAGTGGTGCAGATGGGTTCTGGAATGGTCTGGACGCCAGGGTGGTGGTTGGTGGAATGTTGTGGCCGTAGTGACTTTTCGCTGGTCGCTTCCTTTGCCCCTTAACTCTGCTTGCGAACTACGTTTTGGCGCTCACCGCGGCCTCCAATGGCTTTACTTTCATCCCCATGCGACACGTACAATGAGCAGTGATGAACTCCTTCATCAGCAGGCCTGGAGTCATGATGTGTTATAAGTTTCCGACTGAGACACACATCACGGACATCATGCTGAGGCAAATTTAGTTTTCGTGGGGCAGCGGTAGTAGTTCATTAAAGTAGAAGAGGGACTAGCCTGTAACAAGCGTTTTATCGAAGTTCAAGACACCAATGGCCATTTTGGATTGGGTATCCGCCCAGCATCTTCAAGTTACTCACTGACGTTTACGGGCATTTTAGAGGCCATTTTGGAGTGGGCATCTGTCCAGCATTTTCAAGTCATTTACTGACACCTACGATCTAGTTGCATTTGGCGTCGACCCACTGGCACATGAGAAATACTAGTTAAGCATTCATGTCATGCTTGATTTTCGATCTGTAATTTTTTGGGGGCATCAGCCAAGTGAGTGAATCTGGCACAGTGGCCATTTTTGATTGGGTATTCACCCATACTGTTTTAATATTGACCTAGGGTGGCCGTTTTGGATTGGGTATTCACCTTTGAACTGTTGAAAGATATATATTATTTTACTCTGGATGCTATTTTTTTTACAAACATTTCAAAATGCAATCCATAAATCCTCCACCACCATTCCTTCAATTTCCAGGGTAACCTCCGATCAGATGGAAAGAATTATTCAGAGCTTTTAATGCATACCTTGGAGCGTAACATTGTTTTAAGTTTAAACCTGACAGGAAAAGATGGCTTCTGGAGCACTCCCTTGGTTTGAAGGGACAAGAAGTTTTGAACACCTACCATTATTTGTGTCGGATGAGATCAAAGATGAATTGGATGAGTATGAAGAAGTAGTGAAAAGACTAGAGAAAAATTATTCTCTACTCGACCAAATTTAGTAGTCAGAAGACATCAATTCTTCTCTCGAACAACAAGCTAATGAAACCATAGACATATAAGTAGCATCTTTGAGAGCTCTGGCTTCCAAATGTGAGTTCTCAAGCTTCAATTAAAGACCAATTAGTCACCAGATGTTTTAATAAGAAAAAATAAAAGAAAGACTTCTAACATGCAAGGATCCATCACTAGATAAAGCAATCGATCTTGCTGATAGTATTCAAAACTCTAAAGAGTTTGCCAAAGTCTTGAATAATTCTTCTGAAGACACTGTTTGTACAGTTAAGAATTTGAAACTTAATAATGACCAGGATTCCATGTATGAAAAGAAGAGTAATGGTCCTGAGAGCATGTGTTTTCGATGTGGTTCGAAAAGTCACACTGCATCTTTTAAAATGTGTCCAGCAAAAAGGAAAAGATGTATGAAATGTGGTATGCTTGGTCACTTGCAAGAGTTTGTCATTCTTCTAAAACTGTTAAGGTCAACAAAGTTGCTGATGTGTGGTGTGATGACCAAGGCTTAAGTGACAGCATGAGCAATTTGATGTTGTGCATGAGTGTACATGAAACATATGTACCTTTGGCCAAGGATCCCTTTGGCGATTTCTGTGTGGGGGGTGTCATGCATCCTTGGATGATAGATTCTGGATCTAAAATCACCATTATTTCAAGAGCCACCATTGATATTAAGGTTTTCGACGTGACCTTTTACCTTTGGATATAAATCCTGGGGGGGTATAATGGTGGTTCAAAGATTGATCTTTAGGGCTGTTTTAAAAACGTCTAATGAGTTCAGAAATAGGAGGGTTCATGGCAAAGTGTATGTGTCTGTAAAGGAACCTGATATTCTAGGATGGCAACACCAAGGGTGTTAAGGTACCATACTGAAACCAGGGTGTCCCCAACAGGTTTTGTGGTTGGGGGAGATTGGGAACACTTACCATGAGGACAGATTGTCTACATGTATGTTCTCATTATCTGAGGAGTTGGGAGCAATAAAGGATTTTGAACATGTTATCAAAGTTAAGGAAGGATATGAACCAGTCAAGCATAAACTTAATTCAGCATCGTTAAGCGTACAAAGAGAATTAACTGATCTTTTATAGAAAATGTGTGCAGAGGGTGTGATAGAACCTATGAAATCTTCTCTGTGGCTTTCGCCTATTGTGGCTGGTTCCAGTTTCGCAGGATGCCGTTTGGTCTTGCTTCGATGGTGGCGGTGTTCCAGAGATTGATGGGTCAGACTTTACATGGTTTCGAGGGAGTCTTGGTGTTTCAAGATGATGTTTTGATTCTTGGAGAAGCCAAAGGAGGAACATTTGGAAAGATTGAAATGTGTGTTCAAAGCCTTCCAGGACAGAGGTGTTAAGCTTAGGAAGGATAAGTGTGTTTTTGGTGTGGGTATGGTTGCGTATCTAGGTCACATGATCACTGGGGAGGGGCTCAAACCCTGATCAGGATTGTTGGAGGCAATTGAGAAGGTACCTACACCTACAGATCGTGATCAATTGCTAGCTTTTATGGAAATGTGTGAATTATATTAATTTTGTAACTATTGCTGAACCCACATACAAGCTACAAAAAAAGCTAAATTTTTGTGGGGCAGGGAGCACAAACAATCTTTTGCATCTGTTAAGTCACTCTTAATGCAGGTTCCTCTTTTGAAATCTTTTGTTGCGGGAAAAAACTGTGTCTCACTGTTGATGCCAACAGTGTGAGGGTGGGGGCAGTGTTGTCGCAAGGCAGATATAGCGATGACCACACCATTGGTTTTGCATCCCATAAATTGAAACATCATGAGTGCCAGTATTCGGTCATTGAAAGGGAAATGCTAGCTCGCTGTTGATAAATTTACACCATATTTATGGGGGGCTAAATTCCTTCTACGAACAGGTGCCGATTGAAACTGGAAAAGTAGGGGTTGCAGCAGAGATGTTTGAGGAGAGAGTTCCGTCATTGAAATTTTTTTGTCCAGGGTGATAACCGAGGATTTTACAAAGTTAGATAGTGATCGAGGAACGTTTATAGCATCCAGATTCTTGGGCTATTCTTGTACTGGTAAGGGTTTTTTTTGGGGGGGGAGGAGTATCAGTTCAGTTTTTCTGGGGTTGAGTTTTAGGTGGTTGTTGTTTAGCCGTGATTGTATTTTGATTAATGTGGTATTCGGATGCCCGATGTCATTCAGTGATTTAATTTTGTAGTAAAGTTGAGTGTCATCAGTGTATAGGTGATACTTGACCCCTGCTTGGTTCAGAATAATTGTGAGGGGTTCCATGAAGAGATTAAAGAGGGGAGAGGACTGAGCCTTCGGGTACCCCTTGTGGCACTGATGCAGGCTTCAAAACACAGCTGTTGATATTTATTTGTTGTGAGCAGTGCTGTAGATAGGGTATGAACCATCTCAGGACTGTACCATTGATGCCAGTGCAGTTCTTGAGTGTCTCAAGTAAAGCAGGGTTATTTTACTGTGTCAAATGCCACAGATAGATCGAGTAGGATTAGGAGGCAGGAGTCACCTTCATCTAAGGATCTCTAAATGTCATCTATTATACTGAGCGTAGCAGTTTCTGTGCTGCAGCCTTTTCTGAAACCTGACTGGAGTGTGTCATGAAGGTTGAATTTGTCTATGTGTTGGATGAGTATTAGCAGGACATACTTTCCATAGCTTTGGCTAAGATAAGGAAGGTTAGTGATAGGTCAGAGGTTATTGAGGTCATTGGGGTCCGCCCCTGGCTTTTTGAGAATAGGTGTGACTTGTCCTAGTTGGAGGGAGCCGGGTACACAGTCACATGAAGGAGAGGCATTGATGATTTCGGTCCAAAATAGGGAAATTATATGGTGGAGGTTCTGTACTAGGGTGGAGGGGAGGGGATCAGAAGTGTGAAATTTGGGCTTCATGTGTGTGATTTTATTGAAGACTTCTCCTTCTGTCATAGGTCTAAAGTCTGTCCAGTTAGCATAGTTTTTCAGTGGTTTGTAATCATTATTGGCTTTGGTTTTTTTCGGGGCATTCCACACCTTAGATTGGTCTTGAGGGGGAGTTTCATTGGTGACCAGAGTGACAATGGTGCAGATGAGCTGGGTTGGCCGATTTGTGTCTTGGATAAGAGATTGTTCAATTTTTGCAACTTTGTCGGTGAAGATATTGGCTATTTCTTCATAGCGTTCGTTGTTGGCTGTTATTTTGTGTATGGGAGCAAGGGTAGTTTGTTGTTTGATTATATTGAAGAGCTCCCTAGGTCTATTCTTTGAGCGGTCAAGTTGGTTACGAAAGAACGTGGCCTTTTCCCTAAATATGTGTTTCTTGTAGGAAAGCCGTTCGGATCTTAGAAGTGAGAGGAGTGCCAGCGAGGGGTTCTGTCTCCATAATCTTTCGCTCTGTCTCAGTTGTCTCCTCTCTTTATTCAGATCAATGTTGTATCAGGATCTAGATTGGAATTTTCTAGTTCACTTTAGTTTGAGCGGTGCCATTTGGTCAAGAACATCTGTCATCGCTGAGCTGTAGTGGGCGGTGAGGTCATCAACTGTGTGAGTGAGAGGTTGCACATGTAATTGAGCGCTGATCTTCGATTCCAGCTCTATTTGTGGGATTTGTTTGATGTACCTTGTCCAGTGCTTAGGCTTGCTGGATGTGGGTCAGATATGAGGTGGGCTGTGAGATTGAACATTATTAGACGGTGGTCCGACCAGTCGATGGGCATAATGAATCGAAGGGATGCAAGTTCACTTCTGGTAATAATTGCTTCTAAAGTAGAGCCTTTGTTAGCATAGACTTGACATAGCTCCGTTGATGTCATCACTCATTAAAAAGGAGCGCTTTCGTACCTATGGATCAGGGTGAGACCCTTCCATAGTGGGCGCTTGGCTGACTTACAGCCGTATTTGTATTAGTTTGTGGTTGTCATTGGTGTATACTGCTTTACCACACTCCATGAGCCCTTACCTCTTTTCCACTGGAATTTGCTTGCCTTCTGCAGATTTTTACATCATTCTAACGCAGGCATATTGTAACATGATATGTTCAACTGAGTATTTATGAGTAAATTATCTTTTTCACTGTAAAAAAAAAAAATAGAAAAAATAAAGTAGAGCCTTTGTTGTTGGTCAGTTTGTTGCAGAGTTGCTTGAAGTTGTTTATTTCCAGAAGGTTTATTAGGTTACGAACTGTGGCGTCACCAGTGTCCTTCCAGTGCAGGTTGAAATCACCTAGGAACACGTCTCTGGTGTCAGTTAGGGAGAACCATGTTATTATGCTGGTTAATTCTTCTGTGAAGAGTATGCGATCTCCAGGTGGGTGATAGAAAGTGCGGAGTTTGGTAGGAGTGGTGCCTTTCGTTGTGAGATCAACTTCGAGGTAGTTGAGGTGAAGTAGCTCATGGTCCCAAGGGCATTGAGCTGAATTTCTTCTCTGTGAATGATAGCTAGCCAGCCACCAATTCGACCCGGTCTATCATGTCAACTGGAAAAAAAAAAATTGGGGAGACTCTAATCCAAAAGAATTTCAGTTACTTAGGCATCCTTTTCAATGAAAATATGCTCTGGGATAGATTAATTACCCAGAGATCTCAGATGATGAAGGCCTCAAGTGAAGCAATCTTCAGGTTTGCTAAGAACTTAGTACAAAAGATCTTAAAAGAAATGTTTATACTCTATAACAGTAAAAGTCTCAATGCTAGCACATACGGCGCAGGTTTTTGGGGGCACGCGACAGCAAAGGCTTTACAGGTGGCGGAGAACACATTTTTAAACAGGATGTTAGGGGTTCCAAAATCTACCCCAAGTTTTATAACTCATACTGAACTAGGGATGAACTATCTGGAAGATACGGTAGGTTTGGCCCCGTTATGCTTTGGATCAAGATTTGGTTAACTCCAGAGATGGGTTTTACTCGAAAAATGGGGGAGGACTGTCTTGTGCAAAGTAACTCGAGAACTATTCCTTTGCTGCTCCTAATCTTCCTGCTCTGGGCTGTTTGTGAGGCCACAATACTCCCTGCGGGGGTGTACTCGGTCCCCCAACATTGCAGTGCCTGAAGACGGGGCCAGGAGAGGCAGACTCCAGAAGACCAGCGGAGCAGTCCCGCAGCTCAGGCTGCTCGTAATCTTGCTGCTCTGGGCTGTTTGTGAAGCCACAATACTCCCTACTGGGGTGGGACTCGGTCCTCCAGCATTCCAGTGCCTGAAGGCGTGGCTAGGGGAGGCCGCCTCCATAAGACCAGCCGAGCAGTCCCGCGGCGCAGGCTGTTTGTGAGGCCACAATAATCCCTGCTGGGGTGGGACTCGGTCCCCCAGCATTCCACTGCCTGAAGGCAGGGCCAGGAGAGGCCGCCTCTATAAGACCAGCGGAGCAGTCCCACGGCACGGGATGCGCCCAGGCAAAGACCACGCCAAAGCCAGGCCCGTCTTCACCCGGAATAGGCTGGGCTGGGCCTACCCTCTTTCTCGCATGGGACGACACCTGGCCGTTGTAAGTTGATCCATACAAACCCTTTCTCTTTCTTTTTCATTCCTTTGGTTACCTAGCCCATTTACCTGCTTTAGTGATGGGCAAATGCAAAGCATGAGACCTTGCAAAACCTGAGACTCATGCCAAGAAACCACGGAGACTGGGGAAAAATAGACCAAACCCCCCCCCCCCCCAACTGAGTGTTCTACGTTAGCCGATATAGATACGCTAATAGAAGAGGTTGAGTTGCTACTGAATACTAGTAATGTAAAGAGGAAGGGCAAATCACCAAATGTACCGGATATTTTAAAGCCAGATGAAAGGCCAGAGCTTTCCTTATCCCTGAGGAGCACACGAAGTACACCAAGTCTAATTTGTCAACCCCAGTTGCTCAGGTTGAGTTGAGTACTACAGTTCACATTCCCTCTACCCCTAGTCCTGGAGTTTTTTGTTCTCCAGGTCAAACCGTCATGATTCCTTGCTCCTTGTACCCCGAGGTTGCATTGTCCCCAATGTGCTATGTCAAAATCGTTTTGACCCACTGCAATCCATTGAACAACCTGCAGCAATGCATATGATTAATGAGCCCTTACGAGAAAGATTCACAGGACTGTCTACTATAGGTGTACAAACTGATCCTGCCGGAACTGCTACTGTTGAATCATTGGCTGGCAAATTGAACCACCTTCAAAGTTTAATAAGGTCCTTAACTGCACAGGTGGCTGGTCTTTCATCAAAATCCATTTGCTACTGCAGGGGTCACGCATGCAAAAAAGCTGCTTAAGAGAATATTTTAAAAAACCAGGAAGCCGTCAAACCAGATTCTGCAGTAAGTGGGGGTGTAATCCCATCTTTTCTGCAAGTTCACATTCAAAGTTACTCAAGCAGAATGTGCAAAATGGACCTATTAGTTCACAAAATGTTTGCTGCCCAATAGGGCTTTGGGAGGGGCGGCCGACCACCGGGAGGCCTGCCCCTCCCGGGGGATTTTGGGCCGGGGGGCAGCCAGAGCCCAGTTGGGCTTGTTGGGCTTCCCCGGGCTATTTTGGGCTAGGTTTGGGCTGTTTTTGGGCTGGGGGCCTATATAGCCGGCCATCTTAGGTCACTGACCACCATTTCGGTGGAAGTGACACGACAGCCGGCTGGGAGGGTTTTTGGTGATTGGGAAGCGGTTTTTGTCTGGCGTTTGCGGAGTCGGGTACGATGGCACACAGTCAGGATCCCCGGGTGTTAGAGGCGCTCCGCCTCTTGGAGGACGCGGGCCGCACGGATATGCTGCGGCCCGGCGTTAAGGTAAGGCCACCCAGGAGGGCGGCGAGCGGGGTCGCGGCGGCTGTGCTGGCATGCGAGCCGCCGCGAGCTCGGAAGCGTCTAAGTGTGGAGGCAGGGGCGCGGCCGCACTGCTAACGCGGCCGCGCCGAGGAAGCGCACACGTGGCGGGGCGGGCGCGGCTCCGCGGCCCGCGCTGCAATTCAGGGAGGGGGCCCGGGGGCCGGAAAGGCTAAGATCAGCAGGGCGCAAGGGAGGAAAGGGGCGGTGGGGGCCCCGTGATGGTAGAGAGTGTAGGCGCGGAGCGGGAAACCAGGGGCTGTCACCTCGCAGATGGGCAGTGGGTGGGCCTCCCGCTTTTGATTGAAAGTGGGGAGGAGTATGAGGAGGCAGGGGGCCTGCGGGAAGCCAGGGGTGGAGGGACGGGATCGGATGGGGGGCGGGGGTTTCAGGCGATGGGGTCAGGTTCCGGGGTGGGGGGGCGGGGGGCCTCACAGGTAGAAAGGGGGAGGCCCGGGGAGTGCGGGAGGCACGCACCCCGTCAGGGGTTGGGGACGTCGGGGGGGGGTTGATGGCAAGCAGGGAGGGGCCGCGCTGGGGGTCAATGCCGTCCCTCGAGTTGGGGGCTTGGCTGGATAGGGCGCCAGAGGGACTGCGCCACCGGTGGTCGGAATCAGCGGGTTGGGGGTGGGTGTTGGAGTCGGGGGCGAGGGGAGTGGAGGGGCTGGGGTGGGGATTGGAGGGGCTGGGGTGGGCACCTCGGTTCGTCGGGTGGTTGAGGAGTTGGAGTGGAGCGATGGGGAAGGGGGCTTTTCCAGGGGAGGGAGCAGGGGGTGCACGGGGCGGGGGGCTGGGGCCTGGGGGTCTGCCCCATCGCGGCGGGGGGCCACTCATCCAGTACGTCGGGTGCGGGACGGGGATGGGGGTTTCACGGGGGAGGGCGCGGGGATTGGAGGGTTAGAGGGCAGGACTAACCCCGGCATGTCGGACTCCACTTCTTTTTGGCAGGAAAGGACGGCGAGGTGCTCGGGAGAGTTGCGTGCGGCTCCAACCCACCAAGAGGATGGGCCGGCTCTGCCTCATGCGGGCGGTCGCGCTCCCACGAGGGACCTGCCGGCAGCGGCATACAGGAGGCGGGACGAGAGGCCCCCGGTAGCTCAACCCCGAGGGGTCCATGCGGCACAGGGGGACAGGCGCAGGAGGCATATGACACAGAGCGGGATTCACAGAAACAGCGCGCAGGGCAGCGGCGAGGGAGTGGGGGGAATTCCTCCGCAATTGCAGGGAGAAGGCGGGCTTGAGCAGGCTGGAGCCCACGGAGGGCGGCCCATTGCCAAGCTGGTCAGATAGGGACCGCGCAGGGGTAGAGGGGCCGGAGTCCGAGGTGGACGGCCCAGTTCTATTGGACTACGATGAAGAGAGCATTGAAGAAGGGGAAATTGTGGAGCCTGGGGACCTACATGACGGGGGGGGGGCGTAACTAACGATATGCCTAGTTTGTTACAGAGCGGTCCGGTCAGGTGGAACAAAGCGGAGAGCGTGATGGCCCCTTCTGCACGACTGGTTAGGCGGCGGGATCCGGTACGGACGCCGACCTTGACGCCAGGTAAGGCAGCGAAAGGTTTTTCTAAAGGGCCGACAGGCGGTGGGCCGCAGGCAAGGGTCTCGGTTGGCACAGATGCGCGGGGGGAGGAGGGGAGGTGCGTTTGAGAAAAGGGAAGTATGTGAAAGACACGGGGTGGGGCCGGAGTCGGTGAGTTCGGGGGGGCAAGGGCGAGGGTGGAAGGCGCCCGCCTCTTCAGGAGACCAAGCAGCAGGACCGGCAGGGGGACTGAAGAGGGGGAAAAGCGAAAGGGGGCTCTCAAAGAGGGGGGAAAGGAGAGCCATGACATCCCCGTGAAAAAATTGCCATATATGGGGATTACGAAGCCCCTGGGGGCCCACCTTACGTTGGGCACCAAAGAAAAAATCTGGAAGGGCGACTACGTGGACATGCTGAAGCTACTACATAGGGAGCTTACAGCGAAAGAAGGGTCCAAGGAGGAGGAGCTAGAATTGGCCAAGAGGCCGAGGGTGCCCATGAACATTGAAAACTGGTCGGCGGCATTTTTGATTTTCGCCAGCGTGTACTGTGAGAAGTACCCGGACCGGGCCATCGCGTTGTTTAAATATATGGACGTGATCAGGCGGGCACAGGTCACATACGGGGGTACGCATGGTCCCACTATGATGAGGAGTTCCGGGCGCGGTTGGCCTGGGATCCGGAGGCCAAGTGGGGAAATAGACTCCGACCTTTACCAGCAAACCATGGGAGGGGCCAAGTTCGGGAGAACAATATACACAGCAAGCGGGCTACAGCTCGCACCCCGCCCCTTTCGAACCACCCCACCCGCGGGGGTGGGATATGCGAGGAACAACGCCGGAAGCACAGGGGGTGCGTGCTGGGATTTCAACAAGGGCACATGCGCTCGACAATATTGCAAGTTTAGGCACGAATGTTCCAAGTGCGCAGGTCGACACCCAGTGGTTCAATGCTGGGGGGCGGGAGGCAGCGGACAGGGGCAGCAGCCCACGCAGGCGGGGCAACAAACGGGGTCGGGGGGGTAGGGGAGGACAGGGGCATCTGGGCAAAGGCTCATACTCCAATTAAACAGGAGCGGCTGGAAACATTGTTGGCGTCTTATCCACGGACCGAAGACGCTAGAACGCTGCAACTAGGCTTTCGGGAGGGTTTCCGGCTGGGGTACGAGGGTCCAAGGTCCGCCAGGTGGGCTGAAAATTTGAAATCTGCCAACGCGCACAGAGCGGTGGTACGGGAAAAATTGGGCAAGGAAGTCCGGGAAGGGCGCATGGCGGGGCCCTTTCAAGAGACACCGATTCGGGACCTGATCATTTCCCCTATTGGAGTGGTACCAAAGAAGGAACCCGGACAATACCGGCTGATACAGCACCTGTCATGGCCGGAGGGCGTCCGTGAACGACTTTATAGCGGCTGAGCTTTCGTCAGTGTCCTACTCTTCAGTGGACGTGGCGCGGCAGTTGGTAGCTACGGTGGGGGCGGGCGCCCTCATGGCAAAATGCGACATCAAGTCGGCATTTCGACTGCTCCCGGTGCACCCAGAGGACTACCAGCTGTTGGGCATACAGTTTGAAGGGTGCATTTTCGTGGACAAAGCGTTGCCAATGGGGTGCTCCATATCTTGTGCCTTGTTTGAGCGTTTCAGTACCTTTTTGCAGTGGGTCTTTACGTGGCGGACCGGTAAACAGACGGTGACGCACTACCTGGATGATTTTTCCTGGTGGGACTGCCCGGTTCGGCGGACTGTCAGCAACAGCTGGCTAGTTTTACAGAGCTCATGGGCTACCTGGGTATGCCCCTGGCGCCAGAAAAAACACAGGGTCCAGGCACGGTGTTGTCATTCCTTGGTATTGAGCTTGATTCAGTAGCAATGGAAGCCCGGCTGCCGGAGGATAAGAAGGTGCATATGCTGCTCTTGGTGGACAGCCTGCTGGCAAAAAAGAAGGTGACAGTACGGGAAGTACAGGTCCTCCTAGGGCATTTAAATTTCGCTTGCAGGGTGGTGCGCGTGGGGCGAACTTTCTGCAGAAGACTAGGTTTGTCATTATCCGGTTTGACGCTACCGCACCATCACATGAGATTGTCGGCGGGCACAAAGGAGGACCTGCGCATGTGGCGGATGTTTTTGGAGCACTTTAATGGTATCCCAATGGCCGCCTCAGAGGAATGGGAATGGGACGTCACTATCTCCTCAGACGCGGCAGGGGCAGGAGGTTTCGGGCTTTACTGGCAAGGGAGGTGGTGTGCCGCGGAATGGCCATCGCACTGGAAGAACGGGGGAGGAGCATTGCCTTTCTGGAACTGTTTCCACTAGTGGTGGCTGTGACGGTCTGGGCCCGGGATTTGGCGCACAAGAAGGTGATTTTCAAGGTGGACAATATGGCGGTAGTGCAGGTCGTGAACAGGCAGTCAGCTAGGGACACGCAGGTGCTCAAGTTATTGAGGGTGTTTGTGCTGCGATGTTTGGAGCACGATATTTTGTTTCAAGTCAGACATGTGCCGGGGGTGGACAATGACATTGCGGGCGCTTTGTTTCGTTCACAGTGGCAGAGGTTCCATGGGCTAGCCACGGAGGCGGACGAATGCCGGACGCCGGTTCCAGAGGGGATGTGGTCGGTAGGAGAGAAAGGGTCTTGCAGTTGGTAAGAGGGTCTGTGGCCACATCAACTTGGAGAGCTTACGAGCTGGCTTGGCGGGATTTTCTGGACAGTGGCGCGACGCGGCAGGACAGGCCCTGGGGCAGGGAAGAACAGGTGGTACAATTTATTATGGCTATGATGGACAGAGGAAGGTCCAAAGTGACGATAGCGGGAAAGCTGTCAGCCATTGCTTTCATGGGAAAATTGTGGTGGGGCTACGCACCATCTGCGGGTGAACTGGGAACGCGACTGATGGAAAGCTGGGCACGGGAGAAAGGCAACCGATCCCAGCAGAGGAGGCCCATTTCGGCAGGTATTCTTGTTGGCGTGACGCGGATTTTGCCGCAGATCTGCCGCAACCATGAAGAAACGGTTTTGTTTTCCACGTTAATGTCGTGGATGTATTTTGGGGCCTTTCGGGTTTCCGAGCTCTTAGGTGCAAGGGGGGCGCGGGGGTCCAGTGGGGGGCGGTGGATCTGCGGGAAAAAGAAGTGGCTGTACTACTGGGCCGCTCGAAGACAGACCAGCGGGGTGCAGGGAAGTGGGTGGTCATGGGGCCTGTAGTGGAACAGGAGGGTATGCCCCGCGGCATGGGGGAGGATATTAGCCACGAGGGGGACCTTTGGAGCGGGGAGGTTTTCCGCCGGGAGGAGGGGGCAGGGTGACGGCGCCTCAACTACTTTGGGTATTGAGGCGCGCCCTCCTAGGACTAGGTGAGAACCCAGGACAGTTTGGGACACATTCCTTTCGCATAGGTGCAGCAACGGATGCAGCAAGACAGGGGTGGGGGAGGGAAGAGCTTATGCGTTTGGGGCGATGGAAATCAGATTGTTTTAGAACATACATCAGGCTGCGGGGCCCCGGGGAGGGAGAGGCATGATGTTCCTCCTCTTTTCTCATATATGTGTCTTTTCAGGTGCAGTGGCGGGGCCTGTGGCGGCGGAATTGTCCATCCTCCTCGTAGGACATTCTTTTGTGAAGCGGGCGGAGCATTACGAATGGGGAAAGCAGAACAGTGTGAACCTAGGGCTGGATCCTGGTTTGTTTAGGTGTCATTGGCAGGGAAAAGGGGGCATGAGGTGGCACAAGTTGGTGCCGGCTTTGAACAGGTCGATCAGAGGGGGGATTTGCCCAGACGTGTTGCTCATCCATTTGGGAGAGAACGATCTGGTGCAGTGCAAAGGTCTGGCTTTGTTGAAGCAAATGCAGAGAGATTTGTTAGAGATTCAACGGCGATGGTCTGGCTGTCACGTGATCTGGTCGGATTTCATTCCCAGGAGATGTTGGAGGGGGCAGAGCGTCCGGGGGCAATAGATAAGGCGAGAAGGAAGATTAACAGGGACATGCGAAAATTTTGCGACAGGGAAGGTTTTGGGAGGATGGAACATCCAGAACTGCGTTATGCAGCAGTGTATTTCTTTCGGGAGGATGGGGTTCATTTGTCCAGATATGGTTTGGAATTATACATAGTGCAGATTAAGGAGGTTTTGGACCAGGTGCTAGGAATATGTAGATACCCGAAACGACCAGGGACCTAGTTGGGGGGTCAGAAAAGTCCTGGGGAGGAATTTTCTGAGTGGCGTTTTCCTGGGTAATAGTTGGGACAGAGGTTTACAGTTACAGTTTATTGTTTGGGAAGGTCACTCCGGAAGCACGCAGGAAGGGGAAAGAGCATAGGAAGTGTACATAGATAGCTAGGTGAAGAAAGGTTAAGAAGTTGCAAGTTTTGGGGGGTTTATAAATGTTTGCAGGGGGAACAACTTTAGGGGAGGGGAGGGGGTAAGGTAGGAGGATACTATTTAGTGAGGATCAGTTTTGTACGGCACAGGCCAAGGAATGTTGATGTAAGGTGCACCTGTTTTCAATAAAGCGGCCTTTTCACACCAACAAGCTAGTCTGTGGTATGTGCTGCACCCCTCTTGGGCCCAATAGGGCTTTGGGAGGGCGGCCGACCACCGGGAGGCCTGCCCCTCCCGGGTGATTTTGGGCCGGGGGGCAGCCAGAGCCCAGTTGGGCTTCCCCGGGCTATTTTGGGCTAGGTTTGGGCTGTTTTTGGGCTGGGGGCCTATATAGCCGGCCATCTTAGGTCACTGACCACCATTTCGGTGGAAGTGACACGACAGCCGGCTGGGAGGGTTTTTGGTGATTGGGAAGCGGTTTTTCCCGCCCTCCCTCCCCAATTTTGGGGGGGGTCCTCTTTTGAGGTTTTTTACTGGGGGGGTTTTAGATCCGCTGTTAGTGGCAGGAGTTTTGGTTTTGGGTAGCGTTGTTGGGAACAGGTGCATCGGGGGGAGAATCATGTACTTTGGTTGTCGCTGGAAGCAGGTGCTGGTGTGCTAATGATGTTTTATGGGGCGTTTTTCCTGGGTAATAGTTGGGACAGAGGTTTACAGTTACAGTTTATTGTTTGCGAAGGTCACTCCGGAAGCACGCAGGAAGGGGAAAGAGCATAGGAAGTGTACATAGATAGCTAGGTGAAGAAAGGTTAAGAAGTTGCAAGTTTTGGGGGTTTATAAATGTTTGCAGGGGGAACAACTTTAGGGGAGGGGAGAGGGGTAAGGTAGGAGGATACTATTTAGTGAGGATCAGTTTTGTACGGCACAGGCCAAGGAATGTTGATGTAAGGTGCACCTGTTTTCAATAAAGCGGCCTTTTTCACACCAACAAGCTAGTCTGTGGTATGTGCTGCACCCCTCTTGGGCCCAAAGCCTCAAGCTGCAATGACACCTCATGTGGATACTGTTTTTGATGAGAGGATTTATCCCTGCAAAAGACCCCAGTATCCAGTGGATAAACCCGGAACACCCACTGTTCCTCCGCTGTGCCACTATCTCTCTACCAACCAATTTAATTTGCAGAAAGAGAGTCGGAAATCTAATAGGTCGATCTACGTGGTCCAGGTTCCAAAATTGAAGCTAGGAACATTTGAGGACACCAAAGCTTTAAATAACAGTGATTCATTGGATCAGGGCGGAGCGGAAATGCTTATCCATGATTAGATCAGACATTGTTTTTGCATAAAGGCGCTCAGCCAACTCACTGTCCTATGATTATATTGATGTTGTTCTGTGCTCCAATCATTTGGTTGAAAATCTCATAAATTTTGAATTACACACCTGCCAACTCTCTGTGGGGCAGAGAGCTGGGAATCAGCCTGAAAGCATTTCCTCCAACCATGGACACAATGTTCATTTGGGCTCCACGGGACATTGTTACTCCCTTACCTCCCTCTACATCGACCCTGAATGAAATCGACTGACTAAGGGCAAAATTGCAATTGGCTTCATGCACATATCAAGGAAATGTAACTTATATACCAACTATTGCTAACAATAAAGTGCCTAATATGTATGAACCAAATTCATTCCAGATTAACGATAATATAAGCCGCAACCTTTGCAGTGCTAATACTATTGGAAAAGTACCTGGTCAAATTGAGAGGGTTAATAGGGATAATATCCAAGAAGGAGGGGATGTGAATCCAAATTTGCATAACATGGCCGACATGTATATTAATACACCTATAGATGAGTCACTTTGCCCATGAGTCCATCCAGAGTTAAAGTTGACTAGAAATAATCGTTTGTCCCCAAGCCTTAATTTACTATCCGGGAACATATCCGGTTTGAACTCAAAGCTGATTGATCCTGAATGGTTATCGTATATTGGGAAATATGACGTGTGTCTGCTCCAAGAGACATGGGCCACGGAGAAAGCATTTATAGATGGGTTTACTTCTTTTAGTGTAGAAGCAAAACCATCTGAGCGTTTTGGAAGGGCAATTGGAGGGCTTTTAATTTTAGTAAAAAATTGGCGTTTTAGCTCACTAACCCCTTTGAATATAGATTGCCTCGATTTAATGGGAATCATAGTAACTTTAGATACAGGACTGTCCTTGGCCATAATAAATATTAATGTCAGAACGACAATAGCAAGTGACAAATTTTCCACTATATCCCGTTTAGATGCTGTATTAGAAACTGTACACTCGGATACAAAATTAATAGTGGCTGGGGATTTTAATACTACTTATGAACCCTCCACACTTACATATGCAATTACCGAAGAGGAGGACGAATATTGGGGTATTCTATCATTATCAGGACCTCCAAGAAAAAATATTTCCTCTATTGCACTCAAATTGGCCTTATTAACAATCAATAGTGGGCTTAGAGCCTGTAATGGACGCACCATCTCTGCCCGGATAGAGCACCTACCTTCAAGAGAGGAATGTGCACTAGTGTCATTGATTATGTTCTCATCGATGTGAGGTTATGGTCGCTTTTGGTTGATATGAAAGTTACTGTACAACCCGACAGCATCATAACTCTCTGGAGGTGACACTATTTGGTAAATCGCTGAAACAAGGAAATAAATTCTGCCATACAGACGACCCCGCTCCTTCTGTAACTAATAATCATCATTTTGTCAAGTGGCCCAAAGTCCTGTCCAACCCTAAATTATATCCACAGTTATATAGGTTGTATGTTGCTTTTTTAGAAGAGTATAATGGGATGAACGCAGCTAATATTCCTCTTTTAACTGTGCCTAACCAGATGTTCGGAGAGTTACAAAAGGTCTTTTACAAGGAAGTTTCCCATATAAAATCTAAGCCGGTAAAGGAGCAAGAATGGTTTGACTCAACATGTAAACTGGCCAAGAGCTCTCTGGAGTCAACTGTCTTGGCAGGCGACAGGACTAAAATTAGTAAAGCCAGACGTATATCTACGAAGCTAAACTGAAACAGGCAAAAATGGACTGGGATGAAAAACTCTGGCAAGACCTGCTCGCTGCTAGTAAAATAAATGATACCAGAACCTGTTGGAAATTAGTAGCCCAAACTAAGCCAGGAGGTGCGAAAACCCACCATAATAATAATATATCTCCTGAAAAATGGGTGTTGCATTTTACGGCTCTTTATACCGCAAAAGATTATAATGACTTTGGGCCAAGCAGTTGTCAGGTCTCTCCCACAAAGACAGATATTGAAATCTGGGAAATAGCTGATATCCCAGTTTCCTTTAGTTTAGATGATACAAGTAGTGTCATTAGCTCTCTAAAATTTGCCATGGCACCAGGTCCAGACAAAATTCCAGGTGACCTATACAAAACCGAGCCAAAAATTTGGACGATTTATCTGAATTTGTTAGCTAATGCCATTTCTGCAGGAGGTGAATTACCAGAATCATGGAGGGGGACAGAGATCATAACCATATTTAAAAAGGATGATGCAAGCGACCCCTCTAATTACAGGCTGATCAGTTTGATCGACAACACGAAAAAAAAATTCGCCAGACAAGTTCTAAATAAATTGATTGGCTGGGCGGACTCTAACAAAATCATGTCTCCTCTCCAAGCTGGCATTAGGTCAAAGGTCAGTACAATTGACCAGATTTTTAGATTTTCAATACTGTACTGGAAAACTGTTTTATTAAAACATCAAAAGCTTTATGTGGCATTTGTAGACCTAAGAGCTGCATTTGATCTAATCCCACGCCCTAAACTATAGCATGTTTTATTAAACATGGGAGTTCCAGGTAATCTCGTACAGGTTTTAGTCAAACTGCACGAGAAAACTTTTGCACAGGTACGCTGGGGCCCAAATGGAGAGTTGACTGAACGCATCCCAATTGAATGTGGGGTCCGCCAAGGTTGTGTTCTCGCACCAACGTTGTTTTCATTTTACATGAATGATATAGTTGAATTTTTTGAAAATTGGAGAAATGACTCTCCTGCTTTGAATAATAGGAAGATACCTATTTTACTTTTTGCCGATGAATTCCCTTCTTATTTCGAAGACGCCCATGGGCCTACAAATTTTAGTCAATAGGTTCCTGGATTTTTGCAGGTCAAGGGGCTTGGAATTAAATATAAATAAGACCAAATTTATGGTTCTGGGCAAGGGAGTGCGGAAAGAAATGGACATTCATGTTGGCAGCGAAGCATTAGAAAGGATAGATAGCATTGATTACTTAGAGGTGAGGATTATGTAGAATTTCAAGTGGCAGGGCCAACTTAACAAGAGTACCCTTGTAATCGAGCATAGATCAAACAATATTATCGGAATGCACAAGCAATCAGTTTCACACGTAGTCTTGCCTGCCTTGGAGATTTATGGAGCTAAGCCCCAAAGCACGGTGCTTTATGGTGTCGAAATCAGGGGTTATGTTGTTGTCCAGTCCTTAGTTATTGCTGAAAATAATTTCGTAAGAAAATTGGTTTGTCTTCCACCAAGCTCACCCCTTATTCCATTGTACTTTGAGTTAGGGTTATAAAGATTAGCAGACGAGGCCGTATTAAAATTACTAGTCTATTGGGTCCGTCTCTGGACCCCACCCGAGTTAGGAGACTATAAGGATTCACTTGTCGAACTACTAAAAATTCCTGGGGCCAGGATGCTTCCATGGGTTAAATCTGTACGTACTTGGTTGGGGAAGTTGGGGTTACATAGATACTGGGTTGATCCTACTGTAATCCGCAAAGTGGATTTGAGTGCACTGAAGGATTGCTATTGGGCTTATGTTAATGAAGAGTACTTAAAAAATAGCTCAAATGACACTCTAACCAATGCGTTCCTAGATCATAAGCTTACACCGTCTTTTGAGCAGTATCTAGACCTTATACCATCCCCCTTAGCCAAGAGCATGTATGTACTCTTCCATTTTGGGACTCTCCCATTAAGATTGTTTACTTACAAATGGTGTCAGGAACAGGTGTCCAGTGGTTGCCCCATGTGCGGCCAGGGTGCCGAAAACAAATCCCATCTATTGTTTTTTTGTCCTGAGTATTCGTACTCGTTGTAAATGGATACGTTCCCTATGTCGTGACATGGGAATACCCAGATACCAGGTAGCTCTCAGGATTTTAAAAAACGATACTACTCCTAAAATTGTATTCGCTGTAAGCACATTTTTTACTGGCAACCTGGTACATGAGAAAAACTGAAGCTGTTGCCTAACAATTTTATACATTTTCTCAGGCAAACTGTAAATTTTTTTAATGTTTTAATATACAATAATTTATTTGTTTTTATTGTATTTTTTTTAAAAATCCACTTGTACTTTGTGATGAGATTGCCATTGAACTCTTTTGTTATGTATCTAGGGATACAGATTACATTGATATCTCCCATCGCTAGGATCTTGTAGTTGTTTCATTATTGTTTATGTACTTCTATTACACTTTTCTGTAAGCACAGGTCACTTTATTCACCAGCACGAATTACTGACATTGAGGGCCACAATGTGATTAATCAATTCGTACTGTACGTTAATTGAATTTTTATGGACTATTTTTAATAATGCATTTTAAATTCATATTGTTATTGTGAAGGTTCACTTTGATGGTTTGTAACAACTGAATAAAGTTATACTGCTACTACTATTCCTTGGCTAAGATATGTTAAAAATATCCTTTTCGATCTACGAATGAGGGACCATCTTTTTTTCACAATATATTTTATTAGGTTTTCAAGGTACAGAATGGGCCATTGCCCGCTGTAAACATGTTGAACATCGGATAAATCCAAGGTACCTGCTTATGTGAGAAACTGGAACCCCTGCATGAGGGACCTTTTTGATCAGCTGGGAAAAGTAAAGTAATATTCTAATGGCCTGGTTAAGGAAAAGTATTCTGTAAAGAAAGAGGCGGACAGACTTATGAAAGTGCTTGACTCAGTAAAAGTTCAAGCTTATGTGCCACTCTCAACCATTCAAGGTATAGAGCCTTATTTAACCTTGGCAAAGACAGCTGAGCATAGATTTTATCTTACCCTGCTGAGGTTAAACACTATGCATCATTTAGTGGCCTTTCCAGTCACAGGCATGTGGTTCCTTTCATTACAATGTTG
This sequence comes from Calotriton arnoldi, assembly GCA_963921515.1. Lineage (NCBI taxonomy): Eukaryota > Metazoa > Chordata > Amphibia > Caudata > Salamandridae > Calotriton > Calotriton arnoldi. Next base: position 755,921 of record CAWUFW010005005.1, on the reverse strand, counting down.
CCCATGTGATAGGAGGTCACATCAGTCATTCAAACATTTCATGTTTTTTGCACCCTGTATATTGCCTTCAGAAAACAGTTTCTCCGTCCAATACTCATGGGAAGATTTTTTGTGAACCACTAGGAGGCAATGCTTTTCCTACAGTGTCTCGAGTCCCCCTCAATATGTTGTATTGTCTTGAATTTCATTACACAAGCATTGAAGTTAAAGGAAAAGGTATGCGTCGTGACCTGTAAACGGTCAAAGATTCTCAGACACTTCTACGTCTTGATTAGGATATGATCTCACTGTGAAATTTCTTTTTAAAAAAAAAGACACGGGTGGCGTGGTTTGGATCGCGGTGAAGATGGCGGCTTGAGCCTTCGTCTCCTCCCATGGATGTGCCTTATTCGACTTTTTATGTGCTTTTCTGCGGCGCTTAGGGTCATTTACCTCACCTAAACCTCTGCTGAATCCCAGAGGAATCGAGCGGTATCAAGATCTGAAAACTCCACTCACCAGCTGTGCAGCGGCCCGCTCTCCGTTCTCTGCCAGCCCGTACACCGAGTATCGCGCCTCCGAGGCCGTGACGAGTGTCCTGCTCGGGCGTGTCATGGTAGGCGTTGTATCGGCATCCCAATGAACAGAGGGCTTCAATGGGCTATGGGGCCATAAGCTGAGTGAGGTTTGAGGAATGCAGTGAATGCAGTCAATACAAATACAAGAGCACGCGCCTGTGATCCCCCCACCCGGTCTGCCTGAGCATAAAATGGCGGCCTTAAGGGAAATCTACTGATGGTCTAATCGGCTGAATCTGCCTTCAATGCAGCGACCAGGTAGCATTTAATTGTATCGGGCTGGACAGGGAATCCAATGATTGTGGTGGTTGTAGGCAAGTGCAGACACTAGTACAAATAAGCTTAACCCCCTGCAATGCCTGACTCCAAAATGGAGCCTGCAGTGTGGATCTCACAAGTCTCTTTGCCAATCCTGATTAATCCTGCCACCAGTGTCGCCTAATACTCTACTTGCTCATTGCTCCCACAAGATCAGGCTGTTCTACTGCAGCTTCAACGTTTGTAGAGCGTTTGTTGAGCGAATACTGTGCCAGCCAGCTTCTATGCAGTGCCTGACCCTACTATGGCTCCTACAATGCCCTAGGAACATTCCAGAAGATTCATTAGTAGACCAGCAGTCGAGAAGGCCTCTCTAATTTTGATATTAGCTAGCAGACCAATAGACCTCTCTCACATTTGGTGTTTCTTGTGCTATCTGTGCTGCATCGTCGTTCTCAATCTCAATTTTCAATTGTGCCACAGGTGTCGACATACAGCATACAGCACTGGTATTCTGGTGTACTGGTACTGGTACTGGCATACTGGCACACTCATCCCACAGTGAAACACAACAAAAGTGTGCCATTAGCCAGCCAACCATATTCATTCTTCATCACAGCACAGCACCATTATACCACCATTGCGCCAACCAACCACTGCGAGAGCACCGCGGTACTGAAGACATTGAGGTCATTGTGAGGGCACCACTGCAAGCGGCTGTTTAATACGACGACACTAAGGACACCCCTTCGGTGTCAACGGTTCCACCGGTACACTGAAGAAGCACGGTACTCACACAAAAATGGCTGACAAAGAGTTTAAAACAAACCTCAAAAGAGCCAAGGCGGACCTGCCCAATCCAGACTCACCCTCTAAAGGCAAACAGGACATCAGTACCACTATGGAAACCATATTAAGTAAATTAGCGGAAGTCCACGAACTCGCTAAGTCCACAAAGGAAAATACTGATAGGACGCAGACCGAGATTTCTGCGATCCGACAAGACATCAGAGACACCAACGTTAGAATAACAGAAACAGAAAGCAGAATTAGCCAACTGGAAGATGCGAAAAACAAAATGAATAAATCCCTCCAGGGCCTAACCATTACTACCGGCTCGCTCACGAAACGGTTATCAGGCCTGGAAGATGGAAACAGAAGGGGGAATCTGCGAATTTTTGGAATACCAGAAGGGGAGGAAGATCCTTCCGGGTCATGCATCTCTTTTCTGAAAAAATGGTTTACTCAAGCCACAAACCTAACTTTCAGTAAACCCCTGGAGTTTGATAGAGCTCACAGGGTACCAGCAAGAATACTCGCGAGTCAGAAAGCACCGAGACCAATAGTATGCAAACCTCTCCGCTATCAACATGTAGAGCTGATCCTCACCTTCATGCGGAAAAATAACCACATCCTTTGGAATAACAACAAAATCTATATCTCGCAGGATTATAGTAAAGAAACTGTCGACACAAGAAAGGGCTTCCTGGCGCTTTCCCCTAGATTAAGGGCCTTGAACTACCAGTTCGCCTTTGCAGGCCCAGCCAAATATCGCGTCACGATTCAGGGGTCTCCACACATTTTCACCGATCATCTAGCATTGAAAAGATTCCTCGACGGAAAAGATGAAACTTATGGACATCTCAGCCCCTGGGCCTTCTGCTACAAGTTCTTGAACTACCATCGTATTGGCAAGTGCACAACGGAAAAGATGAAACTCTTATGGTCATCTCGGCCCCCTGGGCCTTCTGCTGCAAGAACTTGAGTTACCACTGTATTGGCAAGTGCACAACTTTGAATCTTCTGTCCTCTCTGTAAGTTGTAAGCTATACATCTTAGGTATGCTGGTTATCTTGCTACGTGAAATTCTTCGACGTAACTCAGTTAAGAAATCCATGACGTTATCCAGATAAGTTAATAACCTCTAAATTGCTTAGTGTTCAATTGCCATACTAGATTTCTCTGTCGTAATCCAGTTAAGTGTAATAGTGTAATGTTATTAAGCGACACGCTTACTAAGTTAAACGGCTGCCAAATGTATGTAATTGACCTAAATCTACCACATCATTAATGTGTTAAAGTTATGCAAATCCGTCGAAACACAGCTCTGGAGTAAGTATAAATCTGTACTAAATTTGCCTGTTAATGTGATGACATGGCTCTGTTTATGCTCAGTCATGCTGTTAGTCCATACTGTTAGTCCACTGTAGTCCACTGTTAGTCCATTGTTGTGGATCTAATCAATGCCACTTACCTGGCAGACGATTCATTGTCTGAGTATATACTCTCTTAGGTTTATAACACCGTATACCACATAAATAACACCAGATAAATGGTTATAGCAACTAGCTTGTTCCAATTTGTTCCAAACTGCTCTAATGTTTAAACGAGCAGTCAGTTTATCTCTAGCAGAGACTTTTATCTCAATCCGATTATTGATGTTCATGCCTTAGGGCATAGGTTGGTCTCATGCGTTCAACTTATTCTAACCTGGTTTTCCATGGGAGGGGAGCTCTCTTCCCCTGTCACCATGCCAGTTCACTACTTTGGGGGTTGGGAGGGAGGGATTCGGGTATGGGAGGGAGGGGAAAGGAGTTTAGATCTTGTTTTCCCTTATGTACTTGTTTTTCTTTGCCTACTGTTATTATTATTTTTTATTATCATTATTGTTTTCATTATTCAGATGTCAGGAATTGCAGTGAAACCTTTGTTCATACAGGTGGTCCCTCAACGGGAGGTGTGCCCTATATGTTCACGATCCTACTCAAGGTAGCATCAGAGCGCATAATGATTCTATTGTTCATACAAAAAGGAGGTCCACTCCTTACCCATACCGTGAGAAAACAAACCAAAAGGATTCCCCTAGGTAGTGAAACGCACACTACGACCATATCACACCTATCATGTCTCAGTTCTTACCGATAGCTATGGCCCAACACAACATCAAGATAGTCTCGCTGAATGTTAAAGGCATAAACCACCCAATCAAAAGAAGGAAGATTCTTGACTATCTCCACAAACAGAGGGGTGACATCATCGATTCCAAACAATTCAACTCACTTAGAAATAAGTTTTATAGTGACGTTGCAGGTTCAGATGCAATAGGTAAAAAAACGGTGTCCTGACTTTAGTAGCCAAAAAAGCTAACATAGATCTCATTTCAAGCTCAACTGACACACATGGTAGGTGGGTCACAACGAAATTGGTAAAACATAACACAGAATTCTACATCACAAACATTTATGCCCCCAACAAGGACGACTCGGCCTTCTGGGAAGATCTTAGTAAACAAATTAAAACAATTCCAGACACCGCCATGCACATACTTGCTGGAGACTTTAAGCTTCCCTTGGACCCAGCCTTGGATAGGGACTCACGCTGTCCTTTTCGTGTCAACAAGTCACACAAAGCTCTTAGCAATTTATGTAAACGTTTTAATATGATTGACACTTGGAGGTTACAGAATCCCACAGGTAGGGAGTACACTTTTTATTAATTTCCCCATAATTCTTATTCACGCATTGATTACCTGCTTATTTCTGACAATGCTGTAAACAGAATAGATCAAACTTCCATTGAGCCAAGAGTGATCTCAGATCACTCATGCATCAGTCTATCCATTAATGACCCGAATCCTTTTAAAAAACAATCCCTATGGGGATTCAATAATGAGGTATTAGATTTAGATTCAAACAGGCAAAGCATTGAATGTGCGATCCATAACTACCTCATGGTAAATAAAATTGGAGACACCTCGGACCTCACAAGATGGAAAGCACTAAAAAGCACTCTTAGGGGTGAGATCATTAAAATTAGGTCCACCATGAACAGGGACACCAACAGCAATCTTCAAAAACTAGAAAAGGAGATATCTATACTGGAAGGGAAACACATTGCATCTAGAGAAACCTCTGTCTTGAATGAATTGGTGAAAAAGAAATATGAGTATAATAAAATAATAAGTAACAGGGCAGGGGTGTGGATTAATAAACAAAAGTGCATTAGGCTCTGTGAATCCAACAAGGCGGGGAAGAGCTTAGCTTCCTACTTGAAATTCAAATTACAGAAAAATACGATTAAGAACTTACTGGACCAGAAGGGAGATGCTCACTCTGACCCTTACAAAATAGCAGAAATATTTAATAATTTTTACAGTACATTGTATAGCAAAAACCATTACCTATGCACTGCTAAAGCCCAAAACTACTTAAGCAAATGCGACCTACCTGCTCTCTCAGAACAAGACAAGGTTGAAATAAATGGCCCAATATCCGCCAACGAAATTGGGGACACGATAAAATCCCTCAAAGTAGGGAAGGCGCCTGGACCTGACGGGTTCAATGCAAAATTCTACAAGTCATTTGCATCCGTTCTGATTCCCCCTCTTCTAAACATGTTCAACGAATTTAGTGAATCCGGCCAGATAAATGGGACACCTGCAGAGGCTATCACAGCGGTGATACCCAAGGAAGGGAAGGACCCATCGCAACCTAAAAATTACAGACCTATATCCCTGATTAACATAGATTGCAAAATTTATGCCATGATCCTTGCTAAACGTCTCCAAAAATATTTATCCAAACTTATTCACCCTTCACAAGTGGGATTTCTAAAGAACAGACTTTCTAGTGATAATACACGAACTTTATGTCACGTCTTGGAGAAAGCCAAACTAACAGACTCCCCCACAGTAGCAATCACGTTGGCTGCCGAAAAGGCTTTCGACAAAATAGATTGGTCCTACCTTAAATCAACACTCGAAAAATTCAATTTGGGAGACAATTTTATTAGAATGGTAATGGCTCTGTATTTTAACCCATCCGCCAAAGTTTGAGCAGGTGGGAGCCTCTCCTCATCTTTTAAGCTAGAGCAGGGAACTACAAACAACAATTGGTTCTGTTGGGTCATGCAATTTCTTTGTGGTTTTACACATTTAGGTAAGGTAAAGAAATGAATCTAAGAAAGGCGCTAGAACACAAACACAAAAACTAAATTATTCATGATTTCAAAAAGGGGAAGGAAATATTTTACTTAAATTTTCAAAGTTTTTTTGGTTCACAATGCAAAATTACCATGGTGGCAGGCTGTCTGGTAATTCAATTAATGGAACGGCACACGTGAAAGTGAATTGCAGTGACATGGTGAATAAAGTGACATGGTGGCGAAATCGGTGTATTATACATATAAGTGACACAATCAGCAATGGACATGTATTTACAAGTGAGAAATTTTGAAAAAAGGTCCAATTTTGTAATATAACAAAAAGTGTCTCGGGCTCAGGAATTAAACCTCATTGATTTATAAGCTAGGAGACCTATTGAAGTATGGACAGATAAAACCGTCGATGTTTCGACCCTGACAGGAGAATTAATGAGGTATTGTCAAAACGGGTCTTCTTCAGGACAAGGAGTTGGACGGACAGCCGGTTCTTCAGATTATTCGGAGGACACGCGTTGAGTGATACGGTGGGCATGGAATTCCTAAAGCCTTAGGATGAGGGGCAAGCCTGGGTTGAGCTGAGTCCAACTAGGCGTGTGTGGCGGAATGATTCTGACTCCTGGTAACGGGATAGAAACCAGGAAATCCTGCCCTCCTTGAGGTCGTAGCGGGGTCGGTTATGCCTCCTGTTTAACTGGCAACCACCGAGGTCATGAAACAATCATGAAAATAAAGGCTTATTGGCTGAACAACGCCGATCATAGGATTTCGTAATGGCTCTAGTGGTTAAGCGCGATTAGTGTGCAACCCACGGAGTCAGGAATGAATCATGGCAATACGACTACTTGGAAGCTGTAGGCCGACGGCAGAATTCTGTGAGAGTACAGAATTCTGCCGTCGGCCTACAGCTTGTTTCGTGACCTCGGTGGTTGCCAGTTAAACAGGAGGCATAACCGACCCCGCTCTGATCTCTAGGAGCGCAGGATATCCTGGTTTCTATCCCGTTACCAGGAGTCAGAATCATTCCGCCACACACGCCTAGTTGGACTCAGCTCAACCCAGGCTTGCCCCTCATCCTAAGGCTTTAGGAATTCCATGCCCACCGTATCACTCAACGCGTGTCCTTCGAATAATCTGAAGTACCGGCTGTCTGTCCAACTCCTTGTCCTGAAGAAGACCCGTTTGACAATACCCCATTAATGCTCCTGTCAGGGTCGAAACGTCGACGGTTTTATCTGTCCATACTTCAATAGGTCTCCTAGCTTATAAATCAATGAGGTTTAATTCCTGAGTCCGAGACACTTTTTGTTATATTACGAAATTGAACCTTTTTTCAATATTTCTCACTTGTAAATACATGTCCATTGCTGATTGTGTCACTTATATGTATAATTCACCGATTTCGCCACCTTGTCACTTTATTCACCATGTCACTGCAAATCACTTTCACGTGCGCCGTTCCATTAATTGAATTACCAGACAGCCTGCTTCCATGGTAATTTTGCATTGTGAACCCAAAAAACTTTGAAAATGTAATTAAAATATTTCCTTCCCCTTTTGAAATCATGAATAATTTTGTGTTTGTGTTCTAGCGCCTTTCTTAGATTCATTTCTTTACCTTACTTAAATAAGTAAAACCACAAAGAAATTGCATGACCCGACGGAACCAATTGTTGTTTGTATCATATATGCCCAGGTTCTGAGGGATACTGGGTTACCCCTTTGCTCTGTATAGAGCAGGGAACCAGGCAAGGATGCCCACTCTCACCCTCCTTATTCCTATTAGCAATAGAGCCGTTCCTTTATCAGCTACAGAACAACAAACAGATCACAGGAATACGCTTCAACAACAACACGGTCAAAATAACAGCTTACGCAGACGACGTGTTAGTCATCTCCCAGAATGCGGAGTCTGCTATTACTGCCCTAATGTCCTCAATAGAAGACTTCTCTGCAGTATCTGGTTATAAGCTCAATAAAGATAATGTTATATCCTGCATAGAGGCCCTAATGTAGACCCGTTCGTACATGCCCTGAAATGGACGTATTCATATTTACCCTAATATGGTCATATTCGTACTTGCCCTATTATGGTCATAGCCGCATATGCCCAATTATGGTCATAACTGTACATGTCCTATTATAGTCATGATTCCTTATATAGGCATGATCTTTTACCTACATTGGTCCCAGCTAGTACACAACGAGCTCTGAGGGCTGAACGTTATCTATCCTGTGGTTTTGAATACAGCAGGGTTTTTCCCAAACACAGGCCCACACTGTACTCATTAATTATGCATGGCTCTCTAGGAATACACCACTGGCATAATATGTATGTACAAAGTTCACCCCTGACGTCTTCCTCATGTCCAATGCAAACCATACTGAGGACCGAGAATCTTTAGGGTATAAATACACCACATCTTGCCCCGGTAAGATAGAGGGAACCGAGACTTCCATGCTGACACACTGACCAGAGACGCTGAGGCTCCTGCATGCAGTCGCTCCAGCTGACAGTGGTCTGACACAACCCGGACGGGGTGTCCAACCCGAGACCAGGACGGGGTCCCACACTCTCTCTATTCAGGTATGGGGGTTCGACTAAATCCTAGGAGGATTCTTGGCTCTTAGCTTCTAAGACCTACACACAATATGCTAGGTACACACAGGTACATCTAGGTAGGCATCGTAGGAGTACACGCACTTGCATAATGCTTTTATATTCATGTATGTACTCATGATTATCGCAATATGGTAGAACTGTTCTATCCCTTTGCTTTTATCGTACTGCTGATAATATATCTCTGCTATTGTCTGCTGGTTACCGCAGCACATATATTTTACACTAGAATAACAACTGTTCAATAAATACTTATTGAAACGCCCGACTGTTTATTCTGTGTAACTCTCTGAGACAAACCGAATAAGTGAGCACGAGTGACTGAGCGAAAGGTAGTACATTGTTTCCACGATTCTGAGGGAATCAGGGTTGTCATGTTCTAAGGTTGCCAGAAACTAATCTTGCCTCGATAAGAGGAGACACTAGTGGCACTGCGAGCTAGCTAATGCAAACCAGGCTAACATATACGGTGGGGGTGCTCGGAGGCAGTCTGCCACCAAGTCCGCAGTATATGTTATCCAAATGCGCAGGTCCTGCAGGGGTACTATAGGAACTACACGACATGGTGCCCAACGTTGGTTGGGTACTTATTTAACAGTAGAATCTGAGTAGTTCAGTCGTGCTATTCTCAGAGAACCTACTCACAAAACCCCAGAGACGTCTGGAGTGGGTGGGCACAAAATCCACCGCAGCTGAGTAGTACGAGAATACTATTTATTGGCTGTTGGTTATTCAAGCTTGAAGGACATATAGTTCCTACAATTGTGCATTTTACACCTTATCTTAAAAATTCTTTAAACCTCCCTTCTTCCAATTAAAAATGGTGGAAGACCCAAGCGCAACAGGGAGAGTTACAACAAACCTCTTTGATTTAGAAGAAGACCCTGAAGAAGCAATACAAATTGCACCAAATTTCAGACGGGCAGTCACCATAAAACTTCTAGACCATGGCTTAAGAGCCAGGGGTGGTACAGTAATTTTCGTGATTGAGGCACACGAATCCAACAAAACAGAGGTATTCTATTCATGGGTTACACTCCCAGTAGTAAATGCAATTACAAATGTATTTCACTACTACCTAGAAGGTGAAACACCAGCGGACTATACTCCTTTTGAGGAAGTAGAGGTCCCGCTCACTTACCAGGAGCATAATTACTGGTTTAAAGGCACCCTACCGCACGTACGAGGAAGAGAAAGATTAGGCCCGCTCGGAGGAGCAGGAGCCACATGGCCCATATTAGCGGCATACACACCGCATCCTGACATTGACACAATGCCACAGCCAGACTTACTCGTACAACACAGAGATTTAATTAAAATCTACAGAAACCTCACACAATTTGTGATGAGGACTTTAACAGTTCAGCCTGCACCAGCTGCAGCACAAGATACTCCAGTCCAAGGTACAGTTAATAAGATAACTCCGCAAACATTACACGCGGTAATGGGCAAAATGCCAGCAAAACGCGAACAAATCCCATTCTGGATAGCTCAGAAAATAACTCAGCTTGAAGCAGTATTCCCGAATACTACAACCAGTGATAAACACAGAATCCTAACAATCTGCTTGCCCATGGGTCTCACACCACAAGTAGAGGACTGCACCTCTTGGGGTTCAGTCTTTGCTGCCATATATACCAAAACACATGGTATCCCGTCAATAGCAGTAGTACCTGAAGTATTGAAACAGATACAAAATGAGTACGGAGCAGAGCCGGCCCTTAACTTAGGGATGAAGTTGCTAAACAACTTTGAACAGTTCTCCGCCATAATACTAGCTAACATTAAGGGGGAAGCAGCTTCTGTGGCGATCCGCCAACGTCTAAGGGAGTTTGGTCCAGAGGATCAACAACACGAACTACCCAAAATAATTGAAACTTCATATGCAGAACTAGGCAGAGACAGTCTAGGTGGGAAAGCATTAAAACCACAACTGGTGGGCAATCCTGAAAAGGACACTACAAAGCAGACACCTACTTCTTCTAAAAAGAAGTGGGAAAATAAAAAAGAACAAAAGTCTAAAGTCACCAGATCTCAGTCCAGAGGTAGGTCTCCTCAATAGGAGCCCTCTGAAAAGAGGTACAACCTCAGGAATAGGGATAATATTAAAAATCCTGACAGGTATCAGGATACTGATACTCGTTCCTCTCGTTCCTTTCAGGGTTCATCACGAAACTCCGAGAGGGAAGGACGGTCAAAGGAGCGTACAAAGTCCAGAGACACGCAACACGCTGTGGACTACGCACCTAAAAAAGAGGATAAACAAAAATCAAAACCTCAGTTCAAAAGAAGAAGGTAGCAGCTCTCAAGATCAGACATGCCCAGAATTCTGAGGACACAGCTTCTGAATGGGGAATGGGCTCTGACGATGCTAGACAGCGCGACAGAAGTAACGATAGCTCGCCAGAACCTGAAGGAATTTCTGGTGACAGCGAAGTTGAGTGAGTATATCACGGTGGAAACACCTGATACTCGGGTTAAGTGTCCCACATAAGTTACATGAGATAACACTCCGGATGGAGGGGGACAAGCCGAGAAAAGTGAAAGGTCTCTTTTGGAAAAATCTGTCATCTGGTTATGACATTCTATTAGCAGAACAAGACTGGCCGCCTGCATTCATCATGGAGTGCCCTAGGGGAGAAACTGTAATTTTTCCAGCCTTTTCCGACCTCGTTCTTATTCACCTAAAACATGCATATGCGCAGGAGTGGGCGGTTGCCCTTGCTCCAGCATTGTACAAAAATCATGCTGGTTGGGATGAGGATTCAACCCACCACGTGATCCCGTTAAAAGTTTCCCCAAATGCTCAAAGGCAATACCCTATAAAGCAGGAAGTTAAAAGACAAGTCAGGGAGATTCTAGATCAACTAGAATACCAGGGGGTGATAGAAAATTGCACTTCACCTATGAACAATGCTTTGTTCCCCGTAGCCAAACCTGACAATACATATCGTCTAGTTTTAGATTACAGACATTTAAACACTTGCACAAAGACATTTGAAGTTCAAAATGCACACAGTGCCGCATTAATGAATAACGTTGTGCGACAAAAATACAAAACAACACTTGATATCTCAAATGTATTTTTCTGCCAAAATATAGCACCTGAAAGCAGGTATCTGACCACATTCAGTGCGTTAGGGTCCAAATGGCAATTTTGTCGATTCCCCCAAGGGTATAAGAATAGACCAGGGTTGTTTTCAGCAAGGGTAACAGAGTTACTCCAAAATTTGGATGAAGAAGCATTGTCCTACGTAGATGATATTTATCTGACGGACGATGACTTACTGAGGCACTTGACCAGGGTGAGCACCATTATTATGGGATTCGCCACTGAGGGCTATAAATTTAACTTTAAAAAATCAAAGATTGCCCACCTCAGTGTCCTGTTTTTGGGATACGAGCTGTCAAGTGAGGAAAAAGCCTAGCAGCAAACTTTTTAGAAAAGTGTGCGCTGCTCCAACCTCCAAAATCATTAAAGAATTTACAATCAATTCTGGGATTCCTAAATTTTGGTCGAACATACATTTTGGATTACGCAGAAAGAGTAAGACCTTTCTACGTCTTAATAAAACCTGATTTTTCAGTCAAACAATGGACACAGGAACACACAAATATCCTGCGGTCCCTACAGGAAGACATGATAGCTTCTAAACATTTACAGACACGCGTAAACGCACATAATTTAGTGATCCGAGTCATAGCGGGTCATTGCGGGTACACTTATTTAACTTTTAATGAAGGTGAAACAGTACCAATCGCATACAAATCACACCTGTACACAAACGCAGAGATGCGTTTCACTTCAACAGAAAAAATCCTGACAGCAGTTCAGACCGCTGTAGCAAGAGAAAGAGCTCTGGCTCAGGGAAAACGCATAATTGTCGTGACCCGAGTACCATCTTTAGAAGCTGTTACAAAAGCTAGCATTCCAAATGCTAAAGCCTTACATCCAAGATGGATACAATGGGCTAATTCTCTTACTGCAACAGATGTTGAATACAGATTTGATCCAAGTTTAAAAACACAGGCATTCCTGCAATATGAACAAGAATATCCTCTACCAAATGAAATTTTGCCTCTCGATCAGTATGAATACATTATTTACACTGACGGATCTGCTCAACCAGCCACAGGAAGCAAGCAAGCTTACAGCGCAGTGTGTGCAATCGTTAAAGGTTGCATGCGTGATGGCAAGTTCCATCCAAGCTGTACTAAAACGCAATCTCTAGGAGACTGCACAGCTCAGTTGGCAGAACTCAAAGCACTGATACTGGCACTTATAAATAAGGATCACAAATTCCCCACACTTATTGTGTGTGATTCCTTTTACTGTGTACAGTCGTACAATGAATATCTACATCATTGGGAACAAAACGAGTTCAAAGATGCAAAAGGTGGCACAATTAAGCATAAAATGCTATGGGAACAGGTAGTGGAGTTGGGAAACGAACTACCAAGGGCTCATGTGATACATACACTGAGTCATCAGCGTGATGGCGTTCACGTTGAAGGGAATTCATTGGCGGATGAAGCCACAAAGGGGGCTGTTCGCACAGCCGCCGTAGCTGCAGTTACTCGTTCAAGAACGAGAATAGACGGCGAGATAATGGTAGCTGTCAATGCTTCACGCAAAGGCAGCACAGCAGTACCAAAGAAATTTCCACTCAAGTACTCCTACAAGTTAGATGCACAAAACATTCCATATGCTCATATTCCTAGAGTGTAAGTAAGTAAGTAATTTTTATTTGCATAGTTAATTAAAACCATTGCAATACAAACATCGAAATATAAAAGCAAATCTACATGCATTGATAAAAACAGTATTTCATAAATCGCAATTTTTCGTTTCTTTTTAAAATCATAAAAATTTATACTTTTGGGCGATCTTAAGTGGAAATAAATACGGTTTTGTGTTATAATACTATCTAATTGGCAATTAGGAATCAAGTCTTGGCATTTTCCTTTCCACCACCTTCATAAACTTCACAAGACTACAGTTCAGCTGTGGATCATGGGGTGCAAAACAGGCAAGAACTGCGTGTCTTCGTGAGCGTATCCCTCGCTGATTAAAACGGCATTTTAGCAGATGTTTTCGTTCATCCAAAAGTTCGTCACAGGAGCATAACAAATGCAGCATATCCTCTGGCGCTGAACCACATAAACGACAGAGGGAGTCCGCCTTATCCTTTAGCCAGTGTGGAAAATGCCGGGTAGAGGGTAACAGGCCCAACCTGTACTTAAAAAACTTCATTTTAGCACTTTTAGCATAACCCAATTCAAGGTAGTTCTGTGGTGCTTGTGTGGAATACGAGTTCAGGGTCATCCAGCCATGTGACCTTTTCATGAGGGATGCCTTGTCTTCAACCCACAAAAGATGTTTGATTGTTTTCCTAACCAGTTTTTGGGGCGTTATATGATTTGTGGGGGTATCCCAAAGCTGATTTAAGCCAGTATTCGCCAAGCTGCTTTTGAGGTACTTGGCTGCTGGTGAGGCTGAGTGTTGCTCTAACTCCTTCCATAGATAATCATTTAGAGTTCCTTGTTTGGATTTTCGCACTTTGTCCCAGGTAGTTATGTACGCCCCCTGTTTTGCCAGGAGCTGTTTCTGGACGCCAAACTCTAGCCTAATTTGAGCCGGTGAGGTATGTTTGGGCAGGCTAAAAATAATCCTGTATACAGCTATGACTGTATTATCAAGAGTCTTTGCATCGCTACCTCTCTGTACTTCACTCCCATAAGTGATTGTTGGCAGTAGTTTAGCTCGTATTACTTGTACCAGAGGTAGGAGAGATGGGCCAGTGAGTTTACTGTTTAGTGTTTTTAAAGAGATTGCTAAGGCAAGGCCTTTACCTCTAAAGCTGGTTTTCTGTACCTTAAACTGGCCATTGTTATCGACTTTTACTCCTAGATATTTATATACTGACGTATCCTCAATACGAGCATTGTTCCAAAACCAGGTAGACGATTTTTTCCTGTTCTTGCTGATCGTCATTGTCTGTGTTTTCTCCAGGTTTATGGTCAGTTCGTTTGCTTCAGAATTGCCCTGTGTAGCATTCACAAGATGTTGTAGCCCTACTTTTGTATGGCTGATTAGGACTATGTCGTCCGCATAGAGAAGACACGGTAATAATAGCCCACCTAACTTGGGGGCATGAGAGTTACAGCTATTTAGGATCGGGATGAGGTCCCCTAAAAACAAATTAAATAATGTGGGGGCTAAAACACAACCCTGTTTGAGGCCTTTGTTGGTTGGCATGCGTCTTGACAGGAATGATCCATCACCCAGCTTTATCTGGACCCATGTCTCCATGTGAAGGTTAATCAGCAAGTCTAACAGAGGCCTTGGTATCCCCCAGCTGTTCAATTTAGACCATAAGATGTTCCGTTTTATATGGTCAAAAGCAGCCTTATAGTCTATAAAACAGAAGTGAATGGGCATTTTAGTTGATTCAGCCTTATCTATTAACATACCCATGGTTAGGATATTAGTGGTTGTCCCAACTGATTTAGCGAAGCCAGTCTGATTAACCGGAATTAGGGATTTCTCTGTGGCCCAGGCCTGCAACTCCTCCAAGAGTGTACCTGCAAAGTACTTTGCCTCGTTGTCCATTAGGGCCACTAATCGATAATTTTGTGGGAGAGACTTGTCCCCTGACTTAAAAATTGCAGAGATGATTGAGCCCTTCCAGGAGCCAGGCAATCTGTTAAAATGTCTTATTTCCAGAAAAAGTGGTTCGAGCGCTGCTGCCCATTCATTCTCGTCTTGTTTATAAAGGATGGGCGGAATTCCGTTCGGGCCTGGCGCCCCCTCTCTTCTTCCTTTTTTAATTTGGCGCTTAATGATGTTTCGTGTGCTTGTCAGTCCATCATTTATAGTTAATGTATGACCTTCTGGATTGCCGGTGCTCCTGTGGAATGTCTGTGCTTTATTTTTAATAAAGCTTCTTGTCACCTTGTCAGTTTTTGTCTCCAATTTAAAATCCATATCCTGATTGAAATGATTCCTGAGGTGGCTTGCCCACACTTCTTCTGTAATATTAGAGGAAACTCTGTTGTGCATAGGTCTTATGAAGTGGTTTATGGTTTTCCAAAATCTTACACCATCGCTCCGTTTGATGTCAGCATGTAGTTTTGCCCAAATATTGTCCTCCACAGATCTGTTGGCTTCCCATTTTATTTTTTTCAGCATTGCCTTTAGTTTCCGTAAAAGATCATGTTTCACTATATCCATAGGGTTATGCCGAAGTTGTCTCATCGTATGATAAATTGATGTTTTTGTGCACCTGATCTTCTCTTTATACTCTCGTGTAAGGTGTTTCATGCTACTGCGGCCCCATTGGACTTGTGGCTTAGATCTTGTAGCGTAAGCTGCCATAGATGTTATAAATTGCTCCCATTTCTCAACTTCGCTAGATCCGGTTCTAGCATCGAAATGCTGCTTAGCCTTTTCCAGTATAGTTTCAGCGGTTGCTGCTGAGTACTTAATCCTTTTATAATTGATAGAATAACCTGACTCTTTCGGCACCGAGGATAACTCAAATTTAGGCTTGCTAATTTTGAGGACAATTTCTTGGGGACAGTGGTCGCTGTCAGCTTTTTCACCTATCTGAAATGAAGTCATATGTTGAAATAAAGGTAATGAAATAAAAGTATAATCCAGTTTTTTATTGATTCTTGTTGAGTGAAATGTTGTAGCTGGGGGTTATCTCCAGCAAATCTTTCATTTAATGCTCTGATATTAAAAAGTTCGAGGTCCTCTAATATCTGCTTTCCTATTTTGGTTTGTGTGGATATTTGCGGCTTCCCTTGTAATGGTATATCCCAAGCAGAATTTTGAGTTAGAATCTCGTCATCTGACGAGGTTCCCATATGATTAAGATTAAAGTCCCCGGTGAGCATAAGATCTGTTGTAGGTTTTTCCCTTATACACTCCTCCAGGAAGTTGCATAGTTCTTTTGCTGCCTTTGATTTCCTTTTTGGATGGACATAGGCATTGATCAAGGTAAGATCGATTCCCCCTTTGCCTGGTTTTAGTTGCGAAGTGAGAAGGTTTACTGCCATTGACTCTGAAGAAGTTGGTCCAACTTCCTTGACCATATGGGCACTTGTGACTGAAACGTATGTTACTAGACCGCCTTGGAGGCGAACGTATTTTGCCCTCCTTAGTGCACAAGTAAAGAAACGCACAAATCCCTGAAGGTGTGGGGGTCTGCTTGCCATGTTTCTTGTAGTGCCACAATGTCAAAAGATCTTATATAGCTAACAAAATCTGAGTCAGTCATTTTGGTGGCTAGACCATTAACGTTCCATGAACATATTCGTAGATGATTATGCTTACTCGATCTTAAATGTGAGCCAGTTTGTTGTCAATTTGTATGGTTCTTTATTGTTCTAGCAATCCATCTTAGATCTGTCAATCCAGTTGGTGATGTGGCGCCATCTTGGATGCTTCTAATGTTACTAGGATGTTGCTCATTACTTGTTCCGCATTTCCCCACTGCTCCTCTAAGCACCGATATTCCAGATCTATTTACAGAAGCCTGAGCTCCCACCATTGGTACCGGAATTAATAATTCCGGTGTGGCGAGGAGCTGCACCCGGACGATGCCTCCTCTTCTCGAATGCTGCATGAACAATTGCCTCCTTATCTCTCCCCTATTCCCTCCTCTGTTTTCAGACCCCGGCTCCTGTGAGCGATGCACACTGTCCCTTTAAATTTCCACGGCGCTCTGACTGTCATGTGACGTGGTCACCTGACTGCCCACCCTTCAAAGAGGAAGCGTCTCCAGGACTGTTTGAGTCGTGTGGGAGCCCAACGGAGGAAGCAACGGCGGCGTCTGGAGGAGACCACGACGGACAGACCTTCTTTATCGGCCCAGGACTCGTAGAGCTGCGGAAGCACCCCGTCGCGGAGGAGGAAGGAGGTAGCCAGCAGCTCGTGACCCCGCAAGACGGAAGGACGGAAAAGAAGGAACCGGGCCTTATCCGGCAACGCGCTGAATCCTGCCACGGCCCAGGAGGGTCGTGGCTTCAGAAGGTACGGGGACAACTGGGGGCCGTCTGGGGCAGAGGGAGGCCGGGAAGCGAGGGCAGGCGCTACTGCATACGTCCGGAAGAGGAGCTCAGTAATCCGAGGCTTCCTTCCATAGAGCGCAAGAACTCCTAGAAAGGAGCAGGCGATTCACTGGTGTTGGTTGGTGCCTAGTCCCTCACTCCCTTAACCCGTTTTTACGCTTAAGCACCCGGAGCCCCTCCTTACCGAGTTCTGTTTTCCTTTTTCCCTGAGTTGTGGTGTCTACCTGGTGGGAGCGACCCTTCAGCCCCGAGCAACCTGAAGTCCTGGGACAAGGTTCTCTGACGGAAGAGAATGAAGACTACGCCCTGGGACAGAGGAATTGCAAACCGCTCCACATTGTGCTGTATAGTAGCAACACATTAAAATACTACTCACCTGAACCCTCCCTGTCTCCCTGTCTCCTTCTCCACCGCGCTACACGTGGTGTCAGAAGTGGGATACGAGCGCCTGGTACAACATGGAGAACCTGATACAGCAGCTCGTACGTGGCCAGGAGAAGCTAGAGTGGGCTGTGGAACGTCAAATGACAACAGCCAGCGCAGACAGGGATCTCTTTAAGGACACTATGGCTAACCAGGCCGAGCAACTGCAAAAGGTTGCGGATGACCGCCTAGAACTAACTACCCAGTTACAGAACCGTGCAGGGACCGGGCCCAATATCTCCCTACAAAAATATATCAGAGGCGAAGATCCTGATGCATTTCTTCTTAATTTCGAGAGAGCAGCTAGAGCGTCGGGATGGCCGGAAGCCAAATGGCCATTCTTTTTAGCTCCTCTCCTTACCGGAGAAGCCCAAGCCGAGTATCAAGTGGCGAACGCCAATGGGCGCACTCCCTATACCGAAATAAAAGGCGATGTCCTAGATCACCTTGGACTGGATGCCGAGGCCTACCGGGTCCGGTTCAGGAAGGAGCGAGGGACCCCTGCTGACAACCCTAAAACGCTCTATTTCAAGCTAAAGGCGGCAGCCGACAAGTGGCTACGTCCCCAAACAAGCACAAAAGAAGAAATAATGTCACGTATATATTTAGAACAATATATAGAAGCCTTACCATATCCGATACAGAGGTGGCTCAAGCAACACACCCACTTGACGGCTGAACAGGCAGTAGAAATGGCCACCTCGTTCTACCGTGCCCAACCCCGCACCTTATCGGGAGACATAGAGAAGGCAACCCGACCGTCTCCCCCTTCCGGACGACTAGAAAGGAAACCCACAAAACCCGGCCCTGAATCCTTCAGAACCCATCACTATCGACCAGAACCCGTCCCTATCAGGGGTCCGCAATGTTTTGAATGCGGGGATTGGGGGCACATCGCTAGGACCTGCCCCAGAAGAAAGCCTCCAGAGGAACCAATGGACATAGGATGTGTTCCTCAAACCATTCTGTATACTGATGAAATGGGGCCCAGTTTCTATGTGAGTGTTCTTGTGGAAGGGGTGACTGTAAGGGCTCTCTTAGACTCCGGCTGTCGGCAGTCGGTAGTACGCCAATCTGTGGTACAACCCTCCTCCCTTACAACCCAACAGGAGGTCCCCATTAGGTGTGTACACGGGGACGTACGATTCTATCCCTTGGTGCAGTTACCCATATCCTTCCTAGCGGGGACACATTAGAAGCCAAGCTCGGGGTCCTCCCTTTTCTCCCCGAAGACATGATCCTGGGTCAGGACAACCCATCTTTCTTGGCACTCCTAAGGGGCTCTCTACAGACTAACGCACAAAACAAAACACCCCATCCCACCTTCCTTACCCAAGCCCCCTGGCTTTCGGACAAGAGTTTTCGGTATAGCCAGTTGAACGACCCCTCGCTTCAAACCGCCTGGGATTACGCCAGACGCGCCCTTCCGACTCAGAAGCCTGTATACCCGTCTTTTCAGATACAGAATGATCTCCTCTATAGGATAGCAAAGGAAGGTAACCCATCCCAGCTCATTGTACCCCAGTCCTTCCGTGACCAAGTCCTCTTCTTTGCACATACACACCTAACAGCAGGCCACAGAGGAACACAGAAAACAATAGACATGCTTTTGAAACATTTTTTTGGGCCGGGCATATTCTCACATGTCACGAGATATTGTCAGGAGTGCGAGATATGTCAAAGAAAGAACCCATACAAGCCTCCCCCTGTGCCCTTACAGCCTCTCCCCATTATCGGAACCCCCTTTGAGAGGATAGGTATGGACCTCATAGGTCCACTACCTAGGACCAAGAAGGGCCATCTCTACGCCTTGGTGGTCGTTGACTACGCCACTCGATACCCCGAGGCCTTTCCCTTGCGTACCCCTACCAGTCTGAACATCAGCGACCGGCTTCTGGAACTGTTTTCCAGAGTTGGCTTTCCCCGTGAGATACTCACCGATCAGGGGACCCCATTTGTCTCAAAGATAATGGGACAGGTGTGTAAATCTCTTGACATATCACACATAAGAACATCGGTTTACCACCCCCAGACGGACGGCCTCTGTGAGAGGTACAATTCCACCCTGAAGTTGACATTAAAGAAACTATTAAGCGTGGAGGGGAAGGAGTGGGACATGCTCCTTCCTTTGGCATTGTACGCAATCAGAAGCCAGCCTCAGTCTAGTTTGGGTTGTTCCCCTTTCCAACTCCTCTATGGGCGAGAACCCCGAAGCTTATTAGAGATCACAAGGGAATATTGGGAGCAGGAAAAAGAAGAAGAGACCAGATCCTTTTTAGAGTATACTCAGAGCCTTCGTAGTCGGCTACAGAAGCTAAGAGATTTCGCTGATGCGAATCTGGAGAAGGCCCAGGTCAAACAGCAAACGTTCTACGATCAAGGGAAGAAGTGGCGCCACCTTAAAAAGGGGGACTGGGTATTGGTCCTCTTACCTTCTGGTCTCACCAAGGTAAAAACAGGATGGCAGGGTCCCTACCAGATAGTAGAAAAGGTCGGATTGACGACTTACCAGGTTCAGATCACTCCCAAACGAAAACAATTATACCATATCAATCTTTTAAAGAAGTGGTTGGGTCCCCTACCTAGGGATCTTCACCTGGTAAGTCCTATATCCGAGACCGGTAGTACACTACACCAACTGCCAGTCAATCAGGACCTGTCACCGGAACAACGCAACGCCCTACGAGACACACTAATTCCGTTTGCTTCCCTATTCTCAGATCTGCCAGGCCGGACTACCTTAGCACAACACTCCATCCCTACACAACCAGGAAAGACAGTCAAACAAAGACCATACCGTATCCCTGCTGCCAGACGGAGGGCCATAGAACAAGAAGTGACAGACATGCTTGCCCTGGGGGTCATACGCCCATCACAGAGTGAGTGGTCTTCCCCAATCGTATTGGTACCAAAACCGGACGGCTCCGTCCGGTTTTGCATAGACTTTAGAGCTATCAATGCAATCTCCAAGTGTGATTCATACCCTCTTCCACGTGTAGACGAGTTGATAGAAAGACTAGGGGAGGCACAGTATATCACCACCCTTGACCTTACGAAGGGTTACTGGCAGGTGCCTCTGAAACCACAAGACCAGGAAAAGATGGCCTTCTCCACACCCTCTGGCCTCTTCGAATTCACCGTCCTACCGTTCGGACTGCATGGGGCACCTGCCACCTTTCAGCGTCTCATGAACAGGGTATTGACGGACCACCAAGCCTACTCCTCGGCATACCTAGACGATATAGTCATTTATAGTCCCACGTGGGAGTCACATCTTCATCATTGCCGTCTAGTGTTTCAGGCCCTCCAGTCAGCAGGTCTACACGTCAATGCTAAGAAGTCCAAAGCAGGGTTCCAGAAGGTGAAATACCTGGGCTACCTTCTGGGAAACGGTCACATCGAACCCCAAGAAGAAAAGGTCAAGGCGATATCCCAAGTCCCTTTCCCTGTCACGAAGAAGGAAGTCAGGGCTTTCCTGGGTCTACTTGGGTATTACCGCCGATTCATACCCCAGTTTTCTGAATTGGCCACGCCCCTCACGAACCTCTTGAGAAAGGACGTAAAAGCTAAAGACCTCCTTCATCCCCCTCCTGAGTCCCTGCACGCATCTAACGAACTGAAAAAGGCCATTACCTCTGGTCCCATCCTACGGTCACCTGACTTTTCTGAGCCCTTTTTGTTACAGACCGACGCTTCTGAGAGTGGGTTGGGGGCGGTTCTCTCACAAGTGGCTCCTGATGGTCTGGAGCACCCCATCCTTTTTCTGAGCCGGAAGTTGTTTCCCAGGGAGCGGGGTTACCCCATCATTGAGAAGGAGTGTCTTGCCATCCGGTGGGCGGTGGACAAGTTGAGGTATTACCTTGAAGGGTCCCATTTCATCTTATACACCGATCATGCCCCGCTCGTTTGGATGAGCCGTAATAAGGGCAACAACCCGCGCGTCCTACGCTGGTTCCTTGCCCTGCAGCCCTTTTCCTTTGAGGTCTGCCATCGCAAGGGTTTGGACAACGGGAACGCGGACTTTCTCTCTCGTGTCTCCCTATTTCCCGATCGGAAACAGACTGGGGTGGGGGTGTGTGGCGAGGAGCTGCACCCGGACGATGCCTCCTCTTCTCGAATGCTGCATGAACAATTGCCTCCTTATCTCTCCCCCTATTCCCTCCTCTGTTTTCAGACCCCGGCTCCTGTGAGCGATGCACACTGTCCCTTTAAATTTCCACGGCGCTCTGACTGTCATGTGACGTGGTCACCTGACTGCCCACCCTTCAAAGAGGAAGCGTCTCCGGGACTGTTTGAGTCGTGTGGGAGCCCAACGGAGGAAGCAACGGCGGCGTCTGGAGGAGACCACGACGGACAGACCTTCTTTATCGGCCCAGGACTCGTAGAGCTGCGGAAGCACCCCGTCGCGGAGGAGGAAGGAGGTAGCCAGCAGCTCGTGACCCCGCTAGACGGAAGGACGGAAAAGAAGGAACCGGGCCTTATCCGGCAACGCGCTGAATCCTACCACGGCCCAGGAGGGTCGTGGCTTCAGAAGGTACGGGGACAACTGGGGGCCGTCTGGGGCAGCGGGAGGCCGGGAAGCGAGGGCAGGCGCTACTGCATACGTCCGGAAGAGGAGCTCAGTAATCCGAGGCTTCCTTCCATAGAGCGCAAGAACTCCTAGAAAGGAGCAGGCGATTCACTGGTGTTGGTTGGTGCCTAGTCCCTCACTCCCTTAACCCGTTTTTACGCTTAAGCACCCGGAGCCCCTCCTTACCGAGTTCTGTTTTCCTTTTTCCCAGAGTTGTGGTGTCTACCTGGTGGGAGCGACCCTTCAGCCCCGAGCAACCTGAAGTCCTGGGACAAGGTTCTCTGACGGAAGAGAACGAAGACTACGCCATGGGACAGAGGAATTGCAATCCACTCCACATTGTGCTGTATAGTAGCAACACATTAAAATACTACTCACCTGAACCCTCCCTGTCTCCCTGTCTCCTTCTCCACCGCGCTACATCCGGGTATCTTGGTTTTATGTAAGGAGTTATTGTTATCCCCCAATTTTTGAATGTATGAGCCTCTGCTAGTATTTTTTGTGCAATTGATGACGTTGTCCATGTTGCTTTTGTTTCTCCACCGTCCGTTCCATCGTTATCTATGAATTTGATTGAAGCCAGATCCAAAGTTGTCACTTCATTCAAAGAGGGAATATGAGATAGCAGCCGTAGAATATTACCTCTGTTCAGTATGTCATGCCTACCTTTCGAGATATAATCCGGACTGAACCATATAGCACTTGTTGCATTCCTTAATTCCTCTGAGCTCCTGGTCCCTTTGTTGATTTGGCTCAGTGATGTAGGCTCATATCCTCGTGTTGCTAATAATGATACCTGATGGATGGAAGATTCTACTTCATCTCTCTCTTTTTGGCAAATTGTTTGTTGTCTTGGTTTAAACAATTTGCCTCCCTCTCCGTGCCAAGGGAGATCCAGCGCGGTTCCCAATTCTTTTGCGGGAGCCTGCATTTCTTGTCTCTGTTTGGCCCTTATATGTATAGATGGAATTGCTTGAGTGATTGAGGCCAATTGACTGTCATTTATCTCTTTAAGGTTGCACCTTGTTGTTTCTCCTGGCTTCTTAGTCTGTGTGCATTGATCGTTATCATTCTCAGGCTTTATTACCGAAGTGTATTCGCAGTTTGTTGTTCGATTGACGATAGAATGAGTCGTGGTATTGCTCTTTTGTGATTGATTCTGATCAGGCTCGAAAGATGCTTTTTCCTCTTTGGTTGATTGGGGGATCATGCTAAGCCTTTCTCGATGTGGGGCTTCTAAATCTTCATTCATAGTATTCCCAAGGACTTGCATTTTCTCAGTTACTTGCTTCACTCTGTTGACGGTCTGATTTGTTACTTTTGCAACTACTGTATTTCGTTCAGGGGTCCCTGCTGAGCTGATATCATTTCCAGGCTTAAGTTCGCTTTGTACTGATGGTGATGACGTCCCGAAGAGACGCATGAATCCTTCACGGTTTGAATTTGTTTTTTGATTTCTGCCTTTTCGTTTTTTCGCTCGCCTTTGCTTTGCGTTCATTTGTTTGTCTACATTGTCTTCCGATGAGGCTTCAGACGTTTGGCCAACTAATGTTTTAGTTTCTCTGCCCTCTGTTCCTTTAATCGTATGAGCCAGGTTATCCTTTGTCATGGAGTATCCCTTTTTATGGGTTTTAATTGATACTGTGTTTATCGGATCGTATGTTTCTTTTTCCGAGTGGCCCTCAAAAGGTTGGTTATTTAGGCACTGCGAGGACCTTTTGAGTTGTGTACACAGATCACTCAGCATTACTGGGAGGGAGGCCAATTTATCAATAATTGGACCACATCCGCAGCTCAAATTTGCACCTTGCGATTGGTCATACTTGTTTTGTAGAAGCGTGTTAGGTGTACCCAACTTTCCATCGATGGCAACCACAAAGACAGCCAAAGTGTCTAGTAGCGTCAGTTGAGTGTCCATCTTGTCGGATTGGTAATGGAGGGCCTCTACCAGGAGTTGCATTGTTTTTAACAGACTTGGCCAAGCACTTCCATAATTTGTATGTATTGGAGATCCCTCTTTACTTCCCGGACTTCCTGGATTTATTGTAACTTTTTGCTCTCCCTTAGTCGCCCCCTCCGCCTGTTGTTCCTGATTGCCTTCAGTTGTTATATTCGAAGTGTTTGCGGTAAGCCCGCTCCTGCACTTGTCTGGGGAGTAGGCGGACATAAGATCTTCCCACTCTTCCTTCCCCAGGTATGAAGAGACTTCTGTGTCTTCTGAGGAATGAATTGCCGGCCTGTCTTCTTTTTCTTTTTTTCCTCCCAATCTCAACGGTGTATTGTAATCTGTCACTTGTTCGTTCGATGGTGAAACAGGAGCTGCCAGAAAAGGTACTTTTTCTCTCCGTTCCTCCCTTACCCTCATTTGTTTATATTTTGTATTCCTAGACTGCTTTACTGCCTCTGGGCTTCTCTGTTCGCAGATCGTTGGTACATCAATTGTGACGCAGTTGCCAATTATATTTTTGCTGTGAAGTGATCCTCTGGCCCCAGTTGTTTCATGAATGTCTGTTTGACTTTCTTCTAGATCATCTGCAGATATTTCTTGTGCTTTGTTGGACCTATGTACTTGAATTAGTTCGGTGTCAATTGAAACTTTCTTGCCGGTGGTTTTGGTATCATGAGCCATCTGAATCCTGTTACATTGTGGGGTTGATGTTACTTGCAGTGAGCTGCTAACTGACGTACTAGGACTTTCCTTTTTGTAAGTGTTTCTCTGTGCGCCAGTAAATTGTAATGGCTGTAATGGCTGAAGAGGTGATTGAAGGCCCGGCACTTCTCTGGCATTAGAAAGTAGAGTGTCCCCTGCATTTTTTAAAAAGCAAAATTTCGTATACATTTTTGGTTGAAACGAGGTTTGGCAGTTTTATGATTTATTGATTATTTCCGTTTTTGATGGATGCTCGCTCTTTTGCTTGCTTGAAATGTTTATATCTGTTGTTATTTCAATTAAGGAGCAGTCACTCTGTACTGCAGGCCTGGTTTTAGATGGTGGTTCATCCCTGATGCCATCTAGCATCTTGGTGGTTCGCTTACGCTTTTTTGTAACTCCTTTAACCGTTGGACCTCCTCAGACACGGCCTGACCTCATACTGCACTTTACCAAGCCTAATTATCTGTATCAATTCAATTAGTAAGGAAAGAGAACCCTTTGAACGTTTTTCCAACTGTATTGTATTGTATTCCAGTCGTTGGTGTCTGGATTCCAGTCGCTACTATCTGGATTAATAGTGGGATTGACAGGATTGCGATACTCCCAGCGCTGTTGAAGAGGAGGGGACCAGAGAGGCGGGGAGCAGGGGCGCAGGGGAGCAGGAGCGGGGGAGCAGGAAGCTACTCAGCCAGCTCTACCCAACTCAACCTGACTCAACCCGGCTTGACCCGTAAGTCTGTGGCAGTTTCCTCCTCCCCTTTGATATAATATTCGAAATTTAGATTAAAAATTAAAAGTTAAAATTGGAGAGTGGCCGCGTTAGACTCACCAGTGATTGTCTTCACTTGTCTCCCGCTTACATAACGTAACACTGCACTGCTCCTGCCGCTTCAGGAAAGGACTCGCGGCTTCTGCCGCATTTATCAAATGTTTTGCAGCTCCTACCTCGCTAGGCAAAGACTTTGCGGCTCCTGCCGCGTTGGAAACGACTCGCGGCTCCTGCCGCGTTCAGCAAATGTTTTGCGGCACCTGCAAAGGCCCCGCAGCCCTGCGGCTCTTGGCAAACGTGCGTGGCTCCGGCCGCACCAGTCAAAGGCCCCCGCGGCTCCCGCCGCGACAGAGAAAGACTCGCTGCTCCTGGCTTTTGCCACAGCGCCCACGGCTCCTACCGCAGCTCCTACCGCAGGTGTCCTGCGGCTCTTGCCGCGTTTGGGAAGTTTCTCGCGGCTAGGCAAATGTACCGTGGCTCCGTGGCTCCTGCCGCACACGGGTGACCTGACAGAGAGTCGGCTGGTTTGATAGTTCGCTGCCCTCGACTGCCCTCGGCGTCTCTGCTCCCGACTGCTCCCACTGCACCGGAAGGGGAAAGAACCAGAGCAGCTGTCAGAGGAGAAAGGGGATGGAAAAGATCCGAAGTGGAGTGGGGGATAGAGTAATACCAAATATGGATCGTACGCAGAGCTTAATTTTAGCAGCACACGAGGGTTTGGATTCTGCGCACACAGGCGTCACAGCGACTATTTCTTTACTGAAACAGCTCTATTGGTGGACAGGGTTAACAAAGCAGACTAAAGACTATGTCTTGAAATGCGACATCTGTCAGCAGATAAAAGGCTCCACCGTAACACGCCCAGGGCAGACACCATTACTGAAATCAGACAAACCTCTCGCATGTGTGTATTTGGACCTCTGCGGACCCTTACAATCTGATGGGTCAAAGAAATATATCATGGTTGCAGTGGATTCCTGCTCAAGATTCCTATGGGTCTGGCCTCAGCGCTCGGCTGACGCTCGAACTGTTATAAAAGATTTGCGAGTCTTTATCGGCACATACGCAGTTGGCACGTTACATTCTGACCATGGTCCGGCGTTTAGCTCTCGGGCTTACAAAGAGTCCATGGAAGGAATGGGCGTAGCATTGTTGTACTCCTCTCCGTACCATCCCGAGGGAAATTCTGTTGTGGAGAGGAAAAACCGAGGCTTAAAGCAATCTTTAACAGCTAGGGTATTAGGCAAGGGCGGTAGATGGGTCGATCACCTTTATGGGGTACAGCGTGCGCTCAATAATCAGCCAAGAAGCTCTCTAGGAGGTGTCACTCCTTACGAGGTCCTATTTGGGACAAGAATGTGGGGAACCTGATCTTGATTGTGAAGGCGCAGTGGCGGATCAAAAACCATTTGATATCCATGATCGTTTGGCTGTTTTACAGGATCTAAATGAATCCAGGACACAACAAAGTAACATGCTCCAGAAACAGGCCGCCACTGAGGAAGTCAAGGCAGTAACGGCAAGACCTATCTGGATCCCATAAATCAGGGATCTGGTCAGAGAGAAGATTGCTGACAAGAAAGAATTTGGGCCATCCTACAGAAAGCCTGTACCGGTCCTAGCAATCCAAGGCACAAGAACAGTACTGTTGCCGCCTCTTGCCGGGAAAAAGGTGAAAAGATTTGTCTCAATTGACTTAATCTAACCACACTATGTGGCCGATACTAAACAGTAGGCCTCGTGGACTCCACAGTAGCAGATGCCCTCCTCTTACTACAATCCAAGAAGTTCAAACAGAAAGACTCATCACGTTTGAAGAGCCACCTGTACGGAATGAAGGACTAAGCAACAATGCTATGGAACTTGTTCCACTTCAACAAGAAATTCAACTTCAAAATGAAAATCAACTTACCAACCAAGTTGCAATCAGACCTACTACAAACATCTACGTCAATATGCCTCGACAAGAGAACACAGCGATTTCAACAAATCCTGATGCAATTCCAATAATTGATCGAACTGCTTCTGGCTATTTCATGAACTTTAATACGTTTTCACTGGACCCAAGTGAGCCGGAAACGACGCCAGCCAAAAAATCACTCCAACAGAAACTCAATGACTTTTTGCACTTTTTTTAGAAAGACTTACCTGGTGCCACCTTGGATAGAACCATGGTATATCACGGGGATTTTATTTTTCATTTTCTGGATAGGTTTAATTATAACTTTTAGTATGCTTATTAATGGACGATACCTCCAACCAAGCTCTACAGCCCAAAGAGTCAATTTGATTTTAAAACCACACCAGTCTTCACATCGTGAACCAAGAGACTTATCTTCAGTGAACATCACAGCGTTCCTATACCGGACGGTATAGTATGGGACAAAATTGATTATGATGTATTAGGTCCGACTGAACTTTTAAAGCTAAAACATGTATTTAAAATTTCTTTAAGTGATATCATTACCTCCAGTGCATAGTCTGATGATTGGGACACTGAAACTGTAAATGCTATGATGTCTGATTTAGAAAAAACTGCTGCATTTCCGAACAATGAAACGTTAGAAGGTACTTCAGACTATGACACATTGTACTGTTACCAACATTTTGGTGATCATTTCTTACACAAGTCTATAACACCTAGAAATGTATTTGAGTACCACCAGTGGGAACACTGCCCAACACCTCCAAAAGGTAGTTCACAAGCATTTGCACAGAAATTCACATACTTCTCAGGGTTTAACACATCCGACCCGAAGTCATTTTATTATAAAGTGGCAAAAATTTCAGCTCAGAAAATTATGTTGACAAACACCAAACATATTTACTCTGCTGTTGTATTCCTCTTAGGATGTCCGTATATAGGTTTTCCTGTATCATGTCCTAATATAGGCACAATTCGCCCTGCCCTTATATAGGCATAAAATCCCAGTCCTTATTTAGGCATTAAACCGTGCACTCCAAATACAGGCATGGTCTCCGACATCCGTCCACCCTAACGTCACAACGAGTTCTTGAAGAACAGACCCTTAGGCTTCGGGAGTTTCCCTAGCACAGGACTATTGATTTCTTCAAGGACTCATCTATTATGCATGAACCGTTATACCTTAGGGGTTCATTCATGACGTCTTCCGCTGTCCGATTCACGTCAATGCTAACATTCTGAGGTACCTCTCAGGTATAAATATACCTTCCCTAGCCCTTGTAAACTAGAGGAGACCTCGACTTCAGAGGAGCCCATTTCCCGGCCTGACGCACTGAGAAGACGCTGTCATCCCTGCACGCAGAGAGTCCACCTTCCAGTGATCTGACTTCCCTTGCGGGGTGTTGGAGTTCGAGTCTGGCAAGAGATTCCTACCTCTCTCATTCTTAAGGTATGGAGCTGACTAGAACCTAGAGGGACTCTTGGCATACTAGGCATACTAGGCGTAACATACTCTTAGTATACCATAGTAAGGAATACTTCACCTACTTCATACCTCTCCCTACACCTAGGTTAGGTTAGGTACATTGGGGTAGAACTAGCTTAGAAACGCATCGTATGAGTACTCGCATTTTTTAATCTGTTATTTATGTAAATGAATATCTGCTAAAGATCATGCTAGCGCAGTATTATTTATTTCTACTGCTTACGCTGTACATTATTTATCTTGCATACTGTCTTGTGATCGTAACTGCACACATTACTTACACAAGAAACAAGACTGTTCAATAAACCTTTTATTGAAACGCCTGTCTATTCTTTCTGTGTAACTTTGAGGAAAACTAAGTATGCACGAGTGAGCTGAGTGAAACGGTTATCTATTGTTTCCACGACTCTGGGACACGTTCTGATTCTAAAGGGAAACAAAGTGGTCATGTTTTGCGGCTGCCAGAAACTACTCCCTTCTTGTTTGTCAAGGAGTTTCTAGTGGCCTCTGAGCTAGCTGGCACAAGTAATTAAGTTTAATATACTCGATAGGGACATACCGACCTCAGTCCTATGTCAAGCCTATAGGGTATATTATTCCAATGCGCAGAGCCTATTAGGGAAATAGGAGCTACACTACATGGCGCCCAACGTGGGGCAAGGTGGTAATTTAACGTTAGATACTGAGTAACTCAGCTGTGCTTTTTCTTCAGAGACCCCTACCCATATACTCCAAAAGACGTCTGGAGTGGGCAGGGTTAAGTATCCACCACGGCTACATAGGAAACACCCTATATATTAGCTGTTTTTTTGCTCAACGTTGAAGGATACAGTGTTCCAAAATATTGTGCACCTTATCTTTGTTTCCTTGAAACTTGTTCTACATTTTTCAAAAAACAAATGTCCATACACGGGGAGGATGCCACCGGAAACGGTGGAGCTGCGGCTGATCCAGCCCAAGCAGCAGTTTTTAACATTACAGGTTTAATTGAAACCGAGGAGGGTGTTTTAAACATCCCTCCAAACTTAAGAGGAGCCATCACTCTAAAACTCATAAAACACGGCCTACCACCAAAAGGCGGTAGAGCAGTTTTCGTGATAGAGGCATACGAATCCTTTCAGACAGAGGTATTCTATTCATGGGGAATATTTCCTGAATCAAATCCAGTAACACACATGTTTCACTTCTACAAAGAAGATGATCCACCAGAGGAATATATTCCTTTCGAGGATATTGAAATTCCACTAACATACCAGGAGCATCAGCTCTGGTTTAAAGGCGCCCTAAAACATCACAAAAACATTACCAGGCTCGGTCCACTAGGTAGACCAGGAGCAACATGGCCGATTCTAGCCGGCTACACACCTCATCCCGAACTGGATATAATGTCAGATGAGGAGTTACTTACTCAACTTACAGAGTTAATAAAAATCTACAGACAATTGGTCCAATATGTCATGCGGACTTTCACAGTCCAACTACCATTAACCATTCCAAATCAAACTCCCCAACAGGGGAATACACTAAAAATTACACCACAGACTCTATACGCAGTCAGGGGTAAAAAAATGCCCACAAAACGTGAGCAAATTCCATTCTGGATAGCTCAAAAAATTACTGAAATCGAAGCAGTATTTCCAAATACTAGCCCATATGAGAAACACAGAATCCTAACAATCAGTTTACCAATGGGGATCACACCACAACTGGAAGACTGCACCACTTGGGGCTCAGTCTTTGCTGCCATCTATACTAAAACACATGGTATTCCATCAATTGCGGTAATACCTGATGTCCTGAAACAAATTCAAAATGAATACGGGGCAGAGCCTGCTCTGAATTTAGGTATGAAATTACTGAAGAATTTCGACCAGGTCTCAACAATAATATTATCTAATATTAAAGGGGAGGCAGCAGCAGTGGCGATCCGCCAACGATTAAGGGAATTCGATGTTACAGAACACCAGACTGAGCTACCCAGAATAATTGAACAATCTTATGCAGAATTAGGCAGAGATAGTTTGGGTGGAAGACCAGTGAAACCAAAACTATCTGAAAGTCCTGAGAAGGACTCTATTAAACAAACTCCTACATCTTCTAAAAAGAAGTGGGAGACTAATAAACAAAATTCAAACGAGAAACGTTCTAAATCCTGAGGTAGGTCTCCTCAAGGAGCCTCTGAAAGGAGGTATAACCTCAGGAATAGGGATAATTTGAGAAAACCTAACATGTATCAAGATACTGATACACGTTCCTCTCGTACCTTTCAGATCTCGTCACGGACTATGGAAAGAAGAGGACGATCAGAAAATAGAGAAGAACGCGTGAAATCCAAAGAAGATAAACACGCTCCAAAAAATAAAACAAAACCTCAATTCTCCAAAAAGAAAGTAGCAGGTCTAAAGATCAGACATACCGAGAATACTGAGAACACAACTCAAGAACGGAGAATGGGCTCAGACAATGCTGGACAGTGCAGCAGAAGTCACAATAGTTCGCCAGAACCTGAAGGAACTTCTGGAGATAGTGGACTTGAATGAGTACATTACAGTTGAGACTGTAGACACCAGGGTTAGTACTCCACAAAGGTTATATGAAATAACACTCCGAATGGAGGGAGACATACCTAGACAGGTGAAAGCACTTTTTTGGGAAAAACTTTCAAGGGGCTATGACATACTTCTAGCAGAAAAAGACTGGCCACCACAATTTGTCAGGGAGTGCCCACATGGCGAGGACATTATTATGCCGGCCTTCTCCAACCATATTCCAATTCATCTAAAATATACTTATGCCAGGAAATAGGCAGTAGCCCAGGTCCCAGCATTATATAAAAATCATGTAGGATGGGATGAGGACTCACCTCACCATAAAATACATCTGAAACATGAACCAACTGCACAAAGGCAGTACCCAATAAAGCAAGAAGCTAAAAAACAGGTCAGGGAGATCTTAGATCAACTTGAATACCAAGGGGTGATTGAAACATGCACCTCCTCAATGAACAATCCTTTGTTTCCTGTCTCCAAACCAGACAACACCTATCGTCTAGTTTTGGATTACAGACACTTAAACACTTGTTGTAAAACATTTGCAGTGCAAAATGCACATAGCACAGCATTAATGAATAACATTGTGCGTAAAAATATAAAACCACATTAGACATCTCAAATGGTTTCTTTTGTCAAAACATAGCACCTGAAAGCAGGTACTTAACTGCATTCTCCATAATGGGGACCCAGCGTCAATTTTGTCGACTCCCACAAGGGTTCAAGAACAGCCCGGGGTTATTCTCAGCGAGAGTAACAGAGTTACTACAAATCTATGACAATGAGGCATTGTCCTATGTCGATGACATATATCTGACGGACGATGACCTGGACAAACACTTGAACAGGGTATGCACCATTATACTGGGCTTTGCCTCTGAGGGCTACAAGTTCAACTTTAAAAAGTCCCGAATTGCCCATCTCAATGTCCTATTTCTAGGATATGAGCTTTCAAGTGAAGGCAAGAGCCTGGCAGCTAACTTTTTAGAAAAGTGTGCGCTGCTCCAACCTCCAAAAACGCTAAAAACTTACAATCCATCCTGGGTTTCCTAAATTTTGGAAGAACATACATTCTAAATTACGCAGAAAGGGTTAAACCTCTCTACACATTAATCAAACCTGATTTTTCAATCAAGAATTGGACACAAGAACACACCGAAATCTTGCGTTCACTACAGGCTAACATGTTAGCAACAAATCACTTACAAACACGCGTAAGTCAACGCAATTTGGTGATCCGAATAATTTCGGGTCAATGCGGATTTACCTACTTAACCTTCAATGAGGGTGAGAAAATACCAATCGCATACAAATCCCATTTGTACACACAAGCGGAAATGCGCTTCAGTTCAACTGAAAAAATTCTGACAGCAGTTCAAACCGCTGTAGCAAAAGAAAGAGCCTTAGCCCAAGGGAAACGCATTATTATCGTAACCCCAGGACCTGCTTTAGAAGCGGTTACAAAAGCAAGCATTCCAAATGCTAAAGCATTGCATCCAAGATGGATACAATGGGTTAATTCTCTTGCTGCAACAGATGTTGAATATGTTTTTGATCCAGATTTGAAAACACAAGCATTCCTGCAGTATGAACATGAATGTCCCCTGCCTACTGAAATTCTGCCTCTCGATCAGTACGAATTCATAATTTACACTGATGGATCCGCACAACCCGCAATAGGGGGTAAGCAAGCTTACAGTGCAGCGTGTGCAATCGTTAAAGGTCGCATGCGAGATGGCATCTTCAGACCTATGGTCACAAAAATGCAGTCTCTAGGAGATTGTACAGCTCAGCGAGCTGAACTACAAGCATTCAAACTGGCACTTGAAAGTACAGATCGAGAATTCCCCACACTAATCGTGTGCGATTCCTTTTACTGTGTTCAGTCGTATAATGAATATATACAAAACTGGCTTGAAAATGGTTTCAAAGATGCGAAAGGTGGCACAATAAAGCACAAATTGCTTTGGGAACAAGTAGTTCAGTTGAAAAACGAACTACCAAAGGCTCACGTGATCCACACACTGAGTCATCAACGTGATGCCGTTCACGTTGCAGGAATTCATTGGCTGACGAAGCCGCAAAGGGGCTGTGCAAACGGCTTCCGTAGCTGCGATCACTCGTTCAAAAACAAAAATAGACGGTGAGATAATGTTGGCTGTCAATGCATCAAGCAAAGGCAGCAGTGCAGCGTTACCAAAAAAGTTTCCACTCAAGTACTCTTATGTAATTGATGCAAACAACGTTCCTTTTGCTCGAATCCCTGGAGTGGGGGATAGGGTAATACCAAACATGGAACGTAGAGCAGCCTTGATTTATGAAACACATTTGGGGGAGGGTCTGTCACACCAAGGGATCTCTAAAACTATCTTGACGTTAAAAGAGATGTAGGCCTGGAATGAATACAGAAATTCACATATTTGTCAACAATTGCTTAGACTGTAAATTACAGCGAGAGAGCCATTAGACACCATGCTGCGAATGCGGCAGCCCAGTACAGACCCCACTATTAGACAGCATTCGACTATCTACGCGCCTGCGTCCTACTGGACAAAGGCATTCCCGCAAATACTGAATCTAGGTTCCTATGGTTATGGCCTCAGCGCTCAGCTGACGCTCGAACTGTTATAAAAGATTTGCGATTCTTTATCGGCATATACGCAATAGGCACACTACATTCTGACCAGGGTCCTGCGTTCAGCTCTAGGGCTTACAAAGAGGCCATGGCCAGTCTGGGCGTTGCATTGCGGTACTCCTCTCCATTCCATCCTGAGGGAAATTCGGTTGTGGAAAGGAAAAACCGGGACATAAAGCAGTCTATAACAGCTAGAGTATTAGGTTCGGGTGACAGGTGGGTCAAACACCTTAGTGGAGTTCAACGTGCACTTAACAACCTGCCAAGAAGTTCTCTAGGGGGGGTCACTCCATATGAGGTCCTATTTGGGACAAGAATGTGGGTACCAGACTTAGAAAACGTAGGCACAGTGGTGGAAAATAAACCCTTTGATATCAAAGATCGTTTGGCTGTTTTACAGGACTTAAACAAATTAAGAACCAAACAAAGCAACGTATTCCTACAGTCAACCACCACTGGGGATTAACCGGCTGTCCCAGCAAGGCCTGTCTGGATTCCAAAAGTTGGGGATCTAGTCAGGGAAAAATTGCGGACAAGAAGGAATTTGGACCTTCTTACAGACAACCAGTACCTGTCCTAGCAGTTCAAGGAACAAGAACAGTACTACTGCCGCCCCTTGCTGGAAGAAAGGAGAAAAGATTTGTGTCCATCGACCTCATCAAACCACAGTATGTGGCCAATACTAAATAGTAGGCCTCGTGGACTCCGACCTAGTAGCAAACGCACTCCTCTCGCTACTATCCAAGAGGTTCATACTGAAAGACTGATAACAATCGAGAATTCAGCAGAAACAGATGAAGGACTAAGCAACAATGCTATGGAAATCATCCCTCTTGAAGAACAAGTAACAGTTCGTCCAAATACACCTGTCTACACCAATGTGGCACGTGATGAACTGGTTCCAGTGATTTCTACAAATCCTGATGCAATTCCAACAATTGACAGAACTGCTTCTGGCTATTTCATTAACTTTGATATGTTCTCAGAAGATCCGAGTGAACCTGAAACGACGCCAGTGTCATTGAAATTCAAGCAGCAAGTACAAGACTTTCTTCATTTTGTGAAAAAGACTTATTTGGTTTCTCCATGGATTGAACTCTGGATTATATCTGGACTTTTTGTTTTCCTGCTCTGGCTAGCTTTGGTAACAACTGTAAGCGTGCTTATAAGTGGCAGATACATCCATGTGAACACTGAAGGAAAAGACGTAAACGTACTTTTGAAACCTCATAAATCCTCCCATCGTGAAGCAAGAGACTTGTCATCAGTGAACATCACAGCTGTTCCTATACACGATGGTATAGTGTGGGACAAAACAGATTTTGATATATTCGGTCCAACGGAAGAATTGAACATTCCACATTTGTTTAAAATTTCATTAAGTGATCTAATCACATCCAGTACCTATTCTGATGATTGGGACTTTGAGACTGTGACTGACATTATGTTTGACCTAGAAAAATCTGCTGCCTTTTCTAAAAATGAATATTTAGAGGGTTCATCAGACTATGATCAACTGTATTGTTATAACCACTATGGTCATCATTATTTGCATAAATCTGCATATCCAAGAAATGTGTTTATGTTTAACCAATGGGAACTTTGTCCTACACCATCTAAAAGTAGTTCAAAAACATTTGCCAGTAAATTTCCATATTTTTCAGGTTACAATACATCTGATCCAGAAATGTTTTACTATAAAAATGTAAACAAAACAGGACTGAAAATTATGTTAACAAATACAAAACAGATTTATTCTGCAATATTTAATGCCCAAGTGTCTAGACAGGGTTTCGACTTTTGGAAAGACACAATAGACACAAAAACGTTGTGGGGTACTAAAGAATGGCAAGTACAGGGGATAGAAGCTTTATTTAGAGCCTGCATCATCCCTGAACAAATAATGCTTTTGAATGAAACTATCCAACAAACATCTTGTCTTGGATTAGCCAAGATCAAAGAGATGAACACACCTTCTGTACCAACTCCTGCAAAAAATAATGAAACACAGGCAGTGGTGACAGTTGAGAATATACTACAACTCAACAGATCTAATCCTGATTGGAAAAAATGGTTGATCTGGCCCACAGACACGAATAACTGTCAGGAAAGATTCCTGAATAAAACTCAGGGCTTTACTATTCATAGGCCAGACCCAAGATACGTCCAAAGACAACATCCGGGGGTAGTAACAACATACAGTGTAGGTAAATTATGCCTCGATTGGCTGCATACATCTACACTACAGGATGTGAAACAACACTTATCCTTACTTACAAAAGACGCAGATCTTAGGGATTTCTTGCTTGGACCAAGAAAACCGCGTCAAAAACGTTTCATATATGCCGGCATTTATGCTGCTTATAATGAAGCTTGGAAGGTGTCATAGATAGAGGTCGCAGAACGAATACGTGAACTTGATCGTATTAATTTAGAGAAAACACTCTCTGTGGTCGACAATGGGTTAACAACTTTGTCCTCCAGAATATATTCGTTGGATAGCATTGTATCCTCTGCTATCGACATACTAGAACAAGATTTGGCGATGTTACAACAAGGCCAATCTCAAATACGTTCTATTATGTTATTAAGCTGGACGCTGCAATCATTGCGAGCGGGCTATGTGCCTTGGCGTTTCATCAACACAACGGCTCTGTTTGCAGAATACAATCTAACTGATAAACAGATCGAAATGGCACAAAGAGGAGCAAAGTATACAGTGCTGAGCATTGAAAAACTGGAAAAATTACCATTCACAGTGGCAGAAAAACCAGCTACAGAATGGCTTATTCATGGCAAAATTACACTACCTGTGACTACTTTTCAGTTTCAGTATTGCCTCAGACAAATGCAAGCAGGCAAATATGAAAGGTTGGGTAAGGAATACATTAAGACATCTTGGGCTTTGCCGTATACATATAGATGTTGGAGCGGGGATCGTGAAGTGTTTTTAAGCGGTAAAAACTGTAAACGTGCACTAAGCGGTTCATTTATATGTCAGGACATTTCCTTGCACGGAGCTTGTAATGGTTCTGTGGCAAATTTGTCTTGCCATCAGCAGGGTACACCAGCTGCTGTGATTAATCCAACGTTCGGGCAACTTTCTAATGGGAGTTACCTCATGTTGAATGATCAGAATTGCTGTGGCATGCTGCCAGGTATCCCATATCTAGTAACGGTCAACTCCAGGGTCACTTGCTGTATGCAAGTTTTGTTTGCCCCAATAGACACAGTCAGGGAGTCGCCTCTATGGCCTTCGCTGAACGTCTCTTTTATAAGATTTGATACTTTAAGCAGAATGAAAGCCATGCTTTTACAACAAACAGTGCCTCTGACCTCGGCCAAAGAAACCTATGATCTGCAAATTGCAAGGACTTCGGCTGAGATACAGACTTTAATACGTACAAACTGCCCTATACATTTCGTGGAAATGATAGGACGAATTTTCAACATGTCTGATACAACAGGAATTGTACATGTATTTAAGGGCATCTGCTCGGGTCTGTTAGCACCTTTCCAGGCAATACTCGGAATCATCCCGAACTTTGCACATTCGGTGTTTGGTGGCATACCATTAATTCTAGCACTTGTTGCCGGAATTCTATTTCTCTTCCTGCTATGGCCAGCCAATTCGCCGACATCACTCCGAGCGATATGGAGAAAGCTCTCCTTGAATGAAAGTGCCCTGAGCAAATAGTACAGCTTTTGGGCATAAATCATCTACGGGACCTTAATACCACATGGTTCCTGTCCTTTAGACCAATCTGGCAAGATTGCATCTTACCTGTTCTACGATGCCTGCTATGCGGTGTAGAATGCGTGTTGGACACATGTCTAACATTTCCATCGGATGCGCCAACGGACGTCGATACTCTGCTGGACCAGATAACGGCCCATGCTATGTGTTGTCCCCAGCAGCTTCCTATCCTGATGACAGCATTCATTGAGATCTCACAGACGCTTCCGGCAGCTGCTGAGGTACGAGAAAGAACTACAGGCACACAGGTAACAACGGACGCGAACATTGCGACAATTGAAAGCAATGCTTCACATCTCTGTGCGATTAACCTGCTTCACGAGGTGTTCCAACTCACACCAACTACAGTGGATGATGTTTTGTCTATAGAAATAGATGATCTAATGTTTACACCAGACCCGTAAACTGACTCTGATTCAGCATACAGTGTTCCAGAAATACAGCAACAATTTGGCCTTCATTTTTCAAAAACTTGGAACTCTACCAAAATTGAACTTTTTCCCATTTTTCGAACGAAAATGGTACTTCAATCTGCTTAAAGTAGAACTAGCCTTATAGTACAGACTTGGCGGTCCTTCCACAGACATTTAGTCATCTTATGTGTCTAAAAACAGTTCATTTAATTTTCCTGACATGAAATGACTTTGATTTATGAACAACTTATCGATCATTTTCCGTCACTTGTAAATATTACTGCTTAGTTCATTCCAATTGCATTTATTTTCGAACTTTATGCCTGAAATGATAAGCAATGCTTCGAATGTACAGTAGCTTTTTGCATTCTAATATGTTTTTTTTAAATGCCTTTTTTAAATGGTTTTATGAAATATTTTAGAAATATGCGGTACTCCATTTTTATGTTTAGCATTTTTTATGTTTAGCATTTATGTATTATCGTATACACGAAAGTGGAGTGGGTGTTGTATTCCTCTTAGGGTGTCCATAACGGGCTTTCCAATATCATGTCCTTATATAGGCACAATTCGCCCTGCCCTTATATAGGCATAGAATCCCAGGCCTTATTTAGGCATTAAACCGTGCACTCCAAATACAGGCATGGTCTCTGACATCCGTCCACCCTAACGTCACAACGAGTTCATGAAGAACAGACCCTTAGGCTGCGGGAGTTTCCCTAGCCCAGGACTATTGATTTCTTCAAGGCCTCATCTATTATGCATGAACCATTATTCCTTAGGGGTTCATCCATGACGTCTTTCGCTACCCAATTCACGTCAATGCTAACATTCCTAAGGTACTCTCAGGTATAAATATACCTTCCCTAGCCCCTGTAAACCAGAGGAGACCTCGACTTCAGAGGAGCCCGTATCCCGGCCTGACGCACTGAGAAGACGCTGCCATTCCCTGCATGCAGAGAGCCCAGCTTCCAGTGATCTGACTTCCCTTGCGGGGTGTTGGAGTTCGAGTCTGGCAAAGAGATTCCAACCTCTCTCATTCTTCAGGTATGGAGCTGATAAGAACCTAGAGGGACTCTTGGCATACTAGGCATACTAGACTTAACATACTCTTAGTATACCATAGTAAGGAATACTTCACCTACTTCATACCTTGTCCTACACCTAGGTTAGGTTAGGTACATTGGGGTAGAACTAGCTTAGCACCGCATCGTATGAGTACTCGCATTTTTAGTCTGTGTTATTTATGTAACAGCATATGTACTGAAAGATAATGCTATCGCAGTATTATTTATTTCTACTGCTCACCCTGTACATTATTTATCTCGCATACTGTCTTGTGATCGTAACAGCACATTATACTTACACCAGAAACAAGACTGTTCAATAAATCTTTTATTGAAAACGCCCGTCTATTATTTCTGTGTAACTCTGAGGAAAACTAAGCATGCACGATTGAGCTGAGTGAAATAGTTATCTAGTGTTTCCACGACTCTGGGACACGTTCTGATTCTAAAAGGGAAACATATTGGTCATGTTTTGCGGCTGCCAGAAACTACTCCCTTCTTGTTGTCAAGGAGTTTCTAGTGGCCTCTGAGCTAGCTGGCACAAGTAATTAAGTTTAATATACTCGATATGGACATACCGACCTTAGTCCTATGTCAAACCTATAGGATATATTATTCCAATGCGCAGAGCCTATTAGGGAAATAGGAGCTACACTACACCCTCATGAGCATCAGGACGCATGTGACGCCAAACATCGTACAGAGAGTTCTCAGAGAGGATGGATGATAACAGGGAAGCAGCGCGCGGATGTGATGCATGGGGGCCGGAGCTGTCAAGGACAGTGGATAATGTAACATTAAAGTCACCCCCCCAGAGGAGCACAGCGGGGCCAAAGGAGGAGATGTGTTGCCAAACCTGCGTAAAAAAGTCCGGGTCGTCATTGTTAGGGCCATAGATTGCAGCAATCGTCAAGGGTTGGGCTTGGAGGGAGCAGTGGAGAATAACAAAACGCCTTGCGGGGTCAGTGATTGCGCGGCAGGTTTGCCAAGGGAGTCCCCTACGTATAAGGATAGAGACCCCATGAGAATAGTTGGAATAAAAAGAGGAGTGAGATTCTCCCCAGTGCCGGGAGTGGAGTCTAGCAGCAGAGGCAGGGAGCAAGTGAGTTTCTTGTAGCAGACAGATGTCCACCTTGTGCCGGAGGAGATGCGCATGAACTAGTCGAGCCTTGCGGTGGTCGTTTAGACCACGGAATTCCATGTCCAGAAAATAGTGTCTGTCATATCGTCATAGTGTGAGGGGTAGTCATGCGGAGTGTGGTATGTCTGGCCAGGGCCCTCGTGCAGGTGCGTAAGACTGTGGTATCCAACCGTGAGGACGAAAAGCAGTGCAACATCAAAGGGGAAGGGAAAGGACGACCCCAAACTGGGCGCGACAGATAACAGGGCTGCAAGGGGGAGCCACAAGCATAAAGCCCAGAAGGTATGATGCTGATGAGTGTCGTGCCTAGGAACCAAATCTTGAGGAAGGGCGCATAGTAGTGTGGCATGCCATAACAGAGCAAGTGCAGCTTGATGTAATAATGCAAACTGAAGAAAAAAGCAATACATAGTGACAAAAACAAACACGCCTCGGAAGGAGGCAGCAAATCCCAGAAAACCACCACCCACCCCCCACCCACACCAACCCCCAAACAGGCTGAGAAACCGCCCGCACCCACCCCAGGGACCCACAACTAGGAAGGGAAAAGTCAATATCCAAAATGGGAATCATCCCGTGAAGGCATGGCGTCGCCCAGCGTACACCCCTGCCGTAAAGACAGGGTGGCCAAGCTTGTAGCAATAGCAGACACCTAGGGAAAGATTACATATAAACAGTAGCAGTAGGCCCAGAACACAAATTTGACATTGATAGGCCCAGGGGGCTGCAGAAGCTCGAGGGGCTAACTAGGAGCCGGAACAGTGGCCACATGGTATACAATAGCAAACATATAAGAGAGGACAGCAATTCAGTCATTGTCACTGAGGTTATCGGCCGCGGCGGCCTGGGAACCG
Source organism: Calotriton arnoldi (assembly GCA_963921515.1). NCBI lineage: Eukaryota > Metazoa > Chordata > Amphibia > Caudata > Salamandridae > Calotriton > Calotriton arnoldi. The sequence goes on along the minus strand of CAWUFW010005005.1, from coordinate 714,229 downwards.
GCGGGTGAAGAACGATGCGATCGATCCAACTTCTTGGCAAAGGCCAGAGCCTCCTTTGGGTCAGGAAAGATGTGTAGTTTAGAGCCCTGCCGGACCCGCAGTTTGGCAGGATATGCCAGAGAGTAGGGGATCTCATGTTTTTGCAGGATCCGCTTCGCCGGAAGGAACTCACGGCGAGCCGCCTGGACCGCGGCGGTGTAGTCAGGGTAGAATGACAGGGAGTTTCCCTGGTGTCGGATTTCGCCCCTCTCCCTGGCAGCTCGGAGTATGGCGTCGCGATCCCTGAAGTTCAGGATTTTACTAATGATCGGGCGAGCCGGTAGACCCGGGCTTGGACGGGGGCCGAGGGAGCGGTGCGCCCGCTCGACAATAAAGACAGAAGAAAGGATGTCGCCGAAAAGGTCCCTGATGAGCTGCTCGACAAAGTCCTCCATTCGAGCAATATTGGTGGATTCAGGTACTCCAGTAATGCGGAGGTTGCTCCTCCGGGAGCGTGCCTCCAAATCCTCATTTTTATTTCGGATGAGATCAAGCACCTTATCCAACTGGAGCAGTTTTTGGCGGTCTTGAGTGGCAGCGTCCTCGGCATCAGAGACCCTGGATTCAACGTGGAGAAGACTGGCGTCGTGGGAATCAACTCTGGCCTTAACTGTATCCAGTCGGGCTGATAGCTGGTCCAATTGTGCCGCTATGCCCGTGACCGTGGATTTGACGTCCAACATAATTGCCTTGAGGTCATCCTCGCGTGTTGGGGCCGCCTCCTGTAAGGTAGCGGGGTCCCCCGCATCAGAGATTACACCCTCCTGGCGCGTGGGGCGGCGCTGGTCGAAGGCAATCTTCGGCTGTTTTGGGTCGGTTCTCCCCATGGCTAACAGCAGCGGGGGTATGGCTCAGTCGAGCAACAGAAGGGAGGCAGCAGCGCTGGTGGAAGACAACCGCCACCCCAGGGGGACCCGAGGCGGGCCGCAGCAGGCGAGATCAAAGGTGGAGGCCAGTGATCAAAGGAGATGTCCCGTATGGCGAGCAAGCAGGAGGGGGCAAGGTTAGGCTCCAGTCAGGTGAGGCAACACTGGCGGCGCCCCCAGGAAAGACGGTCAAGGCAGGTGAACGTCAGGCCCAGGAGACCAACGGGGGGTGGCAAAATGAGAAATGAGGTAAGGCCTTCAGCCTGGCAGCATGGCAGAAACGTGGAGGCAGGCGCCGCAGTTGCTGCAAATGGACTCCAAGGCCGCAGCGCCCACGGGGCCAAAGCGGGTGCCCAACAAGCCCAGAGGATCCAACTGAGGATGTTAAGGCAGGGGGTGCGATGAGGAAAGTAAGGCACACCGGGGAAGCGTGGAGGCACCAGGTGCAAGGGCCGCCCAGCGCGACCAAGTCCCAGAAGATGGTCGTCCAAGGAGCAGGCGGTGTGGGGGTAGGCACAACCGAGGGGGGCTGGAGCGGCGGGGAGATGTGGGGGGGCAGGCAGCCTCCGGCGCAGGGCCAACGTGGTGGACAAACTGGCTAGGGAGAGGCCAGGAAGACCACGCAGCAGCGATGGGCAGAGAGGCCCCGCGACAAGACCCGCACACCCCCAACCCCGCCGCGTGACCCCCGCAGGGTGGCCCGCGCCCCGGGCACTGAGTTGTAGCTTGCAGGCGGGTACAGCAGGCAGCCGGGAGAACGTGAGGATCAGGGCGGCATGTGTTCCAGCGCAGAGGGGCCCAAGGCTGGAGGCCCACAGGGCACGGCCCCCTCTCAGCTCAGCGAGACGGGAGCCGCAGCTAGGGAGGATCCAGGGGCGTGCGGCACGACAAGGTTAAGACCGCGCAGGCCGGGGCCGTTCCAGGGAGGCAAAGCAGGCCGCAGGACTCAGACGGCCGAGGAGCGGCGGAGAGCGTCAGGCAGCCGCAGGCTGGGTGCAGGGACTGAGCTGGGGGTCCCGCCAGCAGAAGGCCTCACACAGCGGGGAGTCACGGGGGGCGCGCCGCCCCCGTCGCCAGGCCCAGGGACCAAGGGAACCCAGCAGCGAGCGCCAAGGAGTGAGGGAATGGCGCTCGCGCCGCAGATAGGCCCGGGCCGGACGGTGCGGCTCACGCGCCCCCAGTCCCACCGCAGAAGGCCCCAACGGCAGAGACACTCACCGGCCACAGCAGGTACGGAGCCCACGGAGTCCACAGGCCGGCCGCCCAGGCAAGGAAGTCTGCAGCAGTTGAGGAGCAAGTGGGCTGGGCCTCTTCAGTGGCGTGGCACGGGCCCGATGCGGACAATCAGGCGGCACAGCACGGCTCCGTCGCGGCCCAGGAGGTCAATAATGGCAGCAGCGGGTGCCCTGGGACGAGGTGAGTGCGGGCAGCGGGAAGCTGGGTCACTACGTCGCGGGTGTCTGCAGGATTATTTCGGATGATAGGCTTGGCCGGCAGAGCCCACTTAAAGTGCGGCCATCTTGCAGCCGGCTAAGCCACACCTCCAGCCACAAGATCTTTTGTCACCATGGTGACACTTGCTCCTGTGTCCCTGAATGCCAAGGCCTCCTTTCCATTGATTATAGGCTGTTGTCTGTATTTGCCCAGATTTCTGGGGCTTACAAATAGGGAGGCCATATCCATGCCTCCATCACAGACCAACATAGCCTGAGTTGGAACTCTGACTAGGCCAGAGTCCATCTCAGATCCCAGGGTTAACCCTACTACACCCTTATTTGGAACACCACCACTTGGAGCTGAACTAGGGGGAACAGTTGCCTTAGGGGCAGTGGTGGTTGGAGTTGAGTCCTTGGACTTGTTACAGTCACTTGTCCAATGGGTCTTCTGTTTACAGATTTGACACCATGGCTTCTTCTTGCCTTTTCCCTTGTTGGATTGTGACTCCCCACCAGATGCAGATTTTTGGGGCCCTTGAGAAGACTTCTGGTCTTTACCCTTCTCCCCACCCTTATCAGAGTTTTTAGAATCCTGCTTCTTGGAGTCACCACCTTGGTTCTGAACCTTCTGCCTCACCCTGGTTCTGACCCATTTGTCTGCCTTCTGACCCAATTCTTGGGTACTGATGCAACAGTTGATTTTGACAGTTATTAAGGATCTGCTCTCTCATGATTAAATTATACAATCCTTTGAAATCACACACCTTACTGCCAAGTAACCAGCCTTCCAGAGCCTTAGTAGCACAATCAACAAAGTCAACCCAGTCCTGAGTCTGTGCCTTTTGGGTGTCTCTGAACTTTAACCTGTATTGTTCAGTGGTTAGGCCAAACCCATCAATCAGAGCACTCTTCAGGACTTTGTAATTATCAGCATCCTCCTCTCTAACAGTGAGGAGCTTGTCTCTACCTTTGTCTGCAAAGGAGAGCCACAAGATTGCTGCCCACTGCTCCTGAGGGACCCTCTGTACCTTACAGGCCCTCTCCAGTGCAGTTATCCATTTGTGGATGTCATCCCCACTCTGGTAGGGAGGGACAATCTTGTTCAGGTTCCTATGGTCATGAGTATGTTCTCTACCTCTAGGGACACTGTGGCTGCCACCATGGGACTCGAGTCCCAGCCTCTGAGAAGCTCTCTGAAGCTCCAGGGATTCCCTGTCTAAGGCCAATTGCTCTCTCTTGATCCTGAGCTAAGCTCTCTCAAACTCAAGCAGTTGGCACTTCTTCTCATAAGAGGACTCCCTTTTATGAGAAGAAGTCCTATGAGAAACAGAGCTCCCTACAGATGTACCAGAATGATTGGACTCCAGAGAAGGAGTCCTGGATCTTCTTGGTAAACTGTTAACCCTTCCAGGTGAGGTAAAGAGAGGCCCACTGGGGCCTCCTTCCTCACCTTCAGGAAGGATTGGCTGTTCCAGGTTAGAATCATTTTGATCCTCCTGGCCAGCATCAGATTCTGGGTCATAGTAGTGTTCACTACCTGGCCTTTCCTCTTCTGCTGTCCCACCCACCCTGCCAACCTCATCAGACCCTGGGGTCTTTCTGAGGTCATCTGCAAGCAACAACTTTATGAGATGTTGTGTGGTTGGGCTTTTCCCTGTCTTCAATTTCCTAGAGGCACACATAGCCCTCAATTCTTGGTATGAGACATGGTCATACTTAGTTGGGAGAGGCCCACTGGCTTCTGCCCTTGCAGACATGACTAGTGTGGTGTGGTGTATGCACCTACCTACTCTAGTGGAGCCTACTAAACTCTCTTGAGTTGTAGAAAGGGTGTGCTAAGCCCTTGACACACAACTCTAAGTTCAGTAGAACTTACTGTATTCTAGTCTTGATTTATATGTACCTAAGTACCTTTAGTGGTTTTCAGTTAGTCAATCACTTGAGATTATCTGGTAAAACAATAGCAAGCTTGAATCCCAACCGCTGCACACCAATGTGAGAAGTTGGCCTGGTATATGCTGTCCACTAATTAAAGTGGGCACCTTGCACCAGTCCAAACAACCCTTATTGATGATTAGGTTAAAGACAACCTTTATAGAAAGCTATCCTAGTGGTAGCTGTGGAGAGCAGCCTCCAGGCTAAGTCTTGAAGGAATGTAAAGCAGCTTGTTTTACCAGTATATAACCTCTTGGATGACCAAATGAAAGGAGAACCACACAAGGTATATATAATTATATATGTATTTATTACTAAACACTCTCTACTAACCTCTTTATGAGATTAGAGAACAAGGCACACAATATTACAGTACTAGAACGACAGTAAATAGCACAATACACAGTGGGCTCCAGGGGAGACCAAACCATATATTAAGAAAGTGGTATAACAACCACGACTTGACTAGACACAGTGCCTAGAGCACGTAGAATCGCTGGGACCCCAAGGAACCACCCAAGGTAGTGACACAGGGGACCCACGGAGGACGGGTGCAGTGTGGGAACACAGACGCGAGCTCCGTACAACTATGGGAAAGTCACGGTTGGAAATTTACAGATTAAGGACACTTCGGAGCGGACTTTTTTTAATATGTTTTTGATTCTGATTTAAAAACACAAGCATTCCTGCAATATGAACAAGAATGTCCTCTGCCCACTGAAATTCTGCCTCTCGATCAGTACGAATTCATAATTTACACTGAGGGATCCGCACAACCCGCAACAGGGGGTAAGCAAGCTTACAGTGCAGCATGTGCAATCGTTAAAGGTCGCATGCGAGATGGCATCTTCAGACCTATGGTCACAAAAACTCAATCTCTAGGAGATTGCACAGCTCAGCAAGCTGAACTACAAGCATTCAAACTGGCACTTGAAAGTACAGATCGAGAATTCCCCACACTAATAGTGTGCGATTCCTTTTACTGTGTTCAGTCGTATAATGAATATATACAAAACTGGCTTGAAATAGTTTCAAAGATGCGAAAGGTGGCACAATAAAGCACAAAATGCTTTGGGAACAAGTAGTTCAGTTAAAAAACGAACTACCAAAGACTCACGTGATCCACACACTGAGTCATCAACGTGATGGTGTTCACGTTGCAGGGAATTCATTGGCTGACGAAGCCGCAAGGGGGGCTGTTCAGACGGCTTCCGTAGCTGCGATCACTCGTTCAAAAACAAAAATAGACAGCGAGATAATGTTGGCTGTCAATGCTACAAGCAAAGGCAGTGGTGCAGCGTTACCAAAAAAGATTCCACTCAAGTACTCTTATGTAATTGATGCGAACAACGTTCCTTTTGCTCGAATCCCTGGAGTGGGGGATAGGGTAATTCCAAACAAGGAACGTAGATTAGGACTAATCCTAGCAGCAAACGAAGGGATAGCTTCTGCCCATGCAGGTGTTTCTGCAACAGTATCTTTACTCAAGCAAAGATATTGGTGGCCTGGCATTAGAAAACAAATGAAGAACTATGTTTTAGAATGTGATATATGCCAACAAATGAAAGTCTCCACAGTGAAACGCCCTGCGCAGACACCCCTGTTAATTTCAGACAAACCATTAGCTTGTGTTTACCTGGACCACTGCAGTCCCTTGCAAAGGGACGGTAACTATAAATATATCATGGTTGCAGTGGATTCATGCTCTAGGTTCCTATGGATATGGCCTCAGCGCTCGGCTGACGCTCGAACTGTTATAAAAGATTTGCGAGTCTTTATCGGCACATACGTAATAGGCACGCTACATTCTGACCAGGGCCCTGCGTTTAGCTGTCGGGCTTACAAAGAAGCCATCGCCAGTCTGGGCGTTGCATTGCGGTACTCCTCTCCATTCCATCCTGAGGGAAATTCGGTTGTGGAAAGGAAAAACCGGGACATAAAGCAGTCTTTAACAGCTAGGGTATTAGGTTCGGGTGATGGGTGGGTCAGACATCTTTATGGGGTCCAACGCTCATTAAATAACTTGCCAAGAAGTTCTCTGGGGGGGTCACTCCATATGAGGTCCTATTTGGGACAAGAATGTGGGTACCAGACCTCGATCACGTAGGCACAGTGGTGGAAAATAAACCGTTTGATATCAAAGATCGTTTGGCTGTTTTACAGGAACTCAATGAGTTTAAGATCAAAACAAAGCAACGTATTCCGGCAGCCAACCACCACTGGGGAAAAACCGGCGGTCCCAGCAAGGCCTGTCTGGATTCTAAAAGTTGGGGATCTAGTCTGAGAAAAGATTGCGGACAAGAAGGAATTTGGACCTTCTTACAGACAACCAGTACCTGTCCTAGCAGTTCAAGGAACAAGAACAGTACTTCTGCCGCCCCTTGCTGGAAGAAAGGAGAAAATATTTGTGTCCATCGACCTCATCAAACCACAGTATGTGGCCAATACTAAATAGTAGGCCTCGTGGACTCCGACCTAGTAGCAGACACACTCCTCTCGCTACTATCCAAGAGGTTCAGACTGAAAGACTGATAACAATTGGGACTTCAGCAGTAACAGATGAAGGACTAAGCAACAATGCAATGGAACTCATCCCTCTTGAAAATCAAGTAACAGTTCGTCCAAATACACCTGTCTACACCAATGTAGCAAGTGATCAACTGGTTCCAGCGATTTCTACAAATCCTGATGCAATTCCAACAATTGACAGAACTGCTTCTGGCTATTTCATTAACTTTGATACGTTCTCAGAAGATCCGAGTGAACCTGAAACGACGCCAGCATCATTAAAATTCAAGCAGCAAGTACAAGACTTTCTTCACTTTCTGAAAAAAACGTATCTGGTTTCACCATGGATTGAACTCTGGATTATTTCTGGAATATTTGTTTTCCTGCTTTGGCTAGCTTTGGTTATGACTATGAGCGTGCTTATAAATGGCAGATACATCCATGTGAACACTGAAAGAAAAGATGTGAACTTACTTTTGAAACCTCATAAATCTTCCCATCGTGAAGCAAGAGACTTGTCAACAGTGAACATCACAGCTGTTCCTATACAGGATGGTATAGTGTGGGACAAAACAGATTTTGATATTTTTGGCCCGACGGAACAATTGAACATTCCACATTTGTTTAAAATTTCACTAAGTGATCTCATTTCGTCCAGTACCTATTCTGATGATTGGGACTTTGAGACTGTTAACGACATAATGTTTGACCTAGAAAAATCTGCTGCATTTTCTAAAACTGAATATTTAGAGGGTTCATCAGACTATGAACAGCTGTATTGCTATAACCACTATGGTCATCATTATTTGTATAAATCTGCATACCCTAGAAATGTGTTTATGTTTAACCAATGGGAGCATTGTCCTACACCACCAAAAGGTAGTTCAAAAACATTTGTTAATAAGTTTCCATATTTTTCAGGTTACAATACATCTGATCCAGAAACTTTTTACTGTAAAAATGTAAATAAAACAGGACTGAAAATTAAGTTAACAAATACAAAACAGATTTATTCTGCAGCATTTATTGCCCAACTGTCTATACAGGGTTTCGACTTTTGGAAAGACACAATAGACACAAAAACTGTCTGGGGTACTAAAGATTGGCAAGTGCAGGGGATAGAAGCTTTATTTAGAGCCTGCATCATCCCTGAGCAAATAATGTTTTTGAATGAAACTATCCAACAAACATCTTGTCTTGGTCTAGCCAAGATCAAAGAGATGAAAACACCTTCTGTACCAACACCTGCAAGTGATAATAATACACAGGTAGCGGTTACAGTTGACAAAATACAACTCAACAGATCTAATCCTGATCGGAGAAAATGGTTGATCTGGCCCACAGACACGAACAACTGTCAGGAAAGATTCCTGAATAAAACTCAGGGCTTTACTATTCATAGGCCAGACCCAAGATACGTCCAAAGACAGCATCCGGGGGTAGTAACAACATACAGTGTAGGTAAATTGTGCCTCGATTGGCTGCAGAAATCTACACTACAGGATGTGAAACAACACTTATCCTTACTTAAAGGAGACGCAGACCTTAGGGAATTCTTGCTTGGACCAAGAAAACTGCGTCAAAAACGTTTCATATATGCCGGCATCTATGCTGCTTATAATGAAGCATGGAAAGTGTCACAGATGGAGGCCGCAGAACGAATACGTGAACTTGATCGTATTAATTTAGAGAAAACCCTCTCTGTGGTCGACAATGGGTTAACAACTTTGTCCTCCAGAATATATTCATTGGATGGCAATGTATCCTCTGCTATCGACATACTAGAACAAGATTTGGCAATGTTACAACAAGGCCAATCTCAATTACGTTCTATTGTGTTATTAAGCTGGACGCTGCAATCTTTGCGTGCGGGCTATGTGCCTTGGCGTTTTATCAACACGTCAATTCTGTTTGCAGAATACAATCTAACTGATAAACAGATCGAACTGGCACAAAGAGGAGCAAAGTATACAGTGCTGGGCATTGAAAAACTGGAAAAGTTACCATTCACAGTGGCAGAAAAACCAGCTACAGAATGGCTTATTCATGGCAAAATCACACTACCTGTGACTACTTTTCATTTTCAGTATTGCCTCAAACAAATGCAAGCAGGCAAATATGAAAGGTTGGGTAAGGAATACATTAAGACATCTTGGAATTTACCATATACATATAGATGTTGGAGTGGGGATCGTGAAGTGTTTCTGAGGGGTACACACTGTAAAAATGCACTGAGCGGTTCACTAATATGTCAGGACATTTCTTTACACAGGGCTTGTAATGGTTCTGTGGCAAATTTGTCTTGCCACCAGCAGGGTACACCAGCTGCTGTGATTAATCCGTTTGGACAACTTTCTAATGGGAGTTACCTCATGTTGAATGATCAGAGTTGTTGCGGCATGTTGCCAGGCATCCCATATCTAGTAACGGTCAACTCCAGGGTCACTTGTATTGTTTGCCCCAATAGACACAGTCAGGGAGTCGCCTTTGTGGCCTTCGCTGAACGTCTCTTTTATAAGATTTGATACTTTAAGCAGAATGAAAGCCATGCTTTTGCAACAATCAGTGCCTTTAACCTCGGCCAAAGAAACCTATGATCTACAAGTAGCAAGGACTTCGGCTGAGATACAGACTTTAATACGTACAAATTGCCCTATACATTTCGTGGAAATGATAGGACGTATCTTTAACATGTCTGATACAAGCGGAATTGTACATGTATTTAAGAGCATCTGTTCCGGTCTGTTAGCACCTTTCCAGGCAATACTCGGAATAATCCCAAACTTTGCACATTCGGTGTTTGGTGGCATACCATTAATTCCTGCACTTGTTGCCGGAAATCTATTTCTCTTCCTGCTATTACGCTATGGCCAGCCTATTCGCAGACATCACTCCGAGCGAAATGGAGAAAGCTCTCCTTGAACGAAAGTGCCGTGAGCGAATAGTACAGCTTTTGGGCATGACTCGTCTACGGGACCTTAATACCATGTGGTTCCTGTCATTCAGACCAATCTGGCAAGATTGCATCTTACCTGTCCTACGATGCCTGCTATGCGGTGAAGAATGCGTGTTAGACACCTGTCTAACATTTCCATCAGCAACGCCAACGGATATCGATACTCTGCTGGACCCGATAACGGCCCATGCTCTGTGTTGTCCCCAGAGGCTACCAATCCTGATGACGGCATTCATTGAGATCTCACAGTCGCTTCCGGCTGCTGCTGAGGTACGAGATGGATCTACAGGCACACAGGTAACAACGGACGCGAACATTGCTGCAGCATCCTATGCTGAAAGCGATGCTTCACATCTCTGTGCAATTAATCTACTACACGAGGTGTTCCGAATGTCACCAACTACGGTGGACGATATTTTGTCTACAGAAATAGATGATCTCATGTTTACACCAGACCCGTACACTGACTCTGATTCGGCCCACAGTGTTCCAGAGATGCAGTAACAATTTGGCCTTCATATTTCAAAAACTTGGAACTCTTCCAAAATTAAACTTTTTTCCGTTTTTTCAAATTAAATGGCACAACAATCTGCTTGAAGTAGAACTATTCTTATAGTACGGACTTCGTGGTACTTCCACAGACACTTAGTCATCTTGTTTGTCTAAACAGTTCATTAATTTCCATGACATGAAATGACTTTGATTTTGAACAAACGTATCGATCATTTTTTTTGTCACATGTAAATATTACTGCTTATTTCATTCAAATTGCATTTTATTTTCAAATATATGCCTGAAATGAAAAGCAATGCTTAAAAATGTACAGTACTTTTTTGCATTCTAATAGGTTTTTTGAAATGCCTTTTAAATGGTTTTAAGAAATATTTTAGCAATATGCGGTACTCCATTTTTTGTTTAGCATTTTAAATGTTTAGCATTTATATTCTTATCGTACACACGAAAGTGGAGTGGGTGTTGTATTCCTCTTAGGATGTCCGTATATAGGTTTTCCTGTATCATGTCCTTATATAGGCACAATTCGCCCTGCCCTTATATAGGCATAAAATCCCAGTCCTTATTTAGGCATTAAACCGTGCACTCCAAATACAGGCATGGTCTCCGACATCCGTCCACCCTAACGTCACAACGAGTTCTTGAAGAACAGACCCTTAGGCTTCGGGAGTTTCCCTAGCACAGGACTATTGATTTCTTCAAGGACTCATCTATTATGCATGAACCGTTATACCTTAGGGGTTCATTCATGACGTCTTCCGCTGTCCGATTCACGTCAATGCTAACATTCTGAGATACCTCTCAGGTATAAATATACCTTCCCTAGCCCTTGTAAACTAGAGGAGACCTCGACTTCAGAGGAGCCCGTTTCCCGGCCTGACGCACTGAGAAGACGCTGTCATCCCTGCACGCAGAGAGTCCAGCTTCCAGTGATCTGACTTCCCTTGCGGGGTGTTGGAGTTCGAGTCTGGCAAGAGATTCCTACCGCTCTCATTCTTAAGGTATGGAGCTGACTAGAACCTAGAGGGACTCTTGGCATACTAGGCATACTAGGCGTAACATACTCTTAGCATACCATAGTAAGGAATACTTCACCTACTTCATACCTCTCCCTACACCTAGGTTAGGTTAATTGGGGTAGAACTAGCTTAGAAACGCATCGTATGAGTACTCGCATTTTTTAATCTGTGTTATTTATGTAAATTAATATCTGCTAAAGATCATGCTAGCGCAGTATTATTTATTTCTACTGCTTACGCTGTACATTATTTATCTTGCATACTGTCTTGTGATCGTAACTGCACACATTACTTACACAAGAAACAAGACTGTTCAATAAACCTTTTATTGAAACGCCCGTCTATTCTTTCTGTGTAACTTTGAGGAAAACTAAGTATGCACGAGTGAGCTGAGTGAAACGGTTATCTATTGTTTCCATGACTCTGGGACGCGTTCTGATTCTAAAGGGAAACAAAGTGGTCATGTTTTGCGGCTGCCAGAAACTACTCCCTTCTTGTTTGTCAAGGAGTTTCTAGTGGCCTCTGAGCTAGCTGGCACAAGTAATTAAGTTTAATATACTCGATAGGGACATACCGACCTCAGTCCTATGTCAAGCCTATAGGGTATATTATTCCAATGCGCAGAGCCTATTAGGGAAATAGGAGCTACACTACACTGCATCCTTTCTGAACCAGTTGTCAAAACAGGGTTTCGATCTATGGAAAGACACAATAGATTCAAAATCAGTCTGGGGTTCTAGGGACTGGCAAGTCCAGGGAATAGAAGCACTTTTTAGAGCATGCATCATTCCGCAGCAGATAATATTTCTGAATGAAACTGTGCAACAAACAACATGTCTTGGATTAGCCAAAGGCAAGGAAATTAACACACCGGGGTTTCCAACACCATCACAGATGGGTGGGGTGCAGAACTCAACTACACAGGGGGTAAAATTAGATGACATTTTCCAGTACAACAGATCAGATCCTGATTGGACAGAATGGCTGGTTTGGCCCATTGACACAAACATCTGTCAACAGAGATTTATGAATACAACCGAAGGGTTTAGTATCCATAGGCCAGATCCACGCTATGTACAGAGACAACACCCGGGGGTAGTGACATCCTATAGTGTTGGGAAGTTGTGCCTTGATTGGCTGGAGACCTCAACACTGACAGAAGTAAAGCACCACTTGACCTTACTAACACCTGACATGGATCTTAGAGATTTTCTACTAGGACCCAGGAAACAACGTCAGAAACGTTTCATATATGCAGGCCTTTATGCCTACTATAATGAAAACTGGAAAATATCCCAACAAGAGGCCGCAGAGAGGATACGGGAAATAGACCGTATAAACTTAGAAAAGGCATTAGCTGTGGTGGATAATGGGTTAACAACTTTGACCTCCAGGATTTACTCCTTAGGCAACATTGTGTCTTCGGCGATCGACATACTAGAACAAGATTTAGCCTTGTTACAACACGGGCAATCTCAGCTACGCTCTATTATGATGTTGAGCTGGACATTACAATCTTTGCGTGCAGGCTATGTGCCATGGCGTTTTATAAACACCACGTCTCTGTTCTCAGAATACAATCTAACTGATAAACAGACAGAAATGGCACAGAGGGGAGCCAAATACACAATGCTGCGTATTGAGAAACTGGAAAGGTTACCATTCACTGTAGCCGAATCACCATCAACTGAATGGTTAATCCACGGCCAAATCACTCTACCGGTCACTACGTTTCAGTTCCAATATTGCCTTGAGCAAAGGCAGGCAGGCAGATATGAAAAAATGGGTAAGGGATATATTAAGGAATCTTGGAAGTTACCATATAGATATTGATGCCGGAATGGGGATCGAGAAGTGTATCTGAGTGGTACAAACTGCAAGAACGCTTTAAGCGGTTCTCTCATGTGTCAGGATATTTCTCTACACGGAGCCAGCAGTGGTTCAGTAGCGAACTTATCTTGTCACATGTCAGGGACCCCAGCGGCTATGATAACGTCGGTTTTCCAGCTGCTCTCGAATGGGAGTTACTTAATGCTAAATGATCAAGGTTGTTGTGGGATGCTTCCGGGCGTCGTATATCTAGTAACTGTTAACTCCAGGGTTACTTGCTGTATGCAAGTATTGTTCCTGCCACTGAAAACAGTCAGGGAGGCGCCGTTATGGCCTTCACTGAACGTTTCTTTCATACAATTTGATAGTCTGAGCAGATTGAAAGCCATGCTTTTACAGAAACCCGTGCACTTAACCTCCGCTCGAGAAACCTATGAACTTCAAGTTGCAAGGACCTCGACGGAGATACAGGCACTCATACATACAAACTGCCCCATTAGTTTCGCAGAAATGGTTAGTCGTATCTTCAGCATGTCTGATACGAGCGGTATTGTACACCTATTTAAGACCATAGGGTCAGGACTGTTAAGCACCTTTCAGACAGTCCTCGGAGTAATCCCAAATTTTATACACTCCGTATTGGGAAGTGTATTTGGAGGATTCCCGCTCATCTTGTTCCTAATCGCAGGACTCCTGATTGTAATATTGCTGTTACGCAATGGACGGACCACTTCCCGAGGGATTGGTGAACACGCTCCTGGAGCGGAAATACCGTGAACGCATGGTACATCTTCTGGGCATTCATTGCCTGCGAGAACTCAATGCCTCCTGGTTTCTATCCTTTAGACCAGTCTGGGTTGACTGCATCTTACCTGTTCTACGATGCCTGTTCTGCAGAGAAGAATGCACGTTGGATCTTTGTCTAACGTTTCCATCAGATGCGCCTCCGGACACGGATGCAATGCTGGACCCCATAAAGGCCCACGCTCTGCGTTGTCCCCAGCGGCTTCCAATTCTGATGAATGCATTCCTGGAGAATCCACAGGTGCCGTTCGCTCCTGCTGGGTTAAGTGATTCTTCCGCAGGCACCCAGGTAACAACTGCTGACATGCTGCCGCAGCACCGACTAATGGCAATGCTACATTTCATCTATGTGCGATTGACGTTCTCTGTGAGGCGTTGGATTTGTCGTCAGTAGCAGCTAACAGCGATAATACTGAACTTCCCAGCCAGGACGTTTAATCTCGAATTGGCTCATCACGTCCTGGGAAAGAATTCGGCTTCTTTGCTCGTTTCAAAACAAACTATCTAAATTTGGAACATTTCTTACATTGACACTTTCGCTTGAGAAAAGCATGGCCTTCTCCTGCTTATGGTAATGCAACTTCTATAGAAAGACAATATTGACTTTTTTCAAGTGGCAACTAGAAATAGCTGAATTTTAACAATTATTTTTCACACCTCATTTTTAACGATTTTTAAAACCATATTTTTACTTGCTTTTAAAAAACTATTTTTAAATTGTCCAGATTTTAAGTATGGTCATTTTAATCCATTTCGGAAGAGGGGTGGGTGTTATATCCCGCATAGAGGCCCTAATGTAGACCCGTTCGTACATGCCCTAAAATGGACGTATTCATATTTACCCTAATATGGTCATATTCGTACTTGCCCTATTATGGTCATAGCCGCATATGCCCAATTATGGTCATAACTGTACATGTCCTATTATAGTCATGAATCCTTATATAGGCATGATCTTTCACCTACATTGGTCCCAGCTAGTACACAACAAACTCTGAGGGCTGAACGTTATCTATCCTGTGGTTTTGAATACAGCAGGGTTTTTCCCAAACACAGGCCCACACTGTACTCATTAATTATGCATGGCTCTCTAGGAATACACCACTGGCATAATATGTATGTACAAAGTTCACCCCTGACGTCTTCCTCATGTCCAATGCAAACCATACTGAGGACCGAGACTCTTTAGGGTATAAATACACCACATCTTGCCCCGGTAAAATAGAGGGAACCGAGACTTCCATGCTGACACACTGACCAGAGACGCTGAGGCTCCTGCATGCAGTCGCTCCAGCTGACAGTGGTCTGACACAACCCGGACGGGGTGTCCAACCCGAGACCAGGATGGGGTCCCACACTCTCTCTATTCAGGTATGGGGGTTCGACTAAATCCTTGGAGGATTCTTGGCTCTTAGCTTCTAAGACCTACACACATATGCTAGGTACACACAGGTACATCTAGGTAGGCATCGTAGGAGTACGCGCACTTGCATAATGCTTTTATATTCATGTATGTACTCATGATTATCGCAATATGGTAGAACTGTTCTATCCCTTTGCTTTTATCGTACTGCTGATAATATATCTCTGCTATTGTCTGCTGGTTACCGCAGCACATATATTTTACACTAGAATAACAACTGTTCAATAAATACTTATTGAAACGCCCGACTGTTTATTCTGTGTAACTCTCTGAGACAAACCGAATAAGTGAGCACGAGTGACTGAGCGAAAGGTAGTACATTGTTTCCACGATTCTGAGGGAATCAGGGTTGTCATGTTCTAAGGTTGCCAGAAACTAATCTCTCCCCGATAAGAGAAGACACTAGTGGCACTGCGAGCTAGCTAATGCAAACCAGGCTAACATATACGGTGGGGGTGCTCGGAGCCAGTCTGCCACCAAGCCCGCAGTATATGTTATCCAAACGCGCAGGTCCTGCAGGGTAACTATAGGAACTACACGACAATAAGACTGAGGTAAAACTGCTCAACAATCTTGGAGACAAACAAATAATTGGCAGCTCGGGCCTTACATGGCAACCAAATAGTATCAAATACTTAGGCTTAGACTTCACCAGAGACCTAATCACCACCCTGCAGACTAATGAGAATGCCCTCATCAAAAAAAATTCCACGTTACTAGATGGTTGGTCACCAGAATTTTTATCCTGGTGGGGAAGAGCAGACACATTAAAAATTTTGATCACCCCATTAGTAAACTACATGGCCAGTATGTTGCCTATGACACTCTCTAATGAGTTCTTGACCAAGATTTACAAGATTTTTAGCACGTTCCTCTGGCAAGGAAAGAGGCCCAGAATTTCCATGAAGAAACTTCAACTATCCAAAGAAAAAGGGGGTTTGGGCCTTCCAAACTTTAAGAACTATCAAACTGCGTATCTTTGCAAGCAAGGATCTAATCGGCTATTAACCAACCTTGACTACATCCAGGTATGGGTGGACATAGAAAGATCAATCATCAACGAAATCCCTTTACCTGCTCTCCTAACCATGGATATCTCTTCCATCCCTCATTCTAAATATATCATTCAAAATACTAAAAGAGCCCTACTACGCCTGGATCAAAAGCGGTAAAAATCAACAAATCCAACTTAACCTCTATATGGCGCAACCCTTACCTGAAGGTGGATGGAGAAATGTTATTCTAGGAAAAATGGTCAAAAAACGGCATAAACCTAGTCAAGGACTTCTTTACAGGGAAACTCCCTTCTCCTTTCTCCGAACTACAATCACGGTTTGGTTTAGACTCCTTAGATTTTTATAAATTTCTGAAACTAAAGGCACAACTCCCGCTGCGTTCAATAATACCCACCGACCCGTCGATCCTCCCAAGGATAATCCAACTACTAAAGTCAGGGCACACTGTATCTAAAATCTACAAACTTTTATCCCCAAAACCATGCAAATCACACTTGAGAAGTGAGATAAAATGGGAATCTGAATCTAACAGTAGAAATATCCCCTTCGACTGGGACAAGATACATAAAACTCCCTTCTCAAATAAAATCTCTCCACTACTATCCCAAACGAAACTTATGCTAATAAGCAGAACATATTGGACCCCTGAAAGGATCTTTAAGCTTAACCTCAGCCAGAGCCCTACATGCTGGAATTGTAATGCACATGTTGGTGATCTAGCTCACATGCTCTTCCAATGCCCCATCCTACAAACATATTGGGACAAAATATACAAGTGTATAAACAAAACATTCAATATCGACCTCCCCAGGGAATTCTCCTGTATCCTTCTGGGATTTCTAGACCCAATGCTACCGGATGAGAACGACCGCTATCTGTTAGATCTAATGCTTACACTTGCCTGCAAAATAGTACTTAATAAATGGAAGAACTCCAAAGAAGTCTCCTTCAGAATGTGGCAAGAATGGTTGTCCTTTCTCAGAGGGGCCGATAATATCTCTCTACACTCTTCACCCTGGCGCCCCCCACATAGGAAGTTATGGAGGTCCCTTGATGCCTTTTCCTTTAAATATGACCCTCCGTGAAACTCATAAGCCCCAACAAACTAACGCATACACTCTACTGAACCTCTCGATGACTACCATTGCGCAAACACCCTCCCTATGGATCTCGACCACGAACATGAGTCCTTTCGCCTATCCCTCCACATAAGGATTGTTCCACATAGGAATTGCCTCACTCTACCCCATTATGTCTTTATATTATACAGTCGGATTCGATTTGGGCAGATAGGTGAGAGTTTCTTGTTAATTGATGTTTTGTCACTAGATTTGCACTTAGGATATGGGAATGTGATTACTATACTAATGTATTTGATGTTCTAACATGATATCCTTATAGTGCATCGTATACAAACTTTTATGTCCTCAAATGTACGCCTGTAACGTAACTATATCATAGTCCGACTGAAGAAAGTGATATATATATAGACCTCCTGTATCTCTAACATAACCGCAATTCCAACTGTCACTTGATTTGTAACCTCTTGGCATTTTCTTCTTCTTTTGTAGTTCTTCCTTGTTTTCTATTTTATTATAATTGTCAGTATAATTGTTATTATTATTATTATTGTTATTATCATTTATAATGTTCTCTTCCTTGAAAACCCAATAAAAATAATTTGAGAATAAAAAAATATATACACTTTTGCATGATTTGCACTTTTATGAAGGAGAGTTTTTAAGGGAGAGCCTTTAGGGAAAAACTAGATATATTCTTCCCAATTTCCTGTGATTATGATGAGTAACCTGTAAGCTATGTATCTTAGCACTGTTTGAACTTTATACAGGACATTTTTTTATATCAGAGAGATAATTAAGAGAGGATAGGCATCCCCCCTTTTAATTTTTTGTTGTGATTTTTTACACCTTAGATTCGGGATGTGTTTTTGTAGCCCTGTTTCTTAATATAAGGGTGGACATGGGCAGTTAACGCAAAGCTGTACCCAAAGTATCTTTGCACTAGTGTGTTCTCGTGTATGAGAATGTCCTCTTGACAGAAAGATGTTATGCTATCTCCTCTGTAACAACTTTTATCATGGTATTTTATCTTTGCTGTGACTTTTATAGTCTGCTATGGGCCCAATAAAGTATTTCTGATGATGATGATTGTATTAACTGTCAGGGTTATTTTACTGTTATTATACCCTGGAAAATGCAGATTAAACAAAAATCTCAGCAGCAGGTGACTTAACCCAGAAAATATTTTAAAATGCAGTCTGTGGCCAATCAAGCAAGCCAAAAGTGATTTACTATTAAATATGGCCTTATTGTCAATGTATTTTGAGAAGAATTCTTAAAAATAAATGTGTTAAGTTGACTGTCAGAAAATGCTGTGCATCACTCCACCCTGTGTGACTCCGTCCCCAATCTGCTGCAACAGCTTGACCCTCATTTAAGATACCCCTGTGCATTTCTTTTCCATTCCCAGAACTGCCCTTGTTATATAACAAAATCCAATCGATTTCACTGCCAAGACCTACTGGTTTTGCCAATGCCTGTTCTCTTTTTGTGGCACTGTAAAGCATACTCGTTTATTATCTTCCTTTGATGAACTTTAAAGTAAGGTAAGTAAGTAAACTTTGATTATATAAGATTAATTAAAATCATTATAAAAGATTGACCATCAGAATAAAAATCAAAGCAAGCACATGTAATGAACTGGCAATTTATGAGTCCACTTAAAACAAACCGTATTACGTTGGTCATGGAACCTTTCTTGGGAGGTTTGGTGAACTTTTAGTCTGTAAGACATCTGTCCAATCTTTGTCCCTTTCATTTTTATTTGTATTTCTTTTTGTATTTTTGGAATTGTTCTTATTCTCTTTCTGTATCTGTTGCTTAATTGTTTTTATCGATTCGTTGTTCCTTCTTTCTCTTTGAATATCTTTCCCTTTACTCTTTCCCTTGTTTTTGACCCTATTCATTTCTCTTTATTTCGTTGGCTCTTTTGCTTTTTCTTCCTTCTTTCTTTCTTAATGTCTTTGTATTTTAGTGCCCTCCTTTCTTCAGTTCTCTCCACTGTTTCTCTATCACTGGCCTAATTTCTTCCTTTTTTCTGACGTGTATTCTTTCACAATCTTTTCTTCTTTTTGATCTCTGTTAATTTCTTCTCTTTATCCCTTTGCATCATAATGTTTCTTCCTTCTTATTGATCCTTTTCTTAATTTCCTATATCGCTCACTCGTACTTTTCCTTTGCTCTTTTTCCTTTTTGCTTTATCCCCTAGTATTACACCTACGTTTTCAATCATGTTTTCTTCTCCCTATCCTTTCCTCTCTTGTTTTTCTTGAGTCATATCTTGCTTCCTGTCTCTCGTGCTTTCTTGTATCTATCTGTCATTTCGTGTTCCTACTTTCCTTTTCTTTTTCTCGCATTGCCCCCTGGTTCCCTCTCTTCCCATGCATCCTTGTCAACCTACCCCCTCCTACTTCACCAGCAGACTCAAGCAGATAAATATATCCCTCCCATTCCCTCTTATTCTGAGTACACAGTGCTGTTTGCTTCACTCTCTTGCTGCCTTTTCTCAACAGCTATGAACTGCAACCCGCAGTGGCAGGACCCGTATCATTCACAGCGCAGACGTCCACGCCACGCTCCGGCTCCGGTTTTTCAAAGCCCCCTTCCCGCTCCGCATTTCTGCCGCCGTCTCCCCGTTGCATACTCCACTCCCTCTTTACTCATTTCCTTTACCTCTTCTCCTCACCTGTGCCTCCCACCGCTCCCTCACGGCTGCAGTGTGCCCCGGCCTGCAAAGGACAGGACTACAGACAGCGCAACGATAGAGCTGGAGACGAGGTAGGGTCGGCAGTGCCAATGGCAGGCAGCGAGATATGGGCCAACTTGGTTTAAGTGTCTCTTGCTATATTTTTTATATAGCGCACAGGGAGGGGGCAGTTTTAAAGCGTCGAAAATACGTCTTTACACACTCAACGGTGTAGATGGAATACGGTTCAGTTTTGTTATTGTTACTGTTCCACTACTGATTAAAAGAATATGAAACATATGCATATATGTTAAAATGTAATACCGTGTGGTGCTCTGGAATGCTATATTATGTAAGTTTAGTGTTTTGCCGTGCCATGCTCAATGCTATGCCATCTTACACTGAGTTATGTTGCCCTATGCTATGAGTGTTTTGTTACGTTTTGCTGGACCAGGTGGTAGGTGGTTCTGGCGCGGGGTAGAGCCGCTGTACTCGTACAGGCGTTCACCACCCAGCGGTGCCACCGCGCTGTACAGCACCAGAGCGGGCGCACAGGGCACGGCTTGCCACAAGTCCACGTGGAGTGCCGTAGCGCGCCTGTGCCACAGGGCGGCGCTGGAGGGCCGGCTCCGAGTAGCGGACGAGGACTCAGGGAATGTCCCCGGCCCCGCCCCGGCGGCCTGCTTCATCGCTCAGGAATCCGCTATGAACAAGCCGGGCCGCGAGCGCCGCCCACGCGCGCACACTCAGACACGCACTCACTCGCACGCGCGTGCAGGGTGAGTCGCAGCCATTGAAGCCGTTCTCCTTTTGTTTTTTTAATTCCTCTTTCCGCCCCTAAAGGCGGCCCCTGGGGAGTGTGAGGTCACCGGCCACCCTCCTCGAGGAAGCAGGAACTTAAAAGACGGCGGGTGCCCCCCCTCAGGTGTGTGCCCGGACACGGCGCGGTGCAGGGTGGTGAAGGCGTGTTCAGGGGAATTCGGAAACATGGAGTGGGTCACGGATGGCAGGGGTATAAAGGGCCCCCAAGAAGCATGGGGAGACAATCAGACAGTCCAATCCCGGCCAGCGCGCCCCATCTCAGCCTCTTGCCAGTCCCCTGACAGCCCAGCCAGCGCCCTGAGGCGGACATGCGGCAGCACGCTAGCGCTATCCTGGGTGCACCTCTCAGTGAGTATGCGCCGCTGTGGGGCAGTGAGGCCGAGTGAGAGGTGTGCGGGTCAGTTAGAATGGCTTAGTTTTACATAGCAACCGCAGTCAGTCTGGCAACTTAGTAGCACTTAAATAATAACAGATTAGACTTTTTCACCACCTATGCACTACATTTTATCCTACACCTCCTTTCTGCCCTGTGGCATGTTAAATTAGTGTAGATTATGCTTTATGGTATGCTGTGAAACAGCTATGCATATAGAGCCATAACTATATACCGAACTGTGTACATAGGTATACACCATACAGAGTTCAAACAAGGTGGCGTCGTTAATGCATATACAACTAACACCTGTTATTGAAAGCTTCAACAGACTGCAACAAGTGTTACTCTAAGTGTCATAGAAAACAAGATTTTCTAACTAGTGATATAGTTGGTGTATGTGCTTTGCAGGACATTAATTTATTTGAGGAATTCTCCTTTACTGCCCATATCAGAACACTTCTCTGTGCAGATAAATATTGCACGAGTCTAGATATTTAGGTGATTTACAATGCCTCGTGAGGTAGGTCGTCCAGCGCACACTAAGAATGGCTTGATATTCAAGGCGCTTGTAGCAGTAAACACGTGCTGGATACAGATAAAACACGTTGTGGTCCGCAAGCAGAGTCCGGGTTTCTCAGTCGCTCTTTGTAACGCGCTCAGTCGTTGCTCATAAGCTGCCTTGGTTTTTAGAAGTTTCTTCATGTTTGGGTCGTCAGGCATCTATTGTGTTCTGATGTCTGGAGAGAGGGCGTCCCAGAGTCTGGGCCAGGGAACGTCTGGACTGTGTGCATGTTTGTGTTCGAGCAGACATCCTTTGTGATGGCTGATAAAACGGGAGTATAGGAGGGAGAAATGCTTTGACTTTTTGCCTGATTTTTGTGTTTTGGTTTAGTATGTTATATTCCATACCATTTGTGTTGGCTCTAGTATTAGTCTGCTATGTTTAGTTGGTATATTTGTAGTGTTATTTTGTCACTTAGTATGTGCTGTTTATGGTATACTATGTTATGTGCTGGGGTTTATAAAGAGTGCAGCTCCCAGTGGTAACAATGGCACCTGGAGGATGGCGTGACATAATGTTATGAGCTGTTTTATGTCTATACGGCGGAGTGCTCTGCCCTGGCATGCTGTTATAGACGAGAGGTCTCCTCTGATGACGCATGCTACCAGCTGCCGGCTTTGGAGTGCTTCAGAGATAACTCAAGCGAAAGTCTTTTTCCAGAAGTGAAAGGGAAGAGGTACAGAAGCGAGAGTCGTGAATGAAAGCGAGCCGCGGGTCATAGACACTTTGGGAGTAACACTTTCTAGTACTGGCCAGGCTCCAAAGGCGAAGTAAGCGTGCAAGCAGCCCAGGTGGGGAAGCGCCGTAGACCCCCACGGCTAAAAATAAAACCCTCCAGCGAGGAAAAAGGACACTTTTAAAAAGTAAAGCGTGCACTTCCATTGACTTTCTTGTGCTAAGTAGGGTGTTAGTTTCAGCTGGAGGAATGATACCCTCTCTCTACAGTTCAGAAGAATGAAAAAAATATAAAAGGCCATCCGTGATTGCTAGTGAAATAATGGGTCTCAAAACCAAACATGAAGCCGCAAGCTTTTCTCTGAATTACTTTTCGACTAAATTATAATTTACACTGAATTCCATTATTTCTCGACGAATGTCTTCAATAAAAAGTATAAGATCAAAAAGAATTACAGTCAAAAATTTTCTTATTTATATGCTTGTCTTTTTTCACTCTACAGCCTTCTGCATGCTTGTGTCTGGAAGCTTCCTTTCCATGGCCCAGACAGCACCAATACCTGAAGGGGCTGCAGCGGTCATTGCTCAGACTTTCAACCAGGTGTCGCGACTCCAGGGTGGCACGCCACTTCTTCTAAGCACCTACGTAAGTAAAAAAAAAGGTACACCAGAGGGAGGGATGGTGCTTTACGTTCATTTATCAGCACTTATTTGGCCCCTTAAAATCATGGGTCCGTCCTGTAAACACTACAACGGTGGTCTTTAAATCCTGTTCACACCATATCTAGGGCCTTGAGACCCTGATAGTCCCATGTCAAGGGTTTTCATATCCAATTCATACCACTTTCAGAGTTTTAAAAATGTTATTACCACCTCATCTGGGGCCTTCTCGTTCCATTAATACCACATCTAAAGCCTTCAAAACCTGTTAACACCATTTCTAGGGTCCTTAAACCCCTTTAGCTAGTATCTAGGATACCTTAAACCTTTTAGCACCAGTTGCACGATCACTACTTCCCATTAAAAACATGCCTAAGGCATAGTCACGTCTGGGTCTTCACACCATGACCAGGGCCTTCTCATGCTATTTACGTTACTTCTACTGCCTACAAATCTTAAGCGAATGGGTGGGTTCTTCGCATCCCTTTAAATCTGCACCCTCGGCCTTCACATTCCATTTGTACTGCAGCTGGGATCTAGGGAACTCTTTAACAACACATCCAAAGTGTTCCAATCCGGTCAACGCCAAAAATCCAGTCCTTTGAATGCATTTAACACCATGTCTAGGGCCTCTGTTTCACGTAGCAAGTGCCTTCAAACGTTGCAATTTTGCAAACACCACACGTAGGGCCTTTGTAGCTTATTAGCACAGGGACTAGGGTTGTAAAACTCTTACCAAGCTGAGGCCTTCATAACCCTTAATCCCAGATCTAGGGGCTTCATATCCCATAGTGCAGTACTTGGGTGTCTTCAAATCCTGTTAGCATTCTTTCCAGGTTCTCTGCATCCAGTACTCTGTCCTGAGGGTTTTTGAATCACATCCAGGGCCTTTGCATCCCATACCATAATGCACAGGCTCTTCAGATCCTGTTAACACCCTTTCTAGGGCTCCTAGACATCCATTAACACCCCATCTAGGACCTTCAAATCCTTTAGGCACCATGACTAAGGCCTTGACATACCGATAACATGTCTAGAGCTCCAGCACGGGTTGAAGAAGCTCCCCTTTCCAACCCGCCCGTAGACCTGGCGCGGCTGAGTTAGTGGTCAGCATATTCACCAATGAGGGTTGAGCACAAAAGTCCTAGTTACAGATCGCGAACAAGTTGAGTGAAATAGCCTTGACATCCTGTTATCACACCCGGAGACCAAGGGCCCAATCATGAGTGTCCTCTCTGATGAGGCGATGCAGGGGAGTATTTCTGCTGTTTGTTGGCAATGTGATCCAGTTGAACAGCTGCTGATGGCCTATGTGTATGTCCTACAGGTCACCGATTAGAATCCAAACAGGGCTGACTCAGCTGTTTATCCTTTCATGGTCCATACAATAGTACCACTAGCTTAGGAAATAGTGGCACCTGTATTTGCAAACAGTATTATAAAGGTTTCACAAAGACGGAGCAAATACGAGGATGTCTGCAGCATCTTTGGGGAGCTTCGGGCACCTCCAGGGTCGCTTCGCATCAGAGCTTTGCGAATGTGACCGAAGACAGCAGATGCTAACTTCACTTGCCCAGGGGCTAACATTCTAGTGAGAGGCATTGAGGAGAGAGGTTGAATTAGAAACAGCCATAACATGCTTACAGGACAGTAACAAATAACTATTTGTAAATAGCGCTTCCTGCCAAAGGTTTTGCCATTTCTACGGAAACTCTATAAATCACGTGTTACCCAGGACTTTAAGTGGGCCGGGTCCTGCCGGTGCTCACCACCGGCAGTTCTTAAAAGCAGGTGCTGAGATGGGTCCCTATCGGGCTCTCCGTTTTTGCCCTCACTCTCAGGGTGAAAAAAAAATCTTAACTCTGCAGCAGGACCACTGCTTAAAGCCTTTGATGTAACTTCAAAGAGACTCGTTTTAGTTATTTCACAGTCTCATCATTTCAGAACTGAAGCATTTTCAATATTATATACAACGAAACCATAATTTTTTCATCCCACTTACAGCTCTGGTGTTTTACCATTACTCAATTTGATGCGAGCAAACGCTTCCTGGGGTGATGTAGGGAAGCCCTCGAGCATCTCAGATTTGTATTTTTTTCTGCTGCAGAAACTCCCTATGACGTCTTCCCAATGTTGTCATGTGGGCGATTAGCGCAGAAACCGCGAATCCGGCGCTTCTCGCTCCTACATAACGTGGAAGATGATAGCATTAGCCCCCCCGAAATTTTTAGTAGCCCCCCCGAAATGTGGCTCTAGTTGCGCCTCTGCTGCCTACCACAGGGGGAAAAGTCTCACCCTGGAGAGACCATGAGAACCTCGCCCTCCCGCTGGGGGCATGGACATCTCACCTTCACACAGGAGCCGTGAGCACGCCGCCCTAATCATAAGCGTCTCGCCCAGAGAGCCCGGGACCCTCCCCCAAGAATAGTTCCCCGGGCCCCGTCTGTTGCCTCGCGGGGTGTACAGCGCCTGATGTAACAAGGTGTCTGCTGACTCCCGGGCAGGCGACGCCCCCTCCCAGCCCGCTCGCACCCAGGGAGTCTGGCCAGGATCCACCTCTCAGTGGGTGATTGTGAAAGCCAACAGGGCGGTCTCTCCCTTTTTCTTAGCTCACAGCCTCCGATTTCACAACATCCAGACTGACTCACGTCAAGCCTTCCTCACAGGCACCATATTCCTAGCCCATAGCTACGGGTGTCAGATACAACCATTAGCGAGTAGCGACACTCCTCACAGGTCCCACGCTTTACCCGAGCAGGCCAAGAACACACCCTCACCTAGACATCGCAACCTTTTGCGCATCTTTAACGTTCTTTTTCTCGGAACTGCATTGGAAGGGCGACATATTGTTGTGTAACTTTGGCTGCAGTTTATTAGTCATACAACACACCACCATTACCATATCAAGTAGCCGTTCGCAGGCGGTGACATAATTTCAAACTTAGCACCGTGATTCTTTCACATCACTGTCTTTGCATTCTTCACTTTGTTACCAGTTTCTTTTAAAAAAAATTGTTGCCAGTACCCTGCAGAGTACTGGCTTCAACAACCATGCTTCATGTGTCTGCCCCCTTCCAGGATTTCGGGCTGCAAGCAGAGACGTTTTAAGGCATGGCATGGGTAAAGTGGGCTCTGGCCTAGGGCCCCAGCCTTTCAGGGGCCCCCTGATAGAGCCAGCTCTGCTCCGCAGAGAGCTGTGATCTGACGACCCTGAATAATTCTTTAAACAGATTGTTTGAAATACAGTTCGTTTAATTTATTTTTTAATGTGGGTGATGTGTGAGAGTACATCATAGACATTTTGCCCAGAAATGTTGTTTGTTTCTCTTAGATCAAAAGGGGACCTCACTTTTGAGAAATGGGAGGGTGTTGAAGAGATTATTTGCAGGACTATTAGTGAGCTGCTGCTGCTGTTACAATATTGAAAACACGTCACTATCCCAGAATATTAGATGTAAACATTTTTTGAATTTAGACTAGTGTGCCTGTGCACTGTAAGTGAGATAGCCAAAGAGGGCATAAACGAGATGAAATTAGATCATAAATTCAATACTGTTCTGAACAGGTGCCCCCAAAATACACTTGGCCCAGGGCACCCAAAAATCCTTAAAATGTCCCCGGCTGCAAGTGCTGAGTCTGTGTTACTTGCTATCCAAACACACCTTTGCCCTACCTTTTCTGCGGAGTATTACCAGTCCCCCTTTGGGGCTCCTTGGGCCCGGGGTTTTGCCTTTTGCTGTCCTCTTTTCCGCTTTGTCTCTTGTTCACTGCCTTAACCTTCTCCTCCTGGCCGTCAGATCTCTGTGACTGAAGACCTGCCGTTTGTCTTTTGCCTTTTAGGGTAGGTAGGTTCAAAAGAATCCATCAGGACGCCAACCCAGGACACCAACATAGGTGTTGTTTGTTTGTTGGGGGGCGGCTGTGCCTCCGCCCCTCACAGTGAGCTGCCTTACCGGCAACTTGCTTTTATCTGCCCCCCCCCCTTCCCGAGGGATTGGCTAGTTTGGAGGTCACCATTTTGGCGCTGGTTTGCGTGCACTTTACCCCCATTCCTCCCAACCCCCCCATGCCTCTGCCTGGCACGCTTTTTTGGCGCCCTTTATCTGTCCCTTCACACCACTCTCACAGCCTCCCATCTCACAGCAATAAACTTTATCCACAGCCTCACTCAAGGACTCTATCCCTACTTTTAATCTCTTCCGCCCTCTTAGCCTTAATTTTTCCCACAGCCACACTAGCACCTTCCACTCTTGCTTCTCTGCTGTCAAACCATGAAACCCCTATCGCCCCTTCTCTATTTTCCTTTTTTAAGGCGTAACTTGCATCACCAAGAACACCTACAGATCCCAGCTCCTGGGTGTAAGGCTCTCCAGGAGCCTGAGTGTCACTCCCTCACGGGGTGGCGACTGCTTCCAGCTCTTAGTGTTTGAGAAAGTATCCAGGGTTTTCACTCCCTCAATCTAACACACAGCCGGAAGATTCACCCCAACCTTCTTCACCTTACGAATACTCCCGCATTAGCATACGGCCTCTGACTCACAACCTATGGTCTGCCTGGCGGTGACCTGTCTCACTTCACAGCCCACCAGCCGTCTGCCTAATTCACATGCTCCAGACTTACTCACAGCCTCCAGCCTCACTTATGGCCAATGTTTCCAACCTCACTCTTTGCTATCAGCCTCAGTCAGTCTCCAGCATTACCTACTCTCTCCAGCCTCACTCAGTTAGCCCACAGGCCTCTTGAATTCTACTTTGATGAGAATACAATTTAACACATTTCTGCATTTGTCTTTCTGCAGCTGACCTTCCAAGGAAGCCCTTTCAGTGACCCAGGATTCAGCGCCCCTGAGTTACAGATCACGGGCCTGCCCATTGCTGCTATCCCCTACAAGGCATGGCGTACCCTGAGCGACGCGGACCGGCTGACGAAGAGCCTCAGTGCCTACAGCACCCTCTCCGAGTTTCTGCAGCTTGTTCAGGATGACCAGCGTAGCTTGAACCCCGACAAGGCCTCCCTGCTGACCCTCCTGACGACGGCTCAGGCCAACATTGATGGGATCCTCAGCAACCTGGTCACTATCATGAAACGGATGGGCATCGCTGAGCCTCCCGTAACGGACCCCCTTATGGCAGCCTCCCTCAGCATCTCCACGTTCCAGAAAAAAGTGAGGGGCTATGTGGTCTGCCGGGAGTACATGAACTGGATCGACCGGTCTGTGCGGGACTTCTCGTTCCTCAAGGACAAGTATCCAGCTTAGGATCAAGTTCACAGAACCAGGCAATGGGGTCACTGATTGGAGTAAGGCTCTGCTATCTGCAGTAGGGTCAAACACTCCATAATGAATCATCACGCAGTGAAAGGAGGGCCTGTGGGCTCATCTCCTGCCCTTCTGGATGGAGCTTTATATTGTTGCCCAGTGGATTTATGCATTAAGATATGGTTGACTTATCTTTTTGCCCAGCCCTCTTTCAGGGTGCAGATGAAGCAACAAGAAGCCACGGTGGGTTCAGACAGACATTCCAAATGGGCTGGAAACTCATGCTAGTCGGTTCCGAAGCGGGATGTGGAGGTGCATCTGAAGAACGTTGACAAATCACCAAGTTTGGTTAAGAAAAACACCTTCACCACAGGATGCGGGGATTTAGATGAAAAACCTACGATTGGCCGGCATTCCAGTCTTGCAGTCATATTGGAACTTGACTGGTCATTTTAGTTTGAGATCATGAGGTTTCTCATGGTATTTCATGAAAAGTACCAAAGGAATAAAAATATAAGACCCGCAGAATTCGCAACGAGCCATTCACCAGATGGGTACAGAAAATGGAAGCCGTGTCAAGATATGAAGGATTCCTGTTCACTCTAATAGATATTGTTCAAGAAAGCCACAGTGCCTCTAGTAATTTATTAGTAAGGTATTTAAGTTAGCAATGTATTTATTTTGTATTTCACTTATTACAAATCTTCATTTCCTCACCCAAAAGGTTTTCTAATGATTGATTTTCCTATAATGTTTACAATGTGCCTAAAAGCAGAACTTTTGCTCATATTTCAACCACTGTAAATTATATAATAGACTGAGAAATTATTCACCGTTGGAAAAAAAAAAAAACGATCAGAATTTGCCACAATATGCCTTTCTTGCACACACTGTCCAGCAATTAGTATTTCAGTCGCCCCTCAACACTTTGGAGCCTTAAGGATCTAAAATTAACAAATATGATAAATGCAAACGCATATTTAACCTTTTAAGCATACCCACCCAGAAGCACTGCAAATCAACATGGATTCTCCCTCCTCCTCAGTGATGCTCGAAAAGCATAGACCATCACATCCTTTTGCACTTGTAGAGGCCTCCTTGCTCGTCCTCGGATTTGAAAAAATCTGCACCAGCTTAAATGTGGTCTGAAGCACTGTACATAACCCTAAATATAATTAAATCAATATTAATTTCACAGATTTCTAATACTGTGACTTTCTTGAATATATTACCCAGAATCTGAAATTAGCCCACCAGCAGTCAATCAATCAAATTCTTTACTCAGCACGAATACTGGTACCATAAAAGATAAAATATATCACTATTAAATATAACATTTAAAAGCAATAAAGATATTAAAACAGTCAAATCATTTCTAAAAGTATGAGTTACAAAACAATGCTTTTCCTAAGATGTATAGCGCCCCTAATATAAAGTGCAGTACTAAAACATACAAAAGGATTCTCAAGTGCAAATATATGATGTGCCGCAGTTTTAAAATCCCTAATATATTGTTTGAGAAAAATTGGTTTTAAATAACGTTTTCTCAAACCTACATAAAAACCACAGAATAGGATGAAGTGCTGCGTGCTTTGTGTCGATACACCATCACAGGGACAGGGGGGTCACACTTGTAGGATTTTTATTCATATCAGGAAAGGCAACCAGGTGATGAACAGTGCCCAACCGCAATCTGGTTAGGACAAAACTGTGTTGCCCGTTGGTTACCTAGATAAGATATGATTGGCACAGAACTGGCAAATCGCTCGATAAATGTCCTAACTGTTTGCTTCCTGGTTCATCCTTCACTCCGATCTATAATTCATAAAGGAGGCCTTGATTACACTATTCTCAATGGAGAGGCTACTTTCGGGGTCTCTCAGCACAGGTAGATCAAACAATAAATAAGAGTCATTTATATAGGACAACCATGGAATCTTAAGAGCATAGTCTAATGCAAGGCAGTCTAAAATTACAGACTTGTACAACTGGTTTCAGCTTTTGCCCAGCAGTCTTTCTTAATCACTTTGAAATCCTCAACAATGTTTAAACTTGTGAAAATAACTAAGATTTAAAATCTCTGACTTTTTTTGTAATTAAGTTTTTGGTTAATTAGCATTATTTGTCTGTAATTTTAAATGTTATAACTTTCTTGCACAACCCACTGTCCAGACTCAAGAATTATATCTCAGCACAACATTCAAATCCATATTAATGGATGAAAATTATGAACTACGCCTTAATAGCATTCAACTGTTATGTAATAGACTGTTTATTCATTAATATTTTCTATAATTCACAATTTTAGATCTTTCATTCACATACTGTCCAAAGTACTGAATTAGTGACTCTGAGGTCCCTCCAAATTAGTTGAACTTTGCCAACTATTTAAACCTACAAAATAAACAAACTATCTAGTGCTGTAGTTTAAAAAGCAATAGTTTTGTGTTAGAAGAATTACCCATTATTTTCAGTTATCAGTTATTTGAAGCCTTTTGGCTTTCTTACATATCCCATTTAGAAGCAGATATCGGTATCACAACATGTCTCCAGTTCAACACATGACACAACTCCCAAAGTGCGAAGGAGCTTTGCCACTACAGTCTTTCAGACAGTTATTGTTTTACCACCTCTGTACAATGTGTGTTTGCTATTTATCCAAATTCAAGTGAGCAATAAATGTCTTAAAAGTATAGTTAGGAAATTATTATGCTTGATATGAAGATCACATCCATAGAGGAATGTGAGGTTAGATGAAGTTCAGTTATGAAAGACATTCTCTATTATCTTCTTCACAAACCCATCGCCACTGTTCCCTGGCTTCATTCTCGATTCTATGTACATTTGTCTTTTTGTGTCCTCTGTAGCAGGTAACAGGGACATTAGTGTCCCTGCTTATCCATCCACCCCCTGCATCTCTCTGACAAGATCCATTCCAGGGTGTGAAAATAGAATATATTTCACGGCCAGTGTCCTTTCTGCTTCATACAACCAAACTCAGATATACAGGAAGCAAATCTAAATTAAAAGGAAATGCTGTTTTTTCCTGTAACACCAATAAATAGTGGACACTGCATATTACCCAATCACACCACAAATCACTCACTTGAACCATGAACTTCTAATGTCATTTTAACATGTGTCCTGTACATGCGGATAACATATTTAATAAGTGTCTAATTTATGAAAGAAGCAGTTTACATGTGTTTTAAACTGTTATTTTTTAAAAGGCGTGTAAATATATTGAAGATTATATTTATTTTCTTGTACTTATTGACATTTTTTACTAAAATGCACTCATATTTATTTTTTAGGAACATCGACCAAAAATGTTACTTGAATGTTATTTTATTCCAATGTGTTTTGACGATTGACTTTTTAAAAAACAGTTGCCTTTCCAAAGCTGTCACAGTGAATGTACACTTTGTGTGACACTGCTGCTGAATTTGTTCAAACGTTATTTTTTTTACAAATAAAGATATTTATTATTTTTCTAACCTCTGCAGTTTGTGGCTTTGTGCTGTTGTTCTAATTGCTCATACACAGGAAGACTGGCTCCACAGACTAGATATCTCAAAGGTGTTTCAGACTTGCATTTGAGACACACATGCTGGTTAGGCTGAACTAATGGTGCTGAAGATGTCTGTTGTGAGGCGCCCTACCACAGTAGAGTAGCATACACTACCGGAGCGGGCTCAGGCTAACTGCAATGGTCTGCACTATTATTGAGCTGAAGAGCTCTTCCTTAGAGGCGGTATTTGATTTGTGCTGTGGTTGCAGGTGGTGGGCACTGCACCCATTTTTGGCGATCAGGACCTCTGCACTCGTTAGACTTTGACACAGAACAAGAGAGAGAGAGGCAGAAAATGGAGAAAGAAGGATGATGAGAAAAATAGGAAAACAGTGACCAGAGGAGAAAGAAGGGGCAAAAACCCTAAAATGGTGAGCTAAAGAGACAGGATGTGTAGGGTGCTGTAAGAAAGGGAAAGGAGGTGGAAATCAAGGGTAGGCACAGTGATTCGGCAGCACCATGGCAGGGTCATAAGAAAAGCTTGAAGCCATGACCTTTTTGTTGCAAGTTAAGCACTGGTTATGTGCACATCGTTATGCCATATAATCCATGTACACCATAGCGCAGGTCAACAATCGAGGAAGTATATTAAGAAACATGAAAAGTAAACAAAAGTTTGATGCACAACCCAAAACCTTCATAAATTAAATATATAAAAGGACCTCTGATGGTGTTGATAAAGCTAAAACTAAGTATTACCACTAAATAGCTCCTAGAAATGGAATGTCACTTCAAGGAATGGTCAGTCCTGGGGTG
The DNA here is from genome assembly GCA_963921515.1 of Calotriton arnoldi. NCBI lineage: Eukaryota > Metazoa > Chordata > Amphibia > Caudata > Salamandridae > Calotriton > Calotriton arnoldi. The sequence continues at coordinate 681,439 of CAWUFW010005005.1, read as the reverse complement.
GAGTAAGAGAAAAATCTGTCCCTTGAGTCTTCCGTGATGAGGCCTGACTAGTGAGGACGGAAGAAAAAAGACCGTCAGAACTGGTAAAAAAAATTAATTAAGGAGGAAATCTCAGGAAACCTGAAGGAGAGGAGAAGAAAATACACAAAGTGGGCTTGCAAAAAAAGTTAGTTCTTGACACTGTGTATTATGGATGTTACAATGAGGCCATTTATAAAACCCAGACTTCCATTAATTGCATAGTCCTGCCATGCTGAGGTCGTGCTCTGGGAGTGCGCCAATCCAAGTAACATTGTTGGCCTCTATCTCACTCAGCTGGATTCTCTCACTGTAGAGGCTGGCGGGGGCATGCTGGCCTTTACTGGTTGACTCGCCCTTTCCATTTCCCTATCAACAGTGAAAATGGTTGCAGGCTCAGGGTTCTGAAATAGTAGAGGACCTTCCAGTGCAGAAACCAATCTTCCCACAATGGCTAGGGCTATACATATCCACGTCTTTGATAAAATCTTGATTTGTTTTTTTTTGTGTCCCGGCTAGGAAAACCTCAATTTTCAGGGATACTCGTCCACACAAGCGCATGAAAAAACAGTGATATAACCTGGATTGAAGCAGGGTAGGTTTTGCCAAAGAGCATATCTTTTCCAACACACACCATTGATGTTATTCATGGTAGGGGTTTAAAATAAATTGTAAAGAAAATATCCCTGGAATCGGCCAGCAGAGAAGAACTCTTATGTCCAATACTACCTTGAACCTTTTTTTTTGTGCACAAGGGGATGAAAGGTTAGTGCTTTGAAGGTTACCCTAGAATGCTTTGTGACAAACTTTTTAGCCTCAAGAAGTGCCTATGGAGTGGTTGGTCACTTTTGCTTCAAATGAGAGTGGACTCGTGTAGGATTTGGGAAAGATTTGACTGCGAGTAGGTGGCTGCATAATCGAAAGGCAATTTTCAAAACCCAAATCAACTTGCTCTCTGAATAAGTCCTCTCCAGGGAGCTGTTTGCAACTTCAGTCATCCTTACAGCCCTGCAGAGTTCAGGAATATGCTGCAGAGTGAATGAATATGAAGCCAGGATAACGTTTGAGGATTAAATGTAACCTCATATTGGAAACTACATCAAACCCTGTGTTTTGTTGCATGGGGTTAGGTACATTGTGACCAGGTATAAAATCACTCTTAACCAGTCTATCTGATATGGCGCGCAGGCATCACACGTAACCGTTACAGGGGAAAGGTTTTTGGCAGTGCGCAAAAGACTGATTTTCCAGTATCCCCCAGAGTTTGGCCCAATACACTCAGCTGACAAATCCAGCCAATGATATGATTTCAGAATTTGACTGCGGATCCCCCAAACTGCAAGCTAAAACTATGTCTACTCCTTGTGGACTGTTCCAAGATGGCATGCTTGCTGTGATCTGGTGGTGCCACAACTTTCATATGGATAGGAAGCCTAAGCCCTGACCATCATAATTGGGCAAACCTTTCAACATAGGTTAATGCCTTCTGTCACACCTTCACTATTTTAAACGTAGCTAAATTGATCACAAGCTTTTACACTATCATGGTCCATTGTTTCTATTCGCCGGAATTGCCACTGATAATTCTTAAGGCACTTCCGCATGGAGGGCAGTGGAGGGGGATAGAGGAATGGGAACAGGCAGGGGCCACGAGAGTGGGAGACCTATTCAGAGACGGGGAGTTACTCAGCTTTGAAGAATTCAGTACAGATTGGGGTATCCCACACGGACACTTCCTGCTTTATAGGGCAGTTATGGGGGCAATGCGATGACACTGGGGAGCGGGTACGACAGAGCCGCCGCGGCATGTCACCTTCGAATACATAGGTCTGGCGGAGGGTACCATAAAGGCAGTTACATGTTTATACAGGGCAATGGGACGGGACTCTCTACAGCCACTGGAAGCACTGAGGAATCGGTGGATTGATGATTTAGGCAGACCGCTAGAGGATAAGGATTGGGAGAACATATTACAAAGGGCAGCTAAGGTTTCCGGAAACGCACGCTTTGGCCTGATTAGCTTCTACATGCTGCATCGGGCGAACATCACCCCGGAACGAATCAACCGGTTCTTCCACAAGGATGACGCAGAAAGCCCGAGATGTAAAGAAAAGGGGGCGAATTTCACCCACGTGATGTGTAGCTGTCAGTCCCTGACGCATTACTGGCAAGAGGTGACGAGTGAGATGGCTCGAATAACGGAGCGGATAGTACCATGTACACCAGAGCACGTCCTACTTAACTTGTTGCCTCACACTTCTAAGACTAAAGTCACTAGCAAATTCCAGGACCTTCCCTTCATACTGGCAAAGCGTGAAATCACTAGTAAATGGAAGGCGCCGAATGGCCCCAGGATACATAGATGGAAGCGGGAGCTGGAAAAGTGGGCGATCTGCGAGGGAAGAATCTTGCTCAGAAATGCGAGGAGGGGCCTGGGTAAGATTGAGAGAGCTCAGGCATGGGAGGTACTAGTGGAGGAAATGAGAAGTAATGACCGGGGATCCGAATCAACCACCCCAATAGGGCCCTCACGACAGGGGAGTCCCCTGAGGCAGGAACAGGAAGGGGGAATAGAGCGAGTACAAGGGGAGGGCGGTCCCTAGAAACAAAAGAACTTGGGTTGAGGCAGGACTGGACGGGAACACCTGAAAGACACAGAGTTACCTAGTACCAGACGGAAGATGCGATAAGTTGGACTCATCATAATACACGGCAACAGCAGTGCAGGGGAGGGCGGGGGTAGTTGGGGAGGGGGGTATCTGAATGTATGTTTGAATCGGAAGCAACATTAAAGAACCAGAGATACCAGATGTACTCACACATGCATAATATGTTGATGAGATATGAAGTAAGGAAACAAGAGGTATTGAAAAATGAAAAGATGGTTCGAAGATAACGGTGAGCATTATAAAAAGGAAATAAAATATATATTTTTTTAAAATCATAGTCCATTGCCTGCGCTCACCAGTGTATGCCGAGCAGATACAGAGATGTGATCCTCCGAATTTCAGTGGTGCTCAAGTCTCCCCGCTGCAGAGGTCACTGTTACAATGACAGTATATGCACAACTTGGTGTGAGGCTTTGCACCTGTAACACCATCACTAAGAAAACAATGCCAGTAGAATCAAGATAAACTACATCTCACAGAGTGCCAAGGGAAACTCAAAACTTACAAAGGTGGTGCCCATCTTAGAACCATTAAGTATAAGTACCTCGTGCTTCAAAACATTCCTTGGTAGGCAATCATGATACCTAATTGCTGCAGGAGTTTGGAATTTACACGTTTTCATCGAAAGTTGTCTAATACCTCGTACTCAGAGAAGTATTCTGAATACACTTTAGAGACCATGGATTTAGACATTGATTTCCACTTTTGAATTGGAGTCATCTTTAAAGGATTACAAACTCTATTGTATCTACTCACAGGAAGAGTTAGAAAACCCTTTAAGTTGTCCACACTTTATATCACTTGAATCATGCATGGTATTAAGGTACTGCCAGACGTGAGGAAGTGAATGTATATAGCCAGAAGTGAAGGCACAGTACGAATGAGTATTCATTATGCTATAGGTGATGAACTATTTGTATTGAGACCATTTAGATGACTGACTATATTTCTAACTTGCTGAAGGTAATTATAGATATAATAATGTGTATGACAGTTACAATTATTCCATGCAACATTTACAAAGGTTATTTATTTTTTCAGCTACAGGAAGTCATAGAGTTATCAGCTACCACTCAGAGTAGGTAAAACAAAGATTGTCACAAGCCATAGTATCACATGCCATAGTAGAAATAATTAATTGTGATATCATTGTCCAGACACAAAAATAACTATTTTTTTGTCATTCATATCAATTCCTCTGCAGTGGAGATTGAGCCTGGCAGTAAGAAAAGACAAGGTGAAGATATTCTGTGTCTCCGTTTTGCTCTATCTTTTCCCATTCCACTTTTCCCCGATCACTGCCAACTGGAACAGATATTCTTTGCATTGTCGTCAATGGGTTCATGGAAGTCTGGATGCTAGCATAGCTCATGTTGGATCTGGATTTTCAGGTTAGTGCAACCATGTCTGATTGTCTAGCCCTCATAATTCCAACCCAAGCGATGGATACAGAAGTTACTCTTCCTCAAACCCATAACTTAATTAACAAGTCACAACAGTAAGTTAGTGTAATGAAATCAGTGAATAAGAATTTACACTTTGAGTTACTTCAAATAAAAAAATTGGGTCCCCTACTGATGCCAGAGAGTAAAGCCACGAGTCAGATTTCATTCTCTACTGAAACAAATCCCTCTAGATCTTGGAAATAACTAGTTCCTGTGAGGGACTCTTAGTCTTATATATGTTCATGCCCATAAGTACAACCTGCAATACTGTTAGCACTCCACCTGAGTTTTGCTGTTGATCCTAAAAAGATTGCTTTGTTTCTTAATCAGTGTCAGTTACATTTCCTATGAAAACCCATGGCATTTTCTGAAAATCAAACTAAATTAACTTTTGTTCTCTTGTTTGAGTGGGAATGCTGCCAACTGGAGTACCGAATTAGCTGATCACAATGATCCACTGCTGTATAAATGTTTAACTTTCTGTGAGCAAATGCAAATGTTATTGAATAGAAAAATACATGCTCTTTCTTTAAATAGACAATTACTTCATTTAAAATAAGGTAATTAAGATTTGATAAGCTGCATCAAGTCCTCTAACTGTCCAGCAGTTGTACTCTCTTTTATCAAGGGTTACAAAATGTAAACACAGGTTGAGAATCCCCCATTAAATATGTGGTGTTGAAGGATTTAGTGGTACAGTTTGATCATCATTTAGCTGTGAGACACGCAGCGAAAAATATCATGACCAAGGTTTAAATAGATTGACCAACCGTAGAAGATCGTAAAAGCTTAGACAGTTCTGAACCCATGCAATTAGGTATGGTGAAGGGTCCTCTGTTAAAGGACGAAAAGGAAAAAAGATGTGTGCAACGTTTATATGTATGGGGTAAATCTGGTCATTATGTCACCTCTGAAGAAACCCTTGATTGATGTCAAGATAGGAGGCTGGGATTATGCATGACCTTTCATTCACCACTTCTGAGCAGCACTTAAAAACTTCTAATAGAATAATATGCAGTCACAAAACATTAGAGCAATCAACCTATCAAAAGCCCCCAATATTCCAGTCTCATCCTATTTTGTTTGGTGCTTCTGAGCAGATAAGTATACTTTTTGGACATGGTTGGCTGTGTCGGCACGATTGATTTTATATTTATAGTTATTAAGTAATGTATGTCATTTTAGTAGTAGATCTAAATGATTTGCTTAGGTATAGTTTGTGAAAAAGTTTGTTTGATTTTTACCCAATTTTCAGGTATTTTGTTAGTAGTTTTAAACGAGGGAGTTAATTATTAATTAATTATAGTTTCTCAGGAGCATAGGTCGTGATCAAAGCAAAAACATTAATTTTTTGGCTAAATCGGACATACAATACTTTTAATCAATAACCGGAGAATGTTAGCTTTTGAAAAGCAGAGCGTGGCGAGGCCGCGTTTAAATTGGAGCTTGAGTCTCAGCGTGGCTCCGATTTCAGGGAGGTTGCACATTGCGGTAAGGTTTTTTTTTTTTAAAGAAATGGAGCACGGTCTGAATGTGTCCATTCAGATGGGCATCTTTTGAAGGGTGATGGCGCTTCCTTGATTCACGGCAAGATACGTGTTGCCGTGTACAAAGGTAGCTAGGCAACGCATCTCCGACCGGCATCAGGTTCAATTACTAATAACCATTGCCGATCAGAGAGGGTATTTTTGCATTACTATGCCACGCAGATTAGGAACGTGTTTAAAAAAAGGGGGGGTTGAACAGTTTCATTTGGAGCAAGTTTGGTACGATACACACTTGAATACTATAATGAGTGAAGGAGACGAGATAAGCTCCAAAGAGGTGCAAGAAGACATTATTAGAAGATTAATAGAGAAGGAAATAGGAAGCAAACTATAGAGAGGTTGGTAAAGGAAGGGAAGAGCGGTATTGATAATGTGGAAGAATAAGAATTTTGGATTTTTTCTGCGGAAGAGGAATCTCAGAATTGAGGACCAGGGTGAAAATGTTTTAAGAAACAAAAACACGGAAATGCCAAGAATGGTAGTTCTGGCTCTTTGAATAAGAAAGCCGGTGCTTCCACTAGTGCGAGGTCTTTGACTGGTATCACCAGGGCCACGAAGGAGATGCAGGTTGACCCTGCAAAAGAAAGAGGAGAACAGCCTACCTGGTCAGAGCATGGGGAGACTGAAGAAATAGATGAATATATATTGGATCTTGATTATAATGATGATCCAGATGAATTTTCAGATTTGGGGAGCTCAACTAAGGTTTATAAAAGAGAGGTAAAAGATCAGTTGGGGCAGTCTTTGTTTAATCCAGCACAAATAAGGCACCCAAGAAGTTCTGAGTGGTGGCCTTTGAGTCATGTTGTGGATTATATTACGTTTTGGATTAGACGCCCACTGGAAAGAAATGAGCGTAACCTTATGAAAGCAGAGTGCTCACGCCCAGTGATAGATGTCAAGTAGACTATGACTCTGAATCTGGATCCTGACCTAATAACATATTTGTTTAAGTTAGGGCGTGTCCCAAGGAAAGGGTTAAAAAGATCATTGAAGCAATGTGAGGACAAGCTTCTGAATGTACTAGGGCCAGTTGCTAGAATGTTTGATATGGTAGAGGAATCCTACCTGAATGGAACTGAACTGGATATTAAATTAGTGATAGGTTGGAGCCAGAGAGCTATTTGCTTTATTGGTAATGCCAATGCAGGGTTGATTTGCCGAAAGGCGTAAAGCAGTTTTATTCAGAATAAGTCCTAATTTGGTTGATTTTGCTAAAAAAAGAGTTGAGTGAGGAGAATAAAGGGCTTCTATTTGGTGAGGGCTTGGTGAAATCTTGGGGCAAGCATGTACAAACTTTTACAGCCCTTGATAAAGCTCATGTTTCCATGAGGAAAGTTTTTTGGTAATGGAGGTTTATATGGCAGGGCCGGAAGGCAGGGTCAGACTTTCGGCCGTCCATATGGCAGAGGCCCATTTTATCAAGGAGGAGGAAACTTTCAAGGTAGAGGTGGATATAGAGGAACCTCATATTCAGGAAGTCTGTATCCGCAGCGAGGAAGAAGATTCAGGAGCAGACCAGGGCACAGGAGAGCTCATTTCCAGGTAGGAAATCAATCAGGTCAAGGGGAGTATGAAGAGTCTAATTGGTTTTACCTAGAAAAACACATGAGGGAGATTAAAACATTTTCTGGAAAAATGGAAAGTGATAACAGGGGATTCCTGGGTGTTGGAAACTGTAAAAGGATATTTAAAAGATTTTGTGTCTGAACCAATTCAATCAAGAGAACCGAGAAAAATTATTTTTCAAAAACAAGTTCAGGTTATTATGGAACAAGATATAAATTAAATGTTAGAGAAAGTGGCAATAATAAGAGTACCGAAGTCACAAAAAGGGTTTGTAAGTAATCTTTTTGTGGTGGAGAAGAAGGAAAATGGTTGGAGACCAGTGATAAATTTAAGGGATTTAAATCATTGTGGCCTACAAACATTTCAAGATAGAGGGAATCCATCTGTTAAGGGACATTTTGATGGACAGAGATTGGATGGTGAAAATAGATTTGAAGGATGCGTATTTTTCAATCCCAATTGCTCAGGAAAGTTGGCGATACCTTCAGTTCAGATGGAAAGGGTTTGTTTACCAGTTGTCTGTCTTCCATTCGGTTTGTCATCAGCCCCTTGGTGTTTTTCAAAAGTGTTGAGACCATTTGTGGGTTTTCTGAGAGAGAGAGGAGTTCGTTTATTGATTTATTTGGACAACATTTTGATTATGAATGGAAACATAGAGACTTTACTAGAGCACAGTATTCTGGTGCAAAGTGTTTTGAGGAGTTTAGGGTTTGTATTAAATTTGGAAAAGTCTATTTTGGACCCGGCACAAAGGATGGAATTTTTAGGGTTTTGTGGTAGACACAATAAAAAAGCAGATGGAGTTACCACAGAGGAAAATTGGTCTTATAAGACGGGAAGTGAAGTTTTTGTTGAAAAAACAAGAAGTGAGTTTCAGGCAAATGGCAAAGGTGATAGGCCTTTTGTCGTCATCAATACAGGCTGTATTTCCAGGGCTCTTACATTACAGAGCATTGCAAAGGGTAATGAGTTCAGGTTTGAACAGGGGTCTCTGGTATGGAGACAAGGTGTAATTGGATATCGAAGCCCAAGAGGCATTGAATTGTTGGTTGGAGAACCTAGAGGCATGGAATGGGCGTACAATTTTTGGAACAAGTCCGGATTTTGTAATGGAGACCGATGCAAGCAATTTAGGTTGGGGTGCGAGACTAGGTTCAAAGGAGACAGGGAAAAGATGGAATACGGGGGAGAGAGGTTCATAGAAATTGTCTGGAGATGAAGCAGGAATATTAGCAGTTCGCAGTTTCAAGGAGAGGATACAGAAAGGAACAGTTCTGTTGAAGATGGGCAATATATCTGCAGTGACGTACATAAACAAGTTGGGTGGAAGCAGGTCAAAGAGATTGTCAGAGTTGTCAAAGGATGTCTGGAAGTTTTGCATGAAACACTAGTGTAACAGCTCAGTATCTTCCAAGGAAGGAGAATCTAGTTGCAGGCTGGAATTCCCGTTTTTTGAAGATTTCAGCGACTGGAAGCTGAATCCGGTATTTTTTCAGGGCATTCAGGAGGAACTGGGTCCTTTGTAGATAGATTTATTTGCATCAAGATCAACCAATCAGTTGGAGAATTATGTGAGATGGAGGCCAGATCCGGGAGCGATGGCAGTGAATGCATTCAGCCTGAATTGGCAGGGTATGAGAGGTTATGTGTGCCCTCCTTTCTACATGATTCAGGGAGTTTTGAAGCAGGTGAGGATGCAGCAATGCAAGATAGTTTTGGTGACTCCTTTCTGGGTAACTCAGGCTTGGTATCCTACTTTAATTGAGTTGGCTGTGGAGGATCCAATTTTGGTAAAGGCAGAGAGAGGCTATATTGGTTGATATTAACCAAATAAGGGGGGGGAGGGTAAATAACCTGTCTAAAACCTTGGCATTTAACAGCATCACAAAGAAAGGGTTCTCTGTAGGTATAAATCAAGCAATTCTTTAGTCAACAATAATCAACTTGTAGGTATGTCTAAATCCGTGGGATCTATGGGTGTCTGTGCACATTGGTAGGCATAGGTGAATGGCGCAATGAAAATGTGCCATCCTCAATCACACTTTGTGTCATTTTTGGTGGGTTGGGAAAGTCCTAGAGAAAAATAGAGATGTCTTTAAGTTCTGTGTTTACCTTTTTACATTTGAGGGTGCTTCACAGACAGAGGTCAAATGTCTGGCTATGTCATTGGTGTTTACTTTTCTTTCTCTGACTGCAAAGTGAGAGGAGTTTTTAAAGTGAATTATGTGAAAAAGTGTAGCAAGCTGCCTCTGTATATGATATTGCCACTAGGTGGTTATACCGTGCACAGAGTCCAGGGGTTCCCCATAAGTGTACAGAGCTCAATATAAAACCCAAAATGCTTAATTAGTGGTAGTGTGGGCAAGGAGCCTTAGGCCTAACACAGGGGAGTGTAAGACATTTATTGCACAACCTAGATCAATAATAGACACAACTCAAAAAGGAGATCCACACCAATTTGGAAAAATATACTTTGTATTTTATTTTAAGACTTAGATCTTCGCAATCAGATTTTTTTCAATAAAAATACTTTCCACTTTCAAAATTCGACACTTAGAATATTTTCAGAACAGTTCAGTGTTATCCTATGTGGAAAATAATATTATGGTTAGACAGGTAAGTACTACACTTCCTGTTCCAGTCTTCGGGACCAAAGGTCAGAAAGGGGAAAGGGTCAGGTGAGTACTAAAACTGCACCATTAGCGGCACAGGGGCGGCTGGGTACAGAGGTCAAGTCAGAGTTCGGCTCAATGCGTTTCAATGGAGACTTGGTAGTGCCTGGAGCCACACTGCTTACAGGTAAGTAGATCGGTTGCAGGAGCCAAGCTTTGGAGGTTAGCACAAACAAAGGGGGGGCACAAAGCAGCACCAAACATACACCATCAGCGACACAGGGGCTGCCGAGTGCAGGGTACCAATTCAGCGTCGGGCACCTAATGCTTCTCAATAAAGTTTGTTCTTTTGACAAACCGGCTGCAGGCATCGCACCAGAGGTTGCAGGAGGGGGACCAATGACAGCAGAGGTAAGTGGAGGTGTAGGGGGTCATAGGGGCATGGAAGATCCAACCGTAATGGAGTAATGACCTTGAAAGACTTAGAATAGTGAAATTAGAGGTCAAACGTCAACAGACATGAGCCCCCAACTCTAATTAAACCAATGAAAACGCAAGTTTTTATCAAGACAATTACAATAATGCAACACTAGTAACAACTGATCAAAGGGTAGTGCAATAACTTTTAAACACCTAAACAAGTATAATTAGAGGTCAAAGGTCAAAAAGCATAACCGCCTCCACACAGTAACTAAATAGGATGTAAGTACTCATCATGACAATTCCAATAATGACTCACTTGTAACAAATGATCTAACAGTAATGGACTAATGACCATGAAACATTTAAAACTGTGAAATAGAGGTCAAAGGTCAACCACATGAACACCCCATACCAATTTAACCAAGAAAAATGTAAGTACTTATCATGACGATTCAAACACTGCAATACTTGTAAAAAATGATCTAACCATAATGGAAAAACACCTTGAAACACTTGCAATAAGTGCAAATAGAGGTCAAAGGTCAAATATTATGACCTCTCCAAAAATGTGAACAAAGAAAAAAAATTGCACTTTTCATGTCAAGTCCGATAATACTACACTAGCTGAAATTGATCAACGGGTAACAGAATAAAAACTAAAAAAGGTTAAAAAATGTGCATTTAGGGGTCAAAGGTCACGATTTTTTAACCTCTTCAAAAATTTGACTAGTTGACCTTTGAGATCAGACTATGGCTTTTCCAACGATACCTCACTTTGCATAAGCAATTCCACTGTTACAAAGATACATCCTTTGCACACTTCCAGGAGCTACCATTTAGGGTCAAAGGTCAAGGACTGTGACCTTCAAGAGACTATGCATGAAATCATATGCCACCTATTCACAAAATATGCATCACTTCTGTGCATAAAAGTCAGAAAATACATTTAGAGATGTTGAACACATCTCCAATAACAATACTGAGACCATTATATGAAAAACTACAACAGACGAAACAGCATGTCAGCCATTTTGTAGTGCGTAAAGTGCTGTCAAAAACAGCAAAATTATGTATTTTCATGTCTTTTCTAACAGGTGTCTCTGAAACATCCATATTACTACTGTGAACCAATTCTGCTAGGCTCATAACTTTAGATTCTGCACAACAGTAGAAACACATGAAAAATTTGTGTCTTATATCTGTCATAGTATGACAGATGGCCATAAAAAACAAAAAGAAAATCATAATCTGCCTTTTTACCTGGTGAGCAAACAAAACAATAAATATATCTGCATTCGGAAAACACTACTTTATTTATTACCCTACCAACGCGGTTATTTACACTTATCATTTTCACTGTCACCTGTCGGCCATCTTGAATTGTCATGTGACTTCAGGGTGTTTTATAAATGTATGTTTTATATATTAAATTGATAGTACAAGTAGTACTGAAACCAAAAATATATAGTTTCCCAACATTATTTATTTTATTTATAAGGTTTTATATAGCGCGGACTAGACCCGATGAGGGTATCGGAGCGCTTTACAGAAGTTACATCAAAAGAAAAGTTGCACGCTAGTCACAAATAAATGAGTATCTAAGATGAGATCGTATATGTTGTAGGTTCAAGTTGAAGGTCAGGATTGTGTTAGTCATTCTCTTTTAGCGATCCTCACGCATCTTGGTAGATGAACAGCTTCTGGTTGGTATCAATTTGCATCAGGGCTGGGATCAGGAGAGAGTTTTATTCATTAGAAGTAGTTTGACTTCATTTTTGAAGGAGGTGGTGGAGGGGTTCATTCTGATTGCTTGGGACAGGGAGTTCCATATCCTGGGAGCTAGGCCAGAGAAGGTGCGTGTGTAGGTTTTCTTTTTCCTAAATTGTTGTGGTTTCAATAGCATGGTGTTGGTGCTTCTCAGAGTTCTGCTATTGCCTGATAATTCAAGTTTATTGGCTAGATACTTTGTGGTATTGAGGTGCAGGGCTTTGTGCGTCATGCATGCAATTTTTAGCTGTGCTCTTGCCTCATAGGGAGCCAATTCAGTTCCTTTAGATCCGGGGTGATGTGGTTGTTCTTTCTGGAGCCAGTGACGAGTCTTTCAGCCGCTTTGAGTGAGGCTCTTAAAGGAGCCAGACTGGATCTCGGCAAGCCACATAAGGTTGTATTCCCATACTCTATTCTGGGTAGAACTAGAGATTGAACAGCTGTTTTTAGGTCGTTGTTGTTGAGGAAGGGTTATAGTTTTCTGAGAATACTCATATGAAAGTTGGCTCCTCTGGTGGCTGTGCTGATGTGTTCCCTCATGTTGAGATTCTTGACAAGTATTCTTCCCAGTGATCTTGTGGAATCGATAATGTGAGGTTTGCAATTGAGGGCTGTTAGGTGTTTCATCCAGTTTACTATGTCACCTTGTCCTTGTGGTGGGGAGATTAGGAGAAAGTCAGTTTTGAGCGCATTGAGTTTGAGGTGGTTTTTACATTATAATCATAATTACACAAACTACAACATGTTAAAGCAAAGCACTCTAAAAAATCATTAAATGGCTTGGCATTGAAGGATTTCCAATGGGCACTAATAGGGTTAATGTAACTGGATTGGGAAGCCCACTGTTATTTGATGATTCTTTAACAATCATAAAAAAGGGATAACGCATGTGTGAAAGATTGTTTTCTCAGACGCCTGCGCTCTGCTAGAGACGAAATAAATTGAGTTTAAAAATCCTATTGTTAGACTATGTGATTAATAGATCTTGTAGCACTATGGAACCACATTTTTCCTTGGTTTATGGGAACTGGGAGAGTGCTTTACCTTTCATTTTTAGATTGGTACCATACGGAGTCTTTTATGTTTTCCCTTGGGTCAATTCACTTTTGCCTACAATTGCTTGTGCCCTTTTTTTGTACATTTTATGTTACATTTAACAGATGACTCTTAATACCCATATTGAAAAAGTACACATTTAAACAATGCCGAGTTGCTTTAAGATTTTTACAGAGATTTTCCAATCAATTTGCATGTGTCACCATAGGTGCATTCTTAAAATCAGCTGTTCACTGTTATTTGAATTTTATATATATATATATATATATATCCAGACCACCACTGTTGCAAGTGAAAAAACAGCTGCTGTGGACACAGTTTCCTTTTTTAAAGCGGTATTTTATTGCAAATCAGCAACCAGCTCAGCGCGTTTGGAAAACAATCCCTTGCTGACTCGTGAGCAAGGGATTGTTTTCCGAAACGCGTTGAGCTGGTTGCTGATTTGCAATAAAATACCGCTTTAAAAAAAAGGAAACTGTGTCCACAGCAGCTGTTTTTTCACTTGCAACAGTGGTGGTCTGGATGTTTAGAGGCTCGCCCCCTCGCTGTGGACCGCCGCCGAGTAGAGGAAGGGGTAAGGCGAATACGGTGTGCGAGCACCGTTTGGCAGCTTCATATATATATATATATATATATATATATATATATATATATATATATATATATATATTGCCACCAAATGATTCCTTTTCACAGCGCGCTCACGATCGGTGCGAGTGATGCGGCAAGGAAATATATATATTAGTTGGGCTGCTTGGATTGAAAAGGCATTTAATGTGCTCAAACGAATGTTCACTGAAGCCCCAATTTTGTTATCCTGTAACCAAGAGCAGCGGAAATGGCTTAATGTTTTCTGACAGATGTTTTCCGTCTTCCTGGTCTATCACGTACAATCACTTGTTGCATAGGAACTCAACAGCTTTCATGTTTTCAAAAGGCTCTTTGCATGGTATGGGGAATTACAAGCATTATCTCTTCAGATTACCATCGCCATTTTAATGGACGAACAGAATAAACTGATCAATGTCTTGAACAATGTATCTGTTGTTACTACTGGGCGTTTTATTTTTCCAACACACAATTCCCTTATAATGATGGGACTCACAGCTCTGTCAAGGTGTCACCATTTTTTTCTCCTTGAAAGGTTTTCATCCAAGAGTTTTCCACTCTTCACCTCATATTGTTACTCTGGTTCCAGAGGCTACCAATTATATGAATCATTTACAGAAACAAAGACAACAGTGTTTGAAAGCTTACACTACACTTAGATCAAGATGAAAGAATATACCTATATGTTAAGAGCAACTTCTTCTATTTTTGCTCCTGGTTTTAAGGTTTGGCTATCTTGTCATTTTTTTCCTGCTCATACTTTGTCAGTTAAGTTTCCGCCACAATGTTTTGGTTCATTATTCACTCATCAGATTAATCCCGTAGAATTCGTCTGAAGTTGCTTCCAGCTGGAAAATTCATAGTTTTTCACACTTCACAGCTTAATATACCTGTTCTTGATTTTCACCATCAATTACATTCAGAACCACCATCAATTATGGTCGGGGACAGTGGAATTATGCACGCTGGGGAGAGCTAAATTATGCGGCAGGGTTGAGTAAATTATGCAGCAAGAAAAGGGAAATTATGAGGCGTCATGCGGCACACTTTGTGATGGAATTACTTCATTATTTTGTCATTCTTAATCTTGTTAACACGGTCTGGGCATTGGTTGCACCTCGTTAGTGCCAGATTAACCCCAAAGTATAGCAATAAGCAACAGAACAATGACCAGTCAACATTTGCAAAGAGCCCTCCACTGTGCTGCAACACAAATTGCTGTGTTTTTACTAACAGTTTATACAGTAGATGATGCAACAAACGAAGCAAATCTATGCTTATGCGAAAAATGCAGCAGCCGCACAATCTCATAATTCCAATGGCCTTGATTATGGTGCAAGGTCAACCAGAATTAAAGGTTCAAGAAATCTGTGATTCCTGAATGTTTTCCGAGATTGTATTACATTTTTCACTCATTGTAAGTATTAGGCATTTATTAAATACTCTTGAAAGAATGCTTCTTCAGTTCATGGCTACCGTTTCATTGCTTTTTCCAGCAACATTCTGATAAAGCTAGAGCTTCCGGAGGGGTCATACTGTTATACATGGCCCTTAAACTGGGGAATAGCCTCCCGCACCCGCTCCTACTCAGCGCTGCAACAAACCACTGGAAGATTTAAAAGGAATTTGAAGATCTGGCTGTTTCAACAACTATAATTTTGGATCAGTTATACAGCGCCAGGACATCCTTGTTGGGTATCAGGTGCACTTTAGAAGCACATTTCATCATTCATCATATTCTTTTATTAATTATAAATAGTTTTCTCCAAAAGTTTGGACATATATATATTCACTGAAAAACCATAGGTTTTAGGGACAGTTATAGTTAGTTGGACATTGCACTTGTACAAAACCCGTGAAATTCCCCCGTTATCGTTAGTTCAGGTAACTATAACTCGCGCCCCCGCAATGCACTGCTGATGACGTCACATATTACATCACTCATGACATGGTCAGTGACATCACTGATGACATCACTGATGACATCTCAAATGACATCACTGATGACATCATCCAGTGACTGTGTGTTTCTGTAAAGTTTAAATATGTTTAATATATATAAGGAAAGGCGTATTGAAGAATGAGTGGGTGTATAAGTGTCTGAATGGATGATTTAGTAGGTGCGTGACTAACTCTATAAGTGAGTGATTAAACGTATCTTACTGAATGCATGGGTTAGTGACTAAACTGGGTGAATGTCTGTATCCGTCTGTCTGTTGCTGTGTAAGTGGCTGCATGGTTGTGAATAGCTACATGAGTGTCTATATGAGTTATTGATTGGTTGTCTGAGTATCTGTATGGGTGCCTGAGTGTTTGTGTGGGTGGGGTGTGTGCGACTCTGTGCATAGATGTGTGAGTGGGTGATTCACTGGGTGGATGGTTTCAAGAGTGCATCTGTGATAGACTGTATGGGTGGGTAAGTGTGTGTAAGAGTGTGTTAGTGAGTGAATGTATGTCCCAGTGGTACATGTGTGAGTAACTACATATGTGAAAGGCAGTATATATGTGTGTTGGAGTATATAAATAGCTATAAGCGAGAGTGTGTGATTGTGAGAGTGACTGTATGGATGAGTGTGTGCTTGTATCAGAGATTGTATAAGAGCGTAAGAATGTGCTAGTATTTGTATGAGTAAGTGAGCTGGTGTGTGTATAACTGTATAGGTGAGTAAATGGGTGTGTGCTTAATTTTTTGCATGACTGACTAGGTGTGTGAGTACCTCAATGGATGAGTGGCGGTGTGTGAGTGTTTATATAGGTGTATGAGTGCATATAATAGTCCTGTACTGAGTGACTATAAGTATGAGTGACTGTACGAGTGAGTAGATGTGTGTGTGTAGACCTAAGAATCAGTGAGTGTGTATATAGTAATTGGTGTTGGAGTGTCTATGGTTTTGACAATGGCAGTCTGTAATTTACAGTGGGTGTATCAAAAGTTATATTAGGGTGTGAGAAGATGCATCAAATTATCACATGGATGATGTCATCAGTGATGTCATCAGTGATGTCATTTGAGATGTCATCAGTGATGTCATCAGTGATGTCACTGACCATGTCATGAGTGATGTAATATGTGACGTCATCAGCAGTGCATTATGGAGCGCGAGTTATAGTTAGCTGAACTAACTATAACGGGGAATTTCACGAGTTTTGTACGAGTGCAATGTCCAACTAACTATAACTGTCCCTAAAACCTATGGTTTTTTCAGTGAATTTGTAAGGTTTTTAAATGCTAATTTCTAACTATAACGTGCCTGAAACCTATGGTTTTTTCAGTGAATTTCAAAGGTTTTTTAAATGCTAATTCCTAACTATAACATGTCTGAAACCTATGGGTTTTTTTCAGTGAATTTTAAAGGTTTTGTAAATGACAATTTTTAAATGTATTAATTGTTATATTTATTTTTTTGATACTGATTTACTACATTTTTTAAACTATTTATTTTTAGATATTTTATTTTTTAAATTACATTATAATTACATTATACATTACATTACAAAATATACTTTCTCAGAATGAATTACTTTAGTTTAAATACTTTGCAAATAGGCAATAGACTTTTAAGTACAGTAGTTAAAGTTGTTGCAATGGGCAACACAATTTCAAATACAATGCAACATTGAGCTCAATGTGAATTTCTAGTTAAATGCAATTAGTTACTTTATGGATTACTTTTCTAACCACAGGACTGGAACCTAGATTCAGTCCTGGGACATCTCCTGTAAACAGTTGAGTAAAAGCGTTTTGGTTACAGTAGTGATTTTTAAGGAATATTATTGTATTTTAAAAGTTGACAGAAACTTTTTCACATAGAATCACCAATGTTATCCTATGGGAGGAAATTCACTTAGCAGGTAAGTAGTGTTATCGTTACTTTTTCTTACTCAGTGGTGGATCCTGGATCCAGCACTGGTGCATCTCCTGTAAACAGTTGAAATAATGCGTTTAAGTCATACAGGCGATTTTTAAGGAATATTTGTAGTTTGTGAAAATCGACACTTTGAAACTTTTCTGCTGAAAACCAGACAATGGATTCCTATGGAAGGAAATACAAGTTACTGGTAAATACGGTTAGAATTACTTTTCAGGGTCAGTGCTGGGCTAAAGATGCAGCACTGGGTTCTCTCCTGATAACAGGTGAGTAAATCGGAATTCGTAGTTCGGCTGATTTTAGAGGAATATTATAAAGTTCCAAAACTCCACACTTAGAAGAATTTCCAAGTGAAACCAGTCAATGTTAGCCTATGGAAGGAAATTCAAGTTACTGGTAAGTACGGTTAAAATTACTTTTCAGGATCAGTACTGGGCTCAAAGGTGCAGCACTGAGGTCTCTCCTGATAACAGGTGAGTAAATCGGAATTCGTAGTTCTGCTGATTTTAGAGGAAAATTTGTATGTTTCAAAAATCGACACTAAGAAACTTTTTCAGCAAAAAGCAGGCAATGATATCCTATGGAAGGAAATTCAAGTTACTGGTAAGTACGGTTAAAATTACTTTTCAGGATCAGTACTGGGCTCAAAGATGCAGCACTGAGGTCTCTCCTGATAACAGGTGAGTAAATCGGAATTCGTATTTTGGCTGATTTTAGAGGAATATTTGCACAATGGTGAAGGAAGGGGTGGGCTTGAGGTGACATGTCTGCAAACACGCCCGTGGCGCGTTTTAAGATGGGGAATTAAATCCTCCTCAATCCCGAGGTCCCTAGGGGCCAACTGGCCCACCAGATACCTTCCAGTATGCGCCAGAGAGCTGCGTTGCAGAGAGGTGTTCAGAGGCCATGCCCCTTTTGCACCTCTCTGCAACGCAGCTCTGTGGCGCTTCTGGACGTACCTGGTGGGCTAGTTGGCCCCAGGACCCTCAGGATTGAAGGGGATTTAATTCCGCATCTTAAAACGCGCCACAGGGCCTGTTTGCACACATGTCACCTGAAGCCCCGCCCTCCCTTCACCACTGTGCAAACGCGCCCGTGGCGCGTTTTAAGTTGGGGAATTAAGTCCCCTTGAATCCTGAGGGTCCCTGGAGTCCAACCAGCCCACCATGTACCTCCAAAAGCGCCACAGAGCTGCGTTGCAGAGAGGTGTAAAAGGGCGTGGCCTCTGTACACCTCTCTGCAACGCAGCCCCTGGCGCATACTGGAGGTTCCTGGTGGGCTAGTTGGCCCCAGGGACCCCCAGTATTCAAGGGAATTGTCCCCCTCTGCAAACGCGCCAGGGGCGCGTTTGCAGAGTGGTAAAGGAAGAAGGCGGGGCCTGCGGCATGATCGTTTTTTTTTATTATTATTATTTTTTTTAATGCTTTTTCTGCCCAGGGGTCCTTGTGGGACGCCCTGAGCAGACCTAGGGGGTCAGGGTGTTTCTACCCTGCCCCCTTTGTGCGTTTTGCACACTTGTTTCTTGTTTTGTTTTTTTAATCGGCGGGATCCGCGCACCCTAAGTGCATCCCGCCTTTAAAAAAAAAAATGCTTTTCTGCGCAGGGGTCCTTGTGGGACCCCCTGAGCAGGCCTAGGGGTCAGGGTGTTTCTACCCTGCCCCCTTTGTGCGTTTGTACGGACTTGTTTCTGTGCCTCGGTTCTACCGAGGCATAAAATGGCTGCCAACACTTCCTGATTTGGAGTGTTGACAGCCAATTAGCATGCAGCTCGTGATCTGGACGGTGCGCGCAGGGTACGCTCAGGGTGCGCGAATCCGACGCGGCCATAGATATATATGTGATTTTCCTTTTGATTTTCTCAGGAACTACTGAACGAATTTACACCATTTAACAAAAAGGGTTCTTTCTGAACCAAGAACTACCTCTTTGCCAAATTTGGTGTAATTCCGTTCAGCAGTTCGGGCTGTAGCCGTGGCTAAAGTTTCCTATGGGAAAATGAATGGGGAAAACACATTTTGGGACCCCCCTTTTTTCTCGGCTTCCGCTTGACGAATCACCCCAAGACTTTCAGGATAGGAGCGGACTGGAGCAGGCCACAAAGTTTGAAAATTTCACGAAGATTCGTCAACCGACGCAAGAGTTATTTCAAATAGAATGTTGCGGATTTCCTATGGAAAATAGGTCCTAACTATAACTATCTACTGGCGACCGCCAGTAGATAATATATATATATATATATCAGTTGGGATGCTGGCCAATCATTGACCAGTATGCCAGGGACTAGCATCTTTTCTTTAAGACTGGATCTTCTGATGCTTATGTGGCTGAGAGTGTGAAAAAGTTTAGTGGAGGAAGAGTGTGGAATACCCCCACTGGTAGCATAAGGTGGGTGGAGAAGGAGAGAGAAATTGAAGAGAAGAAACAGGATATGATGGCGGAAAGTGAAAGCAGAAGAGGTGATGGGTAGGAGTGTGGGGGGGGTTGGTGTGAGGGTGGGGGAGGGTAAAGGGAGTGGAAACTACTGCGGAGACATGTTTGAAATAAATGTGTCTAATTTGGACCTTAATTGATCTTTTTTCCATGAGGGTGTACTCCAGTATGTGTTTAGCGAGTTGTCCGCTCCCCTGTTGAATTGAACCCATTCCCACCAGGTGTGGAATGAGAGTTTGGAAAGGTCTTTCCATGTGGAGAGAATGGCTTTAAGGCCGATTGAGACAAGGATGTCCCAGGAAAGGCGGTCTTCTTTGCTAAGAGTATAGCATGTGTCTGGGGGGAGGAGTCCCAAGGTGATGGAGGCTAGGCATCCAGTTATGTGTAGAATTTGTGAGATGGTTTTGCTACGGTCCGACCAGAACTTCTTTAACCTCACACATAACGGCTATAGTCGACCACTGCAGTTATACGAGACTCCCTCACCATGTAATATACTGCTGTATTATCGATGATATCCCACCAAGAACTGTTCTCTCAATATGTACTCTAGCTGTACTTTACTGCTCGTATAAAATCTTAATAAAAACAACTTTGAAATTAAAAAAAGATTGGAGCGAGAACTTCTCTTTGCCCTCAGCTGGCTGGTTTTCAAGAGGAATGCAGCACCAAAACAGTGGTGGTGGCAGCACTAGAACTTGGTATGACATCAGATGCTATTGTACTAGTACTTTTAATACTTCTGGACCTCTCAGCAGCATTTGACACTATAGCCCAGCTGGCACACCTGAGTGATCTCTGTCCAAGGCACGGTGCTGGCCGGCTTTCAAGACATATTAACATCTCACCCACAGATAGTCGATTTCTCCCCCTTTACATCTACTTCAAGACACATTACCTGTACACTATTTCAGAGATACACCCTGTCCCCTTTACTTTATAATCATTATTATGTACTCCCATTGTATTTTCTGATTTAGCTATTCGGCTATATAGATTTCATGTATGTCAGTGACACAAAGATTGCATTTAAGATGTCTAATGACTTAGAGGTCGGTACTTGGAACTTGTTCCACTACCTTCAGCAAGATCAGTAATTGATGAACTGTAGTCAACTAAAGCTCAATGGAGATAAAAACGGAGATTTTGTTTCAACACATTTTTGAGAATATCGGTTTGGTCCCCAGAACTAAGGCTGTGCCCAAAACCACTCACTTCTGTGACAGAAGTGGTATTCAAATTTGACAGCAGTCTGAAACTTGCAGCCCTGATCAGTGTGATAGCAAGTCCCTGCTTTTTTCATCTTTGTGTACTGAAAATAGTTTTTCATCTCAAGATAATGATTATGAACGCAGGAGTCTCAACACGCATCAACTCCTTCAAAGCACTGAACTTAGATCTTCCATTAATTTTTATTTTCAGACTCCCGTTGATTCTGAACACAACAACAAGGATTCTGGGACTATCAAAGGGCAATCACATGACAGCTTCCTTAGCATCATTACTTTGGCAACCCATTAAATAGAGAATTCTGTTTAAATTCATGTGCCTTATACATAATGCTCTGTACAGCAACTGGGCGACACCCCCTTTCAATCATATCTGGTGGTGCTGAACTCCAAGTACTCTTAGATCATCTGATTAGTGTTTACTGCAAGTACCCAAAACGAAAAGATTCAAAATTAGAGGTAGACCCTTCGCTGGCTGTTGCTGTGCACTATAATCGACTTACTCCAGCCATCAAACCAAACAACTTAGCAAGTTTTAGGAAGATTTTAATAAGTGGCTTTTCCCATCGCAATAGGTTAGACTGCCCTCCCCCCCCTTTGTTTTCTGTCGACTGCGCCAAATTGCTTTTAGGTGGTACCGCACTTTATAAAACCCACATGCAAATACAATGGTCTGAGTTTTGATTTCCTGAAATTACTGGGCCCAGAGTATGCGGATTTGGTCATTCTGGGCCCGAAGACATCAGGCAAATTCAAATGGTCCAGAGCGGTGTCTCCACTGGGATACCACTCTGATCCACTTGTGACACCGGCCAAGAATCAGCTTCACAACTGGACAGGCACACAGTGTGCTGATAATATTCTAGCTCAACCTTTCGATAACCCAGAAGAAACCCTTTGAGAGGCAGATAGGGGAAAGGAAAGAGACTTGGGAGCAGTGGCGACTGTACACAAGGCAGAAACCTCAGCTACAGAAGGAACACTGCTCTAGTGAACACATTCACAGAGTTGACAGAGGTGTCATACAATAGTACATAGACTTAATCAAAGTCTGGTGGAGATGACCTTCAACCAGATGCCTAAAGTAAACTTTGCATCACGACAGCAAAAAGTTACAACGGATATTTGGTGCAAATTACTTAGAGAAATGAAGTGGGACAAAGGGTTGAACCCTAGACCACCACTGTGGGAAGGTACGAGGCTGCAAACAGTATCCATATTGTTTTTTTCTCAGGGATGGGACGCCTTCTGGCTTTCCACATTGGTGGATGTCTGGGACGTAAACGGCAAAGTACCATTTGAATATCTACAGAAGGAATATGAGTTGCTAGAGTCACAGTGGTTGAGATATAGACAGCAGCGACATTTGGTATGCACTTTAGGAGTGCATACCTAGTGAAGAGGACACACAGAAAGACTTCTTCTTTGAGGAGAGATTGTTGGACGGCCGCATAGGGAAAAAACTAGTCTCACTCATGTATTGTGCCCTTATGAGGAACACACAGGACCTCCTTACATGACTGCAGGGTCGCTGGGAGCAAGACGTTGGGGAGATGAATGAAGAGGACTGACAGATGATGCTTGCGTTCACCACAGTAGTTGCGATAGTTATTGTCTAAACCAACTTAAAATTGTTCGCAGGACATACTACACACAAAAATTGGGAGAGTGGAACATGCACAGTGCTTGCAAGGTTGTGGACTGGAGGGCACACTAATACACATCTGGTGGACCTGTCTTAAATTGCGTGCCTTCTGGGAGAGGGGTGTGCAAGTCTCCGGAGGAGGCGGTTGAGATGCCCCTGAATCTGCAGCCCTGAACTGCCTTATTAGGTATTTGGGGCCCCTCGGATTTAACATGAAGTCAGAAAACACTGATTAACATGGGATGCATGGTCGTCAAGCAGGATATAGCTAAAAAATGGGGTGATGTATCTCTTCCCCCACCCTGATATAGGAACTGGGAGATTGGTATGGAACTGGGAGATTGGTATGTAAGATGTTGGAAAAAGATGTGCAAAGGCAGGGTATGCATGCAGAAATTTGAAAAAATCTAGGGTGCGTGGGAAGTATCCTGTATGTAACTGAGGGATGGTGCATGTGGATGAGGGTTATCCCATGGGAAGGAAACCATGAGCACAGTATGTGGAATTGAGGGGGCCCAGAGGGATGAAAACCGGTGCAGGATGTACATGAGGACCCGAGAGTCGGTAATGACAAAGGACTGTATACAACTGGGCTGCAGTATCGATGAAAGGAGCCATCACAGGACATGGATATGGCCTTTCGCCAGACGCTAACGTAGAGGTTGATGCCTCTAGACATTACCCCACCTACATAACTTGTGCTTTAATGAAGGGTACATGTTGTCTATTTGGAGTGTAAATGCAAATGTCTAAACATTGGAGTTGTATTGCCTTGTCATTTATTGATACTCTGTATTTGGTGACAAGTTACTCAATAAAATAATTTTAGAAAAGAAAGAAGGAAACTGTCACTGCCTGACCCACAAAAAACAGAAGTCACAAATGCAACATCATGCAGACACAAAACCCAGTGTTGCGGAGTCAGCAAAAAAGTTTCATGGATGCATTAGACTGTCAGGAGGAGAATCCACTCATCAGAATTAAAACCTAGAGTGAAGAGAGCAACCAACATACTATGAAAGGCTACCAGACAGGATAAGATAGTCCAAGAATCAGTATTAAGCTGCTTCTTCCTGAAATGCCCTAAAAACTAAATATATAGTTCAAACAAGTACCATGCGTTCCGCCACCACTCACAGGTAAAACCAACACTGCAGGAGCGAAGAATGTCCCATTCCACTACCCGTGCCTTAATCACAATTGCCTACATATATCTAAAGGCAAAAGTAGAAGAAGGCACAGAGAAAAGGTGGGGGAAACAAGGGAAGAGAAAAAACAAGGTGCGGACTATCCGTCTTAGGCTCCCCCTCTCTGGCTGTCGATGGATCACAGGTAAAGAAAAGGCAGCATTTGAATAAAGAGAAAAGAAGAAAGTTATAAGCAGTAGGTACTGAAGAGAACACCATTCACACACAACCAGTTAGGAATTCATAAAGCAATGATGTGTATTGTCTTACCCCTTTCTTTGTCCAAAGAGGGTAGTCAAAACAACCTAGGTTCCACTTAATCCATTTTTAGTAGATCTCACACGACGTAATTTCAGTGAACACACATAAAGGCTGTAATGTCCAAATATCAGAGAGAGCCACCTTCTCAATGCGGGAGAAAAAAACAGAAATGGCAAAAAACCCGTTCTTATTTGAATAAATATAAGGGATCCCTTTTGTAATGATCGGTTTCTCTATGCTTCATAAAAGCGCCCAAGAAACCCACAACGAAAGTAATAGGTAGCAAAATAAGGGTGGTCAAAGAAGAATGTGAGACGGGGAAAACAAACGCACATCCCGTAACCTCACCGGCGTGAGTCCCGAATGTTCAATCCAGCGAAGGGCGGGACAGAATGCCTAACAGAGAATCCAAAGAAGGAGCACGAATGCCTCAGGAACCAAAGTCCGATAAGCAAATCCAGAGCGGAGCAAGAAACGAAGGAGGCAGCGTGTAGCCCAGAGACGCTGCAGGCAAAGTTCTTCCGGCAGCGTGAACCGGATGTGAAACCAAGCAAGGAAGTGAAGGCGAGCGGCGTTTATATACCCGCCGACTTCACACAGAAATCACCGCAGTCGCATACATCAGTGAACTCTCAGTACCCAGAAAAAGGTAGGAATGAAACAAAAGGATAATAGATCCAAACCCCAGAAGACCCTAACTAATCTCGGGACCTGACAGTACCCACTCCCAAACGACCCCCCACAGGACGGGGCTTGAACGGATGACGCACATTGAATAAACGCACCAACTGGGGGGCATGCACAAAACTGGCAGGCTCCCAAGTACAGTCATCAGGGGTATAACCTTTCCAGTCCACCAAATAAAACAGCCTACCATGAATGGCATTAACCTCAAACTCCTAATGCTCATCAATCACCACTGGAGGAGGCGGGGGCAAGGTCTGGGAGGTGATAATATAGGGTTTCAACAGAGACGTTTGGAAAACAGGGTGAATCCGGTAGTCATCAGGTAAGTCTAGTTTCATGGCAACCAGATTCACTACCCGCACTATCTTAAAGGGACCCACATAACGAGGCTGTAACTTCCTAGGAACCCCCAATCTCAAGTTCTTAGTTGTTAGAATTGAATGCGTTATTGCTCCATCACTTATGCTTTACACTGTATTATGTTAGCATTCATGTAGCTACTTTGTATTAATCATGACTGCATATGTTTGTAACCAATCCCTGCAAATACTGTGTGAGTTAAAGTTAGCATCTGTGCCGCCATTTTCTGCCATGCAGCCGCCATTTTGCTCTATGATTGAAACTAGGCTTCTGTCTCATGTTGTTTGCCTCAGAAGAAAGCTGTTGGGATGCAGTTGCATCTCCAAGGTTAGGCCTCACTGAAGTATGAGAAAGTCGCTTGTTAACGCATATCTTTCCCTTTGCTCCCACTATTCCAGCTGCAAGCACAGACTGAATGACCTTGCCAGAGAGATAGTGTGTGCCCGGTCTCAGACTCTTAGCTCATCTTTGTGTGCCCCTTTCTTCAAGCTGTCTCCCTGTGGAAAGTTACAGAGTGGGCGTGTCACTGCCGATTTGTAGAAATGTATAACTGTTACCTTTATGCTGGGGAAAGTCAGTCCCCTCGGGAGCATCTAAGGAGGCTAGTCTGACTGGACTCCGCTGCAGCGCATTTACAATAAAAAAACTTGGTTTGTATTCTCTACTGCGTCACCGACTCTTCATTTCTTGGAAGGCTAAGAGGAGGTCGCGAGTGACCCGGGTAGCCCTAATTGGGTCACTTCCTTCAGTTCACGCCCGAACAGGGACCCCACCAGGTGACCCATCCTCGCCCGCAACCGGGTGTGGAGGTCGGGCCGCGTCTGGTCGGATGGGCGGATCGGGGATCCCCACACGATAGAGCTTAGTTCTCGCAGCTGCTCCGCCTGTCTGATTGGGCGGCGCCTCGTCTAGTGGTCATCCCGGCTGGGGACCTGAAAAGGCGAAACCGTTGGATCTGACTGTTTGGTCCGAAGAGTCGGCAGTGGAGAATAACTTTGCTTGACCTGTGTGCACCAGGTGAGTTTGTCTTGTCTCTTGGTAAATATGGCGCCATCTTGAATAATCTTGAATATGGTCTGAGAACCATTCTTGGCTTGTTTGAACTTGGTGGGTCTGTGGACCCTTGAGACACAGAGTGTTTGCGAATGTTCTGCCAGGCCACCTGCTGAATTTGGTTTACTCTTGAAAAGGCCTGGGGCTAGAGCCTGTCTCCTTGTCTTGGTACAGTCTTCGGGCTGTCTGGTGCAGTCTCCGAACTGCATTGTCTTGGTACAGTCTTCGGGCTGTCTGGTGCAATCTCCGGACTGCCTTGTCTTGGTACAGTCTCCGGACTGTCATGTCTTGGTACAGTCTCCGGACTGTCTCTTGGTTTTGGTGCAGTCTGAGGAGTGTTTTTTTTTTTTGGGGAACAAGCGCTTGAATTTGTTTGGGCTCTTTGTGAGTCTGGTGCCACTTTGGGTTGCATTTGGTTTGGTCTGAAGACCGTCTTGAAAAAAAAAAAGCACTTGCAATTGCTTTGCCAGGCAAAAATAATGAATTTGGCTCCTTCTTGAAAATGCCTGGAATGAGTTTCTTGTTGTCATTGTTGCTCTGCAGATGCTTGATTGGAAGAAGATCAGCCGGCGCCTCCAGAAGGCACTCTTAATATTGATGCACGTGAAGAATGGTCTTGGCCCTATTATGTTTAGTACACTATGGCACAAATATTTGAGGGACAATGCCGAGTTGAAAATGGCCGTTGATGGGCACGTTTGATCAGAAAATAATAATAAGAATATACATTTGTGTTTTGCATAGGAAGAATGCAGCATCAGAAAGTTATAGAGCATGATGTAGCTTTAGACATTGTTCAGTGACAAAAGCTGCTTTGAGTCTCAGATATAAATTGCATTCTAAAAGTGACATGCAGAAATTAGGTGCGTGGCAAGAGAAAAAAAAAAGGAGAATAAACGAGGCCTGCTCAGATGCTTTCAGTCTGATGCTGTTCAATTAATTAATTCCTGATTGATTTGAGTGTGTTTAATTTAGGTTTGACCTCACTATAGAATGTACATTAAATTTAGGAAATGTGTTTTAAACTTTCAAGGTAGTATGTATTTTTGCTGAATAAGAACGCTTTTTAAAGTGTAGGAGAAAAAGATGAACTACACAGCTCATGATTCAGTCTGCTTTGGAAGGCTCACGGTTCATTCAGCCTTGAGATAAGAATGGCATTTCTTTCGCTGTCTCTGCTCTTCATGGTAAGAACGCACCCAGAAATACACAGCATTTTTTTTTTCCTTGAGCTCTGCAGAGGGAGGGGGTATTGAGCAGCTTCTGTGAGAAAGACACAGAGATGAAGGCAGAGATAACCAGTGCAGAACGAGGGCAGATTTAGATGCTAAAAGTCTACGTTTTATGTTTTGATTAGCAGGCTTTGTAAAGTTTTAATTAGTCCTATGCATTTATTTCTCTTCATGGGAGATTTTGCAATTATTAATTATTGATCTAGCTATATGCTGAACAAACTCTTGCATTATGTTTCCTGAACGCTCTTAACAGTCCTGACTGACTTTTATGCCTCACTTTCCATAGACATAGGGTTTCCTTCCTTTATGGAGTGCTTTGTATGCAATATATAATATGTTCTGTATTAATTCTAATTTGTCCTATAATCAATTCTGTAACATGATTGATATTTGACTAATGAATAAAAGAGTCAGGGAACATTAAAATTTGATTAAAAATAAATAAATAATACACACATCCCTCATTATTGCCTTGAATGTTCAGCTGTTCTTTCTATTTCTGCTGCTTCTGCTCCTGCTATGTCGCTCAGGCTGCGTTGGCTATGGCACATCTTGCTCTTTCTTTGTCTCCGCCACCTGTGGCCATCATGATTGATAGTACCCCTGACACGCCTATTGCCTCAGCATCCTGTTTTGCTAACCCTTATACTTGCGACACAGCCAGCAGCGATGCTAATGTCTGATATTTCTGTTGCTACTCCCACTGTGTTTTTTGATTCCCCGATATTAGTGAGTACTGGGACACAGGTATGTGGATTTGAGGATAGAGACTGGACGAAATTGGAGGAACGTGTGGGTCCGTACGTGTGATCTGAAGTGGGAAAAGAAGAAAAGAGGGTAATGGCTAATAAAGGTGCACAGTGGGTTTGTGTGGAAGGTGTGTGGAATGTGATAAAAATGATGAGCTTTTTGGGCAACAGCTTGTCTTTAGGAATATTGTTTGGTTTCTAGGAGCAGTGTTTTCAAAAATGCTGCCCCGCAGATTTTGTGTGATCTCAACAGGGCTACTTATTTTGCTGGGCTGCATTGTCATGCCTTTGGGTTCTCTCATTCCGCCGAGGAAAGGGACAGGGGTAAGTCAACGGCTTGTCACCAGAGGACAGATGAGAGTGTGTCTGATGTTTTTTTTACTTGACTTGAAGGTGTTCTTTGATTATAGTGGGCAGAAGTTGCCTCCTAAAAGGGGATTTAATTGTTTGTCCATAGAATCATTACTAATGTGTTTTCTGAAATAACAGCCTGGTTGTAGACATTTGAGAGTACTTGGTCTACATTGCCTCCTTCTGTTACATATTTAACATAGCACAATATTATGAGTGTTTCGGTGGGTTTTTTCGGATGTATTAGTTGTAACACCCATCTTGCACCCCCTTGCTTTGACTATTGGTCCTTATTACCGTGGATTCTCCGTTTGTGTTAATGTCTAATTGTGGTGAGAATGTGATGGGTTTGGCATCCTACTATTATTGCCCTCCGGCAGGTGAACGTATGATGATGGGTCTTAATGTAAGTAGTGAATAGTGTTTGCCCCCCCCTGAGTTTTGCAGACGCGCCATTCACTTTATGGGCAACAGGCGATGCAGAGGTGGTATTGCTACAGATATGACCTAAATGTCTCTAGATGTGGGATCTGGCATCTCACAAAAAGTGAAGGACTGGTCTCACACACCACCTGGTGTCATGCTTCATCATTGACCAATCCTCGCCCCTTAAAAACTTGGTTTGATAAGGGACGGGCATACACCTGATGACAGGGATGCACTTCTAAAACTAAGTGGGGGCCCTTACAAAAAAGAAAGTGTGTGATTAAAATACCATTACAGATGGCAAATTGTATTTTAATTCAGATGGCATCTGTATGGTCATTAAAACCAGAACTGCGGTGTATATGAGGAAATTATTATCCTCCCACCGCTGTGTGTAAAGTCGACATGTTTCTGCCCACCGGACCGATCGGGTCCATGGCATTCATCAGGACTTATAAATAACTAAAGGCTCCACCCTTACCAAATCTAAGGAAAAAGGCAATCCACTGGGTGGGGTGAAAAAATTATCACCCTCAACCTTCAGGAGGTAAAAATTCCAAACCCTTGTGGGGAATCTACTGACCCCATAGGAGGCCATGGACGGTAGACCAATGAGGTCACTAGTGTAACTTTAAGTTCACTGCTCCTTGCACCTATGTCTGCACAGCTCGTCCGACAAGGCACCACCACTATTGCTCATGTTACTGCAAACCTACATACAGTCGCAGAGACATCACAAGTCCCTTATTAGTTAATCCGAGTAACTGGGTTGTGAATTGTAAGTAGGTGTAGTGCCCACCGGAAAGTAACTGATGATGTGGGAAGGGATAATGTGTTTGCCGATCAGACAGCTAAGGAAAATGATCAAAATGAAATGAAAAGAATGTTTGTAGCAGGCCCTGCTGGGTGGGTACCGGAAGTCACAATGTTTAAGTTGAAAGTATGGCAAAATTGAAGGGATGAGGGATGGTGAATTAATAGGCCAGGGAAGAAAAAAATGTTGCCAGATGCATAGGTATTTCCCGTGGTTATGATGAAGACATTGCCCAGCCTGTGTACTGTATGGTGCGCTTAACGCACAATTCTGGAAAGGGTATCCGTATGCCCCCGGTAATTTCGCACCACACATTCTTTTTCTCCTTTTTTTTTTTGAGGTTCTTCAGATGAATAATATAGGAATAGATGGATATAACAATTCGAAGGATGTCCTGATTGTTCTTTAAGAGTTTAGTAAATGGATTGAGGCTCATTGTTGAGAGAAAACAAAATATATAAAGTTTAATGCTTGCCAGTTAACTGAAAGTTTGCATTCTATCCACTAATAGGTCCGGGACGCCCTGCAGTCACATCAGAGGGGCCCGGACGCGATGCACAGCCAGGCTGCTTGTTACGGAACATCCACATGAATAAGACTGAGGCGGAGCTGCAGAGCAAAGAAGTGCTGGATGAGGCAGGACCACCGACAAAGGAAAGAAAGAGGGGCTATCCAGGAGCCCCAGCCTGTTGGTCCACCTGTGCTTGAGTTACAGCCCATTGAGCCCCTGCCCCTCGAGTCTGACCCCCCTTTTTTCCTGACCCCTCTATGCCTGGAGTGTTGAGGTACAATTTGCACCCCTGCAGGAGGAACAGTGCACCAAAGGGAGAGTCAGATTAGTAGGGATGGACTGTATTGCTGAAGAATAGGGTGCATGTACCCTGCCCGTGGTACCAATGATAGCTTAGGGAAAGGGAGATTGGTGCATTGTTTGGATAGTCAATGAACAGGGCAAATGGACTGTCATTCTAAAGAAAGAAATACCTCGTCCTGCAAGGTGGGATCTGGATCCGAGCTAGACGAACAACTCCACCGCCGGTGCTCAACAGCGCCTATGCCTAATGAACGATAGGGGTCCGCCAGCGGGACCCAGATGGACGCTGGGAACTTTGTCCCATTTCCTTGCTTTATCCCCATTGGCTCCATTGCATGTCCTTTCCTCTGATTCAAGAAACAAAAACCTGTACCCGTTTGGTCGCTCCATTAGGGAGGAATAACAGCTCTTTGCAGCCCGGTTCAATTCCTTTTCTCCTGTTCCAGATATGACATTTATTGATTTCCACACTGCAAATGAATGTGTACATTGGGCAGATGTCTGTAATGGTGGTTAATATGGCAGTTCGTTTTGTATCCAGGGGGCGAGGGAGATTAAGGTTGATAAGAGCACATGTGACTTCACTTATAGATTGCTTGACAACAAGTCTGCTTTGGATCTTACTTCATAATGTTTACTTCACTTATGGATTGCACGCTCATGTTTTGCCTATGAGGGAATGGTCTGGCAGATGTTGCCTCTCTTTTCTTTTTCCCTAATACATGTTGCCTCGTCTATGTATCATACATTCTATCAGTTACAACGTGAAAGTATGTTTCTGCCCTGAGCCAAAAGGGTTGCTGACACGAAGAATATGTCCCTGTATACACTGTCTCCCAGCCTGTTGTGCCTGCTGTGTATCAATGCTGACACCACGCGTGTTTAGCCTCATAGAGTATTTAGTTCTGACAGATAGTCCATAAGTTAGCAACAGTAGCCTGCAGTTGAACAGTTTTTTCCTATCTTTAGAATTGTAAAGACCCTTACCTGATAGCAAGAATAAATAATTAGCTAATGAATGCTAAAAGGAGGGTCTGTTAGAATTGAATGCGTTATTGCTCCATCACTTATGCTTTACACTGTATTATGTTAGCATTCATGTAGCTACTTTGTATTAATCACTACTGCATATGTTTGTAACCAATCCCTGCAAATACTGTGTGAGTGAAAGTTAGCATCTGTGCCGCCATTTTCTGCCATGCAGCCGCCATTTTGCTCTAAGATTGAAACTAGGCTTCTGTCTCATGTTGTTTGCCTCAGCAGAAAGCTGCTGGGATGCATTTGCATCTCCAAGGTTAGGCCTCACTGAAGTATGAGAAAGTCGCTTGTTAACGCATATCTTTCCCTTTGCTGCCACTATTCCAGCTGCAAGCACAGACTGAATGACCTTGCCAGAGAGATAGTGTGTGCCCGGTCTCAGACTCTTAGCTCATCTTTATGTGCCCCTTTGTTCAAGCTGTCTCCCTGTGGAAAGTTACAGAGTGGGCGTGTCACTGCCCAGTTGTAGAAATGTATAACTGTTACCTTTATGCTGGGGACAGTCAGTCCCCTCGGTAGCATCTAAGGAGGCTAGTCTGACTGGACTCCGCTGCAGCGCATTTACAATTAAATAACTTGGTTTGTATTCTCTACTGCGTCACCGACTCTTCATTTCTTGGAAGGCTAAGAGGAGGTCGCGAGTGACCCGGGTGGCCCTAATCGGGTCACTTCCTTCAGTGTAGATAACCAAACCAGATCCCCTGAAGCATGGGATGGAGCTGGACAACAATGTCTATTTGCCTGTCTCTTCATGCTATTCTTAGCTGCCAATAGGTGTTCTTGTGCCTTTTTCCATATCTCTACCAAAGCATGGCTCAAAGTGTCTACTGCTGGGACACGCCCGAGGGTTGAATAGGTATAGCTTTGGGATGAAACCCCATGGAACAAAAGAAAGGGGTCATACCTTAAGCTGAGTGTATGCTGTTGTTATATGCAAAGTCGGCGATAGGGAGCGCTGTTACCCAACTACCTGTTAAAGAAGACAAGAAACAACGTATATACTTTTCCAAGGTCTGGTTGGTATGGTTTGTTTGTCCATCCGTCTGCGGATGGTAAGCTGAAGACAACCGGTGCTTCATTTTCAACGAGGAACACAATCCCCTCTAAAAATGGGAAATGAACTGCGTCCCCGATCAGACACAATGGCAGTGGGTATACCATGTAATCGTAATACCTGTGAGATGAAAACATCAGCCAATTCTCTAGCTGTAGGCACTTTAGGCAAAGTTATGAAATGAGCTGTTTTAGTAAACAGATCCACAACCACCAATATGGCGGTGTACCCTGCTTCCAAGGGAAGATCGGTAACAAAGTCCATACTAATAGTATGCCACGGAGAAGGGGGTACAGGTAGTGGGTGTAACAGACCTACAGGAGGGGTATGTGAAGTTTTACTGATCGCACAAACAGGACATGATGCCACACACACCTGTATATCATGCCCTAACGTATCCCACCAGAACCAACAAAGACAAAACTCCTTTGTCTTAGTCATCCCAGGATGTCCAACTAATAAAGAGGAATGACACCAGATAAGTACTTGATTCCTCAACTCAGGCAGTAAGAACATTTGGACACCATGATACAACAATCCATCCCTTAACTGAAATAGGGGATTTATCAACCACGGAGTCATATCAATGTCTATCAATTTTTTCTTGACCGAAGCAAGGAATTCATCAATGGAAGTACACCCAATGATCTTTTACCCTGAAATCAAAAGACCTATCTTCAGAAACAGAGACATCATCCAAGGGAGCCACATGTATACGAGATAGGGCATCTGATTTAGCTTGTTGAACCGCAGGTCTATATGTAATTGTAAAATCATATTTGTTAAAAAAACAACACCCATCTCATCTGCCTTGGAGATAAAGCCCGTGCAGGTCGAAAGAACTCCAAATTTGTATGGTCCGTGTATATCGTGATGGTATGTCTGCCTCCCCACAAATGATGTCACCATTCCTGAAAAGACATCTTTATAGCCAACAACTCTCTTTCGGCCACAGTGTAATTCTGCTCAGCCAGTAACAACGTTTTGGAAAAGAAAGCAATGGGATGCATAAGTCCCGAATCTACATCCCGTTGTGACAATACCCCCCCCCCCCCCCCAGCATATTGTGAAGCATCTGCCTCAATAAAGAAAGGAAGGGCAGTCTCTGGATGTTTAAGGATAGGCGCAGTAGTAAACTTCTCCACCAATGTCTCCAAAGCAACTTGGGCTGCAGAAGACCAAACAAAGGGTACCCCTTTTCTCAACGGATTAGTCATAGGTGTTATAATGTCAGAAAAATGTGAGATAAAATGCCTATACAAATTGGCAAATCCCAAGAGTACCTGTACATCCTTCACACAAGTAGGAGCTGGCCAAGTAGTAATCGCCACAGTCTTCTTTGGGTTCATCTGGATACCATCAGAGGAAATGAGAAAACCCAAAAACTCCACACAAGAAACCCGGAATTTGCACTTATCCAATTTCACAAATAAATGATTATCACGTAGTTTCTGCAACACCTTTTTTACATGTAAATCATGCTCCTCAGCATTTTTGGAAAAGATCAATAAATCATCAATATAAACAATTACGCTCACATCCAGATAATCTTGTAACACTTAATTAATAAAAAACTGAAAAGCAGCAGGGGCATTACACAAACCAAAAGGCATAACACAATACTTAAATAAACAAAACTTAGTGCATAATACGGTTTCCCATTCGTCCCCCTCACGGACACGAATGAGATGATAAGCTCCCCACAAATCAAGTTTCGTAAAAACTGTTGCATGCCTTACTTGATCCAATAACACCGGTATCAAAGGAAGCGGATATTTGTTTTTAATCGTCACCTTATTGAGAGCTCTGTAATCAATACAAGCACGGAGATCACCTTCTTTCTTCAGTATGAAGAAGATAGGAGATGACACAGGGGAAGAGGGCGGTCTAATAAACCCAGATGCCAACATCTCATCCAAATAGGTCCGCAAATGACGCTCCTCTGGTTCGGACAGAGCATAAATACGACTACATGGCAAAGTAGCCCCTGGAATCAAGTCAATACGGCAATCAAAGTTCCTATGTGGGGGCAACACACTAGCCTGGGCTTTGTCAAACACATCAACATATTCCGCATAAGGGGGAGGAATACTACTGTCCTCTACACAAGTACCTACTGCACACATCAATGGTGAAACCCAATCCGTAGCCTCCTGATAACAATGCTGCAAACAAAATTCAGAGTCCAGTGTAACTGTACATCTCACCCAGTCAAATTTTGGGTTATGAAGCTGTAACCAGGGTACTCCAAGTATCACCCCAAAAGAAGGGGCATCAATAAGATCAAAACTAACTGTTTCAGAATGCCGTTATCACATATCACCAGGAGAGGCTCGTTTGCTTAGTGATTAACCCAGATGACAAATCAGTGCATCAATGGCTCTTACTGGTTCGGGTTGTTCTTTATATACACAAGGAACATCCAATCTATCAGCCAACTGAATATCCATAAAGTTCCCGGTAGGACCGGAATCAAGCAAAACTGAAATGGTAGTTCTCCTGCTTTTAGTAAGTACCAAACTCACTGAGATAGTGAAATGACGCGGCACCCTTTGGACTGTACCAGCAATATCATATGGGTTAATGTGAACACCTTCTTCAAAACACGTTGAGATAATGTCCTGTTTCACAAAAGCCACTGATTTTCTAGGCATAGCACTGGAGGGTTTCACAGGACATTCGCGGGCGTAATGCCCTCTCTTCCCACAATACAAACACAAATTGTGTACCAGCCGTCTTTCCTTTTCCTCTCTTGATAAAGGACCCCACACCCCGCCAATCTGCATAGGTTCAGACATGGATTTCGACCCTATTTCTTCTTTCTGATCCCCTCGGACAACAATCACACGTGATGCTTGAAACCGATTTTTCTCCCCTTTTCTCTCAGACAACCGATGGTTTAATTTAGCCACCAAATCTATGAATTCCACACAATTCTCCGGAGGATTGACAACCTGAGATACTATATCCTTCAGCTCTTCACAGAGGCCCTGATAAAATAATGATGTCCTTTTCTCAATGGGCCAATGCGTTTCAGATACAAGACGGTTAAAAGAAGAGATGTAGACTTACAAGTCCTGTTTCCCTTGTCTTAACTTGAGCAATTCTGCGTCACTGGCCTGCATGAACGCATGTTTTGCAAACAAGCGACGCATTTGCTCCTTAAAAGCTGGAAAATTATAAAGAATAGGGTCATCGCTGTCCACCAAAGGGACAGACCACATTGCTGCCGTCCCTGCCAAATAAGAGATAACAAACACGACCTTTGCTGAATCATCAGGGAATGCCGTGGGTCTACACATAAAATGCAAATGGAGTGGGTTCATAAATATGCCAAACTTATTACTATCTCCTGAAAATCTTTCTGAAACTGCCAAAGGAACCAGAACAGGAGTAGTGACAGTGATTGCTACAGGTGGACCGCCACTAGTCCCAGTACTAGGATTCCGATCAAACTGAAAGGTAGCGGGCTGTACTATAGGCCCTTGTGTCTTAGACGAAGGACCAGGACTTCTACCCCAGGGATGTCCCCTGGCTTTAAAAACATTTAATTCCTGGTGTAACCCATGGTTCTCTTGCCTCAACTCCCGTACTTCTGTCTGGAGGTTGGAAAGAGCTAACATCAACTCCTGCATTGAAGGACCCACCCCAGCACCCCCGCTATCCAGGGTCATCTGGTTCTTATTTTCCTGGTCCATTTTCGCTCGGTCAGTGTAACTTTCATGGGCTTGGTTTTCTGTTCCGCCACCACTCACAGGTAAAACCAACACTGCAGGAGCGAAGAATGTCCCATTCCATTACCCGTGCCTTAATCACAATTGACTACGTATATCTAAAGGCAAACGTAAAAGAAGGCACAGAGAGAAGGTGGGGGAAACAAGGGAAGAGAAAAAACAAGGTGTGGACTATCCGTTTTAGGCTCCCCCTCTCAGGCTGTCGATGGATCACAGGTAAAGAACAGGCAGCTTTTGAATAAAGAGAAAAGTAGAAAGTTATAAGCAGTAGGTACTGAAGAGAACACCATTCACACACGACCAGTTAGGAATTCATAAAGCAATGATGTGTATTGTCTTACCCCTTTCTTTGTCCAAAGAGGGTAGTCAAAACAACCTAGGTTCCACTTAATCCATTTTTAGTAGATCCCACACAACGTAATTTCAGTGAACACACATAAAGGCTGTAATTTCCAAATATCATAGAGAGCCACCTTCTCAATGCGGGAGAAAAAACCAGAAATGGCAAAAAACCTGTTCCTATTTGAATAAATATAAGGGATCCCTTTTGTATTGATCGGTTTCTCTACGCTTCGTAAAAGCGCCCAAGAAACCCACAACGAAAGTAATAGGTAACAAAATAAGGGTGGTCAAATAATAATGTGAGACGGGGAAAACAAACGCACATCCTGTAACCTCACCGGTGTGAGTCCTAAATGTTCAATCCAGTGAAGAGCGGGACAGAATTCCTAACAGAGAATCCAAAGAAGGAGCACAAATGCCTCAGGAACCAAAGTCCGATGAGCAAATCCAGAGCGGAGCAAGAAACAACGGAGGCAGCGCGTAGCCCAGAGACGCTGCAGGCAAAGTCCTTCCGGTGGCGTGAACTGGATGTGAAACCAAGCAAGGAAGTGAAGGCGATCGGCGTTTATATACCCACCGACTTCACACAGAAATCACTGCAGTCGCATACATCAGTGAACTCTCAGTACCCAGAAAAGGGTAGGAATGACACAAAAGGATAATAGATCCAAACTCCACGAGTAGCTAACTAATCTCGGGACCTGACACCATGCAGGTGTGATCGTTGGTTGGAAATACCTTCTTGGGACTTCCTTGACACATGTGCAAGGAAACCTCCATCTTCGAATAGGCCAAAGGCACGCACCCAACACCAGAATGTTGTTCTGAAGAAATTGATTTGGTATCGAGCGGAATAAGACTCTTCTATGGACTGGAGCGGAATCACCCACACTACATAGAGGAAAATGACACTTTCTGTGGTTAGACAGGTGCCATGGATGAAAGTGAAATGCAGCTACCTGTAATGGGAAGCAGTCTGACAAAAAGGCCCTCATTTGAGCATTTGAGCAGGAACAACATCTCCAGGTGAGAGAACTGATAAGGGGTCCCAGAGATAGTACAATATTTGCCAGAAGGAAGACATCCATTTCCGTTCCAGGGAAGACATGGCTTGGCAGTTCAGGCTGGACTGTTCCCATGAGGCACAGGGTCAAGACTGATTTGCATATAGCTGTGTCTGAACTCGGGTGGCGAAGTGAGCTAAAGAACGATGATGGATTCAACTCAGATCTGTGACTGGGGGTGAGTGTCTGAAAAGTTTCAGCGCTCCGTCCATCATCTCTTTATGTTTGCTTTGTTCACCCTAAGTTGGCAGGGTATGCCCAGACGTGGGTCCCTTGCTCACTTTGCCACTGGATTCAAGCTAGCCTGGCTGATGAGGGCTGTTAGCCCGAAACCGGTCCCAGGATGCTTGGGTCTGGTCCAGGGAAGACATGGCTTGGCAGTTCAGGCTGGACTGTTCCCCTGAGACACAGGGTCAAGACTGATTTGCATATAGCTGGGTCTGAACTGGGGTGGCGAAGTGAGCTAAAGAACGATGATGGATTCAACCCAGATCTGTGACTGGGGGAGAGTGTCTGAAAAGTTTCAGCGCGCCGTCCATCATCTCCTTGTGTTTGCTGCATACATCCTTGAATACCATAGCTGGTGCGTGGGAAAGGCCCATAGGTACAGTTGAGACAAACCTCCCATATGGGGTAAGAGAAATTGGATTATTATCTGTGGTGGGTGACTTCCCACCTCAAGGAATAATCACAACCCTTGTTAGGGAGAATCTTCAAGTCACTAAATTAACCTAAAATCAACCCACTGATAGCTATGACACAGAGCAGACAGGCTTAATTTAGGGTAATATGTAAAGCATTTATGCAGTACCAAACCAGACAGTTATAAAGTAGAAATGCAAAACAATGAAAATCTCAGACTGAATTAAACAAATAGAGTAAAATTTAATAAACAAAATGACACCAAAATGACAAACATCCTCTAAGGGGAACCAGAGATATGAGGTTTTAAAGTTATACGTAGAATTAATAGAATAACGTGTGAATGATAATCAATGGTAGCGGTGGACCGGTTCAGTCCTCTTCTGATCTTCTTCAGGTCCAAGAGTGTTCTTCAGTGGGTGCCTAGAGATGCTCCATTTATGACTGCACAAGCTAATGGGTGGGAATGACTCCTAGGCATGCCTTAACCAATGGGGTAAATATTCCCGAGGCCAACCCCGTCCACTTTCAGCTTTTTAAAAGATGGCGAAGGTCTTCAGCCACACTAACTTGGGCTCTGAGGGCTGGAGGGGGAGAATGGGGAGTGTACTATGGTAATCCTAGTATCCCCCCACATCCAACACTAACACTAAAATCCAGTTTGGGGCAGTCCCTGTACATACAATTAACACAGAGACAAAATTCTGGTTAAACAAAAGTAAAATGCTACTTACCCTGTAACCATCAGTTTGTGGCATGTAGTGCTGTAGATCCACATGCTGTGCATACTCCTGCCACCAAGTGTTGGGCTCGGACACATGCAAGTTGTTTTTCTTCGAAGAAGTCCTTTGAGTGACAAGGTATAGTTACTCCACCCATTACTGGTAATGCACTTGGGCCCTCCATTGTTAAGAATGTTTTTCCAACCGACGGGTGAGGATGTAGATGGAGCATAGAGATACAGGAAAGAGGATCAGGCAAAGAAATAGTAAATGAAAACAATAAAAAAGTGTCTAGCACTACATGCCACAAACAAATGCTTACAGAGTAAGTAACATTTTCCGGTTGAGGCATGTGTAGCTGCAGATACACATGCTGTGCATAGTCTGTAAAGCAGTCTTCCCTTAAGCAGTGGCTAGCCCAAGGATGTTGCAGAGGATTTTAAAAGTGTACTTAACACAGCCTGACCAACTCTAGCTTGTTGGTGGGCTAAAACATCAGCAAAGTAGTGTGGGGGGTGGACCAAGGAGACACTTTACAAATGTGAGCTACAGGAATATTACCTAGGAAGTTCATAAAAGCTCCTTTCTTATGGGTTGAGTGAGGTCTGGGAGGGACAAGCAAAGGCCTTTTGGCTTTGGTCTAACATGCTTGTATGCATTTGACCAAGCAGTGTGCTATACCTGCTTTGGACAGTGCACAGCCTTTGTGTGGTTTGGAGAAAGAAGTAAAAGAAATTTTCCCTTGCTTACTCCACACTTAGATAGACAATACTTCACTCCACTCACTCTAACACCAATCACATACACACTGTAGTGCAAACAGACTAATCAAGCCCATATAGTATAGAAGCATAATCCAAAACAGAAATTATCCAAAAAGGTATTTATTATAAAAAGGATTATTATTGTAAATTTACTAAACAGATTTATAAAACCATCATAAAAATAATACAGGTATATATCACAATACAAATGTAGATTTCAACAATTCATTGGAAAATCTAATACATTGATGCAAATTATAGTCATCACAAGAAGAGAGAAGAAAAAGAAGGGATTAAATCACCTAAAAAACAGAGGGAAAAACAAACAGACAATATACTTTGTCTTTTAACAGGACATATTCTATGGAACCATTGTTTTAAAACCAAGACCTGGTACAATAAACCGTGTTCTAGTATCTACAGGTCCAGTCACATCCACGAATTATGTATCAAATGCGTCGACGCGTTTCGATGGTATTAATGATAATCTCCCATCTTTATCAAGACAAGTAATTGAATCTCTCTATATTGCACTGCACAATTGTCCTACAAGAAGCATCCTTATTATAATCCGTCCCAAGCGAAATATTAACCACTTCGTTAGGTTACCTCCTTTAAACCAGGACTCTAGATAATCCTTATTTTTCCGTTGTCAAATATGACTTGGCCTCAATCGACCCGGTCTTTCCCAGTGAGGTTGAGAACTGCCCGATTATTAGACGTGGGATTCCCTTATATCCAGGTTAAGTCTCCTACTATATTTATAATGCTCCATCTGGATACGGACCCCTCATCTTAAGGAGAATAGCGGGTTTAATTAAATACCGCTAACTAGTACCTTTTCTGTCACGAAATCTCTGAAAGGCAAAATGGCGTAGCTCAAATCTCTCTTATCAGCGGGTATTCAGCGGGCATTGTATAAGGGGTCCCTCTCTTTTTTATAGATTGGTTTGGAGAAAGAAACAAAGAGCTGGTGTGTTTTTCGGGAGGGCTTAGTTCTGTCAATGTAATACAGAAGCACTCTTTTGACATCGAGTGTATGAAGAGCTCATTCTGCTCCTGACTCTGGATGTGGGAAGAACACTGGGACTTCTATAGTTTGATTAAGATGGAAACTAAATACCACCTTTGAAGGAATTTGGCATTTCTATTTAGCTGCGTAGCAAGCTCTGGTTGTGGGCCTGCCCGCCACTTTAATTACGACCATACATTCTGAAGATAGGTTGACATACCCAAACTTTAAAACTTCAGGAGCCAAAGCGCAAGATTGAGCTGCTTGGGATTAGGATGCCTGAGTGTGCCTTGATTCTGTGAGCGAAGATCCAGCCAAATGGGCAGCTTCTCGTGAGGCACTAGAGAGATTTCATGGAGAGTGGTGAACCAGGGCCACCTGGCCCAGGTTGGGGCTACTAAGATGAGGGTGAGGGATGTTTGCCAAACCCTGCGAAATAGGAACGGAAGAAGTGGGAGAGGCGGAAAAGTGTTGGCAAATATTCCTCCCATTTTATCCATAGTGCATTGCCCATGGACTGAGGGTGTGGGAACCAGGAGGTGAAGTTTGTGCATTTTGCATTTTCTGCGAAGGCGAATAGGTCTATGTGGAGAAATACTTTAAGTCCCTGTATGCGGATAAGCGTCCCTCACAGGATAAAGCTTCAATACTGGGGTCTTCTCCCATTAATTTAATAACCATTCCTCTGGAGTTCGTGGGCAAAGATATTCTTGTGTTATTGAAAGTGATAGTCCCAGGAAAGGACCGTGGCCCCGACTGTTTTCCTGGAGATTTATATGCAGCAGAACCTCTGATCTGGGGCATTTATTTACATTTTTTATTTCGTTCTATTTTGGAAGGTGGTCTTATTTACAGTTCATGGCAGTATGCCGAGATTGTCCTGATATTTAAGGAGGGATGTCGGGAAGATCCTCAGAATTACAGGCCAATTAGACTGATTAATGACTCACAGAAACTATTCTGTCGTTTGATATTGAGGAACTGTCTGAGTGATTTTGTGACAACTGTATTTTGTTGGATTCTCAGGTGGGCTCCCAGCAAAAAATCAGTGCAGTGGATCAAATATTTCGTTTTATTCCATCTATTGGAAAACTGTATTGATGAATAAGGGCCACCTACATGTGGTCTTTGTTGAGTTAAAGTCTGCCTTCAATTCGATTTCTGGGGCAAAATTTCAGGAACTGTTGAGACCAATAGGGGTCCCCGACAGTCTTTTGTCGATTTTAGTAAGGCTTCACGCATCCAATTCTGTCCAGGTTAGATACAGAAATAGAGGAGAATTAACTGACCCCTTCAAGATCAAGATGGGAGTCCACCAAGGGTGTGCACTAGCCCCAACATTATTCAAGCTGTATATTAATGATTTATCAAAGTTCTTGATTTCCTTGATAACCATGCTCCAAAACTGGGAACTTCCGAATCCCTACTCTTTAGTCCGCAGATGGCACGCTTTTAAAATCTAAAACCTTGCATGGTCTGCAGGCCATAGTAGATCATTTTTTAATCTTTTGCAATCTTTTGCAGTGACAGAGGGCTTGAACTAAATGTTAGCAAGACCAAGCTCATGGCCATTACTCCACACAAAGATGTGAGGTCGAGGATTATGGTTCAAGGGGTCCCTCTTGAGCAGGGGCAGAACTTTGTATATCTGGGAGTCACCCTGTCTAACAAATTAAAATGGTCCCTGCAAATCAGTTAGAGTACTTTAAAATTACAACAGGAGTCAGAACCTGTGACTAGGATTCTGAAGAAATTGCAGGCGAGTTTCCTGGCCACAGCGATAGATATTTATAATGTTAAGGCAAAAATCTTGGCGCCATATGGGTCGGAGTTGTGGGGATATGTAAAGATTGATGAACTCGTCAGGGCTGAAAATAGATTTATTAGGACGATAATTAACCTTCCGCCCCAACTCCCATAAATTCAGGGTACTGGAATTTTTCCGATAAACCATGCTGTGATGATAAGACCATTATTGTGTTGGCACAGACTATGGTCTACAGAGGAATTGGAGGTCTCTAAGCTGTCTTTACAGAAACCTTTTAGACTCGATGGCAATAAGAAGATTCCCTGGTTAGTATATATCAAAACTTTGCCTTATAAAATTGGTCTGCCCAATCTACTGAAGAAGCGATCTTAGTCTCTAAAACACAAATTAAAGAGCAGCCCCCCTTCAGCGCCTTGATACCCTCACGGGTGAGTAGCCGCGCTATACAAACCGCTGATTGATTGATTGAATTCAAGGCATATGTGTGGGAGGAGGAACAAAAAAGATTTAAATGGGGCAACTTAACTGATAACTTTCTAGATCTCAAAAGAATTCCTGATTATAAACCAGTTCTTGATATGATCCCTGAACACTTAGATATGCAGCTATACCTCAAATTTAGGTATGGTATTTTACCTGAACATAGCTTCTGTCTAAAATGGGGTGGAATGAGCTGCAGTAATAGCTGATGTCCATCTTGTAAATCAGAGCTTGAAACACCTCATCACTTTGTATTTTTGTGTACATTTTACAGATCTCCTTGTAGGAAATGAATTAAACCAGTGTGTTAGCTCCTGGGTTTTAAAAAATATGAACTTGCACTAAGAATACTGCGTTCTGATATAAGTGAAGTGGTTGTTCTTGCTGTTGCCAAATTTCTCCAGGCTGCCTGGATTATCTGTAAAGGTCACCTGTAGTTTGATATCAGGGGCCTAGGTATTGGATTGTGTGCTCCCAGGACTTTAAGTAGGTAGTTTTTATTATATCCACTTTAGATATACTACTGATATTCTTTTTAATCTCACATTTAGGTTTTTATGTGTGTTGATTTACATGAATTGCATTAATGCACTTTTAGATGTATTAATGTAGGAAGTACATTTATTTTTAGTATTTATTTATTGTGTACAGCAATCCAGCTGTCGTTTGGTTAAGCTGTATATATGTTTTATTATTGTTTTATGGATCCAGGATCTAAAACAAATGATGTAGAGAGAAACCCCCAATGTCAAAAGTACAGGAGTTGGACTTTAGGGTGTAGTTCCCACTCGTGGACATCCTGTTGAAGAGGTCTCTAAAATTGTTGTCCACCCTGGGTATATACTCTATCAGGAGATGGACTCTGATGCATTGCCCACATGCAAATGCCCTGGACTGGAGCAGACAACTGTAGGGAGTGCGTGCCATCCTGTTTCTGCAAGTAAAACATGGCAGTTTTGTTGTCTATCCGAACAAGTTTT
Source organism: Calotriton arnoldi (assembly GCA_963921515.1). Classification (NCBI taxonomy): domain Eukaryota; kingdom Metazoa; phylum Chordata; class Amphibia; order Caudata; family Salamandridae; genus Calotriton; species Calotriton arnoldi. The sequence goes on along the minus strand of CAWUFW010005005.1, from coordinate 637,014 downwards.
TCCTTCTGTTGTATACGGGGAGGAACACTTTGAGGGCTAGCAGTATGGCTAGCAACTCTCAGTGGTTGATTTGGTGACCCTGTTGGTCAGGCGTCCACATTCTTTGCATGGTCAGCTCCTGTAAATGTGCCCCCCAGCCAGTGAGAGAGGTGTCTGTTGTGATGGTCATCTGCGGAACTGGGTCCAAGAAGGGCTGGCCTTGCAGCATCCCACCATTGCAGAGAGTAATGAGTATGGTCCCAGATCAACACTAGATTCCACCCAATGAGTGAGACTATTGTGCAGCTAGGCACTCCTGCAAGGGACGCATTTGTAACCTGGCAAGTGAGACCATAGCAATGCAAGAGGCCACCATCCCTAGGAGGAGCATGACCTCTCTGACCATACCTGACAATCTTGCAGGAAAAGAGGGATAAAGAACTTGGAAGGCTTGAACCCTTGCAGGGCTGGGGTATGCCTCCCCTGTGCAAGAGGCTAGTACTGCCCCGAGAAGGGACTGTAACTGGAGGGGCTGAAGATGAGATTTTGTGGCACTGATGGTAAAGCCTAGGCTGTGCAAGAGATGTATGGTGGCCTGGGTGCGTGCCAGACATTGTTATTCCATTGCACTCTTGATCAGCCAATCGTCTTGGTAAGGGAAGACGTACCCCCCTTTCCTCTGAGGTGAGCGGCTACTACTGCGAGACACTTTGTAAACACCTGGGAGCTCTGGATCACTCCAAAGGGCCGCACGTTAAACTGATAACGCTGACCACTTACCACAAACCGGAGGTACCAGAGATGTACAGGGTGGATGGGGATGTGGAAGTAGGTATCCTTCAAGTCGAGGGCGATCATTAAGTCGCCTTGCAGTAGTAGAGGAATGACATTCTGGAGTGTCACCATATGGAAGTGTACTGATAGGATGTACTTATTGAGGGGCCTGCAGTTGAGAATGGGCCTTAGTGGCCCGTCCTTCTTGGGGATAAGGAAGTACAGGGAGTATGCTATACCCCTTTGCCACGGTGTTGTGGCCGCACAGGCTCTATGCCCCCTTGCTGAGTAGTGTGTGCATCTCCTGCAGAAGGGGATGTTTGGTGGTGATTGTGTCAGTTCTAGGCAACACCCTTGTGCTATGATGTCGAGAACACACTGGTCTGAAATGATCTCTACCTACCTGGACAGAAACCCTTGTAGTTTTCCTCCAACAGGTGTGAGATGGTCCAGGGTAAGGGAGTCACTGTTGGGAAGGAGCAGCCCCTTTGGAGCTGCATCTTTTCCCTTGCCTCTGCCATTATAGCCTTCCCTGTAGTAATCCAGAGAGGGTGTGCGGCTGTGGTTGCCTGGGGAAGGAAGCGGATGCCTCAGGGGTGGTGGTTTTAGCCCCTCCACAATACTGTGTGTGACGAAATGAGCCATGGGCAGATGGGTCTGCAGGGCACCCATGGCTTTAGCCGTTTCCCTATTGTTCTTGATTTTTTCCAGCATCTGGTTGTGGGCTGAACAGATGCTCACCATTGAAAGGCAAGCTGACCAGAAGCTGCTGGCCCTCTGGTTTACAACAGATACCACACATCCAGGGGTATGGAAAAGAGAATACTGACATTTACCCCATGAGCAATGGTGTCTGTTGCATGTAGTGCAAAATTAATCTTTGTGTTTGAAATAACCTTTCCCTCAGGTACCAATTCCTGGCCCCCATTCTTATACTGGTCCGGAAGGTGTTGCAGCAACTGCACCATCTTGTCCCAGGAGAGTAAGCCTACAGAATTGGCAAAATGCCAATGTGCAGCAGACTGGTTAGCGATGTGCTTTCCTGCTGCATCTATCTTCTTACTCTCCCGGTCGGGATGGGACACATTCACTGTGCCCCAGGAATTTGCATGTTTCCGGACTGTGTGCACATCTAGGGAGGGAGGTGGCAGTTGACCCCTAACATAGGGAGGGACGAAAGGAGAAGCTTTATATTTCTTGTCAATCCTAGGCATGATTACTCGTGCCTTAACCGGCTCCTTAAAAATATCAGAGGCTGATTTGAGCATCCCCCTTAGCATTGGCAAGTATTGCATGGAAGTATTGCTTGGACCTCTGTGTGGAGGAGAGTGCCTCCATGAGGAAGCCGTTGTTCCCAGGTTGATTTTGCATCTCCACCTTGTGAAATGCAGCTGCACTTTGCACAACCTTGTGGTATGCAGCAGTGTTGTCCGGTGTGGAGGGCTTGGCCGAATAGAGGTCCGTGCCAGTATCGCCCGAGGTCTCTACATCATAATCATCACATAGGTCGTTGTGGGGCTGTGGGTCTTAAAGTGTGTCGTAAGGGTTATAGGGAGACCTTGGATTATCACCCCCGAACTCTGTAGGGGAAAACCCTGAGGTGATCCTGGCAAAAGGTCCACTGTTAGTAGTGGAGTGGGTGAGTGTGGAGGTCGTAGAGAAGAAGGCAAAGGAGGACGGGTGAAAGGGCGAGGAGTTAAGCATGGCAAAGGAGGTGATGGAGAGGTGCCATTGACATGGTGCCGAGGTTTCTTGGACACCACTCAAAGGGTGGATTCAGGGTCTCCTTGAAATTCAGTTTTCTCTTTGGAGGAATAGGGTCGTTTGCCTGAAGAGCAGGCTTGGCTAGAATTCATTTAGTCTAGGGAAATAATGTGTATGCACTATTGTCTGGCATCAAGCTCCTCTTGAAGGCGTTAAAGGATTGGTTGATCTTGCGCCTCAGAAGCCATCGAGGATAGTGCCCTGAATGCTGGTTTTCTTGGAGCCGAGGATGTTGATCGGCATGCCAGCGTCAAGCCTGATTTCGGCTGCAAAGGTCTGGACTCCAAAGATGCCTTTACAGGTGTCTTCACGGCCAGAGCCGAAGAGCCAGCCAAAGTCTAAGGGCCTGCTTTTGAGGTGGGCTTCGACGCAGAGAGCTGAACATGCATTGGTTCCGACTCAGCAGTTTGGTGCAGAACATGGCCTTGCGTCTGTGGTGTACCAGGGGCTTCATGACTGGCCTGCGAGCTTGATCCTAAACCACCCTCAAGGGCGATGCTCAGCTTCTGAGTGGTGTCGAGGAGTGGGATGTCAGTACTCACTGCTGCCCTTTTCGGTCGTGGACGCTGTGCAGGTGGAGGCTCGTCCTCCTGACGTTGGATCTGGAGTCCTCCTCTATCTCCAACACCTGGGCCTCTGCGCCAGAGGTCCATGACTGTCGCTCACCCTTGGTCTCCTGTTCTCCAAACAGGTCCGGAGTATCATCCATTCAGTGGTGCACCACTGAAGCTGAGGCGATGTGATTATAACAACAATACTGGAGTGCTTTCTTGGTTGAAAAGGTGAGGCACGCAGGGCATGAGGCCTCCTGATGGTCCGGGCGCAGACAGAGGTTACACACCTGATGGAGGTCTGTCCTTGAGTACTTCGCTCAGCATTTCATGCAGTAGTGGAATGGAGTTCTTTCCATTACGGGTATATTCTCTGGTACCAGGGAATTGATGGAGCCCCGAAGAGGCCAGGGCCCGTACAGGGCATTGAAGCTGTTTGACTGCCGAACCAAAGCAAAAGACAGTGCGACACTTGTAATGGATGCTGAGATACACTGATAATTAATCAGATGAGTAAGAAGGATGAAAGCAGGCTAGGCAAGAACACAATGCAGTGTAGAACAGGAGCTTGAAGGGACACGTCTGACTCAGATGGAGGAGATAAAAAACAATCTAACAATGGAGCCGATGCCCGTGCCCATTACCAGTAATGGGTGCAATCACTATACCTCGTGATTCTAAGGACTTCTTTGAAGAAAAACACCTTGCACATGTCTGAGCCCAACACTAGATGGAAGGAGTATGCACAGCATGTGTATCTACAGCTACACATGCCATAAACTTAGGGTTGTTCAGCAGTGGAAACACAAGAATTGTTTTGGCATCCTGTTTCCTTCCTTTTAACTGTGCCTTTAGTGTTATATATAAAAACCCAAAGCTAGAGGTCTGGTGGTAAAAAGCAGGCCCTTCAGGAACCAGACAACAGATACACAAGAATTGGTTTGGCATCCTGTCTCCCATCCTTTTAACTGTACCCCCAGTGTTATATGTAACCCCAGTAATCCTGCCAAGCAGGATTTGACACTAATTTCAGAAAAGATGCTCACAGCCCCACCGTGCAAATTCTTTCAGGTTCAGAAGAGCCATTTCAGCCCATTAAGGTCAGCCAGTTTGTAAGAAACTGGGTTTTGACTGGGGGGGGGGGGGAGCGGAGAGGGCTTTCTCAGGCAACAAACACAATCCTTGTCAGGGTGACCACAAAAGTCACTAAATTAACCTGTTTTTATCCCTCTAATCGCTTGTCACAAAAACAGTCAGGTTTACCTTAGAGGCACTCTTAAGTATTTATGCAGTACACGAACAGTAATAAAGTGAAAACACAACACGAGCTCACCTACACCAATTTAGAAAAATAGTGTAAATATAATATATATAATTAGACAAAACAACAAAAGTCCAATCAGTAGAACTGGAGATATGCAATTTTAAAGGTTTAAGTAAATATAGTGCTAACTCTGGGTATCTGATTGTGCTAGACTGGGACAAAGTCACAATTTCAGGCCAACTGCTGTGGAGTGCAGGCCAGATACAGGGACCAGGTTAGTCCTGTTGAAAAATGTATCTTCTCAAAGTGCAGAGTTCAAAACTTCAGGATTTCACAGGAGGAGCTCAACTGATGCCAGTCAAGGTTCCAGGACCTGGGGAGGCACCTCTTGGGGATCAGGAAATCACTCCAACAGAGGCCGGCAGGGCTCAGGCAGGTCCAGTTACAGGTGCAGGCAGGGCCAGTTGCAGCAGGTCAGCTGGGCAGTTGCAGGGAGGCCTCTGGAGTTTGTTGTAATCCTGTAGCTCAGAATGGGAGGTCAGCCAACTACCCTTTGAGTCCCTCAGGTAGCATTGGATGTAGGGAGCAGGTCCAGTCTTTCTTCGCAAAGAGCAAGGCCTCTAAAAGCTAGACAGGTCTCAAGCAGCAGCACAGTCCTCTGGGGATAAAGGCAGTCCTTCTTCTGTAATGTCCACACAGTGTCCTGAAGAGTTGTTCTGTGAGTCCACTATTTATACCTGGTGCCAGCCTTTGTGTGTGGGGGAGGGGAAATCCTGTCCGACCCCCACATCTGGTTCTAGAAAGTTCTTCCCTTCCCCTGTCAAGGCGTCAAGAAGTCTGGGGTGACAAAAGGCTGGTGTCAGGTTCTTTCGTGAGTGCTGGAAGTGAGCTCTTTGAAGTGTAAATGGGACAGGGCACAGTTTTGCCCCCAGCCATCCTGGCAGGATGGCCCTCTCCCAGCTACACCTAGATCCTATTGTTCCCTGTCTGGGCCAATATACATTCTTAATAAGGAGCCATTAACAGGCCCTGGCTGCTGGAAATTCCTAGAAGGCCTCAATCTTTTGAGCAGGAAATTACAACTTTCTAAAAGTGACACTGACTTTGCCATTAAACAGGATTGTAAATTACAATTAATTTGGGGTAAACAGCATACTTCTACCTGTTCCCAATCCAAAGTTAACACTTATTACATTAGATAAGGTAACTCAACATTATCCAATGGAAAAGATAGGCCTTACAGTAGTAAATAAATAATTTAGGAGTTTTTTTTACTACCAGGACATGTGAAACTCAAACTAACATGTCATACTTTTTAAATACAATGCACCCTGTCCTATTGCCCTTTAGGGCCTAACTTAGGGATGATTTACAAATATTAAAAAGGAAGGTTTAGGCCTGGCAAAAGGTGTATTTTGGCAGGTCGAAATAGCAGTTTAAAACTGCACCAAAGGCTGCTGTGGCAGGCCTGAGACAAGTTTTAAAGTGCTACTTCAGTGGGTGGCACAATGAGTGCTACAGACTCACTATTAGCAAGTCATTTACAGGTCCTGGGTACATGTAGTACCACTACTAGTAAATTAAATGTGCAAATCAGGTGTAGGCCAATTTTACCATGGCTAAGGTAGACAGCACAAGCACCTTAGCACTGGTTAGCAGTGGTAAAGTGCACAGAGTCCTAATGTCAACAACAACAAAATTCAGAAAACAATCGGAGTGAAGGCAAAACGTTTGGGGGTGACCCTGCCGAGAGGGACAAGTCCAACACTTTTGTTTGCCACAGTATGCCCAATAAACCCAGAGACAGACGTCTGGTAGAAAAAAACAGGGTTTTACAGCAACCAGACATTGGATGCACAAAAATCATTTTGGCATCCTGTTCCCCCTCTTTCAAGTGCACCCCAGGGACCAAGAGACAGAAGTTTGGTGGGACAAAACAGGTATTTCAGCAACCAGGCAGTGGGTACACAAGAATTATCTTGCCATCCTGTTCTTTGCCTTTCAAATGTGCCATAAAGTGTTCTATGTAAATCCAGCAGACTTATCAAGTAGGCTTTGACACTAATGTCAAGAAGGATGCTCACAGCCCCCACCCTGCATATTCGGCGGGTTCAAAGGAGTCCTCGTTGCCTATTCAGGTCAGTCTATTGTTTGCTCCTGGTTAGCATTTCATACCTATTCAAATAGTAATTAGTGGCTGGCAAAAGGCCCTGGATGAGTCGTGCGCTTTACAAATGTCTTTTGATTGATTATGTAGGATGCCTCGAGGGGTGCCAATGTGCAGTCTTGGGAGGCTAAAGAGTAGGACATTACCATCATCCAGATTAAAGAGTACAAGTGCTTGAACAGCAGTTATGAAATCAATTTCTGGAAGACACTGGAGGCACTGTTTTCTCAATACAAGCCACCAAGCTCTGGAACCCACTGCCAGCCAAGATTTGAAGCATCCAGGAACACATACAATTCAGAAGGCAGTCTAAAGCATGGTCATTTCCAAAATAACTACATCATCCCACAACCCTGGAAATGAACCCAAAATGATAATCACACATTCAAGTTCAATCTACAATTTACAATCCACAGATATGGAAAAACCAAACCAGCACACTACTTTTAACATCCAGGTAAGCTAAGAAGGGCTGACTTGTGGTTAGCTTGGGTATTACAAAGTAATGTCAATTTATATATATATATCCCCTCTAGTCCAAAATAATACTAATATCATAACACTCTGGGGACAGCAGCCAACTATAGCTTAACCATCTTTCACTCATAACATATATATGCTGCTAGTCTTTCCCATCGCACAGTACTGGTCCAGCCAATATACCATCCATCACCAATTGAACAGGCATGGAATAACTGAAAAGATCTGTTATAATCTGCTGGCCAACCTAGGGGCAGCTCCTTTGTTATGGCGGAAGAGTGTCGCCCCACTAGGTGGCAGCAAAGTTAAACATATGAAAAATAAAATTATAATAAACCAATTTTAGTATCATTTTATTTTTCTTCTTACCTGCAGGTGAGCCGTGTCATAGGGTGAGGAGGGGCCATGCACTCTATGTGCAACAGTGGGGAGCAGGGTGATGGGCACTACTAAGTGCGCATGACTGTTTTACTGGCTGTTTTAGGACGGCCAAACCGTCATGCACACTTAGCATTTCGCCACCCAGCTGTGTTGTACATCCGGAGGGAAAAAAGTCACAGGCTCCCAGTCCCTGTCTGAGCGCCATACCAGGGTGCTCAGACCAATCCCAGCACTGCTCTCATGCTGGGAATAGTATTCCCAGCATGAGAGCAGCATCAGGAATTGGCATCTGGGAGCCTGCGCAGTGTGACCAGTGCGGGACCGGACCAGGCTCGGCAGAAGAGCAATGCGGCGTCCGTAGCCGCAGGTAAGTAAAGTTTTATATTTGTTTGTGTGTGCTTATCTTTGTATTATTCCCCCCTCCACCCCCTACTCGCACCCCACTGCTTCGGATCCTGAGCAGCTGCCACTGGCCCAACCAGAGGACTCTAATCTACTCCATCACTGCCGGTCCCAATTAGCTACACACTATGACCACTTCTTTACTTCTCACAAGGACATTCAGATTTGGGCTGATAGTAACGAAGCCCATCCCAGCAGATCTTATCACCATATCTAGCTCCAACCATGTCTAACGAGGACCAAAAACTTTAAACAAATTATCAGGATGGACAACTCAAGGCAGTAAACAGGTAAGTAGACTACAGTCATAAGAAATACAACAAATGGACCTGCAGAGCTGCAAGTCTACTGAAAACCATAAACTGGGTGTCTGTCTCTCTCACACCTCTTCATCCACCACTCTGCTAAGCGCTGCGTCCCATAACACGACCTAAGTGGTCATCATACAAGACAAGGAAACACTTCCCACATAGGATAAACAAATGAAGACAATACCCTTCCAAACAAATAATCTCCATGGCACAGCTTGCTGCCCATGTAGGCAAGAGCTTCAGTGCCACACATAGAGGTAGTAAGCCCTACATTGTCATACCACTCACCTGCTCTTGTCCACAGAGACAATGCTAGACCTCCTATCTCTTCTAGGGTGGTGTCTGATCAGGGAATTGTAAACATGAATCAACTGCCACCATAGAAGGCAAGGAAGGTTAGGACAAAACAACAAACAGAGAGACTTGTATGCCTTCGCGCTCAGCCATCATCTTCTTAGAGTCGTACGTACATCCCTTCTCAGTCCTGGAGAGCGTTGTCGTGATAGGTGCATAATGTAGTGCTCAGTGAGCTGTACTGCAAATAGAGGTAGGGAGGTTATTCAACAAATAAATAGTCATGAAATATTCCCTTCTGCCTTTGACATGTGTACTAACAGTTACTTACATGATAATGAATCTATTGCTGCATAGACTTCCAATAATCAACTGTTACCCTTGGAGTTGCAGCAACCCCGGCAGAAGCTATATTGTGTTTTCACATCACACGCTAGGTACACTTTGTTTGTTCAACACTAGGCGCAAGAGTGTGCTTTTCGATTCACAGACTACAGCACAATAAAGGATGGCACATAAGAATGTCACTGGACGCTAATACCAAGGCCTCGGCATGGGCGTTAAATAATACCCACAATGTCTCAATGTTCAAAGAGTTGTCCTGTTTTCTGATTTTCAGCATCATAAAAACAAGTCTTTGATTGATACTCTTTCCATTAGTGCACTAACCTTAAGGATGGTAGTTAACCATGTTTTCTCCTTTTAGGTGTGACGTTTCAGGGACGGTGTTCGCTGCGTCTCTGGATATGCAGAGAAGAAGATGTCTGCAGCGTTGGAGATTTGGTAGAGAGCCATGCGGCGTTGCAGGTAAGGAGTTCACTGCATCACTGGATTTGCAGGGGAGAAGATTAAGCAGCATCAGAGAATTTCAGGAGAGAGGCAATGCAGAAGAAGCTCGGCCGGTCGTGGAGACGTTGCGCTGTGAGCAGAATCACTGAAGAGGATGCGTCCTCTGCAACCAGTGTGTAAACCAAGCACTGCCTCGTGGTTGGATTGCTGTATAAATACCGTTCCCAGATCCTGATGAGTCAGCCCAAATATCGCCATAGTCATGTGCTTATGAGTTAGCCCAAATATTCCCATAGTCATGTGCCTATGAATCAGCCCACAGTATCATAGTCATGTGCCTATGAGTCAGCCCAAATATCACCATAGTCATGTGCCTATGAGTCAGCCCAAATATCACTATAGTCATGATGACTCAGCACAAATATCACCATAGTCATGATGAGTTGGCCTGAAGGCCCTGGAGGAAGAATACCATGCCAAGACCATTGTCAAGCCTATTGGGTAATGAGTCCAATGAACAGCTAGGGAGGTATTGAGACGTGTACTCGATCCCACAAGCACCCCACACACAAGGTACAGGAGGAATGAGAACACAAGGAGTTCAGGGTCATGACATATATAAAAGTTGCAATTCAATTCATGAATTTGACCACTTTCTACTGGCCACTTTATTTGTTGTCCAAAGTTTAAGAGCAGATTGCCTTCAGCACTAGCACCTCCTGGCCTTCTTGCTACCCAGTTAGTATCACCTTCTGGTCTTATCATTTGTTTATCAACTCTTGGTCAGCTTAGAGGTTCTTTTCTTGCCTTGTTCATGAGTTAGGCCATTAGCTTCCTTAGGCTCAATAATAGACTACCGCTTCATGCTTTGGGGACTCAGGGATACCTTCCCAGCCTTCTCTGACCAAAAGCAGTGGTCCATAGAAAGGTCACTTAAATAAAAGTTCAAAGGAGCTAAATCCTACACTTTTTGCCAGATTTCTCTTTTAATTAATAGGAGACATGGGAGAAGCTCTTCTCAGATTTTCCTTAGATTCTGCAGTAGAGCTCCATCATGTTCTTCAGGGCTTGTTGAAGTGTTCCACCAGGCTGCTATCTCGAGGTGGAATGTAGAGAAGCCTAAAGTTACTCCGGCTTGCTTCCACATCACCCTAATGTGAGAGAAGATGAAATCAGTTTCTTTTTGGGAAAGACCTAGGAAATTTGATCCTGGCGAAGATCGTAAGAGGGGCCTTCACCACTACTTTGATGCCCAAACATCACTGCGGCACACATGGATATATCCTTTCTCAGATGCAAATGCAGCTCTATCAAATCGAAACAAATGCCAGTTATACCCTGAGTAATTCTGTTACCTTTATGTCAGGGGTGACCATAATCATTTCATGGTTGTCTGCAATATGACAGGAATTTCCATCATTATTCCAAGGGCAGAATTATTTCAGTGGTAGGCACCCTAATGCCATGGAACCAATCCCGGATTCAGGAGATGAAATATTGGAAGAAAGGCCGTTATCCTAACCACCTCCTCTGACATACACGGATCTGGGAGAGATAAGCACTAGTGTGAGTCAAACTGTGCCTACTGCCCCAGTACAGCCAGAATTAGCTTCAATTGAAAGACCTTTACAGGTTTTGAAAATTGCCCTGTCAGAATTGAGGTGACCAATAACTGTGGACCCCAATGACACTGATCCAGCTGTGTCATGAGTAAGCCCTACAGCACCACCTCAGAAGCTCAGAGGTAATGACAACTTCAGTTGTCGAAGTACCTACTACACAGAACACACGGCTAGTGCTATGGAGACCTCAACAAAACTTACAGACTTTAATAGATGGAGGAGGAACCTTGGCCTTTACGACCCCATTCAATTCTAGTGAATTTCCTGGAACTGGAGATGGTGGATTACCAGCTTGGATTGAGGAATTAACAAAGGAAAGAAGGGCAGAAGCTGCAGAGTCCCCGAATGACACATAAATCAAAAAGGATAGACCTTTAGACATTCCAAAACTGAAAATAGATCTAGAGGAATCAATCAGAGGATGTTTGGATTTTAATCATTTGGATTAATACAAAAGACCTGAACTGACCTTTTTCTGTAAGGAGATTACTCACAGGGCAGCAAAACACACAACTATTCGGCAGCAATAGCAAAGAAATATGATGTTGATCTCACTAATAATGTGAATTTGCATCGCAATTATCAAGTTGAATGGGATGATCAGACTATTGAGAATTTGAGAGCTCCTGGAATGCAAACTCACATTATTGAATTAATTAAATGTATCCACTGATGAAAGGATGTGGAGAGGCTAGAGCTTAGGTGAGCAAAGAAGCATGAAAAGAAAAAGAGGGAAACTTAAGCGAGGCAGGACGAAGTAGGAGAGGTGGCAGAGTATCCATTAAGAGAAGTAGTTGGGGGTAGCTATGTACATGTTCCATGGAATAGAGGTGATCTGACAGCATTTACAAACAATTTTCCAAAGCTGAGAGACAAACCAGTGCAGTGGTATGATCAAGTAGAAAGGTTTATTGAAATTTCAAAGATGTTGTGGAAAGACTTGGCTACATTCTTTGACATTGTGGTTCCAGCAGATTTGTGGTCTGGATGTAAAATTTCTGTGCAATGGACAAAGGCTGAGCCCCCAAGAGGAAAGGGAACAGGTGCTCAGTCACCTTTAGTGATGGAGAAATATGAGGCAGTGATAACTTTCCTGAAAGGGAAGATTCCTCATAAGGATATTGATTGGTTGAAAATTGAAAGAACTACTCAGGAACCAAAGGAAACTGTTCATGAATACTATGAGAGGTTGTTGCAGATTTTCAAACAGCATAGTGGAAGTGAATATCCTGAAGAAAAGGACATGACAACTTTTGTGTCACGGTTTGTTTTGGGATTGAAGCCTGAGATTAGTTCAAATATCACCCAAAATGAAATTTGTTGGCAGTCAAAATCATTAGATGACTTCTGCGATATGCAAAGTACTGCAGTGGCGAATTGGATACGAAAGAGAAGAATTATGGAAAAGTTTATGTTAGCACAGACGAAGCTGGATCAAAAGGGATTTCAAGTTCCATTGCTGGCTGGAGGTCAGCATACGATGCAGGGAGTTGTTGCTCCGCAAGCAGGGTTTGTGACAAATTCAACCGGAATGGGAGCATCTCGGGGACGAGGTAAGGTGTTCCTACAGGTTCCTACAGGTGCGGGATCAGGAGCCGATATTGCCGCTTTGAAGAAAGTTACTGATTGTCACATTTCCAATAGGGTGTGGCATTGGAAGCGAGAATGTTGATTTAATCCTGAAAATATTACAGGGCAAGTCCAAAATTCACAGGGAAGGACAGGTCAAAGGGTGCAGGTACAACAGTTTCAAAATCAAATGCAGGGTCAAAACCAAATAACTTCTGTGGTGCACGGACAAATAGGAAATCCCCCAATGAATATAAACGAGTTACCAAAATCAAACCCTAATCAAATTCAAAATGCTATACCACATGTCCAGCATTTGAATCAAGAAATGCTAGGACAATTTCCTTTGTTTGAATTGGATGAGTTTGGTTCAAAAATTCACAATGACGGTGCCTGGGAGATGAAGAGGACTGTGTACTTGGTGCCGCCTAGAGGTAGATCAAAGTAGCCCTTATGGAGATGCTGATGTCTATGGTCAAAATAGATAATTTTTGATTGATACAGGAGCTACCCGATCCACAGTTAGAACAGTGGAAATTCCAGACTTACGTCTCTCGGGAAGAACAATCCAAGTTGTTGGAGTCACCAATAAACAAATGTAAATTCTTATTTCAGAAGAGGTCCCTATCAGAATAGGGACGTTGGAGAAAAAAACATCAATTTGTGGTTTGTGATTCTAGCCCCATGAACTTAATGGGAAGAGACTTGTTGTGCAAGTTAAACTGCACAATTTATTGACATTGGATGGTGTTGCATTTCAAACCTATGATGAGGATGTTGATTTTAAATTAAGTAAACAAAACACTGTGGGGATGTTTACCATGTTGACAGTTGCTGAATTACCAGAGGATCTCAGAACTACAGTAAACACTGATGTTTGGGATTTTACAGGAAAATATATTGGACTTATAAAAGGTGTAGAACCAGTCCATATTCAAATAAAACCAAGTGCAGTTTCCCCAAGAACACCACCATATCTATTGTCCACTGAAACAGTTGCTGGGATACAACCTGTAATAGAAGACATGCTTCAGAACAGCATATTGAAGGAATTAATTGGCACCCCATGCGACTCTCCTATAACGGGAATTCAAAAACCCAACGGGAAATATAGAATAGTACAGGATTTAAGGAAAATGAATGAGATTGTAGTGCCTGTTTGTCCCATTGTGCCAAATCCTGCTACTGTGCTTTTTCAAATCCCATTTACTGCAGAATGGTTTACAGTTGTTGATTTATGTCAGGCTTCCCTTTCAGTGCCTTTGCATGAAGATAGCCAGTTTTTGTTCTCATTTGTGTTGCAACAGAGAACAATCATGTGGTGTTGTGTCCCTCAAGGGTGTACAGAGAGTCCTTACATTTTTAGTCAGATCCTAAAGAAAATCTTTGAGTCTTTGCATATGCCTCGTAATTTTGCACTAGTACAGTACATCGATGACCTACTAATAGCTTCAGAGTCTCGAGAAGCTTGCAAGAACAACACCATTGCATTATTGAAACACCTGACAGAAAGTGTCTCCAGGTAAACTGCAGTACTGTCAAAAAGAGGTTCACTATCTTGGACGCATAATTACAAAGGGAGTCAGAAAGGTGTCACCAGAGAGAATGGAAGCCATCTTACAGATGAATCTACCACAAACACAAACAGAGCTCAGAATGTTTTTGGGAATGATTGGCTGCTGTCAACAATGGATACCAATTTTTTTCCCTGGCCGCAAAAACTCTCCTAAGGTTAACACATTGAGATGTGTCAGATCCAATCCCTTGGGATAAATAATGTACCAAAGCCTTCCTGGAGCAGAAAGATAAATTGTGTCGTGCTCTAGCTCTGGGAATGCTCGATTATACAAAAGATTTTACTTTGTTTTGTAGTGAAAGAGATGGGTGTGCACTCTCAGTATTGACACAGATGCATGGAGGAGCCCGAAGACCTGTGGCTTACTTTTCAACCACCCTTGACCTTATCGGGTTAGGACACCCTGGCTGCCTAATGCGGTGGCCACGGTGAGTGTAAGTCTGGAAAAGAGCGAAAATATAGTAATGGGACACCCCTTGATTGTGATGGTTCCTCATTCTCTTGAATTACTACTTACCAGAATGAAAACACAGTATCTGACACATAATACACCTGGTAAATATGAGCAGAGTCTATTGGCACCAAATAATGTGACTATTAAGAGATGTAATGTGTTAAATGTTTCTACTCTGTTGCCTGTGATCGACCAAGAAGATAAAGATGATGATTATGATCATGAGTGCCTAAGCGTCACTGAACTATGCCCCAAGCCACGACCAGACATTAAGGATGAACCACTGATTGAGCCTGATTATGTTCTATTTGTTATGGTTCATGCCTGCGAAGTAATGATGGCACACTAAGAGCAGCATATGTCGTGTGCACTATAAATGATGTGGTTGAAGCCTCCTGGCTCCAATCTGTCTTTTCCGCACAAGTTGCTGAACTGTTTGCTCGTACCCGAGCTTGTGGTTTATCTGCACAACTGAAAGCCACCATCTTTACAGACAGTCAGCATGGCTTTGGTGTGGTTCATGACTTAGGGCAATTATGGATGCAAAGAGGTTTCTTAACCTCTACAGGATCACCCATTACAAATGGGCAACATGTGAAAAATCTACTGGAAGCATTATAGTTACCAAAGGAGATTGCTTTTGTGAAATGTCCAGGACACCAAACAGGCAGTGGATACGTTGCCATTGGCAACAGATACACTGACTCAGTAGCTAGGTACTGTGCCTTGCTAGCATGTAAAATCAACGGAGGTCTTATAGTCAATGATGGTTTCACCTACAAAACTGATAGGGAGAAAGACGCCAGTTAGGAGCACACACTTAGTGAGATCAAGTGATCAAGTGGTCCTTTTAACAGGCTACAAATGGATTTTATCGAGATGCGTGTCCAAAATGGGTTGAGATACATCCTTGTGATTATCTGTGTATTCTACCGGTGGGTGGAAGCCTACCCGACAAGGAGAAATGGCAGTCTCACTGTAGCAAAACTGTTATTCCGCGAGATAATCCCTACGTTCGAAATGCCGGTATTCTTGAGTCAGATAGAGGAACGCACTTTAACAACGAAGTGATGAACATGCCATGTGCTGCTTTACAAATGGTACAAAAACTACACAGCAGTTGCAGATGCAGACCAGAAGCTTTAGGCATAGTCGAGCAGATGAACGGAACAATAAAGTCCAGATTGGCAAAAGTTTGTGCTTCAACATCTTTGAAATGGCCGGATGCGTTACCATTGGTGCTGTTGAGTGTCTGATGTATTCCAGATAGAACGACTGGCTTATCTCCACATGAAATACTTGTAGGAACCTGCTGTCCCTACAAATGCCTTGGTGAATATCACTGATGATATGATTATGGATTACTGCAAACTCTAGCTTATGTGGTTCATTCTGTTTCTCATCAGGTATCAGCAGCCACACCAGATCCCCATCACAAACAGTGCCGCAACCTTAATCCTGGAGATTAGGTCGTGATCAAGAAGTAGGTTTGGAAGACCTGTCTCGAACCCAGATTGAAAGGCCCAAGCCAAATTCTGATTACGACAAACACTGCTGATAAATGTGCTGGAGTTCCAAACTGGATTCATGCTTCACATACCCGGAGAGTGAGTAATCCAGAATAAGGGCCATTGGTCTATGATCCTAAAAGATGAGCACTAGTGGTTGCACCACCAGTGGAGAGACCAGACCGCCCTGTAGTACCAGCAAGAGAGCAGGCAGAAGAACAGGTAGTCGAATGAGCAGAGGTGCAGGAAGGAGTAAGGGGTGAAGACGAAAGACAAGTGCAAGTCTCTGAAATATCACAAAGTAGTATCACTGTTTCCAGTGAAAAATCACAGAAGCTGAAAAAGCGTTCAGAGAAGAAATAATGCTGCTGAAGGAACAAGGTCTGGAACTAAAAGACAGAGTTGACAAGCTGAATGGCTAAGGAGTTTAAATAAAAGGGAAATAAAAAGAAGTTTGTCGACTGCTTGCATTCTAGATACAGTGCCTAGGAAAGCGAAATGGAAGAGGACAATTCGCTTGATTCAAATCACCAGGTGTTGAGAAGATCTAAAAGAACTCGAATCCCTTGCAGAAGATATTCAGCTCCTGAATGGTCCTATTACGTGAATCCAGCATTGAATGTGGCTGTGAATGACATATGCAAGGAGAATCCAGAATTATTAGAACCTCCATGAGAAAGAAATAGGGACTGTGATTGGGAAATGTACTAAAATCCAGGGAAACAAATTTGAAGAGACAAGAATGAAAAGCTGAACTGTGTCTATTAGACGTTTATTATTTTAGTTATTTGTTTTACTGAAGACTAACCTAGGCCCGAGAAGAAAGTTACAGAAGAATAGGGATAACATACTAGAAGAACACAGAGTAGGATTAAGGATTGTCTGACAGGGACCTGTCCAGAAGAAAGACAAAAAAAGAGATAAAAGACACCTTCATTGCAAACTGATACATTTTAGACTCAAAAGGATGTGTTGCATTAGAAGGCATTGTAAATGCATTATGTGTGTGATTTTCATATTAACAGTTATTATGATATCAATAGTATTCATAGGAGGGGGGTGTGGCTACTGCGCCGAAGCAAGATGGCGGCGGACTGCTAAGTGCTAAGCTCCGGTACGGACATGGAGCTTTTTCACTTTTTTATCCCTTTCTTACCATTCCTTCCTCCTTTTGACATGGTCCACGGCTCCTTGTCTCTTGTTGCAACTCCGCATGCAGAAGAAACCTTCGGAGGTACGTTCTTTGGCTCCTGGGGCCGCAGGGGTGATTTTCCTCACACAAGTGCGAGCGGCCGCCATTTATGACGCGTCGCTTGCGTTTAAGATTTACGACCTTCCTATGGTTTACTGGATAACCACAGCACCGCACATCAAAACAACTGTTAAGAGGTACGCTATTCAGCTCCTAGTGCTGCGGTGGTGATTTTTACTTTTATACAAGCGAGTGACTGCCTCCTCAATATGTCTGTTCTTAAATGATTTTGTTTGTGTCCGGCCTGAATCTCATTTTTACTTATCTTATTGCTGGATGAACACTGTAGTCCTAATCTATGATGCCTATCAGTTCCTATTAAATACAGCAACTACAAGGAAAATATGATTTAAGGATACCATTTTCCGAATAATTCTTCATATATCATTTTACATTGAATGTTTACGCTTCTATACTTGCTTAAATCAAATTCCTCTTTGGTGCATGGGCAGGATTTGTTCTCTTCAAAAACTTACGCGGAATTTAAATCAATTCATTAGATTAAGATGGCCAATGATTTACATTCACCCTCCAAACCATCTTTTTCAGGTACAAAACGAAAAAGAGCAAAAAATGACCCTCCTTCTCCAATTTTGTCATCTCAGAATCCTATCTTAGACTCTATTTTGGAAGAGATGCGTGGCCTTCAACCATTTATGAGAGCAACTAACAAAAAATTGCAACAAATTGAAGATCGGTGGATCGTTATGGAGAGTAAGGTGTCGGAGTTGGACATAGCTACCAAAATACCTATGTTGGAACAAGAAATTCAAAATCTCAAACTACACACTGAAGACCTTGAAAACTGAAACAGAAGGAATAATCTTTGCCTCTATGGTCTTCCTGAGAACCTTGAAGGTGTCCTGATCTTCTGACCTTCCTGAAGAAGTTTTTTTACTGAACTCCTTGATCTTCAATCTACACAGCGTCTTAATATTCAACAGCACATCATTTGGGCCGTCTTCAACCTAATTCTACCAAACCACATTGCATCATAATGCTCTTTTTGGAATTCACCGACTTGATGCGTGTCTTTAAAGTTGCTAAAGTAAAATGTTGCCTCACTGCACCACAAACCAGAATATGGGCAACAAACCTTTATCCACTATCCCTGTGATCGTGGGCTCTAATAGAATGCCTCGAATCCCCACCTCACCCAGACCACCTGCACAATACACAACTATTCAGACACTACATACCGCAAACAAAAGTCCTTACCAACTAACATGCATGCTCCTCAACTGCAGATCAGCAGTAAAACACGCCACTGATATTGCAGAAGCCATTTTGGATAATGAAATAGATATTGTATTCCTCACCGAAACCTGGCTAAATGAACACTTGACTCCCTTGCTTGACCTGCTTATTCCTCCTGGCAACACCATCATGAGACAGGACAGACCACAGAGACTAGGTGGTGGGCTGGCAATCATTCACAAAGAAGGTATCCATCTCACTCCCTTAACGACCGAAAAATCTCTACTTTTGAATACCTTGGAGCTCAATTTGCAGCTAAAGGCACCTTCCCCATCAAACTTCACAACATCTACCAGCCTCCTGGCGATCGAACCCTCTTCTCAGAGGAACTTGTTGATCTAGTAACTCAGTTCTCCATTACTGACTCAAACGACGTTTTCTTGGGCGACTTCAATGCTCAATGGAACAAACCAGAAGACATCTCGGTCCGCTCCTTACCAACCTTCTTGAAATAAATGACCTCAAACAATTCTGCAATGAACCAACCCATTGCAAAGGCACCACCCTAGATGCTATAATCAGCAAAAAGGAGCTGATCTCACTTCAATCCATCACACCTATCGACTGGTCCGACCACCTCATAATGTTTAAGATCAAGACCCACCTTAAATCTCACACAGCCCCTTCCATCAAACCTACGCATTGGGCTAGGAATATCAAACAAATCCCTATAACTGAACTGGAAGCAACTACAGCATCAACCTCTCAATCCCACCGCTGAGGACCACACCACCGACTACAATACAGCGATGATTGATGTTCTTGACCAAGTGGCACCGCTCAAACTAAACCAATCTAGAAAATTACAATTGAAATCCTGGTACAACACCGACCTTAACAATGAAAAGAGACAGCTAAGACAATCAGAAAGATTATGGAGACAGTACCCCTCTTCAGCACACCTCACACTCTTAAGATCTGCATGGCTTTCTTATAAGAAACACATCTTTAGAGAAAAAGCCTCCTTTTTTCGTAACCAACTTGATCAAGCTAAGAACAGACCCAGGAAGCTCTTCAACATGATCAAAGGGCAACCTACCCTTACCTCCCTTCACGAAATAACAGCCACTTATGAACGTTGTGAAGAAATTGCCAACTTCTTTACTGACAAAGTAGCAAAAATTGAACAGTCCATTAATCTAGTCGAAAATCTGTCTTCCGTACCAACCCACCCCGTTGACTCACTTTCCCCAATGGTTGGTCCCACGCCAGATTTTACCATTGAACAAATGGACCCAAGAAAAACTATTGTCAACTCTGATCTCCGTCAATTGAAAAATGATGCATATTGGTCTGACTTCAAACTCATGACAGAGAGTGAAGTCTACACTATAATTGCAAACTTTAAGCCCACCTCTTACTCAAATAATCCCCTCCCATCCACATTATTACAAAACCTCAACCACATCATCGCCCCATTCTGGACTAAAATCATCAACTCCTCTTTCTCCTCAGGTCTTGAACCTGACTCCCTCCAACTTGGCCTAATCTCACCCATACTGAAAAAGACAGGGGCTGACCCCAATGACTTCAATAACCTCCGACCTATCACTAACCTCCTGTTCCTAGCCAAAACAATGGAGAAATGCATCCTTCTACAACTCAACCATCATATTGAGCAATTCCATCTCCTTGATACCTTCCAGTCAGGATTCAGGAAAGGCTGTAGCACAGAAACTGCTATGCTAAATATCGCTGATGACATTCGCAGATCCTTGGATGAAGGTGACACATGCCTCCAAATCCTACTTGACTTATCCGCAGCTTTTCATACTGTTAACCACCCTGCATTAATTGAGACCTTCAAGAACCGTAGTGGTATCAATGGAACAGTTCTTAGCTAGTTCACTTCATACCTGCAACATCGCTCGCAACAAATAAAAATCAACATTTGTCATTCATCTGAACTATACACTAATCAAGGTACAATCTTGGCTTAACACCAACCACTTAAAGCTGAACCTCAACAAAATGGAAATACTACTTTTCTCCCCTAAAACCAACACTCTTCCAATCCATGATTGGCTCACTAACCTGGACACCTTTAACTGCTCTCTTACACTATCCAACTCCGTAAAGTCCTTGGGCATCACTCTGGGAAAAAATCTGGCAATGAAAGACCACATCAACAACTCAGCCAAAGGAGCGCTGTACACTCTAAAAAATATCAAGAAACATCAAATCTTTTATTTCTCCGGATGATTTTAAGACATTAGTGCAGTCTTTTGTCCTCTCAAAACTGGATTATGGCAACGCCATCCTCACAGGAACTCCAAAAACCCACTTTGCCCCCCCTTACAACAGTTCTCAACATGGCTGCTCGGCTACTAACAGGTGTCAAATGATTTGAGCACATTATACCGGCTTTAAATAACCTCCATTGGCTTCCCATTGAAGGTAGATGCATCTTCAAGACTGCTTGCATCACCTACAAACCCTTCACACCCATAACCCAAACTACCTGGATTCCAAACTCTCCAAAGCAGGAAGATCCAGGGCGCTGAGAAGCTCCAATTCACTTCTTCTCATCCCTCCCAAACTGAAAAAGAAATCCTCACAGACTCGCTCATTCTCTGGTAATGCTCCTAGGATCTGGAATGCACTCCCTAGTGACCTCTGCTGTAACCCATCCTTCCCATGCTTCAAACGAGACCTCAAATTCCTTCTGCTCACCAAATACTTTAATACTCATCCTAACTAAGCTTTGCTCCCAATTAAGTCACACATTCCTTTCAGACCTCACAAGGCAGGCATCTGATTCTGATGTTTTTCAGTTTCCTCTTTGTCATTACGCCTTAATCTTGTTTTAATGTCCTGTAACCTCATTGACGGCATAATCGATTTCCTTGACATGCTTATTTGGATGTACCTTTATGTTTTGATCTGTATATTTTTTATGTACTTCTATGTAACGGCCCGGAACGATATGTAAAGCGCTCTGATACCTTTGGGTCTAGCTAGCGCTATATAAAACCTATAAATAAATAAATAATAAATAATAAATGGTCTGGCCATAACATTTTCATTTCTCAAGATATTTCCAGCGCAACCAATGCTCAGCTAAAAGAATTCTTAGCCCTTCGACCCCGGATGTAACAATTGAACATTTGTTATGGCATTCTACATCCCTGCCTTTGTAAGATCACCATGAAGGCATCTCATGATCTTTCAATGATCCGGCTAAACTAAAAACGTTTTTACTATATATTACAAGTCAAACTATGGAGACTAATGCTTCATTTCTCTAAGTATTCTTAACTCTACGCATGGTCTTTCTTAACTTTTGCTTTAATTATATATTTCTTTATGTATATGGCTATTCTTTTTTGTTTTTTTGTATATTTTCGTGTTCTCCTCTGCTGTCGCTCTTGCTTTTGACGCTAATATTCCCTTTATTCTCTTCACTTTAGATCTGGATTTCTATCCTTGATCTGTCTTGTATTTTTCTTTCTATTATTCTCTTTCCTTCTTTTCTTTCGCTATTTTATTAAATTTTCTTTTTCTTTCTTCATGTTTCTTCTTTATATTCCTCTTATATTTGTAGGAGTGTTTACTCTTTCCCTTTCTTTCCAATGAATGTTTCTTTATGTTATTTAATTGTTGATAAATGGTGTCTCTTTGTCTATCTTCTAGGTTTTGCTGCCCGTTGTACTTGTTCCTGCATCCTTACTGTTGGAAAACGAGGCAGTATCTGTGAGGCCTGCACAAATAACATGACTATAATTGTCCTTCACTGGGAACCAAACACCCAATTGTAGCGCCTGACTCTCAGAGGGTAGCGTTGCAGAGCAGTCTGAGGCTTCCTCAAGAGAGGTGGTGTGGGCTAGTAATCGCCATTACAGGTGCGCAGCAATAACACTTAATAATTGATTGTCCAGTCTATACTTTGCTTTATAAAAGTAAGAGTACATTTATTAAACACACACACTACTCAATACTATGCACCAATTTACAAATATACATAAGCTGTTGGAATTACTTTGTGACATTGCATAACATCTCCACCCCTCCCGCAGGGGGGGTGGGGTCTAGTACCACCACTCCCATGTATGCACATCATCTTGCCCCCAAATGCAGTTAGTTGAACATAACCTGGAGCGAGGGCCCTGCGCACTGGCAACATCCCAGTGGCGACCCCCCCAATTACCTCAACAAGCATTTAAAATAGGCACACCTGCCCTGGTGACACACAACCCTGACTGAGCATTTCCTACTGACCATGAAGTATACACCTCTACATCTTAAGGGCTAACAGTCTGGGTTCTTCACCTAGGCGCAGCAGCAAGAATACATGTTTAAGCATCACTTTGGAATGACAGAACTCATCACATTTATGGATCATTAGAATGCATTGCAATTACAGCCCCTAAAGGCATCACAGATGAAATCTCAGGATTAAGCATATACAGCCAGACACCCTAGCAGGGATGTCTGGCAATCTAACCCCACTTTGCTTATGACATCACCTTGCACAGGTACTTCACATTACACATGTGGGGAGACTGCGTTGCTCCAGCAGCTCCCCCTGCACCTGGGCACTCACTTGGTGGTGACCCCGTTCTCCTGGGGCCACCACAACCAGAGAAAAAGCGGTTTTCCCCTTGCAGGCCGGTCCAGGCCTGCAAGGCATTATGGGGCGATTCCTCGTTCTTCGTGAATATTAGAGCAGCGGTTCCCCCGCTGCTCCGGGGAGAGCCGCGCTGCCTTTTGGCCTGGCGCCGCATCCAGTTCATCGTTGGGGCGCCCGGTCCCACCCGGACCTCCAGGGGATGCATCGTAGCTCGGGGAGCCCACCCCCGGCCGCTCCTTTCTTCACGGGGGCCCGGTCCCACCCGGGCCTCCCGCAGTGCAGCCACGCTGGAGGGCAGCCCGGGGAGCCCACCCCCGGCTGCCCCCGCCGGCTCCCCGACTGGCCAGCACCCTCGCGTGCTGCCGCGGGAGCCGGCACATCTCTTCTGGTCTGCCCGCTCCTGCGGGCAGACACGGAGCTGCTAACGGTCCGTCCGGACCTCGGGGGAGTGCGACGACACTCCCCCGCCTTCCTCCAGCCACGGGGGAGTGCGGCGGCACGCCCCCAGTCTCCGCCATTCACTTGGGGCCCAGAGATGGGGTCCCGGGCCCCCAGCCACTTCTTCACAGGGGGCGCGACGGTGCCCCCCGTCTTCATCTTCTCTGCCGGAGGCTTCGGGCCATTCTTCACGGGGAGCACGACGGCGCTCCCCGACTTAGCTTCCCCGCGAGGGGGGTTGCGTGACGGCGCACCCCCCTCCTCTCTGCTATCGTATTCGGGGCCCGGAGTTGGGACCCCGGGCCCCTCACACCATGCCCAGGGGGGCGCGACGGCGCTCCCCAGTCTCCCGTTTCGGTGGGGGCCAGGGTGGGCTCCTGGCACCCCACGGGGGCATTCTTCACGGGGAGCGTGACGGCGCTCCCCGCCTTATCTTCACGGGGGTGCGACGGCGCTCCCCCGCCTCCATCTTCCGCGGGGTCCAGGGTGGGCTCCTGGCCCCTCTGCAGGGCATTTTCACGGGGAGCGCGATGGCGCTCCCCGGCTTCACTTCTGCTGGGGGGCAGCCCCCGGGACCTGACCCACCCCGGGGGAATTCTCTGGACCGGCGGCGGAGCCCCACAAGCTTCGTCGTCGGTTGGCCAAGGGTCAAAGGTTGCCTACCTTCTGGGGGGCATATCTCAGCCCCCAGGGGTCCGATCTTCGTGATTTTGGCCTCTTCTTGCTCCTGGTGGTGCTCCCGAGCCACTGGGAGCACTCTCCTTTGCCCTCCTTTGCCCTCCTTGTCTCCAAGAGGGTGCACTCAGCAGGGAGCGGTCTTCATTGGCTCCCTACGCCAGCCTTTCACCTGGCTCTCCTCCTGGGCCTCTCTTCTCCCTGCGCAGAGGCCCCCGCTTCTGCGCACTGGTCCTGGACTCTTCTCCTGGCGCTGTTCAGGATCCTGGGACAGTCAGTGGGTTCCTCCTTCCAACTGCCCATTGCACCAGGCTCCAGCACCCTCTGCCTCAGCAGACTACACCCCAGAGAGAGCTTCTCTTCATGTGCAAACACTTTTAAAGAATTGGGGAGGGGACTGGCAGGAAGTCTCTGTTGGCCCTATCACATAGCGACACATCACTTCTCTGCCCCTGCTCCCTCCTTCCTGCCCAGGCCACTGGGTTGGTTCAAGATGGCGTCGTCCAGGGTCTCCTGCCACATGGTCTCTGAAAGCCCCTTCCCCCCAGAGCTGCCTTCTCCCTTGTGCAGCTGGGTGCCTGGCACCAGGTGACAGCTGCTGATGGATTAGCCTGTAGCTCCACCCATCTTCTCTCCGTGGAGAGGAGGTCTTCGCTCTTGGAAGAAGGGTCATTAATCCAGTCTGCTGGGGTCAGCCCCCAGCCAGGCCCTGGTTATGAACTGACTCAGAGAAATATAACATTTCTGGATGACCCAAAAGCAGTACAAATATGACTTTGGACTCTGCAGAATACTTTTTCTCACCTAGGTTACAGTGGACTTTGGTGCGTGTCTGGAATTTGTAGTCCTTAGGAAAGTGAAACTAGCCCATGGGCTCCACATCCCCATAGGGGAATAATGAAGTGAAAACAGTAAAACACACTGACTTTCCCTGGCATGTTTCTTCCCAGTGTATAAAGCCTATTCCATGTCACCACCCAATTCTGCATAAGTCCTGCCACACCATTCACTTTGTATCTGCTCCTGGGCTGCGCACGCCAGGAATCTCCCCTGCGCAGCCCGTACACGTGTGCACACGCATGTACACCTGTGTCTGCATGTAACCAGCCCGGTGCCCCTTACTCCAGCTGCTGCGCAGCGGCCTAGTCAAGCTAGGGGGACACCAGTAAAATCCACATGCAGTCTCTTTCATCATGAGTTCACTGTGGGTGAGTCCCAACTTATGAGGCTCTCCCACAGTAAAAGCTCAACAATTAGGTGCTCAAAAAGCGAAAAAATCCAGGCGGCTCAGAGTGTCAGAACCACCTTCTAACACACGCCGCGCCCAGCTAATTCCTACAGGGAAGAAATAGCCACTCTACATGGGTATTCTTCCCGTAGTCAGCGATAACTAGTTATAGGGGGTTCTGACCAGACCCCCCTTACTCACCAGTTATCCGCTCAGACCACCTACTCCTCCCATCCATGAAATCTCCACCCATGACAGGGATCCCAGACTACCCTAAGAACCCTCTGGGCTCTAGGTTAGATACCTCTAGGTCACTCATGGTCTACATGGACTCAGCCTAACTAGGCCCACCTTTGCCCTTGGGCATGCAACACTATGCCTACCACTTCTCTGGACAAGGGTACAGTGCCTCAGCACCGATGCGGTCTTCTGGGATAGGTCTACATCCCATCCCCGGGGTCACTAGCTGGTCTCCCTTCTGGAGTTTGTTCCAACCAGTACCCTCTCTCCGTTTGGTCCTTGCACCCCAAAGATGCAACCTCTCTGGACCCTCACCCTGCTGCTGGGGTCATTCAGCTGCCACCACCCTTTCGGGATGACTGTCTTCCCTAAAGAAAGCACAGCCACTCATGCTTTCCCCACACAGAAAAGCACCCTTTGGCCACTGGCCTGGCTCCCTGATAGGACCTCAGACCGGCCTCACTACCTTATGGCAGTGCCAGGGAGGAACACTGAGGGTGCCTCGTCAGACATCCTACAGCTCATTTCCCCCGTCAGTCGCCCCACACGGAAACTACCCCGGGAACCTAGACCCCTTCCTTGTTCTCCGCTGCGAGAACAGGGCCTATACACCCTTCCCTCCGAGAGGCGCGCTCTCCTCCCGGAGTACCCTTAGAGAGCCTGTGGGCCCCGAGTTAGCTACACCCAGGCCCACCTCTCATGGCTCTCCCCGGTCTCCCTGCAGCGCCTTGGGAGACCGTCCAGGGACCCACATGATCCCTGGACGGCCAGCACCACCTCTTCTGAAGAGCAGGGTCCCTTCACTTAAGATAGGCCCCACCTGCCTTCAGGGTAGTACTACCACACTCAGCCAGGGACCCTAAAGATCCCGGCTAGGCCTGCACCACCCCTTTAAGAAACACAGGGTCCCTTCACTTAAGATGGGCCCCACCTGTGTTCAGGGAGGTACTACCTTTCAGAAGTCCACCTCCTGCCTTGAGCTAGGGGAACACCCCCATGCTCCTGGGGTCCAAGCCCCACAGGACCTACCTCACTGGTCACTGTCTAGGCATCGCCCCAACCACCACCTCAGGTTCACAACACCAGCTCCAGAATGACATCCTGTTGCTTCCTTGGGTAACCACCTACCCGACCCTGACACCTCAGGGTCCACCACTAACCCTTCACCTGGAATCTAGGGAGTACATCACCCCCACTCAGATCTCCACTGGGTCAGTTACCTAGCCCACCTAGGGTAGCTAGGGGCTACCACTACACACCCTCACTCGAGAACTACCCTCCTTTGGGGCCACCCCCTACCAGGGGCCTCCCCTGGGTTGCTCACCTTCCCCACCAGTTGACCTGGGGGGCCTGCCGGACACACAACTCTACCACACCCTCCTCCCACCGTGGGAAAAGTTTCTTGGGGTCCCCCACCATGGGAACCTCTGGGTTGTTACTACCCGGGGTAAAGAAACCTCCTGCCCCACCCTTCCAGTGGTTTTGGCCTGCGCCAATGGCAAGAAACTTTCAGCGGGGGAAGGATATCTGGGGCCCCTTCCGTGGACACCCTCCCTGCCCTTAAAAAGCACAGGAATCTCCCAGGACCCCCCTACCTCTCCTGTCCCCCGTAAAGGTCAATCCACCCCTACACCCCAATCTGTGATGTAGGTATCAGTTGCTGTCCCTATCTCTTGAGGAGACACCCTCCTCATGCAGGTGTAGTGTATGTAGTGTTAGGGTTCAAAGGTGTACAATATGGCTTAGAACATTTGTATGCACTCCTTTCCTGGAAAGCACCATCCCGCTAGCACATGATAATCAACTTAACTCAGTCATATCAATACAGTTTACATTTAAACCATAATATCTTCACATAACATATATGTGCGCCGGGCTTTCCTTTCCCATACTTATAGTTCACATAACCAAAACTTTGAACCCTTCTCAGAGCCTTGCGTTCCTCCACTTGCTCATTACTGCATAGGTAATGTGTGGCAAAACTGGACTTATCAAATGCTATAAATGCGCACCAGAATGGGATACTATGTATCCCGCCGCTAGACACCAATGTTGGAAAACGAGGCAGTATCTGTGAGGCCTGCACAAATAACATGACTACAATTGTCCTTCACTGGGAACCAAACACCCAATTGTAGCACCTGGCTCTCAGAGGGTAGCGTTGCAGAGCAGTCTGAGGCTTACTCAAGGGAGGTGGTGTGGGCTAGTAATCGCCATTACAGGTGCGCAGCAATAACACTCAATAATTGATTGTCCAGTCTGTACTTTGCTTTATAAAAGTAAGAGCACATTTATTAAACACACACACTACTCAATACTATGCACCATTTTACAAATATACATAAGCTGTTGGAATTACTTTGTGACATTGCATAACATCTCCACCCCTCCCGCAGGAGGGGTGGGGTCTAGTACCACCACTCCCATGTATGCACATCATCTTGCCCCCAAATGCAGTTAGTTGAACATAACCTGGAGCGAGGGCCCTGCGCACTGGCAACATCCCAGTGGCGACCCCCCCAATTACCTCAACAAGCATTTAAAATAGGCACACCTGCCCTGGTGACACACAACCCTGACTGAGCATTTCCTACTGACCATGAAGTATACACCTCTACATCTTAAGGGCTAACAGTCTGGGTTCTTCACCTAGGCTTCTGGCACCCCACGGGGCATTCTTCACGGGGAGCGTGACGGCGCTCCCCGCCTTATCTTCGCCGGGGGGCGTGACGGCGCTCCCCCGCCTCCATCTTCCGCGGGGGCCAGGGTGGGCTCCTGGCCCCTCTGCAGGGCATTTTCACGGGGAGCGCTGTCGCGCTCCCCGGCATCACTTCTGCTGGGGGGCAGCCCCTGGGACCTGACCCACCCCGGGGGCATTCTCTGGACCGGCGGCGGAGCCCCACACACTTCGTCGTCGGTTGGCCAAGGGTCAAAGGTTGCCTACCTTCTGGGGGGCATATCTCAGCCCCCAGGGGTCCGATCTTCGTGATTTTGGCCTCTTCTTGCTCCTGGTGGTGCTCCCCAGCCACTGGGAGCACTCTCCTTTGCCCTCCTTGTCTCCAAGAGGGTGCACTCAGCAGGGAGCGGTCTTCACTGACTCCCTGCGCCAGCCTTTCGCTTGGCTCTCCTCCTGGGCCTCTCTTCTCCCTGCGCAGAGGCCCCGCTTCTGCGCACTGGTCCTGGACTCTTCTCCTGGCACTGTTCAGGATCCTGGGACAGTCAGGGGGTTCCTCCTTCCAACTGCCCATTGCGCCAGGCTCCAGCACCCTCTGCCTCAGCAGACCACACCCCAGAGAGAGCTTCTCTTCCTGTGCAAACACTTTTAAAGAATTGGGGAGGGGGCTGGCAGGAAGTCTCTGTTGGCCCTATCACTTAGCAACACATCACTTCTCTGCCCCTGCTCCCTCCTTCCTGTCCAGGCCGCTGGGTTGGTTCAAGATGGCGTCGTCCAGGGTCTCCTGCCACATGGTCTCTGAAAGCCCCTTCCCCCCAGAGCTGCCTTCTCCCTTGTGCAGCTGGGTGCCTGGCACCAGGTGACAGCTGCTGATGGATTAGCCTGTAGCTCCACCCATCTTCTCTCCGTGGAGAGGAGGTCTTCGCTCTTGGAAGAAGGGTCATTAATCCAGCCTGCTGGGGTCAGCCCCCAGCCAGGCCCTGGTTATGAACTGACTCAGAGAAATATAACATTTCTGGATGACCCAAAAGCAGTACAAATATGACTTTGGACTCTGCAGAATACTTTTTCTCACATAGGTTACAGTGGACTTTGGTGCGTGTCTGGAATTTGTAGGCCTTAGGAAAGTGAAACTAGCCCATGGGCTCCACATCCCCATAGGGGAATAATGAAGTGAAAACAGTAAAACACACTGACTTTCCCTGGCATGTTTCTTCCCAGTGTATAAAGCCTATTCCATGTCACCACCCAATTCTGCATAAGTCCTGCCACACCATTCACTTTGTATCTGCTCCTGGGCTGCGCACGCCAGGAATCTCCCCTGCGCAGCCTGTACACGTGTGCACACGCATGTACACCTGTGTCTGCATATAACCAGCCCGGTGCCCCTTACTCCAGCTGCTGCGCAGCGGCCTAGTCAAGCTAGGGGGACACCAGTAAAATCCACATGCAGTCTCTTTCATCATGAGTTTACTGTGGGTGAGTCCCAATTTATGAGGCTCTCCCACAGTAAAAGCTCAACAATTAGGTGCTCAAAAAGCGAAAAAATCCGGGCGGCTCAGAGTGTCAGAACCACCTTCTAACACTTACCCTCACCCCACAACATGTTTAATGTAGTCTCGTGGAATGTTCATAGTCTGGCCCATCCCGTGAAACGTCAAAAGGTGCTTTTTCATCTTTCAAAGCTTAACGCACATGTTGCTCTATTGCAGGAGAAGCTTGAAATGATATTGAATCACTTAAACTTACATGTCAATGGGTTGGTCAGGTTATATTTTCTCCTGCTGTTAATCGTAAAGGTGGTGTAGCCATTTTTTGCCACAAATCTTTGAATATTCAGATCTTATCAACTGAATGTGATACGAATGGATGATTCTGTTTTGGTTGATGCTATTATATTTCATAAACAAGTTATGTTCTTTAACATTTATGGCCCTTTTAAATCTGACCCTGAATTTTGGCAGAATGTTCAATTAAAGCTATCCTCTATTTCTAACCACAATATTATTATTGCTAGCGATTTTAATGATTGGTTAGACCCGTTTAATGATAGAAAATCTAAGCACAAATTTAAACCTGATAAATCTCATAAAGCTTTTCAATCTGCCATTGCCTCTCGTCCATTCTTTGATGTATGGAACACCTGTAACCCAGATATATATGAATTCACGTTTTTTTCTGATGTACATCACACTATGTCTCTAATTGATTATATTTTAGTCTCTAATTCATTACTCCTTTCTAATCAATCATCAGAAATTGGTTCTTTTTTATTTCTGATCATGCCCCTGTTTTATCTTCTTTTGACCTAACTTCTAATACTGCTAAGCAGGGACGTTGGCGATTTAATAATTCCTTACTATCAGACCAAGCCTTTATTTTGGAAGCAACTTCCTTTATTAATTATTTCTTTCAATTTAATCAACCTAAAAATACTTCAGTTCATAATAATTGGGACTCTTTTAAAGCCTCTTTTAGGGCCGTCACTATTGCCTACTCTGCTAAAAAGAAACAAAATATTAAATTCCGAATACCTCTCGGCTCTTCAACATATTAAAGTTCTTGAGCATACTTATTTCACCTCCAAATCCTCCTTTAACTTACAAGAACTGATTAAAGCTAAGTCTGCCCTTAACAAACTTGCTACGGTTGACGCTTGCAACATCCTTCTTAAAATTAAATCTAAATACCATGGAGGCCAGAACAAAGCTGGTAGAATGTTGGCCAATTATTTAAAAATCAAATTGGAATGGAAAAATATTGGTCCTATTCGTGATGAATGCAGCAACAATATAATATCTTCTGACTCTGATATTATTGATGCTTTCCGATCCTATTATGAACTATTATATACAGAGGATACTAACCCTTCTAAATGCGATGTTAAACTTTTTCATAATGACCTCCCTAATCCTCCCTCTATTCCTGATACTCGCTTAACTCTGGAGAAAGACATTACTCTCCAGGAAGTTATTGATGCTATTAAGCCTTTAAGAAAGGCCAAAGCTCCTGTTCCGGATGGTTTTTCAGTTGAGCTTATTTTTTCCTTTTCCTCTATTTTTACTCCTAAACTACTTGAACTTTTTTAATTCTTTCTTGCTTAACTCTAAAGCCACTGGCTCCTTTTTAGATGCCCTTATGGTCGTTATCCCTAAACCAGATAAGGATCCTGTCCTTCGTAAGAAGTATCGTCCAATTTAGTTAAATAACTGATTGTCAAATTTTTGCTAAAATTCTGGCATCCCATTTGGAAATTGTTACCCCCCCCCCTTTTTGTTAAGCCTGATCAGGTTGGTTTTGTTAAGAGCAGACTTGCCTCCGATAATGCCAGAATGTTTTCTAACATCCTTAGCTCTGGGAAGAAATATCCCCAGCTCCTCTCGCTGCTCTCTCACTCAATGCTGAAAAAGCTTTTGATCGTATAAATTGGCAATTTATGTTTACTACTCTCCACTGGTTTGGCTTTGGTCCAGGGTTTATATCCCTTATCAAATTACTTTACACTGAACCTCGTACCTGTTTTTTTGTTAATGGTCATTTCTCCCCTTACTTTAATTTGCATAGAGGCACCTTTGCTTTTTCTTCTTTGTTTGGAACCCTTCCTTGAATGTATACGAGGTAATACCTCATATCTGGTTTTAAACACGACTCCTTAGAAATTAAACTCTGTTTATGCAGATTATATTTTGGTTTGTATGTCTAACTCTCTTACTTCACTGGGACCCTTTTTGCAAGAGATTGATTTATACTCGAGTATTTCTGGTTATAAATTAAACTTTTCTAAAACTGAGATTTTACCTTTAAACTCCTCCTGCTATTGTTACATATTTGATACTAATTTTACATGGTGTCCTTCTAAAATTAATGACTTGGGTGTCTGGTTTTCTTCCACTATTACAAATACACTTGCTCATAATTCTAATGCCCTAAAACTTAAACTTCAGGATTTATTCTCTACCTGGTCCCCTCTTTATTTATCCTGGCGGGGTAGATTAAACACCATTAAAATGATGATTGTCCCTCATGTTCTTTTTATGCTCTCGATGTTACCCTTAAAAATTCCTAATTATTATTTTTCCAAAATTACTTCTATTTCTATTCAGTTCCTTTGGAATGACAAACACGCCCGTATTGCATTATCCAAATTATTTTGACTGAAGGCGGTGTCCGATTTCCTAACTTTAAGGTATATCACACTGCCTTTTTAATTCGACAATTTTATGCTTTGACTAATGATTATTGTGATTCTCCTATACCACAATGGATTAATTTTGAACAATCTTTACTACATGGCTTTTCATTTAATGATGTTGTTTTCATGACTAAATGCACATTCATATCTAAAAATCCAATTTTAAAGTACTCCTAACATTTGTTATATACATATTTACCCAGGGATCAGATTTTTTTCAATCCTTCCTCGCATCTTCTATTTGGTATAATAAATGTATTACATTTCGTCATAAATCATTTTATTTCAAACATTGGAGGGGAAAGGGTATTTTTTATGTTTATCACTTGATCTTTCAAAATTCCAATCTATCCTTTGCTCAATTACAAGAACGATACTCACTACCCTCTTCCTGCTTACAACAATATAATCAATTGTCACCTCTGCTCCAATCTTTTTTATCATCCAATAATTTCTCTCTGGACTCTGCCCCACTTACTCCCCTGACACCATTATACAATATTTCTTATGATTCCAACCCCAAAGCATCCCTCATATACAAACTTCTATCCTCCCATACCCCTACGAGAAATAAATCCCCTATTGAACTACTATGGGAAACAGACCTCTCCTTATCAGTATCTGTTCACCAAAGGGATCAATTGTGGGGTAAAATCTTCAGTACCTCTAAAGGTGCCAATATTACTCAGTCTCTATTTTTTGTATATAATAGAGCTGTTATTACTCCTTCCCCCTTCATAAAATTTATTCCCCAGCCTCTCCCTTGTGCTGGTACTGCCTTTCCTCTGATGGTACTTTGACCCATCGATTATATTATTGTCCATACTGACTGAATTTTGAAAATCTATTTGGTCAAAATTTTTATTGATATTTACATGCAATGTTCCATTATCTATTCAAAATGTTTTTCTTGGGACCTTATCTGCTGATTTTACCAACCTTCCTTCAATACCTGTACTTTTTGATCTCTTTATTGCACTTGCTTTTAAAGTTATACTAACTTGTTGGAAAGATAAATCTAAAATATGAATGTCAACCTGGTGAAATCTTATTTAGTGATGAACATAGAATATCTACTGTTACATCTTATTCGATATCACAAAAAATTAAATCTGATTTACTTTTGCTACCTTTCACTACTTTTTTGTCTTCACACTCAACATCCTCCGAAACTTTATTAATGCCTTTCTATCTCTTCTCTTTCTTTTCTCTCCTTTTTCTATCCCTTTCTCTTTTCTCTCTTTCTTTTTCTATAAAAAATATATAAAATATAGATAAATATAACTGGTTCGTTTTACTGTTTCCCTATGGTTTGATTTGTATCATATATCTTCTTGATTTCTTAAGGGATCTCTCAACTAAATACATCTGTTGACTTTGTACTTATCCAATAGTTACACTTTTTGACTAGTGTATTGTTTATTACTCTTAATCTTAAATAAAAAAGTATTTAACAAGAAAAATAGTATTAATAGGGTTCTATTTGATCCCTGTACCTGACACACCTAGATTTAACATTACTAGTGATTATGCAAAAATGTTTATTCTAGATTAGTGCATGAATATACAAATGCTTTAGATGTTAAGGATTGTTATGTTTGTGCACATTTGTCATCTTCCGTTTCAGAAGAAGTCACCTATTACCATTTACCCTTATCTTATGCAATCTCATGTAGTGTTTTGCTTTCATTAGTTTATAGGTGGGAACACTTTGAATATTTCTATTCCAATTATGATTTCGTGCTGTCACAAATACCTTTGAGGGAAAGCATAAATTTGCACCCACAAAGAAAAACAATGAACACAGCTTGGTATTATTTCTTACCACATTTACCAATGAACACTATAGATGCTTACAAAAGATATTTAACTTGCTTAATGCATCCCAGAGAAAGGCATACATTGTAATGTTAGAAGAAAGGTACATGAACATGAAAAAGAATGCTAATCAAAAGGGAGATGTATTGGAAAATGTATGGAACAAGGAGGAAAATGAATTTAAAAGAAAACTAACATATCCAAAACTTAGATTACACAACATTAAGGAAAGATCTGCTTTTATAAGAGATCAATGCAAAAACGAACAATACATGTAGGGAGTAGCAGTTGTTATCACACTTACGCATTATTGGGGAAAACTTGGCAAATTTTTCAGGGAGGTGAGAATGTTATTCCCAGGGTGTATTACATTTGTGGACAAAATGATTACTTCTTATTACCGGCTGACTGGGAAGGAACATGCTATTTTGGTATACTAATTCCAAAGATGTATCATGTTAATAGTAGAGAAGCCTTAACACTAACACCACCAAATAGACATAGGCGAAGTGCAGGGAGCGGAGCTTCATTAACGGGAGACATATTTGGAGCAGTCATACCACCAGTGGGGATAATATTAAATGATGAAAAGATTCGAAAACTAGCAACAGTAGTGGATAAAATGGCAACTAGTACATCTGGAGCTTTATTACTAATTAACACAGAATTAATAGCTATACAGTCTATGGTTTTGCAAGACATCCTTTTGGCAAAGAAAGGGGGGAAGTTAACTCACTGCTGTTCAAATATCCCAGACGAGAGTAGACAGGTAGAGGAATTCACTGGGAACAGATCAAATTTAAGACCTGAATTACAAGAATTGGAAACACCAAGTCTGAATGAAAATTTTGGGAAGGGTTTAAATACACTTCGCAACTGGTTTTCAACAGCTGGAAAGGGAAAAATAAAAGCAATATTAATGGCATAATAATTGTCGGATTGTGCCTGATAATACCATATATCCTATACTTGGCATGTAAATATATACTTCGCAAAAGACTGAGAACTAATCTGAGATAAAATCCTAAACTTACTACTTTTGGTATTCACAGAAGGCATTTAGTAGTAGTAAAGTTAGGACTCCTAACTTTACTACTGCTAAACTGAGACAAAATCCTAACTTTACGACTTTCGGTATTCACAAAAGGCATTTAGTAGTAGTAAAGTTAGGAGTCCTAACTTTACTAATACTAAATGCCTTCTGTGAATACCAAAAGTAGTAAGTTTAGGATTTTATCTCGGATTAGTTCTGTGAATCGGCCCCATAATGTTTATCAATAAAAATGGTTTGAAAAACACATGGGGTAAGTGGGAATAATGAATGATGACTACATAGAGACACTACAACACACAAGAGGAGTAAAGAGAAAGACACGGGATACATTCAAAGATGAAACTGCATTCTAGATTTGGTGAAACCAACAATTATTATTATGATATACGTCATCAAAAGGGTTGGAGTTTGAGAGAAATTACTGCATATTTAGAAATCGACATATTTTAGCGCATTAGTAATGCAATTCAGAACATATTTTAACATAAGTAAAACACATATTTAGTAATGCCTTACAAAATGTGTGTGTATCTTTTAGTAGAAAAAGTAAATAAAACCAAAACATACTGTAGAATGACAAACATAGATGTGAAATATGCTATTAGAAACGCTTCACTGAAATTGCATGTATTTTAAAATTTTGCACCAAGCAACTATACTTTAGCCTGTGCAGCGACTAGGCCTGAAGCTTCTTTTCGACCTTTACTCATAGTAATACGTTCTGTGCAAATAGCCTAACATTGATGTCATATTAGTAATGTGCTGACCTGGCCCTGGCCAAGATGGTTCTGCTTCACCGCTGCCTCTACACTCTTCAGAATCCTTCTGCTGTATCCCTAGGGCTACTTTCGCCACCCTAAATAGCCTCCTAGTTTCCTTGGTATGGACTGGAAAGTGCAGCAGGGTGAAATTGGAGGTACTGAAATTAGATATGGAATTGGGGAGCCTGGTTCCTCCAGTCCTTGGTCTCCATTATCTTGGAATATTATTACAGTACGAGGCACAGTGGTGTGCTGAGGGTCCAAACAAAGAGAAGGCATTGTTGGCGGATTGGGGCGTGGGGCTTGAACTCCCGAGAGACCTCATGATGTGTTCACGGACCCCTCCGGATTGCCCGTTCATGGTTCATCAGGTCGCAGAGGCCTAGGAACCGGCAGTTACCTTGGTCCTGCATAGAGCTCCGTATGCACGATTGCTCCCCCTCTGCTTGCTCCACAGCTTCCGTCACATGCAAACAGTGATGGACCTTGCAAGGTGGTATGAGGGGGGATGTGCGGCTGCAGGTGACCTATACCTCAACGGGACATTCCTTACCTTTGCTGACACGAGAGATTGTTATCAGGTCCCAGAGGGTCTTTTTTGCAGTATGCAAAAATATCGCGCACAGCACGCAAGATATGGACGGGGAGGAACCCGAGTAGTCACACACTCAGGTGCTAATACTTGACCCGGGCTCCTTCAGGGGACTTTTCTCCCGCTTGTCTAAAACCTTGAAGGCAGACATAGGATTGACTTATCAAAGATCCAGGGTAGATGGCTAATAGACCTGACATCGCCACTTATGGGGGTGACAATTTTATTATTTGCATCGCACATACTTTACCCCTCAAAGATTGTCTAGATTTAATGCAGCGCACTCATCGGCATGCCCCCGCTGCGGTATGGAGCCCGCGACATTCCTACACATGATTTGGGATTTTACTCGACTCCAGATATACTGGTCAGCAGTCTTGTGCGTATTGCGGGGGACCACAGGAATTTCCATTGAGGTGTCAATTAAGCATTGTCTCCTGGGGGTTCTACCAGTCTCCAAATTGATTACCCGTATGTGATACAGATTTGCCCTATTGGAGGTCGTGCTGGCCAAACGCTGTATTGCCATACACTGGACACACCCTGCACCTCACTGGCTGGATAATTGGAGGACTGATATGTGTGAATGGGGCGTGGCTGAGGAGCGTCGCCTGTGCTTAATTTGCATGGATGAGAATGCAGAGCATGATTTGGAGGTTTGGGGGGAAATGTTGGAGAAGCTGCTGACAGTTGAGCGGACGGAAATGGTGGCAACGGGTTCGTCCCGAACGGCAAGATCTGCCTCACCTACGTGGATGCGGGAGGCTGGTCCCTCAACTGATTAAATGACATTGTGTGAGGGCTATAAATGTGGAGCGTGCTTTGGGAGATGCAATCCGTGCATCACAGACTGCGGTGGGGCAAGACATGAATCTAGTGGACATACATGAAACGGAGACATGGGCACCTGCAAGATTTTTATTAAGTATTAGATAGATTAAG
This sequence comes from Calotriton arnoldi, assembly GCA_963921515.1. Classification (NCBI taxonomy): domain Eukaryota; kingdom Metazoa; phylum Chordata; class Amphibia; order Caudata; family Salamandridae; genus Calotriton; species Calotriton arnoldi. The sequence goes on along the minus strand of CAWUFW010005005.1, from coordinate 599,436 downwards.
CACCTATGTTGGCGGATAGACACCATTCCAGCCCGACGCCCAATATTGCATTCCTGTTGCCCTATAATTGAGTGAGATGGGGCTCAGCCCTAGGAGACAGGGTAGATAGACTCCAGTATGTATCCAAGTCCACCTCTCTGAGTCAGGATTCTGTAGGGTATAACACTCAACTGCATGTCGCTGCCATGAGTTTTTGGGTTTCATTTGTTTTGCTTATTGTTGTGCATTTATTTGCATAAATAATTCCGTAGAAATTGTACAGCACATTCAGCATGAAGACATGTGATTTAAGATGTTAACCATGGGCCGGTATTCTGAGCAAGTCCTGGGGCTCTTGCGAGGGACTGAGATAGCAGCCAGATGTGCATGATAAAACTTTGTCATCTTTCTCGTGCTTCGTGATTACGTGAGACAACATGCATTATGATAGTTGTGCAATTCTGAAATAAAAACAAGTTAAAAAAAAAGAAATGTGCTGACTTTAGTATTATGTTCATTTAGTTCCTCTCACCCCATGTTAGATCATTTCCCTTAAGAATAATAGCTTATTGAAACTGAGTAGATTAAATTGTGATGTAGACCTATAATGTTGCTCAAATATTAACTCAATATATGTTTTCACATTTGCTGACTAGTCTTTGTTTCTGAGCTGAAACTCACAATGCGTCTTTAGCTTAGGTAAAAGGGTTCTCATGGGAACCTTCCTTCATGTAACAATTGTACCAAAGGACTGTATCATTTCGGATGACGAAAGTACAGACTGTGGGAATCGGAAGAAGATGCATTGTATGACTGACAACACCACCTTATGAACCGTTCTGATTGGACATCAGGAGAAGGCATCAATAGGAATTGATAAATGTTGAAAGGTTATAAAAACAAGTGTTCCTAGCTAGTTAGACAACACACCTCTACTTTCCCTCTTACCAGTCCGGTAGTCTTGTTGCTGGATTTTCTCCTCTGCCCGAGACTCTTCTTCATGGAGAGTTGATTTACTTTAGACTTTTGAGTTCACTTCTTTTATTAATTTCATGATCGATGCTACTGCACAGATCATTATACTGAAAGTTGCTACTGCAGCTGTAGGGAACTCGGCTGAGTTCCAGAACTACTCCTCAAGAGGAGTTTGCCTTTCTAATCACCGCTCTCTTCCAGAACTCCTTATGGGTTCTTATTAAGAATAGGCCCTTTAGTTAGCTTCTTTGGGTTTCTTCATGGAACACATGTCTTAATTGCTGATTTCTAACCTTCTTTGCTATTTCTGTATTTTTCTAATTTGAATAAAGATACTTGAATTTCTAACCATATAGATAATAAAGCCTTTAAAACTAAACCCACCTTCTCATCATTGACTCAACGTAATCCTAAATGTCCATGATGCTTAATGACTTTACTTTGTAGGTGGCTCTATGTCTCTACACAGTGGAAAAGGTCCATCAGACCTCCCCCGGAGCCTGGAGGATTTGCCATGGTGTTATTTGTACGTGGGTGTTTTTTAGGGTCTGAGCCATCAAGGAGAGTCCTGTTGGGCTCCAGCAGAAGCGAGAAGGACCTATTTAGGGTGTACAGATTACTCGACAGAATACTTGACTGCATAGAATGCCACCAGCAGGGGTGTCATATTACAGTATAAGCATCAAATGGGATACACAAAATGTCCCTTGAACTAGGATGGCAAAAATCATTGTCTTGGCCCTAGATGGTGCAGAGGTAGATAGAAAAAGTAGGGAGGAGTTAGTGAGAGAGAGGGCAGGTGTGAGATAGAGGGAGTGAGAGAGTGAGGAAAATGATAAGATTGTGACAAAAGGTATGTATAGTAGATTAAGCTGGCTTAGAAGATGGTGAGATAGAAGCAGATTAAAATGCAGATTGTGAGGGAGGCGAGGATAAGGAAAAATGGAGAAAAGAGAAATCAAGGGGAAACAAGAGGAAAATGAGGAGAGATTAGGAAGAGAACTGTAAATCTAAGAGTTGGACATGAGAGAGAGAAGGGGAGGGAAAGACAGAAAGAGAGAAAAGGAAGAAAAGGAGAGAATGGATAGATGTAGAAACTGGATGGAGAGAATGAGAGAGAAAAAAGTGAATATCTGGAAGAGAGAGCAGGAATGTAGAGAGAGAAGATGGCTATGAACGGTAGAGACAGAAGAGCAGCATTGCAAAGTTATTTTTTGTTTTTTGCCATTCTATCTTTAAATGGCTGTACTGGGCCCATGCCTTTTCATCCATCCAATTTCACACTGTGAGTAGTGAAGGTCTCTGTATTGGTAAAAAGGGGCCCAACCTCTAAAATCTCTGGTCATGGACAAATGTGGAGTGAATGGCAGCAGTTGAATCTACAGGAAATTACAGCAGCAAGACTACAGGATGAGAACAGGGCTAACAGCAGTGACGTCAGTTGTCAGAGTGACACGACCATGAATTTCAGGATGCTGATGTGTAATATCACCTACGGGAGAATGGTGTCAGAACTTGCCCAGTCACTCACTCATCCACTTTTACTTTCCTATCATTCAGCTCCAGAAATCTATCTGTAACGTATATGTAACCTTAACTGTACATGTTCTGTCAGTGACGGAAGCTTGTATTAGTCTTCCCTGCTGAATCTGTTCTGTAGGAAATGAAAGATTGCCTTTGCTGCTTTCCGTGAGATAGGAAACCTTATTTTGCTAACGCCATGCCCTACCTGTTCTGTGAAGAAGTAAAGCTCGGTCTGCTGCTTCCCTAGCCGTGCCTGCCCTTTGAAGGGGGGAGCCTATACTGTTTCTGCCCAAGGAGTACCTGTTCTTTGAAAAAGGGGTAAGCTCACTGACGATTTTACATCTTATGAAAAACACAAAGGATTTAAGGAATGCACTTGCATAACCTGTCCCATGAACCAGGGAATGTTTTAGAATATTTAATGTGAGATACCGAAACCTGTAGTCCTCTGGAAGGCATCTGACACGGTAGAAGCAATATTTGAGTGCTGAAACATGTTGACAAAAAAGAGAACCAGGGTTTCCTGCTCAACCCTCCTGTTTTTATTCTTGAAGTAGAGAACCACCAGTAAAACACATTCTAACTCTCCCACACACAATTCAAATATAGGTTTGACACTTTAACAAAGGGCAAACATACATATCGGCATTAGGGACATAACCTTGCCCAAACCAGGTAACTCATAACGAAGAGACTGAACAACATGTGAAATATAGTATGCTTGGATGCTTCTCAGTGGTAGATGTGGAACACATTGATGAAGCATACCACACTAGGTAGGCAAGGGTTCATCATCCTATGTGAGTACATCAATGTATGGTCATTCCATAAGAGGTTTCGCTTAATCTTCTAGGAATGTTGTACTTCTTGTATGTTTATGCCTGTTTACAAAGAACAGTTCTTTAACTCCCTTCACTCCCTCTTTAGTATATTAGCTATCTGTGCTGTACCTGTTTTGTATGTGTGAATGGGCTTTGGAATGGGCCTCCTGCTACTGCCACCTGTCCTTTACTAATTCTTGTGTTCATACCACTGTTGTGTTGCAAACTCGGCAGAAAACTTTACACTCCAAAAAAGACTAAAGAATTTGCATTGGAAATGCTTGTTTAAATGCATGATGTGAATAAAAGGGTGAACACTCACAATTATGTGAGCAGGGTTTGCTTTCAGTTTTATGTGTGAAACGAGCCGTTTTTGAAATGGACTAGATGACTATGTAAAATATTCAAATATAGCTGACAAGTGGCACTATGCCATGAATAATACCTTCGGCCTATTCTGCCATTTTAGCCAGCGGTACTTTGCATGTGGGTATTTTGAGCCCATATTTGAAGCATTAAAAACAAAACTATAAGGCCCACAATGAAGCATGTTGTTGACAGAAAATCTAGAAGTGGGTGATGCTATCATATATAATAGTGCTACTTGGTAGACTTGGGAAATGCAAAATAAAATATAGTTCCTGACTTTCTGCCTTTTTTTCTTGGAGGCAATCAATGGTTAAACAGCCTAGTGGGTGAAAGTGCAGTGACAGCCTTCAAATGTAAATACAGTTTCCCGCTTCTAATTGGCTAACTTTAAACTCTTTGAAAAACAAACTGGCTTCCGGTCCAGGGACATGGCTTGGCAGTTCAGGCTGGACTGTTCCCATGAGGCACAGGGTCAAGACTGATTTGCATATAGCTGTGTCTGAACTGGGGTGGCAAAGTAGGCTAAAGAATGATGATGGATTCAACCCAGATCTGTGACTGGGGGTGAGTGTCTGAAAAGTTTCAGCGCTCTGTACATCATCATCTTGTGTTTGCTTTGTTCGCCCTATGTTGGCAGGGTATGCCCAGACGTGGGTCCCTTGCTCACTTTGCCACTGGATTCAAGCTAGCCTGGCTGATGAAGGGTGTTACCCAGAAACCGGTCCCAGGATGCTTGTTTCCGGTCCAGTGAAGACATGGCTTGGCAGTTCGGGCTGGACTGTTCCCATGAGGCACAGGGTCAAGACTGATTTGCATATAGCTGTGTCCGAACTGGGGTGGCGAAGTGAGCTTATGAACGATGATGGATTCAACCCAGATCTGTGACTGGGGGTGAGTGTTTGAAAAGTTTTAGCGCTCCGTCCATCATTTCCTTGTGTTTGCTTTGTTCGCCCTAAGTTGGCAGGGTATGCCCAGACGTGGGTCCCTTGCTCATTTGCCACTGGATTCAAGCAAGCCTGGCTGATGAGGGCTGTTAGCCCGAAACCGGTCCCAGGATGCTTGTTTCCGGTCCAGGGAAGACATGGCTTGGCAGTTCAGGCTGGACTGTTCTCATGAGGCACAGGGTCAAGACTGATTTGCATATAGCTGTGTCTGAACTGGGGTGGCGAAGTGAGCTAAAGAATGATAATGGATTCAACCCAAATCTGTGACTGTGGGTGAGTGTCTGAAAGGTTTCAGCGCTCCGTCCATCATCTCCTTGTGTTTGCTTTGTTCGCCCTATGTTGGCAGGGAATGCCCAGACGTGGGTCCCTTGCTCACTTTGCCACTGTATTCAAGCTAGCCTGGCTGATGAGGGCTGTTAGCCCGAAACTGGTCCCAGGATGCTTGTTTCCGGTCCAGGGAAGACATGGCTTGGCAGTTTAGGCTGGACTGTTCCCATGAGGCACAGTGTCAAGACTGATTTGCATATAGCTGTGTCTGAACTGGGGTGGCGAAGTGAGCTAAAGATCGATAATGGATTCAACCCAGATCTGTGACTGGGGGTGAGTGTCTGAAAAGTTTCAGCGCTCTGTCCATCATCTCCTTGTGTTTGCTTTGTTCGCCCTAAGTTGGCCGGGTATGCGCAGACGTGGGTTCCTTGCTCACTTTGCCACTGGATTCAAGCTAGCCTGGCTGATGAGGGCTGTTAGCCTGAAACTGGTCCCAGGATGCTTGTTTCCGGTCTAGGGAAGACATGGCTTGGCAGTTCAGGCTGGACTGTTCCCATGAGGCACAGGGTCAAGACTGATTTGCATATAGCTGTGTCTGAACTGGGGTGGCGAAGTGAGCTAAAGAACGATGATGGATTCAACCCAGATCTGAGACTGGGGTGAGTGTCTGAAAAGTTTCAGCGCTCCCTCCATCATCTCCTTGTGTTTGCTTTGGCTTCCTAAAGTAGCTGAATGTGTCTCAATAGGCACTGAGAAAGGAAAACAATGTGCTGGCGCTCCTCTTCCTGAACCCACCCTTGGTCTACGAGTTGGTGCCATTTGGGTGGAGTGCTTGGGATACACTGACGATGACCTGTCTTGACAGGTACAGCACGTGGTGTAGATGCTGTCCCGTGAGGGCCGCCAGTGCCTTGGTGCTCCTCTCAGCTCCGTCTCACTCTTTCCTTAGTAGGACCCCCATTGAGGACGTTTTCTTAGGATTGTACCATTGGATACCTCAGTGTCAGTTAAATAACAAATGGCTTGATATATGAAAGGGTTCTTTCCATTCTGTGTCTATCGAAAAATGCTGTAGTACATATGGGCCCAAATAACTAAAAATACAATTTTGGCTGTGCTTTCACAAAATAGACATTTTTTGTAAAAAGATTTTAAGTACATTTGAGAAAATTGTAGCTATTGTTCCTCAGGTGATACTGAGCAGCTTGTTTGTTTGGCTATTGGAGGAGCAGCGGTGTGGCTATCATTAGTACAGAAGGTGCTGTGTCCCCAGGTCTCAAGGGGAGGCACCACTACATCCCTCTTATATCTGACTATCACTTCCCAACCTGGAGGGCCATTTTCCTTGCTTGCATTATTCCCCAAGTTACCCTTACTAAATTACTGTTGAAGAACATACCATTGGGGCGGTAACATCCTCAACCTCTGTACCAGCATCTTTCCCAGAACCTTGCTCACTTCAAGGTGATAAAAACTCAGCTAGTAAGTGTGTCCTCGCACTCAGCCTCCATCTTGGCCTGTCTCCCCAAGGTCTCCCTGAACTACTGCATCAAAGGCTCTCCTGAAACGGAGGAGAGAATAGAATGGAGAGGAAGTGAAGGAATGGATGAAATGGAGGTAAATGGGGACAGGAAGCGGAAAACATGTAAAACCTACTTATTTAGATATATTATGTACCTCTTGTAAAGTGCACAAAAATTACTCTAGGCACCAGGAAAGCAAGAGTCACATTAAACTTTACCTTCAGGCTGTAGGAAACTGCTTTTTAGGAAAAACAGCAGCCTGCAGAATTATTAGAATAGTCCTACTGCTTTCGGAGAAGATGCGGATTTAGCCTGTTAAGGCTGTACTGACCTCACCTGACACCGTAGTGCCATGTGTTTCTGCACCTGCTGCAGAAATACTGGGCCCTGTTTTATCAGAGGCAGAGACGCACCCAGTCAATCCAATGGCCTGGGGCTCCAGGCCAAGAAGCTAAAAAAGAGAGGCTCCACCCAGCCCCTATTCAACCTCCTCCAACAGCTTGGGGGCAGTCAACGCTATCCACCCACAGAAGAGGCTCCACCTGCCCGCATTAGGTGACAAATCTGAGCAGAAACCTTCCAGAATTGGTTAGAACCTATATCAAGAGGCCTGGTAATCCCAGGTCCACATGGTTATGCCTTATTCCAGGGACGGAAGCTTGGAAGGACCACATTTGGTGAGGAAATACTGTCTGACCACAGTTCATTCTGGCCTTGTAAACGCCAGGCAATTCGTACTGAGGCCCTGAGGGGTTAAAGACAATTCCCTGTGCAGAATCAAATTAAGCAACATCCCTCTGGCAGCCAAGTTGTACTTTGAAATGCATGCTTCGCAGTTCTGCCGGAGTTACTAAATGACAACACTGCTCTGACATGCTTGCTGCTTACGGGGCACGTTTTTGAGGAGAAGGAATGCAGCAATGCTCTAAAGTCACTCATTTCCATCACTTCATGTATTTCTTGTGATGTCATCTGGGTCAAACGCCACGCTGTCATTCCCTCTGATCTGGGCCCATGGGAGGTGATTTCCCATAATATCGTTCCCCTTCTTCAGACCACGTGATGTTATTTTCTGCTTTTTATAGTAACAAGTGCTTTTGAAATCTGAAAAATCCTAAGTTTTTTTGCTCAGAGTGTTGTCAAGTATGTGAATAAGTGAATGGAAAGTGGTGTTTTGTGTTCCATGTTGTGTTTTCGTTTGATTTGTTATGGGTCATTTAAGACTGTATTTCTTTTTCGGTAATATTGCTATATGGGCCATTTAACCCTAGACATTTGTCACCTTGTACTGGGCATTTAACAACGTTTGAGACTATCAGACATTTTGAAGAAGAGTGTTCTTCGCGATATTAATGGTCACAAAGACCCCTTGTCTGGTTACATCACTGTTCTTTTAAAAACTTTGGTGGTACTGCTGCAATCTTAAATCATCCAACTGAAATTTTTTTCACATCCTCCTTGAATCCTTGGCTGATTCCCTTTGTTGCTCAGTTCTTGCCATGTCCCTCTTCTCCGCTTCCATATACTCCCCCCTACAACTCACCAGGTCCCTTTTGGCCTATATAATCCCCGTAACTCTCCAGACTTCTGTTGCCCCCACCCAGACCACACAGCAACCACCGCTAAAAGGCAAAAAAAACATCTCCCTTGTCCCAGATTCTCTTTAATGCCACCCATTAAGGTGCTCTTAGACTTCCTCCTTACAAGAAAACCCCGTTTCCGCTCCTCAGTCCCTCTTGAGCCCCACTGCACCCTGAATCTCTGTTTTCCCGCCCCCTCGCATCCTTATCCTGTTTTCCTATTAGTACCCTTGCAGCCTTGCTCCCTCTGTTGCCTCCTTCAACTTTCATTTTCTCTTATCCCTTGCACCTGTGCACCCTTGATCCCTGCTATGCCCCCATACTCTTGTACCCTGGTCCCCTCTGTTTCCTTCTCTGTTTCCACACTTTTCCCCTCTGTTATACCCCTCCGCTTGCCATGCACTTCTTCCACTCCTCTCCCACAATCTTCTGATGAATAGAAACTAGTATTCCCTATTAACCCACCACGGTCATTTTACCCAGGGCCAGATGACATGTCTCCCCTTGTTAAGGAACCCCTTTTGGGGCATCCTTGGAAGGGCATCAGAGGAAAGGAACAAACAAGCTTATGGGAAGAGTGGTCACGTTTCTTGGAAAAAATACCAGCCAGTTATGCATGTTTTAAAGTTTTGGAAGGATCCACAAATGGTATTTAAATAACAGTTTCGTGTAAAAGCATCTTAATTCTTTTTAACAAAGCACTTCAAGAATTTAGAAATAGTCTAGACAGCTCTAAAATACATTTGTCTTGATTGTGTTGCTTAACTTTGTATTTCATATGAAAAAATACCTGCGTTTAATGATATATCTGATTTCTTTTTTACCTGTCTCGGAATGAAATACCTGCCAGGCTGCTAATGCTGGTAAGGTGGCATTCCTAGCTCGTTGTGAGTTGTTAGGCCCTGGAGGAGCCTATTACTTTAAGGCGCCAGTAAGTGGGGAAGGGAAGTGGGACAAGTGAGAGGGGGTTGTAAAATGGCACGCAATGAAAGACCAGAAGCAAAAGTCAGGTGAACAACACACGTGGAAGTAATCCTGAAGCCGGGGAAACCCACTGAGGAATGCAAATTGTATAGGCTGAAAGCTTTATTAAATACAGATGTAAAGCTCTTTACAGGTTATTAGCTGTGCGCCCAAGGAAGATCTTGCTAGGTCTAGTCGAACCGGATCAAGTGGGTTTCGTTAAAGAGAGGCAAGGAGCAGACAACGAGAGAAAAGTGATCCACATAGTGGAGAAATGTCAGAAAAAAGGACTTCATGATCTCCTGATGTCAATGGATGCGGAGAAAGCGTTTGACAGGGTTAGCTGGGAGTTCTTAAAAGCCTCACTATATAGGATAGGACTGGGCCCATATGCAAAATGATGGATACTAACTGATTACACCGAACCTGAGGCCAGTATATGGGTTAACAGAATCTCTACACACAAATTCACATTACAAAAATGCACCTATCAGGGGTGCCCTCTGTCGCTCGTTCTTTTCGCCCTTACAATTAAACCACTGGCCATGCGGTTATGCTTTCACCCTTACATCAAGGAAGTTAAATTTGGAGGGGAGAAACTTAAGATTAGTTTATTTGCCGAGTGGCGGAACCGGAAATCTCCCTGAGAGCGATACTAGTGTGCTCACAAGAGTTTGGAGAAGGAGCAGGATTCATGGTCAATACAGATAGTTCCGAGATCTTGAATGTTTTAATCCCAAGATAACGGGGAACACACTTGAGGGAGCTATGGTCAATGAAATGAGCTAAACACTCCATTAGATACTTAGGGATCTACATCACAAACACAGTTGCAACCTGGAGTAGAGTTAACGAGCCCAAATTAAAAGCTCAGATATTAGCCAATGTCATTAAATGACAGGGGCCCTATATTTTGTAGATGGGGTGAATTAAAGTAATAAAGATGAATGTGCTGCCGGGAGTACTATATTTATTTCAGGCTATTCCTACAGCAATACCAATTACAGAGCTAAAATCACTGCCACAGCACATAATTAAAATGTATGGGGAGGTGAAAGGGCAAGAATAGGCAAGAAAATACTGACAGAGGGGAAACTTGGCACTCCTGCATATGATCCGATATTAACATGCTGATCATCTCAGAATTTGAATAGAGTGGTCGGCACACAAATCAGAAAAGAGATGGCTTTTTATAGAGAATGCAGTGGCGAATAGAGATGTTTTGAACCTACCATGGATACGTAGGGGCTTATTTACAAGCCCCATGCGCCGCCGGTGCGTCACTTTTAATATGGGAAAAAGTCTGTGCAAGGGGCTTGTAAATAAGCCCCTTAGCTCCTTGAGACTAAGACAGTCTTGTCGATGTTTGATGGCAGATCAATCAAACAGGGACAATTCACAACTCTGCCCCATACACACCAATACACCCGAACCCCAGATTCACATCGGGCATGGATAAAGAGAGGTTTGTGCCGTGGGAACAAGGGGATGGATCATAATTGAAGATATGTTCGAAAAGGCGAAATTTAATTATTTGGAAAGTGTAAACAAGATTTTCAGCTGAATAAACAGCAGAATGCAATATAATCAGATAAGACACTGGGTCGTGATCCCGGATCGCAAGGGCTACAACCAGACCCTTGACACCATTCAAAAAGCTTCTAGGCACATACGACACCACACAAAGGTGGATTATGAGGCTGTACCAGATATTGACAGAGGGAGGTCCTAAGATGAGATGGTCGTACCAGACAGCTTCGGAAACTGAACTAGGAAAGGATTATAGTGACCAAGAATGGGCAGCTCAATGGAGAACTATTCACAAGAAAAGACTTTTAAGAGCCTCCAACACACAGAAGCATAATATAAACTTATCTTGAGGTTGCTCTTGACTCCTAGCAGACATAAAAGTATATTCCCTAACACATCGGAAATGTGCTGGCGATGTGGGACTGAGAAGGGCACTTTCTTGCATATTTGGCGGGAGTGTGATAAACTCAAAATGTACTGGAAAGACATACTAAGCCACATAGACAATATTGTGAAAAAAACAACACCAAGAAATTCATCAATGGTCCTACTAAACATGAAGGGTGAAGGTGCCTGGGTGAGGGGAGAGGTTCCACTTCCAGTAAAATACTGAGATTTCATCTCTTCAGTGCCAGAAAAAAATTGATTACACTTTACTGGAAAAAAAACACAGCAGCCCCTGCAGTGGGATTGTGGATCCTTAACTTGTGGCAAGCACTGGCCCTAGAGAAAACAACCCATGACCTGCTGAAAGCAGGGGAAAATCGGTTAAAATATAGATTCCCGTGAGAGACTACCTCACCTCGCTGCCGATGAGATGATCAATCCCAGGCAACAGGCTGTGGGCCCAGAGAGGAGATGAGCCAAGACTAGAAAGGGAAAGACTTGAGTTGGAACTGTAGTAAATAATGGCCCCTCGAACTTTGCAACAAATGCAAACAATTTGGTTGAATGCCGCGGCTGGTGAAACGGATAGGGGAGGGGGGGGGTTATTTATGTTTCCTGTTACATTAATATTGCATGAGGCCAGGGTTGATGACTGTGGTGTCACACATGTTAAGCTATACTGTATGACAACCCTTCATTTTATGCCTATAAAAAAGTTAATAAAATCTGTTATTAAAAAAAAAAGAATACAGGACCTGAACATAACACAGATAGAAGGAGTTGTTCTCACACAGGGAGGGAGAGAGAAAACATACCCAGTTGCATTCTCCCAAATAATCACTTGTACTCAAAAGGGCAACTAGGCAGAAGGAAACAAGAAATGCGGAAAGAAAGCCACTCGATGGTCCTACCAAAACATCCAAAGATTTTCGTGGAAAGAAGACCACTTGACGGTCCTACCAAAGCATCCAAAGATTCCAAAATCTTTGGATGCTTTGGTAGGACAGTCAAGGGGTGTTCTTTCCTCGTTTCTTGTTTCCTTCCGCTTAGTTGCTCTTTTGTGTACAAATAGGTGTTGCCTGTGAGTGAAGAAAAAGGTAGTATAGCTACAGGAAGTGAGGTAGAGGCAGTGGCGGCTGGCATATAAGGAGGATGGTGAGGCGGGAGGGGAAAAAAAATCAAAGTTATACATAAAATAAAAAAATACACTTACCTTTAATCCTGGCACAACATCATCCTCGCTCGAGTCTTCTGTTCTCCAGGCAGGCTCCAATCCTGGTGCTGCTTTCATGCAGCATGAAAGCAGCGCCATGATTGGAGGGAGCAGTCTCTCTTGCCACTTTCGAGGGCACTGGAGTCCTATGCTGTCTCTAACCCAGCTGTCTATGACAGCTGAGTTAGAGAGGTTTAAACTAAGCATGTCTGGCTAGCTGTCGCAAGACAGCCGGCCAAAATTACAAGCACACTTTACACCTAAGTGCCCTGCCTGCCCATCACTGCTTTCTGCTGCTGCCTGACTGGCAGCAGAAGAAAGCCCCCCCCCCCCCCAGTCCTGACTGAAGCTCGGCTCGGGACTTTGAAAAATAAAATGGTAATTTTTACCATTTTATTTTTCTCTCCCTGGGGGCATTTTTTTAGTGGGGTGACACTCCTCAGCCTTAAGGGAGGAGCCGCCCCAGGGTAGAGGAGAGAGAAGTCTGACGTGAAGAGATGAATTATCATTGTACATGAGGCGAGAGGATATGAGGTACCCAGAGGGAGGAGACTGTGATGTAGAAGGAATGGGAGGATATGATTAGACGGGAGATGATAGGCAGGTGAGAATTTGAACTTAAGAACTTAACTCACAATTACAATGGTTTACAACTTATCTAAACAATATTTTACAATTTTGTTAGAATATTTTTAATGCTATACCTTTATGCAATGATTTTAAGTAACTATCTGGCACATGCATCAAGCTATTTTGCGATCGCAAACTTAGCGAATCGCTAAAAAAGGCCGTTTGCGATTGCAAAATAGCCCTTTGCAATGCTCCAAGCCAAAATAGCGAAATAGCAAAATTAAGGTATCGCAAAATAGCGAGACCTGGAATTAGCGAATCCTTATTAGCGATTCGCAAAATTGGAGTCGCAAAGCCATGCACCATAATTCGCAAATAGCGATTCCCACCAAATTCGCAGATTTGCGCTCGCAAATTACCGAATTTTGCATGCAGGTGGTAAACAGGTGAAAACAATCTCCACAGGTGCAGCACATCAGCAAAGTATGTAAACAGGCCCAGGAGGACTCAGAATGTTTCACAATGGCAGCGCTCTATGTCATGGCGAGGAGGATGAGGCTACAAGCAGCAGCACAGAGAAGAAGGAGAATACAGGAGCGCATTTTCAGAGTGCGCATCACATTGTTGGGGCAGACTGAAGAGGAGATCTATGACAAGTACAGGCTAAATGCTGCCATGATCCTTGATCTGATTGTAGAATTGGATCCCCTACTGCAGCGCCAGACTCACAGGACACATGCCATTCCCACACATGTGCAGGTCCTATGTTCCCTGCACCTGCTAGAGTCAGGCAGCTTTCAGGGTGTAGTAGCTGTAGATGGAGGTGTGTCACAAAGTTCCCTGTCACGTTTCTTCAATGCGTTCCTGCAGGCCATGTTGACAAGGATACACCACCACATAAGCTTCCCCGCAACCCCACAAGATTTGCTTAGGACTAAACTTGACTTCTATCAGGTAGCCCGGTTTCCCCATGTAATAGGATGCATAGATGGAACTCATGTTGCAATTTGTCCACCAGCAGTGAATGAGTACATCTTCAGGAACCGTAAATCATATAATTCCCTGAATATCCAAGTAGTCTGCAATGCAAAAAATATCATCACTGACATTGTGGCACAATACCCTGGCAGCACACATGACTCCTACATATTTGGACACAGTGGCATACACACTCGTCTCCTAGGGGGTGAATTTGGAGAAGGAGATCTGCTTGGTAAACATATGTTACATTTGTTCTGACACTATGGCCTAATGGACATGCATATCTGTCACTAACCGTTTCCTTACTCCCCTGTAGGTGACAGCGCATACGCCGTGCGCAACTACATCCTGACACCATACCTCAACCCAACAACCCCAAGTGAGCAGCGGTACAATGCAGCGCACATTGCAACCCGAAACGTAATAGAGCGCACCTTTGGACAGCTGAAAAGTCGGTTTCGCTGCCTCCACAAGACAGGCGGGCGTTGCAGTACCAACCAGACACCTGCTGCCAAATTGTGGCCACATGTGCCATGTTGCACAACATCGCAACTAGGAGAGGCATACCCCTGGAACAGTCAGACAGCGAGCCTGAGGAGGACCTCCAACCAGGCCCACAACTACGAGCAGCAGCTGGGGCAAGCTTAGCAGAAGGGAGAAGGAGACGTGCAGAAATTACACAACATTATTTCTGAGGTGGGTAATGATGAGACACGACACAGCATGTTTTAACAGTACTGCATGTATTTTCAGTTAACAATGTGTTTGTGTTAACGCACACATACCAGGTGCTACTTTGCACCGTGAGTGATAACAACATAAATCAAGAAGACATAATGACTAGACTTGTATGTCAGTCACTACTTCTGCATTGTCAATGGTTAAATCACCATCTGTGAGTCAGTCTGCCAACGCAACACTATTTCTTCCGTCCGCGCACTGCCAAACGCCTTTCGGTGGCCTCATTTGCCTCCCTCACTGATGCATCTGAAGGTGTGGTACTCCGAGTGGTGCCCCTCCTGCATGTTGTTACTGGCACCAACAGACTACTGAGGCTGGACGCCTCCTCACTCCCCCCTCCCCCCTTTGCATTGCTGCCCCCAGCAGTATCAGTCTGTAGTTGCTCTACCGCATTTGTCACCTGGACCAGTGCCCTGGCCACATCCCCACAACAATGGCTCATTTCGACCTGCATGGCCACAGACCGACGGGACAGCAGAGCTGTGCTGTTGCTCAGGCGGTTGTTGGACCTTGTATAGCCATCTAGGTGCACTAATAGTTGCCGATGCCGTTTCCTTTGGGACACCTGGTCCTCTTGCATCACCCTGCATAGCTCCTGCGTGGCCTCATTGGACTGCCTATTGCCTTCCACCACTGCAGTTGTCAGCTCCTTCACACAGTCCCTCATTTCAGAGATGTTGTTCGCCATTTTGCTGAGTTGTGCCTGCATTGATCTCATATGTTTTGCCTGCAGGCGCTGCACCCTCAGCATCTGGCTCTCCAGCCCACCCCAGACACTCGGACTTGCGTCCTCTTGCAATGACATGTGTGCCCTGGACCTGCGCCGCCTGTACTGGTTTGTGCTGCGCCGGACCTGTGACTGTGGTCTTGTGGTGGCTGTACCTCCAGGCTGGGTTGTCAGGGGTTCTGGCTCGCTCACTTCCTCAAGTTCCATGGCCGGAAGTGGTGGTACTGGGGACCTGCGTCTCATGGGTGCTGGGACTGTAGTCTGTGGGGCCACAGGTGTTTCCACATCTGCCTCAGCCGGAGTCTCCTGTGTGTCTCCGCCTTCGGTCTCATCCAACTCCTCTGCTGCTGCATCTGTGATGTTAAACAGTGCAATTTGTATTTAATTACAAATGTATGTAGTGTCACATTCAGCATGATTGCTTTTGACATTAAATGACTATCTGACACACAGTGTTCACGTGTTTTACTCCCTTGTTGTGATTGCCTACCAACTTGCCTTCCCTGCCTGTTACTCCCATAATGCATTTTGGTGTTGCAAGTAACATGTGGAATGGAGTTTTTTTTCTGAACTCTAGGGCTGAACTGACGTGATGTACCTACATTTGAAATCAGCTTAAAATGGACATTAGCATGCACCTTACCTTGTGAAGTACTGGCCCCTGCTGACGTGTCCAACTGCGTCACTCCCACAACAGCTTCAGGCTGCAGTGTGGACTCTACTAGGTCCTCCAGAGGTGTATTCCCAGGCTGTGTTGCAGGTCCACCTCCAGTCTTCTTTGACTCCTTGAGCCTCTCCGCAATCCTTTCCTTGGCACGACTGCGCAGGTCATACCACCTTTTTTTCAAGTCATCAATTTGGCGGTGGGTGACCCCCATTGCGTTTACTTTAGCCTGTATCCTGAGCCAGATCTTCCTCTTCTCAGACTCAGGGACCTGGAGAGATAGTTTCCCAAAGACCTTGTCGTGGCTCCTCACGACCTCCTCAATGAGGATTTCTATCTCCTTTTCACTAAATTTAAGTTTGCGTTTTCTGGTACCTGCTTTTTTCCCTGCTGCTCCTGATTCCATCTTTTTCTCACAGGACAGTTTTTCCAATCCAAGGTTTGAAAACTTCTGCTGTGCTCCTGCACTCAGCCTCCTCCTCTGACTCTCTCAGTGCACTGGATTCAGCATGGGATGCATCACTTCCTGATAGTGATGTCATCAACCTGCTCCAAATGCGACGCGCAATTTGCGATTTCGCTAATAGCGATTTCGCTATTTGCAAAATCGCTATTTGCAAGGTCGCAGATAGCGATTTCTTTATTAGCGAATCGGTAATATGGCCTCGCAATTTGCGATAGCGAATATTACCGATTCGCAAATTTTTTGCAGATTTTTTAATGCATTGGATTTTGCGATTCCTTAATACCGATTCCTTAAAAATCGCTATTAAGGAATCGCTAAAACTGAGTTTGATGCATGTGCACCTATGCTAATAAAAATAAACTTGAACTAAGGAATCCAAAAAGAATGATAGGCAGGTGAGAGGAAGCTGTGAGGTGAGAGTGATAAGAGATAAAGGCAAGAGTAGGCTTTGAGGTGAGAGGAGTTGAAGGACATATGAATAGAGGAAATGAAAGTCAAGGAGGTAAAGTGCAGGTTAGTGGCTGATGTAAAGAGAAAATTGCTAGTGAAAGGAGGTACATCCATAGGTGACAGGAGGTAAGGTACAAAGGTGAGTACTGGGGCCTTGCTTCCATTGGTGTAGCAGATGAAGTGCACTGGGGCCCAGAGGCCCGAGCGGCACACTAAGGCCTTATTTATGGCTGCATTATACCATTCAAACAGTGGCAAGGGGCCCACACCCCTCCTTGCACTTGGGCCCATTGCACACTAGCTAGGCTACTGGTGAGTGTGCTCTTATGTGAAGGGGGAGGCTGTCAGGGAGCACACGACAAAGTGGTCTGATGTGATCGATTGTGAAGGCAGGCCAGTTGAGAGGCGGCAGTAACAGCATTGTGTCATAAGTAAGGTGATTAGAGGTGAAAGGAGGTGAGCTGACAGGAGCTGTGAAAAAGAGGCGTGGGAGAGACAGGCCCTCACACTCTTGGCATACATTCTGACCCCCTGCTGCCAGACAACGGCTGTAATGTGATGAAAGAAAAACTGCACAATGTATGAATTATTATCCATAAGAAGGAGTTGCCTTTACCCCCTGCAGAGAGGGCTTCGAGGAGGGCAGCCTGGACCTGGGAGGGAAAGTCGCCAGAGGCACAAAATACCTGATAAAAAGAAACAAAAGGTGACTGCGGGTGAAGGTAGGATGAAGTAAAAGCTGGAAAAGCAACGGAGTAAACTGATATAGGCAAAGGGGAAGGGAAGATAAAGGGTGAAGAGAGACAGAAGGACGGAAGAAAGGAAGGAACAAAATGTTACAAGACTCGTGAGATCAAGACAGCTGAGCTGGAATAAGAAACAGGGGAATAACTCATTAGAATTAGAGGGGACACAGCACGGTGGTTACTATGCGCCCACTGCTCTTGGTTTCTCCTGCCACGTATGTGCCCTGTAAGGAACCCACAGATCGCTCATACAGTGGCCTTCCTAAATGTCCCCGCTGCCTTCTTCATCAACAGAGTGCCAACATAGGTCTTGCCACAAGAAGAAATATATTTTCCTGTGTGCAACAAGTCCTCTGGATACCATACTTGCCAACATTTGACAGCTGGGTCAAGACTGATTTGCATATGGCTGGTTTCAAACTGAAAATAACAATGGATTAAACCCAGATCTGTGACTGGGGGTGAGTGTTTGAAAAGTTTCAACACCCCGTCCATCATTTTATTTTGTGATGTAACATTTGACAGCTGGCAAGTGGGAGATTTCAGAAACAATCGGGGGAATGTATTTTCCACGTTGACATGCATTGACACAGAGGCAATTTTAGGCGAGAGACAGGTAAACCAGAGCAATTTTTTGCTTCAAAAATCGTGCGTCTCCCGCCTGAATCGGTCTTTTGGTATGTATGGGTTAGGCAAGCCAGAGAATTTAAGAAAAGAGTCTAGCTAAGAGTCCGGCAAAACAGGAGCTGAGCCAGTAGGGGGCCAAAGGCTGACTGGGTCATAGGGTGGCTATGGACACTGGTAAGAGGACGGTGCCCCTAATAGACCAGTGTTACAGGCAGTTACAGTCAGTCACTTCCTGCTACTGACTTGCCTCCAGCCCTTCATGCTTTTAACGTTAGCCAGTTGCAATGTCCAGGTTTCAGATCAGAGGTCCTTGTTAAATCGTAAATAAACTGGCGTGCATGACCCCAGTAGGAAACCTCCACATTGGACACCAACAGGCCCAAACTCCCGCCTGGAATTGCCGCTGCTTCAATAGAAGTCAATGGGGAAAATATATTCCCCCAATTTTAAAAATAAAATCTCACACTTTCTTGTTCTAAAGTGTTGGCATGTATGTTACACAGTGATTCTCTGAATGAAGGGCTTCGGACTGACCTCTCAACAATGAACCCCTGAATTCTGACAGGTGTCCATGATGTCTGAATAAGATGCCTGTCATGCATTAAATTTGACCCCTACTGCCTATGCTTCACAACCGCTCTCTCGCGCAATCAGTTTTGTTCTTTTCTCGTCCCCGTCCGCACTTTCTCCTTTTATTTCTACCTTGGCCTTTCTGGTTCCCTATATCTTTCTTTTCAGCTTGTGCTTTCCATATCCCGTGATCTCGTCCTCCGTCTCTCCTTATCCCTTGCATATCATTTCTCTTAACTGTTTTCCTCTTTCGCCTCTGTCTCCCCCTTTCTCTGCGCCTCTAGTTTTCTCTTCACCTATCTCTCTCATGTTTTGCATCAGTACATTTCCCCCATGCATTAGCTCGACTGCTGTGCCATATGCGATGTAAAAAATAATTCTGTAATACGGGAATCTACAGTACAACGCCAACACTAGAAAGCGGTGCTTAGCTTGTAAAAGAATGAGGGCCGGTGCCAGGGACTCTGCTCAGAAGGCCGGTGCCATATTGGCGTGCCGAATACCAAGGACTCGTAGTCCTAAATCCACCTCGTGCCTCTTTTAGGATCAATTTTATTTTGTTGGGTTTTTGGAGAAAACTTGGATGCAACATATTCCACACATCCCAGAGGCCTGAGGGTTAGATTCCATGTGCTGAAAGGCGGGAGAATGCAGCCCCCCTTCCACCCGCCATCTGTACCCGTGCAGCAACCTTGATCCCGCCACAGATGTCTGGTGTGAGACCCCCACCCGCCTGGCAGCCTCCTGATGCTAGCCCTTTTGCCCAGGTAGGCCTCTCCCATCCCCATCCTCCCGTGGCTCGGTGAGCCCAAGGACTCCGAGATAACGGGGGCAGGTGAGGACAGGGCTTTAAGTGGGATGAAAAAACTGGGGGGGTCTCTCAAAGGGGCGTGGCCAATGTCATTAAGGGCGTGGCTTAAAAACAGGTAAGCAAAAAATCTGTGCTTAGCATAGTGTGCCGCCCGACTTGTATTTTGCTGTTTCTGTCATTGCATCCACATCTATGATACAACAAGTAACATCATACCTACAACAAGTCAGCAGTATTGGCTTTGTCAATGGTTGTTAGTTGCATAAGATAAATAAGCAGCAACTATGGCTTGTTATATAGAATATTGAGAAAGCTTCCTCTTAACGCCCTGGTGACACCACGACAATGTTGCTGCTCCTGAGTTTCAAAAAGAGAAGGGAAATCCAGAGAGAAATTACTCTCTTTAAAGGATTTACCTTCCCCTAAAACGCTCACCTGCCATGACGTCATGCCGTAACTTCTCTTTTCTAGTGAAAAGTGAGCAGTGTGAGTAGGCGCACATGAATGTGCCTGCTGTCACTGCAGTCCGGAAAAAAAACGGACCGCTTGTGCCAGGGCACAAAACAGAGCCCAATAGAGACCCGTTTCGAGGCCTCCTTAAAAAAACTGCCAGTGCTCAGACCCGGTGAGACCCGGCCCACTTAAAGCCCTGGGTGAGGAAGTCTAGACAGCATTTCCCGTATTCCTCTCCTCTTTTGGCAACAGTCATTGAGGTTTTCTCCATATCGAGCAGTTCCCATATCTTATACAGCCATTGCGGTCTATGTGATTCAATATCTCCTCCCAATATTTAGTACGTTTGGGACAGTGCCAGAGCAAATGCAGGAGTGACCCTGGTTGCCCCCACTCCCTCCAGCAGGTGCCAGTCTTGTTAGGGTTCCAAGCATGTATCCGCTCTGGGGTGTAGTACCAGTAGGACGCTATTTTACTAAGTGTATCTTTAAGAGGGGGCGCTGAAAGCTGTAATGGATACGCGCAGGAAAACCAATCTCCATTGCTGTTCCTCTAGGGTCAGTGGCGGCTGCCTCCGAGTAGCACAGGTGGGCCCGGGGAGGGAGATTGGAAAATAAATTAAAATAGACTTACCTTGCTGCCGGACTGCCGCCTTGCGTCCTCCTCTGAAGCAGGAAGCACAGGCTCCCTCCCCTAAGCCAATCACTATGCTGCAATGCAGCATTGTGATTGGTCTGAGCACCGCGGAGTGGCGCTCTGATGGGGAATGGGAGCCTGTGCATGTTCCTCACCAGGCTGCAGCCTGGTGGGGAACATGCAAAGTGCGCAGGACTAGCCAGCCAAACCGTCATGCTTACTTAAGCCACCATTCCTCCCCTTGCTGGCTGTGATGACAGCCAAGCCCCACCCCGCCCTGTAAAGCTGCATGACAAAGGGAAAATAAAATGATAATAATGCAGTGTTATTATCATTTTATTTTTATTTTTCCACTGCAAAAAATGCAGTGGAGCGGCGCTCCTCCGCTTAGCGGAGGAGCCGCCACTGTCTAGGGTTCTGTCTAATTTCTTTTCCCATCGCAAGTAACCTGCGGTTTTCCCAGCCTTGGTCCCATGTGTCATACATTTTATAGTTTCGAAAGTACCCTCCTGTATCTCTCCACCGGCAATAGTGGTCGACTAGCTGTCCGCTTGATCTCCGGATTGGCGATCCAGTGCCGGCTTTGCCAATAGTGGTACCGTTCCTGTTCCGAGATGCTGTACTCTATTTTCAGCTGATCAAAAGACCTATCTCCCTGTGGCTTGAATAAGTCTCCAATTATCCTAGACCACACTTCTCGCCACGCGCCAAACTCCTCTTCCCGGAGGCCCGGGGTAAACTCGGGGTTCCCAAACCGGGACATGAGGGGCGAAGGCACAGTCACCAACCCCTTCTGTAGCAGTCCCCTATCCCATGCTGCCATTGTCACGTGTGTGACCGGGGAGGACGCAAGACCGCATGCGCAATGTTGTCGCTGAAGCCACAACGGGTTCTAGATGTGCATAACGACGATAGTCTAGTCTAAGAGGATCCAACGCTTTTCGATGTCGGGCGTTTGCCACTCCAAAACATATCGAAACTGGGCCACATAATAGTAATTGATGATATGTGGGACACCCAGCCCACCCTCCCTTACCAGGCGGTATGCAGATTTGGCCACTATTCAGGGGTGCTTCCCTGTCCATTTAAAGTTGTTGAAAAGTTGTTGGATTAGCGATAGTGTGCCCCTCGAGGGGAGGACCGGCATCGTTCGGACCAGATAAAGGAACCACAGTAAGGCTGTCATCTTGGCTGCCGCAATGTGACCCAGCCAAGAGAGGCCTGCCCCTTGCCAGGTCTGAAAATCACTCTTGAGCAGCTGGATAAGGCTAGAACAGTTGACTTTCGCGGTGGCACAGGGCACAGAGGTAATTTAAAGGCCTAGATATGGCACAATCTCCCTTACCCAGGGAAGTGGGAGCTGTGATTTCAGCCTCTGTTGTATTTCTGCTGGGAGGGCAATGCCCATCAGATGTGAATTGTGAGGGTTCGCTCTGAATCCCAAGACCTCCCCAAAGCGTCTGAGCTCTGCCAGGACCACAGGCAGTGTGGTCTCAGGGTGCGACAGTGTCAGTAATACATCATCAGCATAGAGGCTTAATTTATGTTCTTCATGCCCCTTCGTGATCCCCACTATCTGTTTGTTCAGTCTGATGGCTATAGCCAATAGCTTGATGTATACCGCAAATAACAGTGGGGAAAATGGGCACCCCAGTTGCATTCCCCTCTGTATCTTCATGGTTACGGTAAGTGAGCCATTCACATTAAGACGAGCCCGAGGATGCTGATATTCGGTAAAGAGCCCCAAGGTAAATTTGTCCCCTGTCCCCATTTTTTGTAGTACCTCTTGAAAGAATGGCCAATTGACCCTATCTAAGGCCTTTTCAGCATCCACCGAAGAAGGACCGCCCCCCTTTTTCACTCTCCCCACTTTTTCAATGAGGTGTATCCTCTTAGTGTTATCAGTGCAGGAGCGGCCAGGTATAAAACCAGATTGGTGCGGCTCCACCAGACATTGCATATTCTCCCCCAGGTGCTGCACTAGAATCCCCGCCAGGAGTTTAGCATCTATATTGAGTAATAATATTGGGCGATAGAAGGAGCCGAGTTCAGGATCTTTCCCGAGTTTGGGCAGAAGGGTGATAACTGCGTCATCTCTCCCTTACTCCCTATAGCATTAATAGTTTATCAAGCGGGGGGCTAATTCTCTGCAATACATTTTTGTGAAACAACGCTGTGAAGCCATCAGTCCCTGGGGATTTTTGCATCTTTAGTTGGGAAATCGCAGAGACAACCTCCTCTACTGCTATGGGCCTCCCCAGAGCTTGTGCCTGTGCATCCGGCAAGCGCAGCAGCAGTACGGCATCCACGAAGGCCTCTATATCTAATCTCCTATGTTTATCCGTGGCGTAGAGTGTGGCGTAAAAGGTGGTGAATGCCTTTTCAATTGCTGCTACTCTGGTGTGTACACCCCAGAGTCCGATTGGATAGCAGTTATATGACTAGGCGCCTCTCTCACTTTCAGTTTGCAAGCTAGAATCCTACCAGCCTTGTTCCCTCCTCTGTAATATCTGTGCTTGATCTGAAGTAGAGCGTATTCCTCCCTGTCCATGTCAAGCACTTTCAAGTGTGCCTGCGCTAATTGCAGGGCCCGCCAGGCCTTGGTCGTGCCCCTCCTTTTATGCTCCCCCTCTAGTCTGCGGACTTGGTCTTCCAGCTGTGTGATTTTAATGTCACAGTCTCTATGAATCGAGGCCACTAGTGCAGGAAGCGTGCTCCTTATGGTGGTTTTGAATGCCTCCCTTACCGTAAAGGTGTCAATCATCTCTCGGTCGTTCTCCTGTATATAGTGTAAATATATATATATATATATATCTTCAAACAAAATAAGGCACTGCACTCCAGAAGTCGTGTAGATTGTAGAAAAGCTTTTTAATCAAGCATAGTTACCGCCACCATTACCACCACACGACTTCTGGAGTGCAGTGCCTTATTTTGTTTGAAGAAATTAAAGCGAGGTATGGTCTGACCTCGACACATGCACCGGCTGACTCCAATGTGCGCACTGACTACAGACTGTTTGTTTAAAAAAAAATATATATATATATATATATAGTATTATATTATATTTGTGGGATGTGCACACTTGATCTGAGTGTGGTCCGATAATGCCATCGTCCGGATCTTGGCTTCAGCCAAAGAGTGTAGCACTGTGTCCATCCCCAGGAAATGATCCAGTCTGGCATACATCTTATGGGCCGTAGAGTAGTGCGTGTAATCACGTTCCTGGGAATGAAGGTGTCACCATAGGTCTGTCAACCCCATCTCTCTCAACCACGCCCGTTCCCCGTGAGACCGCTCACCCCCCTGCCTTTCCCTTTGCACGGATCTATCCAGGTCATTCTGTATCTATATATTAAAGTCCCCCCACACTATTATCTTCCTGTCTTCCAACTGCATGATGTGAGTGAGCACCAAGCGCAGGAAATGATCTTGCGCAGCATTCAGCCCATAGACCAAAGCCACTGTGATAGAGTAGTCCCCCAGGGAGAGGTGCAACGCCCTAGCCCGGCCAATAATGTCTACCACTATAGATGTCATACTCCCCTTGAAGGATTGTGATACGAGTATCGCCACCCCGACCTTTTTGGCCAAGTTGGAAGAGAAATACCGCTGTGGGAACCACCGTGTGTGCATTCTATGCTAGTGCTTAGCAAATGCTTCCTGAAGTAAGCATATGTAACTGCCTGAGTCTTTAAAGAACGATAGCACTGCTACCCTCTTTGTGGGCACGTTAAGGCCTCGGACATTGAGGCTCAGGATTTTGAGACCAAGCATGGAGGTCAGTGTGGTGTTTCATGCGTGTGCAAAGGCGGCGTTGCTGCGCCAAGTGTATCATATGGCCCCTTTCTCGTTGTGGGTGTGTGGCCTAGTTGCCCTGTTCCTGCTGGGACAGAGTTGGTGCCTCCCCCCTTACCCCTCGTTCCCCCAGAAATCATGAACAAGGAACCTCCCCAACATCCCCAACAAAACATATGTGTCTACCCCCCAACTGCGACACCTGTGGGCCAATGGGCCAAGTATGATCTGTTGTCTTTGTGGTGTGTAGTCCTCCATCTCCACACCTTGCAGCATTCCCTATTCTAACTCTCTCCATCCCGACCTGTAGATGTCATCTGGTGTACCCCCAATGTCCTATTTCCTTGAGAAGGAGGGGCACAATGGGTTGTGCATCTGAGCCTCCCGATTAGTTGGACGCACTGGTGATGGTTGCAAGAATTGCCTGTCACTCTGCAGCAATGTCCTCTCCTGGGGGGTTTGTGATCTTCCTTTTCGAGTGGACCTTTCTCCAGTGGTTTGACCATGGCATTCGCGTCGGGGATGCAGAGCTCAGCTCAGCTTCCCCTTCTGTCTGCCCCCACTCTGGGGATTGTCCAACCCCACCACCCGGCACACCTGCTGTAGAGAATTATGTTGGTAGAGTGTGCCTTCCCATGTAAAGATCAGCCGGAAGTGGTGGTCTCATTGATAGCGAACCTTATGGGCCCTAAGGTGATCTGTCACAGGGCAGAAGTCCTGTTTCACCTGCAGGGTAAGCATGGACAAGTCTTGATACAGCTCCAGTGTATGCCCCTCAAAGCAGATTTTCCCTTGTCACCTGGCTGCTCCACTAATTGCTTCCTTTTTTCAGCTCCACTAATTGCTTCCTTTTGTCGAAAATAGTGGAGGCACGTTAAAATGTCTGGGGTTCGGCTCAGCCTGGTGGTGCGAGGGGGCACCCGATGCATGCGATCGAGGATGACATCGGGTGCCCCTGCAGGTTTGGGAGGATCTGTTTAAAGAGCCACTTGACATATGTCTCAATATTATCCCCTTCAGCCTGAGGTGGTGCTCCCTTAATTTGAATGTTTTGTCTCCGGGAGCGGTTTTCTCCATCTTCCATGTGCACCTGTAGGTCCACTGTGTGGTCCTTGAGGGCAAGGAGCTCCTGCTACTAGAGCTACAGTTTGTCCTTCTTGGCATCTTGTTGCCCCTCCAGTGTCTCCACCCTGTCCCCAATGTCCCTCAAGGACTGGATTCCAGATCTATCTTCCTCCTTGAGAGAGAAAAAGTCCTCTTTCAAGCCTTTAAATAGCTCCTCCATGAAGGATCGTGTGCTTGGGGCTTCACTTGTGTCTTGCTGCCCACTTGTGCGGCGTTGGCGCCCAAGGGATGAGGGCGCCACTGGATGGCCTGCATCATGCTTTATACTGTGTGATTTGGAGAGAATGTCCCTGATTGTTGGCTCTTTTCGCCCTTTCCCTGATGCCATGCCTGTACTTAGCGACTGTCCAGAGTGGGGGCGTGGTCTGACAGGTTGGCTACTCCGTCTCTGGGTAATCCTCCCCCCTATGAATGACTCTGTGGCAGTCAAAAGGGTCCCGGGGGCTAGCTTCACATGTTCCTATTTCACTACGCCTAAATTCAACGAGTACTGGTAGCAGCGAAGTCAGGCTCCACCAACCCCAGGGTAGCATTGCTGATGAGGAAGGCGCTGTTCCTCCCCAGGAGACCTCCCGCCTCCTCCAAGGTGCAGGTAGTGCACCGCTCCCCCCAGGGGGGTAATCCATTCCGCCCCACAGCACACCAGCTCGCCATGTCTCACCGCTGTTGGGGTACCTGCCCCTGTTCGGTCCCCAACCCAGTTCCCTGAAAGCAGCAGCTCCGGGTCAACACGAAGGGTCCATCCACCTCTCAGCACTCTGCTCCTGCACCTCACCGGAAGGCTGGTCTAGTGATGGTACTCACAGGGTGGCTTTAAAGTCGTAACAGGCTTTCGTCTTTAGAACCATGGCTGCCCTCGTAGCGGGGCAGCTGCTCCAGGTCCACTCCACTCTTCGGTCGATCTTTCATGCCCCTCCAAGGCACTTCCTCCCTCCGGGTCGCCTCCGCACTCTGTGGGCTGATCTGTACCCGTACTCCGTGTCGCATTACCTCAGCCACAGCGCCCCCCTCCGTGCCTGCTAACAATTTGCTGGTACCCGCTCTCTGCTGCTGACATTTGAGTACAGGAGAATGGCCATCTATTGACAAACTAACAAAGGATATTGTGCCGTAGGATACAGAACCCTTTATTTGGGATACAGTTTCACCTCTAAATATGGTGGCTGCACTACCTGTAGGGTGGACCACATAATAAGAAAAAAGTGGCCACTGAATAATATAACGCGACAACAATGAGAAGATGGTGCTATGGACTTTTGAGATAGTGTACCCTTGATGTGAGAAGATGAAGATGAAGTATTAAAAATGTGCATGTTAAGTTGTACTCAATATTGTTTCCAACACTGAATGAGTGTTGTGGGTTTGAGGGGAAAGACATATGTGTGATATTATGTTTACATTTTGCTTTGAGCTAATTGATGCAGTGAGTCTAATACAATAATAGTATTGTGAGTACAAGTACTTGACTGGGTTACCTCCACAAAGAACCCTTTATTGTAAGCATAATGTCAAGTTCAGGTTCTTTCAGGGTTATATGAGCTACCCCTTGTGATTGATCCGACTCTCCGACCAAGCAGGCGGCGCACACGGAAGACCTCAGTAGCCTCGCTCCCGCCCATCACTCTGTCTCCTTATCAGTGTGGGCCACAGGCTTCTATGGTCCCAGCCGTGGGACCCCCCCAAGTAACTCCAAACACCTCCTCAGATTCTGCCTACCAGCAGGGGTCTAGAGTCAGAGGATATCGGTACCTCTCTGAAAGGCTGGGGGGAAATCTGCAGATTTCAGCCAGGCCGGGACGGGGAGCCCACAGGTGCGTCTCACTGGCCGCCATCTTGGCTCCGCCCCTTCTCATGTCTCTTTAATTCACTTCCAGGCATTCACTGCCCCTTTATCTCACTCTTGCTGGTCCCTGCTTTCATCCTTTGAGACAGTTTTACCGTATTTGCGCTTCTAACTCCCACGTGCCCTCACCCATCATACCACCAGGTGCTGCTTCCCCTAACACGATAACCCTGCCTTAGTGGTCATCACACACAACATGAAAACACTTCCCCACAACACCGTTCCAACCACACACCCTACACAGTGTAGCTTGCTACCTGTGTGTTAAGCACTTCACTACCCCACATGGGTATAGTAAGCGCTATACAAATGTTGCAATACAATACTTTGAGAATACTGGAGAGGTGCACTCCCAAATGAGTATTAAGTCAATAAGGAAGCTCGATCAGTATCTTCGTTGCAAAAATATACGTCTTTATTTCAAACAATCCATAAGGTTTATGCAAAACATCAGCCAACGCGTTTCGTTCAATGGTTGAACTTCGTCAGGGCTGAAAGAAGTATTACATAAATAACATGAATACACTAATTATGTAAATAATAACAAACACCATATACAAAACTGAACATTTTCCTATGTGGTTACTATACACGACACTGGAAACAATAATAAGTGCATAAAACAGACATACATAACATATAACCGATGATAAAATCTGCGTTACCACACATGTGGTAAACACCATAACTTCAAACACATAATTTCTTTATCCCCCATTGTATAGGTGCACATATATAGATACAATGGGATATGCTGGGGCCTTTGTTTCTACCACTAAGTAAGATATTAATTTGTGCGGGAGATGTACCCACGAACACCTATATAAGGATCAAGTATAGGTGTATCAATAGTAAAACCCAAATTGATTAGAAAAGGGAACACCTGTGGCGTGACCACAATCCATAAGTGGTCGAAGAAAGTCACATTTAAAAATATTCAAATTAATCCCATGCAGTATGGATTAGAGTAACCTGGTTTGTACATACCAATCATGATTGCTGGCAAGTAGTGGCGAATGTTGCGCCCGTTACAAAGTTGGTCTTGGAACCCGATCCGGTCCAGACCCTGTCTGAAGTGAAGACTTAGTGTATGGATCTCGGACTGCGCCTGTGCGGTGGGCCTCCTTGATAAGAGCCCGGTTAGTGTTCCTATGCAAAAATTTAAAATATATATTAAAATTGAAAGGTGTGCTTACTTATCAATCTGTTGAGTGCTATAGGGTGAGGCAGGTGGATTTATCTATGACAAATAGAGCCGCAGTATAAAAGACAATCCATTCTAAAAAGAAGCACTGTTTAACGTATTACAAATCGGAGCAATAATTTGCGATGTGCCAAGTCGCCCCCAGTATGAACCAAAGAATTGTAGGAATAGTCAAGGGCAACGGAGGAATAACCCGTCATAGTGGAAGGCGGGCGGGCGTGCTGAGTGGGGACGTCTAGTAACGCGGGTGAGCCTAACCCGTATAATGGTCACCCGTATAATCACAATTTGAACGGTTGGGGCGTTTAATAACAGTTAAAAGGATGCAAAAAAATATATACACAACAGCAGGGTTTCCCAAATATAAAATCAGGGTCAATCGTTAATGCGCTGTTTCATGTCATCCATATTTAGATGCGTAAAGGGGTAGGGAGCATGGAAAAATAGAATATCACTGGAAACATGATCACTGAGGGCAAAAAGTCCTCAAATGGACACATATTATGCGTATTGAAAATGTCAAAATCTTCCGATAGTGGCATATTGCGTGCAAGAAACAGACAAGTATGTAAACAAATATGGCTAGCACAGAATCCGCGCCCACCCTGTGCGGGGCATTAAATAAGAAAGGAAAAAGATAAAAAATAGAAGATAGAAGGGAGATAGAAGATGACTCCACAAACTAGCAGTGCCCACAGCCTACAAGACAAAGCGTGTAACAAGGAAAGGCGAGCAACAAACAATCAGGCAGCAGCGCATCCAACCTCTACCCTAGCCTGTCAATTTAAAGTGAGTAAAATAGATAAGAGATAAGCGAATGGAGTTAAAAGCGAAGCAGCCTCCTTCTCTAAATTTGAGGCAATAAATGTAACTATACGCATCAGCGCTTACCTGCAGTCCGTCGAAATTTCGTCTCAACTCATGGAAGAGCATCCATGGTAAAGGCGAAGAGGCCGGTATTTAACTAAGTGGGAAATAGCGCGCGAAAACGGTGAACAGCAGCGCGCGAGGAAAGACTATATTGGCCAGATGCCAACTAGATGTGCTCCATCTTTGTTGACATTCCTGCGTGTCAATCAACGTCAGGAGATCAGTCGTGCTGTTAGACCATCACGTTCAGGGTCGCTATAGCAACGGAAATGCTATACAATAGATAAAATGAACAACAGACTATGGAAAGGGGCCGTTTTGCGTCGTACAATCGATCTTAATAGAATTGTAAAAGGTACGCCGACTATATGTGCCAACACCAAAGGAATAAGGTTTAAAGATTCCCAAAAAATGGAGAATGTGCACAATGTACTCTCTTTCCCCCTTTTCCTTTCCTTTTAATCATGACGTGTAGTGTAATGCCACTAGCGATCCATCAAGTGTCAGAATGTGGGCGCCTGGGGCAGGGCAAAATACAAAAAGAATGTGTGTAATAATTGTGTACTCCACCCCATCCGTAGAGGGACAGAAAGGAAGTAAATAGATTAATTATGATCAGCGAAAAACGTGAAGTCATTGTATGAGAAATGCACGAGGTCGCTGTTGGTAAACCAACCGTGGCTGGAGGGCGAAAGCATGCAACGGGGAGGAGCGAAATATTGAAATAAAATTGAGCTGATCTACGTATAATGAAATGAGAAATAAGATATCATCCATATCCATGTTCATGGGATGAAAAGGAGAATAAAAAAGAAAAATGATGTCTGTGGAATCAAGAGGCTATAACGGTGTCATCCACACTCGTGACCTGGGGATAGAGTCAAAATAGACTTGTGTGTTAATATGCACGGGCAAAGGCACGGAGGTTGCTGGCTAAGGGAGTGGACCATATAGAATTGGAATAATATGTAAGGCCGCATGATGTATGTCAAGGGTTATCCAGTTAAATGACATGTGATGCAAGGCCCTACCTGTAAAGGCTAGGGTTCCTAAACCGAAAATAGGAACCCGATATATGAAGACCGGTGGGAAGCCTAGAAAGATGATGTGTATTAATGTTGACCAAAAACCACTACCTTGGAATGTGAAGGCCAGTGATGCCTCACCGAAATACGTTTAGTGTATGTAAGTGGTTGGAAGTCCTGGGAGGATCCGGCTCGTCCTATATGTATGATCTAACTAACAGGCGTGCGAGTCCGAAATAGGACGTTTGTACAGGAGACAGGCCCGTCTGTTCATGTAAGAAAATAATGAAATTCATTGTCAGTGTTGTGTCCTTTTAGGACTGACTGGAGTCTACAAATCCATTTGGATTCTGTTTGACGTAATGTAAGCTCCCTGTTCCCACCACGGTTGTTGGGGGGGATGTGATCGATGCCACAGAAATTGAAAGCCACATTACCCATATGTGTGTTGTGATAATGCTCAGTCATGGGGTATCTTGTGTCCCCATTGATGAGTGCGCGGCGATGTTCCTGTATTCTTTTTTTCAGATTCCGCACCGTGCTACCAACGTATACCATACCACAGGGGCACTCAAGAGTATACACCACATACTGGGAGTTACAATTTATGAAGTGCCTAATCTTGTGTGTTTTGCCAGTGTTGTAGCAAAACTCTTTGCGTTTGTTTTGGCCAAGGGGGCACACGTTGCAAGTGGTACAAGTGTAAAAGCCAACCGGGGCTGCGGGCAACCAAGATGTTGTTGGTTTTGTGATGACATAACTGGGACATAGAGTCCTCCTCAGTGTGCGGTCCCTTCTATAGACAAGCGACGGGTTCTCATTGATAAATGGACGTAGTTTAGGGATGTCCCACAGTAAGTGCCAATGTTTCCTAAAGGCCTTAAAGATTTTGTCACTGTGTGCTGTGTAGTTGGTAAAGAACGCAATCTTCTCTCTGGTTTGGCCTCTCGCTTGTTTATTGTTCCTATTGTTGGATGTCGGTTGTGTGAGGGTGTCTGATCTAGGAAGGTTGAGTACCCTCCGTTCTGCCTTCTTCAAGGTGTTGTGGTTGTAGCCCCTGTGTGAAAACCGTTGTTTGATATCAGTGATGTTGTCCTTAAAGCCCTTGTCCTCACTACAGATACGTCGTGTTCTGACCATTTCCCCATACGGGATGTTAGAAATGACTGAGCTGGCATGTGCGCTAGTCGCATGCAGTATGCTATTACAGGATGTGATTTTCCTAAATAGGGTGCTCTGTACCAAACCATGCCTCACAAAGAAATGAATATCTAGGAAGTCTATGTGTTCGCTGTGATGCAACATCGTTAGCTGCACATTGTAGGGATTGTCATTCAGGTATGTCAGGTATTCTTGCAACTCTATTACTGGTCCAGACCATAGACAGATGATGTCGTCTATGTACCTCCCCCAGAACACGATGTATTTGGTCCAGGGGGAGGCACGTTTGTTCCAGGCATGCTCCCTCTCATACCAGCCCATGAAAAGGCCGGCATAAGAAGGAGCGAACCTGGAACCCATGGCAGTCCCCTGAAGTTGGTGGTACCACCTTTCATCATGTTTGAAAAAGTTGTTAGTCAGGATTAGTTCAATCATATCCATGATCATGAGGTTGTAGGAATAATGATCTGCCCCCTCTTTGTCCAGGTAGTGGCGCACTCCCAACATACCGAACTCATTCTGGATACAAGTGTATAACCCTACAACATCTAGGGTAACAAATCTTAGTTCGTCAGACCATGGGAATCCATCAAATTTGATCAGAATGTCCTTGCTGTCTTTTATGTACGAGGGAAGGTTGGTAACATGCTTCTGTAATGTGAGGTCTACAAATTCTGAGATTCTTTCAGTTGGAGAACCCACCCCCGAAATGATGGGTCTCCCAGGGGGAAACCTGCCTCCCTTGTGCACCTTGGGTAAGATATAAATGCACGGGAAGCGTGCGTGATCAACATATAGGTATTTAAATTCATCATCTGTGATCTGTAATCTCGGTCATCCCTCTTAATCTTACGCATTTTTTTGTCTCTCAAGTACTGCTGGTGTTCCTCTATAACTTTGTTTAGAATTGCATAATTCTTCTCAACTAAGTCCTTGCAGTCCATAGTCTCAATCTGTTTTTCTAGATCGTCAATTTCTGCCTGCAACTTTTGTCCCTTCTCACTCGCATGTTTAATCAAAATACGCATCATTGTAAATGATGCCCCTTCAAGGTTGTGTTCCCATTCCCCCAAAAGATCCCCACTCAAGTCCTCAAAGGTCGGAAAGATCAGAATACGAAGACCTCTAGGAATCTTGTTATTGTCCATGTACTGCCGGAGGGTTGCACCATCCCACCAGCGGGCGAGTTCTTGTTTTTTCACCCTTTCAAGTTTGATGAAGCATGAACGTAATCCAGTGCCTTGTTTATCAATAGAGGGCGCGGCGGCTGCCGCACTGAATCCTTTGCCGAATAGGTCCTGTGCGAGTTCTTCTCTTTTATCAATGATTTTAGGCATTTTTCGTAAATGATGTTGGGATACTTTGAGGAGTGCTGGCTGGTCCAAAAAGTCAATGAGAAATAGCGAACCAACGGTGGACTCTAGTGGCCGCACCTCCTCAATGTGTTCCCCAAGTGATGATTGAGTGGTGTATTAAAAGTCAGAGAATCCCAACTGAGACACTGGTCTCAGGTGTAAATCCAAATTTGTTCCACAGAATGGCTTTCATTCTAACATCGAGAAATTTGGGGAAATGATCACCAAGGAGTTGCATAAGCTAGATAACAGCACAAGGCACACACCACATCAACCCCATAACCTTTCTAGAATGGAGAGAGAGGCCCTAAATAGATTACAAAAGGACTGCAGCATTGTAATTAGGGAGGCAGATAAGGGGGGGAATGTGGTGGTGATGGACATACAAGACTATATGGGGGAAATTTCCAGACAATTAAATGACCAGCAATGTTACGAACTAATAGGCCATAACCCCATTGGGGGTTTACAAGTCATCATAAATAGGAGACTGGCCGAATGGAGGGACGAATGCTTAATCACAGATGATGAATTTAAATACCTATATGTTGATCACGCACGCTTCCCGTGCATTTATATCTTACCCAAGGTGCACAAGGGAGGCAGGTTTCCCCCTGGGAGACCCATCATTTCGGGGGTGGGTTCTCCAACTGAAAGAATCTCAGAATTTGTAGACCTCACATTACAGAAGCATGTTACCAACCTTCCCTCGTACATAAAAGACAGCAAGGACATTCTGATCAAATTTGATGGATTCCCATGGTCTGACGAACTAAGATTTGTTACCCTAGATGTTGTAGGGTTATACACTTGTATCCAGAATGAGTTCGGTATGTTGGCAGTCCGCCACTACCTGGACAAAGAGGGGCAGATCATTATTCCTACAACCTCATGATCATGGATATGATTGAACTAATCCTGACTAACAACTTTTTCAAACATGATGAAAGGTGGTACCACCAACTTCAGGGGACTGCCATGGGTTCCAGGTTCGCTCCTTCTTATGCCGGCCTTTTCATGGGCTGGTATGAGAGGGAGCATGCCTGGAACAAACGTGCCTCCCCTGGACCAAATACATCGTGTTCTGGGGAGGTACATAGACGATATCATCTGTCTATGGTCTGGATCAGTAATAGAGTTGCAAGAATACCTGACATACCTGAATGACAATCCCTACAATGTGCAGCTAACGATGTTGCATCACAGCGAACACATAGACTTCCTAGATATTCATTTCTTTGTGAGGCATGGTTTGGTACAGAGCACCCTATTTAGGAAAACCACATCCTGTAATAGCATACTGCATGCGACTAGCGCACATGCCAGCTCAGTCATTTCTAACATCCCGTATGGGGAAATGGTCAGAACACGACGTATCTGTAGTGAGGACAATGGCTTTAAGGACAACATCACTGATATTAAACAACGGTTTTCACACAGGGGCTACAACCACAACACCTTGAAGAAGGCAGAACGGAGGGTACTCAACCTTCCTAGATCAGACACCCTCACACAACCGACATCCAACCATAGGAACAATAAACAAGCGAGAGGCCAAACCAGAGAGAAGATTGCGTTCTTTACCAACTACACAGCACACATTGACAAAATCTTTAAGGCCTTTAAGAAACATTGGCACTTACTGTGGGACATCCCTAAACTACGTCCATTTATCAATGAGAACCCGTCGCTTGTCTATAGAAGGGGCCGCACACTGAGGAGGACCCTATGTCCCAGTTATGTCATCACAAAACCAACAACATCTTGGTTGCCCGCAGCCCCGGTTGGCTTTTACACTTGTACCACTTGCAACGTGTGCCCCCTTGGCCAAAACAAACGCAAAGAGTTTTGCTACAACACTGGCAAAACACACAAGATTAGGCACTTCATAAATTGTAACTCCCAGTATGTGGTGTACACTCTTGAGTGCCCCTGTGGTATGGTATACGTTGGTAGCACGGTGCGGAATCTGAAAAAAAGAATACAGGAACATCGCCGCGCACTCATCAATGGGGACACAAGATACCCCATGACTGAGCATTATCACAACACACATATGGGTAATGTGGCTTTCAATTTCTGTGGCATCGATCACATCCCCCCCAACAACCGTGGTGGGAACAGGGAGCTTACATTACGTCAACCAGAATCCAAATGGATTTGTAGACTCCAGTCAGTCCTAAAAGGACACAACACTGACAATGAATTTCATTATTTTCTTACATGAACAGACGGGCCTGTCTCCTGTACAAACGTCCCATTTCTGACTCGCACGCCTGTTAGTTAGAACATACATATAGGACGAGTCGGATACTCCCAGGACTTCCTACCACTTACATACACTAAACGTATTTCGGTGAGGCATCACTGGCCTTCACATTCCAAGGTAGTGGTTTTTGGTCAACATTAATACACATCATCTTTCTAGGCTTCCCACCGGTCTTCATATATCGGGTTCCTATTTTCGGTTTAGGAACCCTAGCCTTTACAGGTAGGGCCTTGCATCACATGTCATTTAACTGGATAACCCTTGACATACATCATGCGGCCTTACATATTATTCCAATTCTATATGGTCCACTCCTTTAGCCGGCAACCTCCGTGCCTTTGCCCGTGCATATTAACACACGAGTCTATTTTGACTCTGTCCCCAGGTCACGAGGGTGGATGACACCGTTATAGCCTCTTTATTCCACAGACATCATTTTTCTTTTTTATTCTCCTTTTCATCCTATGAACATGGATATGGATGATATCTTATTTCTCATTTCATTATACGTAGATCAGCTCAATTTTATTTCAATATTTCGCTCCTCCCCGTTGCATGCTTTCGCCCTCCAGCCACGGTTGGTTTACCAACAGCGACCTCGTGCATTTCTCATACAATGACTTCACGTTTTTCGCTGATCATAATTAATCTATTTACTTCCTTTCTGTCCCTCTACGGATGGGGTGGAGTACACAATTATTACACACATTCTTTTTGTATTTTGCCCTGCCCCAGGCGCACACATTCTGACACTTGATGGATCGCTAGTGGCATTACACTACACGTCATGACTAAAAGGAAAGGAAAAGGGGGAAAGAGAGTACATTGTGCACATTCTCCATTTTTTGGGAATCTTTAAATCTTATTCCTTTGGTGTTGGCACATATAGTCGGCGTACCTTTTACAATTCCATTAAGATCGATTGTACGACGCAAAACGGCCCCTTTCCATAGTCTGTTGTTCATTTTATCTATTGTATAGCATTTCCGTTGCCATAGCGACCCTGAACGTGATGGTCTAACAGCACGACTGATCTCCTGACGTTGATTGACACGCAGGAATGTCAACAAAGATGGAGCACATCTAGTTGGCATCTGGCCAATATAGTCTTTCCTCGCGCGCTGCTGTTCACCGTTTTCGCGCGCTATTTCCCACTTAGTTAAATACCGGCCTCTTCGCCTTTACCATGGATGCTCTTCCATGAGTTGAGACGAAATTTCGACGGACTGCAGGTAAGCGCTTATGCGTATAGTTACATTTATTGCCTCAAATTTAGAGAAGGAGGCTGCTTCGCTTTTAACTCCATTCGCTTATCTCTTAACTTTTTTACTCACTTTAAATTGACAGGCTAGGGTAGAGGTTGGATGCGCTGCTGCCTGATTGTTTGTTGCTCGCCTTTCCTTGTTACATGCTTTGTCTTGTAGGCTGTGGGCACTGCTAGTTTGTGGAGTCATCTTCTATCTCCCTTCTATCTTCTATTTTTTATCTTTTTCCTTTCTTATTTAATGCCCCGCACAGGGTGGGCGCGGATTCTGTGCTAGCCATATTTGTTTACATACTTGTCTGTTTCTTGCACGCAATATGCCACTATCGGAAGATTTTGACATTTTCAATACGCATAATATGTGTCCATTTGAGGACTTTTTGCCCTCAGTGATCATGTTTCCAGTGATATTCTATTTTTCCATGCTCCCTACCCCTTTACGCATCTAAATATGGATGACATGAAACAGCGCATTAACGATTGACCCTGATTTTATATTTGGGAAACCCTGCTGTTGTATATTTCTTTGCATCCTTTTAACTGTTATTAAACGCCCCAACCGTTCAAATTGTGATTATACGGGTGACCATTATACGGGTTAGGCTCACCCGCGTTACTAGACGTCCCCTCTCAGCACGCCCGCCCGCCTTCCACTATGACGGGTTATTCCTCCGTTGCCCTTGACTATTCCTACATGTCTTTGGTTCATACTGTGGGCGACTTGGCACATCGCAAATTATTGCTCCGATTTGTAATACGTCAAACAGTGCTTCTTTTTAGAATGGATTGTCTTTTATACTGCGGCTCTATTTGTCATAGATAAATCCACCTGCCTCACCCTATAGCACTCAACAGATTGATAAGTAAGCACACCTTTCAATTTTAATATATATTTTAAATTTTTGCATAGGAACACTAACCGGGCTCTTATCAAGGAGGCCCACCGCACAGGCGCAGTCCGAGATCTATACACTAAGTCTTCACTTCAAACCGGGTCTGGACCGGATCGGGTTCCAAGACCCACTTTGTAACGGGCCCAACATTCGCCACTACTTGCCAGCAATCATGATTGGTATGTACAAACCAGGTTACTCTAATCCATACTGCATGGGATTAATTTGAATATTTTTAAATGTGACTTTCTTCGACCACTTATGGATTGTGGTCACGCCACAGGTGTTCCCTTTTCTAATCAATTTGGGTTTTACTATTGATACACCTATACTTGATCCTTATATAGGTGTTCGTGGGTACATCTCCCGCACAAATTAATATCTTACTTAGTGGTAGAAACAAAGCCCCCAGCATATCCCATTGTATCTATATATGTGCACCTATACAATGGGGGATAAAGAAATTATGTGTTTGAAGTTATGGTGTTTACCACATGTGTGGTAACGCAGATTTTATCGTCGGTTATATGTTATGTATGTCTGTTTTATGCACTTATTATTGTTTCCAGTGTCGTGTATAGTAACCACATAGGAAAATGTTCAGTTTTGGATATGGTGTTTGTTAATATTTACATAATTAGTGTATTCATGTTATTTATGTTATACTTCTTTCAGCCCTGACGAAGTTCAACCATTGAACGAAACGCGTTGGCTGATGTTTTGCATAAACCTTATGGATTGTTTGAAATAAAGACGTATATTTTTGCAACGAAGATACTGATCGAGCTTCCTTATTGACTTAATACTCATTTGGGAGTGCACCTCTCCAGTATTCTCAAAGTATTGTATATCTGCCTGGCAGTTGGCATCCTACAACGGTGGGTGCAGGAGTTGATCGTGCACACTGACTTTTAATACACCACTCAATCATCACTTGGGGAACACATTGAGGAGGTGCGGCCACTGGAGTCCACCGTTGGTTCGCTATTTCTCAAATGTTGCAATACAATATAATCCCACTCTGTGATCATACTTGCTTGTTTGTACCACAGTCACCTCACTTTAAAAAAAGGCCGTAATGTCATCTCCCAGCAGGATAAATCCATACTTGCCACCCCTACTGACTTAGGTATGTTATATACCTTTTGTATGATAACACCACTGAGACATTATCTTATGAAAAACCTATGCAAGTAGACAATGTGAGGGTAACCCTGTCTAAGAGTGAAGAGGTGCATTGGCAAAAGGCTGGATTGTACTTATGTTACAGCACTGAAGTACATCTGTTATCAGCTTGCCCCTCAAAGGCCTTTGAAGAAGCTTGGAGAAATTAAAACTCTCATCTGAAAAGACAGCTCCATAATATTGGGTCCTCGGTCAATTATCATGATAATCAACTGTTTTCAATTTTAATGAGAACTGAAGAAGCAAAGGGTGTTAATACCTTTGCCTTGCTAGATGCTGGGGCTTGTGGAATGTTTATTGAACTGGACCGGGTCCAAAAGACTGATGTTCCGAGGATGATAAAAAGACTCCTGAGGTGATTAGAACTGTTGTTTGATCGCCCTTCCCTTATGGTTCAATTCATGAAACCTACTCTAAGACTCTTACGGAACATCAATAGTATGTGGGTAAGATACTGTCTAGGTTTCAGCAACATCATTTATATTATACATCAGATAAATATGATTCTGAAAAGGAAGAAGTTGAATCCCTTGGATTTAGATTAAATGCTGCTGGCTTCTCTGTGGATCCTAATAAAGTATCTGCTATTTTGGATTGGCCATGTCCTACAAGCTTTAAAGTTTCTGTGAATTCATAATCTTTATATAAACAGTCTCTCAAAGACTTTGCAGAGTTTTCTGGTCATATTACTCAAGTCCTTAAAAAGGAGAGCTTGAAAAAAGGATTTTGTTTAGATGTTCTGACTGACAGCACTGTCAGTGAATTCAAACAGATGTTTGTACAGACTCCTTTTCTGCATCATCTAGGCTCAACAAAGAATTTCATTGTGGATATGGATGCTTCAGCAAGAGCTGTGGCAGCAGTTTCATTTCAGACACAGGAAGATGATGGCAAGGAACATCCAGAATTCTACCTATCTTGTTAGAATCTGAACAAAAGTATTCAGTGCCTGAGAGAAAAGA
The DNA here is from genome assembly GCA_963921515.1 of Calotriton arnoldi. Lineage (NCBI taxonomy): Eukaryota > Metazoa > Chordata > Amphibia > Caudata > Salamandridae > Calotriton > Calotriton arnoldi. The sequence continues at coordinate 559,965 of CAWUFW010005005.1, read as the reverse complement.
GTTCTCCTGGTTATGGTGATTGAAAGGATTGAATTTTGTTGGGATCTAAAGAAACTTTTGAGATTCATATTAACCATCAGAAATTACAGTGTTTGAGAAACACTGAGGTTCTGATCCAGGAAAGGTTTTCCCATCCATGTGAGCGTTCGGGGAAAATGCTTCTTCAGGTCATGTTCCTGTGTTGGTCCATCATTTTTTCAAAAGACATCCAAATAAACCTAAAGCTTCTGAAGGCGGACATTCTCTCACATTTGTGCCCAGAACAAAACAAAGAACTGCAACCTACTCAAGTTGAAGCAGCTTTCAGAGTAGAATCACACTTGCATGTGCTTCTCTTCAGCACATAACCATTTGATGCACCAGGTTCGGAACGGGGCCTTCTGTTTGTCGGCGCCACATTGATGCCTTTGTGACTGTGGCCCCAGAGGGATTCTTCACGGGTGGTGGGTGACAGGCCTCCTGATTACTGCATAGAATGAAGAATGTCAAACTTGGGCGTCTTCTTCATAATTTTTGAATGCCATGAGTTTCCAATGGAAGGTGGTCTCTCCATTGGGAGTCCATGAACTTTCAAATCTAAGATGCGGTACAGCCTCCTGGTCAGAGGTCAGTTCTCGTACTTGGCATGTAAAAAGCGGTGCTTGTAAAGGGTGGATATGTCACTTTTTTCCTGGTTTTTCATTGCTGTCAGTGCCCCCTTTCTGTACATGTTTGTCCTTGATTTTCCTCACCAAATTTGGCACATATATTAGTTCTGGCACACAGAGAGAAAGATAGACATGGCAAACCAATCAACAATATATCACAACACACCCTATCACTCTAGAACACTCCCCTTAACACCACAACTCCCCACAATACTACATTCCACAACATACAAAACCAGCACCTCCCACACAGGGCTGTCCACAACACAACAAACCTGACTAGTGCTTATAATCCACATTTGGCAATATACGACATGGCACAATATGAGACCAACCAGCCTCCCCATCACATGAGAGAACACCCCTCCAAATCACATAACAGCATAACCTTAAAACAACATCATAACAGTCCACACTCAACATCATTCTGCATCTTGCCACACAACACCAAACACCTGACAACACACCACACTTCACAATACTTCACACCATACAATAATACAGCACATCACTTTGCATAAAACCACAGGTTACCAGAGAGGCAATGAGCCTGCCTACTGTATATTAAATGTTCCAATACATTTTATTAGGTAGCTGGGTGTCTGGTCAATAGTTAAAGGGAGAGGAGGGGATGCATGTAGACTTTTTCAGAATTGTAGTACAATGGAAATGTTGAAGCATGGTGGGGAGATTTCAATAGCGAGAATTTGATTTAACAGTTGGGCAAGAGAAATAAGATGGCATGAAGAGACAGTAATTGTGGATTGTCTACTAAGAGCTGTAACTAGTCAACCCTGTTAAAGAAAGTTGTTGAAAATATCAGTTTAAGATACCTAATATCTCTAAAATTCTCCTTTTATGGTCCTCTGCCAGTAATAACACCCCCACCAATACACTGTGTATGGCCTCAGACTTAAAATCACAGATGATATAGAGGATGTGCCAAAATGTTATAGTACTGTGCCGTTGTAGCCATCTGCTGAGGGTTATAGTAATGAGTCAAGGACCTCTGCTCGAGTCATACTCCTGAGATGCAGGCGAGGGCCTATAACAAGGGAAGGGCCTTTAAGAGCCAGTATAACCCAATCAGAAGAGATTTAATGTAATAAAGTTATAATTCAGGTGAGATATCATCCAAAATTACAGTTCTACACAAAGAGTATAAGTACAGAAGCTAAAACAGAAAGGCACAGATAAAATGCACTGGTTATTAAAAATTGCAGATACCAACGATAATAGATTTGGGTCCTGAATATTGAGTTGGGAACATTGTTATAGCTTAATATTTTAGCTAAAATAGAAGGACACAAATATCAACAGGTAAGTATGTATAGATTTTCTATTGACGGAAGTGGCCCAAAATGGATCACCCGGGTCACTTACAACCACCTCTTAGCCTTCCAAACAAGTGAAGAGTCGGTCAGACTGCAGAGAATACAAACACTCATTTATTTGTAAATTACACTGCAGTGGAGCCCCAATCTGATCAGCACCCGGAGATGACTGTCGAGGGGACTGGCTTTCACCAGCATAAGGGTACCAATTATACATTTCAGCATGGGCACAAGACACACCCACCCAGTAACTTTCCACAGAAGGCAGCGAAGAACAAAGGGGCACACAGAGATGAGCTAAGAGTCTGAGACCGGGTACACACTATCTCTCTGGCAAGGTCATTCAGTCTGTGCTTGCAGCTGGACTAGTGGGAGCAAACCTCTATCTAAAGGGAAAGGTATGCGCTAATTAGTAAGTTTCAGCATTAGAGAAACTAAACTTACCAGGGACCATTTCTCATAAATGAGCAAGTAACAGTTTCAATTTATAATACAAATGGAGTCTTTGAAAGCTAAAATGGTGGCACAGATGTCAAACGAACTAACGCAACATTTGCATCTACCAATTGCGTCTAAGGGCCTTTACAATTCTAAAGGTAAAAAAAAACTGTTCAATCACAGGCTACTGTTGCTAACTTATGAACCATCCGTCAGAACTAAATACTCTATGAGGCTAAACACACGCAGTGTCAGCATTGATACACAGCAGGCACAACAGGCTGGGAGAAAGTGTATACAGGGGCATATTCTTCGCGTCAGCAACCCTTTTGGCTAAGGGCAGAAACCTACTTTCACATTGTAGCTGATAGCATGTATGATGCACAGACTAGGCAACAAGTATGAGGGAAAAAAGAAAGGAGAGGCAACATCTGTCAGACCATTCCCTCATAGGCAAAACATGAGTGTGCTATCCATAAGTAAAGTAAACATTATGAAGTAATGTCCAAGGCAGACTTATTGTCAAGCAATCTATAAGTGAAGTCACATGTGCTCTTACCCACCTTAGTCTCCCTCGCCCACTGGATACAAAACGAACTGCCATATTAATTACCATTACAGACATCTTCTTAATGTACATATCCATTTGCAGTGCGAAAAATCAATAAATATCATATCTGGAACAGAAAAAAAGGAATTGAATGTGCATCAATCAAAATAATTGAATTATCAGCGGGGCTGCAAAGAGCTGTTCTTCTTCAATAATGGAACGACCAAAAGGATACATGGTCATTGGGAGAGAAATGCAATACAATGGAATTGGGGACCAAGGAACAGGAGGATGGGCAAAACTCTTCTTTCCAGTGTCTTTCAGAGAGCCATCACTGGCAGGCTCCTATTGTTCATTTGCCGTAGGCGCTGTTGAGCACCGGCGGTGGAACTGTTCGTCTAGCTCGGATCCAGATCCCACGTTGCAGGGCAAGGTATTTCTTTCTTTAGAATCACAGTCCATTTGCCCTGTTGGTTGACTGTCCAAACAATGCACCAATTTTCCTTCCCCTACTCTATCGCTGGTACCTGCACCCTATTCTTCGTCCATGAAGTCCATCCCTACTAATCCGACTTTCCCTTTGTGCACTGTTCCTCCGTCGGGCGTATATTGTACCTTGTCACTCCAGGCACAGAGGGGTCAAGGAAGAATGGGGTCAGACTCAAGAGGACCAGGGGGCTGAGGCTCAAACACAGGTGAGCCCACAGGCTGGGCTCAATGGGCTGGAACTCAAGCACAGGTGGACCAACAGGCTGGGGCACCTGGATAGCCCCTCTTTTTTTTGTTTTTCGGTGGTACTGCCTCGTCCAGCACCTCTTTGCTCTGCAACTTTGCCTTAGTCGTATTCATGGATGTTCCATAACAAGCAGCCAGGCTGTGCATCATGTCTGGGCCCCTCTGGTGACTGCAGGGTGTCCCGGACCTATTAGTAGATAGAATACAAACTTTTAGTTAACTGGTAAGGATAAAACTTTATATAATTTTTCTTTTGTTGCCTCTCAACACTAAATAGTGGGATAAGCCTCAATCCATTTGCTAAACTCTTAAAGAACAATCAGGACATCCTTTGAATTAATATATCTGTCTATTCCTATATTATTCATCTGAAGAACAATAGAAAAGGAAAATGTGTGGTGCGAAATTACAGGGGGCATACAGGTACCCCTCCTAGTATTGTGCGTCATGCGCATGGAGAGGTGTGGTGCAGCGGCCAGGGCAGCTGACTTCCGAGCACAGGGCTCACGGTTCAATCCCCGGCTCCGGCGGCAGCTCAGCTCAGCACCATGTGACTCTGGGCAATAGCTCACTTAATTTCCACGATGGCCCCCAGCGCCTTGAGACCCGTACGGATTTACATTTTTTATTTACATACAGTAACAGTACACGAGTTGGGCAATGTCTCCTCATAACCACGGGGAATACATAAGCATCTGGCCACATTCTTTTTCCTTCCCTGGCCTATCAATACACCATCCCTTGTCCTTTCAATTGTGCTATACTTTCTATTCAAACATCATGACTTCCAGTACCTTTTCAGCAAGGTCTATTACAAACATTCTTTTCATGTTCAGTCTAATCATTTTGCTTGGTTGTCTGATCTGCAAACATTATCCCTTCCCACATCATCTGTTATTTTCCGGTGGGCACTACACTTACTTACAATTCACAACCCAGTTACTCAGGCTAACTAATAAGGGACTTGTGATGTCTCTGCGACCGTATGTAGTGTTGCAGTAACATGAGCAATAGTGGTGGTGCCACCTGAGAATTTAAACAAGAGCCATCAACCTATGGTTCCCCTTAAGGATCAGATAAGGGAACATCAGTCTAGTCTACCCGTCCTTTCATCTCCTTTTCAATTCCAATTCCATCAATTTACAGAAAGGAAGGGCAGTAATATGGCTGACTTCAAGGTGACACACTTTTAATGATGACATTTTTTCGAACAGTACTGTTTTATAGCCGGTTAGACGTGCACTGGTGAGGTGCTGTGTCTCTGTTTATTCAAGGGCATGTTCACAGCATGGAGTACCATATCTGTGAAATTAGTGGCTAAAGCGAGTCCAACCGATTGTCTTATGGAAATGGCCACCGTCATGACCGTTCCTAGACAGCTCAGGAGGGCTCTTGTGGTATCGTCAAAGACAGAAAGCGCACAACAAGCCGTCTTGTGTACTCACCACACAAAACAGCATGCAACAATATATGTACCAAGCACAGAAGCCAAAGAAAGCGCAGTTTGTTAGTTGCCCAGGTGTTAGTTGCCCAAAAGACTGTTTCAGGCATTTAGGGTAAAGGCTCATGCACCCATGCACCTCAAACACCTCATTTAATGTGTTAGTTCGCCAAGGAGCTAATCTCCTACCCCCCCTTCGACAGTAGGTGACCTAAGCAGGTGACCTCCTGTTGACAATACTTACCCCTTTTTAAAAGCATACTCCTTGGCCATTCAAGGCTAAGTACAAGAACTATTTATTAGAAATGGGGGTCTCCAGTTGGCAGAGGTAGGTACCTTTCCTTTCAGTCAGGGTAAGGGGATATAAACATTTAGATAATCCCCTACTCACCTCCCTTGTAGCTTGGCACGAGCAGACAGTCCTATCCCAAAGGTAATGTGTAAAGTATTTGTACCAACACTCACAGTAACACAGTGAAAGCACCACAACAGAACACCATGCCAAATGCACATCCTCCGTCTCTGTCACACTGAAACCAAACAATCAATCCACAATCAGACAGAGGCACACAGAAATGTTGGACAAGAAAATAGCCACTTTCTAAAAGTGCTGTGTTCAAACACAGAGTTTAAAAACCATCCTTACTAAAAGATGTGTTATCAAATTCTGAGTTCAAGAGTACCATATTCCTATTTTCTATCTTATCCCCATGAAAGATATACTCGTAAAATGGTCAAAAATTCCCCATTCTGTCCTATCAGCAGGACAGCCCTTCAATAGTGGAAAGGGAAAATGGCAGCTTTTCACCACCAGGACACGCCACACACACCAGCACACATCCTTCTTTTCACATACACTGCACCCTGCCCAGGGGTGTACCCTGGGCCTACCATAGGGTGTCCTATGTACAAACTGCACGCAGGCACTGCGGTGGCAGGTCTGAGGCATCTTTTCCGGGCTACTCATGTGGGTGGCACAATCAGCGCTGCAAGCCTACTAGTAGTAATTTATTTACCAGCCCTGGCACAGTCAGTGCACTTCACTAGGGATCTACTGGTAAAACAAATATGCCAATCAGGGAGAACCAAGCACAATATCAATTTACACAGAGAGCACTTGCACCTTGACACTGATCAGCAGTGGCAAAGTGCCCAAAGCATCTAAGCCAGCAAAAACAAAATCCAGCACAGCATCAAGAACATAGGAGGTAGAGGCAAAAAGTCAAGGAAAACCACGCCAAGGGTGCCAGGTCGCACACTATTTAACTGTACTGTCCCTACAACTTTGCTATGTGTCTGAAACTATGAGCAAATAACTATCTTTTTTAAACATTTTTTATAGATGCTCTGTCTTTCTGCATAGTCCTAAGAAGTGCAGCGGAGCCTATGACTCCTACCAGTCAATGTGAAATCTGGACAGAGACCTATTATTGAAATAAATAGTACCCCCAAAGAATGTATTTTAGATCAGTAATAGAAAAACATTGAGCAGCAGGAAAAACCATTAGCAGAAGCATAGCAATGGCTAGAACAGCAAGATGTAGGAAAAACACTTTTTCATGAACTTCACACCAATCAGTCACAAAATTGTAAACACAATCAAAATAATGGGACTATTACTATTTACCAGTCGTCTCTTCACCAACACCTTTCTCAACCAAATCCTGTATCATACACAACAAGGCTCGTGAAGTATGTAAGAATCCCAGCTCTACGTCGCCTGTTACCCACAAAGTGGATGGCACATCCGCAAAACTCGGGGGGGGGGGAACAAACACTATTCACTACCTACATTAAGGCCCATCATTAGACATTCACCTTCCTGAGAGCAGTAATAATAGGATGCCAAACCCATCACATGCTCACCACAACTAGTCATTAACTGAAATGAAAAATTCACGGTAAAAAGGACCAATAATCAGAGCAAGAGAGCGCAAAACATGTGCTACAAGTAATGCGTCTGAAAACACCCACCTAAACACTCATAACACTGTGCTTTGTTAAATACGTAACAGAAAAAGGCAATGTAGACCAAATACTTACAAATGTCTACAACCAAATCGCTATTGCAAAAAACACAGAAAAAACGAATCTGCAAACAAACAATCAAATTCCCTTTTTAAGACACAAATCCTGCCCACTATAATCTAGACACACCTTCACTCTCACCTCTTCCCCTGGCGACAAGCCTTTAACTTACCGTACCCAAATACATGACTATGCGGCCTAACAACATAATGGCCACAGGTGGCAGAGACAAAGAAAGAGCAAGATGTGCCATAGCCAACGCAGCCTGAGCGACATAGCAGGAGCAAAAACAGCAGAAATAGAAAGAACAGCTGAATATTTAAAGCAATAAAATCAGAGGGTAATGTGTCAACTGTCATTTATGAAAACAATGCTACAGCTGTCTCTTGTTGGGCCATGTTAGACTGTACATTCTCATCAGGAATCTGATATTTAACATCATCTGGTGTACAGTAATCTATGCTTTTTAATTTGCAAAACGAATCTTTTCCTGTCAGGCCTGAGTCACAAACAACAAATTGGTAACCTTTCTCAAATGAACCTATTGTTGCTGCACCTCTCTCTAAAACTGACTTTGCATTTTCTCTTTTAAAACTCCTACAACTGTGATATTCTTTCCTAAATGGGGAAATCTGGCCCTTCCACCGTTGCCACAATGGACTTGGTAATGCCAGAAATGTTAGAGCCAGAAACCTCATCTTCAAACACAGCAACCTGTTAAAACATGTTCTTATTTTCTTTCTGAAAAGAATTCACATTTGCCCTGGACAACTTATTCAAATTAATTTTTGCATTCTCCATATTTCGAGGGAGCATCTGAGCTTGAAAAATTCCTGAGCACCTTTTATTTCTGCTTGTGAAAACAACACATTGTAACTCACTTTCATTCCCTGCAAACAACTTTTTCTGAGCAAACTCCCCTTGTACCATCATATTTTTTTTTTTTAAATCCGTCTGCCTTTCAAGCTCATTTCCTTCATTTCTCACTTCTCTGTCTGCTGTTCTGCGTCTCCCTGCCCGATGAGCCCCCTCCTTTTCCTTCTACAGATGATGCTGTGTATTTCTGCCTGCGTCCTTCAGCGAGAGAAATTCCATTCTTATCTCAAGGCCAAACAGCAACCCTTCCAATGCTACTGAATTACGAGCGTGTATTTCATCTCTCCTACTGCACTTTGAAAATGTGTGTCTGTTCAGCACAAATATACACTACCTTGAATGTTCACAACACATATTTCAAATTAAATGCACATACAATAATGAGGTCAAATCTAAATTCAACACACTCAAATCGATCATGAATTAATTACTTGAGCATTCCTTACTCTTCCCATCAGACTAAAAAAACATCAGCATCTGAGCAGGGCTCATTCATTAATTTTTTTTTTTTACTTGCATGCCACTTTTTAAATGCAACTTCATGTCTGTAGCTCAAAACAGCTTTTGTCCTTTTGCAATGTGCAAAGTAAAATATAAGATCTGGGTGCCATCAGCGCACCCCTGCTTTTCTCTCTTTTTTTTTTTTCATCATCACAGCATGCTCTTTAACTGTCTTATTTCACATTCTCCCCCCATTACGCATTCCTTTGTCCTTTCTCAAACCATTCATCCTATGCAAAAAAAAAACATATATATATTATTACTATTATTTGCGCCGGCTGATCTTCTTCCAATCATGCATCTGCAGAACAACAATGACAACAAGAAACTCATTCCAGGCATTTTCAAAAAGGAGCCAAATTCATTATTTTGCCTGGCAAAGCAATTGCAAGTGCTTTTTTTTTTGTTTTTAAAAGACAGTCCTCAGACCATACCAAAAACAAACTGATGGTGCACCATATTCACAAAACACACTCACAGACAAAAAGAGCTCTCAAGAGCAGTCCTCAGACTGCGCCATGGCAAGTCAGTCCTCAGACTGAACCAAAACAAGTCAGGCTCTAGCCTGAACCAAAACAAGTCAGTCCTCCGACTGCACCAAGACAAGACAGTCCAGAGACTGTACCAAGACAAGACAGTACGGAGACTGTACCAAGACAAGGGGATAGGCTCTTGCCCCAGGCCTTTTCAAGAGTAGACCAAATTACCAAGTGGCCTGGCAGAGTATTTGCAAACACTCTGTACCTCAAGGGTCCACAGACCCACCAAGTAAGACGGCGCCGCACTTACCAAGAATTCAAGATGAACTCACCCGGTGCACACAGGTCAATCAAGTTATTCTCCACTGCCGACTCTTCGGACCAAACGGTCAGATCCAAGGGTTTCACCTTTTCAGGACCCCAGCCGAGATGACCACTAGAAGAGGAGCCGCCCGATTAGACAGGCGGGGCAGTTGCGAGAACCAAGCTCTATCATATGGGGATCCCCGATCCGCCCATCCGACAGGACGCAACCCCGACCCCACAGCCCGATTACGGGCGGGTTGGGTCACCTGGTGGAGTCCCTGTTTGGGCGCCATCTGAAGGAAGTGGCCCAAAATGGGTCACCCGGGTCACTTACAACCACCTCTTAGCCTTCCAAACAAGTGAAGAGTCGGTCAGACTGCAGAGAATACAAACACTCATTTATTTGTAAATTACACTGCAGTGGAGCCCCAATCTGATCAGCACCCGGAGATGACTGTCGAGGGGACTGGCTTTCACCAGCATAAGGGTACCAATTATACATTTCAGCATGGGCACAAGACACACCCACCCAGTAACTTTCCACAGAAGGCAGCGAAGAACAAAGGGTCACACAGAGATGAGCTAAGAGTCTGAGACCGGGTACACACTATCTCTCTGGCAAGGTCATTCAGTCTGTGCTTGCAGCTGGAATAGTGGGAGCAAACCTCTATCTAAAGGGAAAGGTATGCGCTAATTAGTAGGTTTCAGCATTAGAGAAACTAAACTTACCAGGGACCATTTCTCATGAATGAGCAATTAACAGTTTCAATTTATAATACAAATGGAGTCTTTGAAAGCTAAAATGGTGGCACAGATGTCAACCGAACTAACGCAACATTTGCATCTACTAATTGCGTCTACACCCAATATGCAAATATAATGTATTAGCTATATAATGCTAACATAATATTGGGTAAAACACGAGTAAGATGACAATTTTACGTTTCAATTCTATCACTATACCGAATTCCGTATACATGTACCTTGACAATATGCATATATTTTCAGGGTACATACATTCAAAATACTCGCCTTGGGGCCTTAGGGCACTTTTTAGAATCAACCTTCTCTGGGCTGATTTGTTATACCTTGAAACTACTCGCTTAAGTCCCCACTGAATGATTCGGTTAGAATTTGGCCTGAAATGTCCGCCCTGGACTTTAAAAGGAATTTTAATATTATATTTTTAAAGCATAAAGAGCCCCAATAATTATTTTGAAGATTTTAATCTGGCATGAATTATTTTTTCTGTTCTAATCAAGATGCAGATTGATGGTATGGCCCCCCATTTGGTTTCTCTTCATTACTTAAATCTGAGTACTGCCAGGGCTTTACACAAGCAACGAAGCAGTTAAGGCTATATTGAAAGAAAGTCTTACAGCTGTGCCATTTAACTCAGATATCTACAATCTTACAAAAAAAATATTCTGATATATATACTTTTATGTCAGGCTTCTAGTGTTGCCTATTAAGAAGTTTTCCATGTCATAGCCACTGTCAATTTTCACTTGTGTATACTGCAGATGTGCTAATAGACAAATGGATTTAGGTAATTTAAAACTTGTCGATCAAGTTTGGATTGTAGAACTGAAAAAGGTTTGCTGCCATACCTTAGGTATATGCGCATTTGTGCTACTGCTGACTTTATAGTAGCATGCTCGAGAGATCCCAATCTTAAATTTTTTGGGAAGCCTTTGAAGTGGATGTAATTATTTAAAGGTTGCGAATTCAGGTTTTGAGTTGGTCATTGTGGCCATCCCTATTCAGTGCACATACGAAAAGGGTGAGGGGAAAGTGCCCAATAGGCATGTTAGTTTGCTAAAACGAGCTTCTTTCAAATAACCAAACGTTTTACTGTTTTGTTTTATGAACTAACTAATCTTATTGTCATGTTGTTTAATTAGCTTGAAAATAAATTTCAACTGAACTGAAAAAGAAATGTTTCTTCTAACCAGAGATTTGAGCGCTATCCTCATTCAATCAGCCTTCACTGAAAATATAAGAACATTGAAAATAGAAATATCACATGGTATTGATCCAACAGGTACGCCATATGGGACACCCTGCAAGAGGGGGGCTTTGGTGTGGATGCCTTCCATTCTGTGTTGCTTTCTAACTTGTCAATGTCAACAGGATATTACTTCTCTTTAAAACCCATTTCTCTAGCTGCCTCCAAAACAGGGTTTTAGATTACATCTTTAAATGTAGAAAAACTACAATTTAATCACCAAATTTCATATTTAAGTGAGTATTGCTAGTGACCACTGCACCTAGATTGTTACGATGCATACTTCGCGCAAGAGAAGAAACCAAGTTAAAACTTAGGATGGTTTGGTGGAAATCAGAAAAGGGAGACAGATTTTTGTGTATAAATCTTGGTATAGCGCACAAACGATGTTACGATACATTAAATTTTAGAGCTGGCATAAATCCAGAAATTTGGTCAATAGTGCCAACCAAAGGGTAATTTGGGAGTTTTTAGTGGGGCAATTTTGGAAATATTTATATCAAAATGGCCAGTCAGAATTAAAACAGCAGTCTGATTCCATAATCAAAACTCTTGTTCGAGGTGGTTCGACAAGAACTGCAAAAAGCTATGTAGTAGTAATGTTAGGGCTAGCAGCAGAGCAATGAAATATACGTATAACAAACTACCATTCCCTTAAATGTGCATAAATGTGTATAAAGGAAGTGCATAGCTTAAGCTAACATTAAATGCAGAGGAAAGTCTGGGATCCGTTGATTTGAATAGTGAAGTCAAAGAATTGGACCTTTTGGCCACTCATTTCTCATGGTATGAGAGGCACAAGATCAGAGCTGGACTTCATTGTTTCTGGTGAACAATGGGTTGAACAGATTACCCATTGTTCTAAACATCCTTGATGATATCCAAACATAACTTTACCAAAACGAATCTTGTCTCCTTATACTTCTGGATCTATCAACGGCATTCGACACGGTTAGCCATAAACGCCTCAGAGAAACTCTTGAATTCAGAATTGTCCAATCAGGAGCAGTCCTTAACTGGTTAACCTCCTTCTTGCAAAACCGACAACAAAGAGTTTAAATTGGCAACACCCAATCCGATGTAGCAGACATTCACAGGGGCGTTCTACAAGAATCTCTAATTTCACCAACGCTCTTCAATCTATACATGGGACCACTCACAGAAATCTTGAAACAATCAAAAGTCTCATACCACATCTATGCTGATGATACACAACTTTACATCAAACTCTCCTCTCAAAAGGATATCTGGAGACTGGATTACACCCTGAGGAAAACTCATGACTGGCTTGCACAGAACCATCTAAAAATAAATCTGCTGAAAACCCAATTAATTCTCTTTTCCCCGCCCCTTAGAACCCAACAACCTCAACTATGGTCTTAGAACCTCAAGTCAACTATTTGCGACTCTGTAAAATTTTTAGGCATCACACTAGGCCCTAATCTTAACATGCGAGCTCACATCCAAGTGGCAAGCTGAAGCGCTAACCTGCACCTCCTAAAAAAATTAAAACCATTCATGCCGCCTAGAGATCTCAGAACGGCGGTCCAATCTCTAGTGTGTTCAAGACTTGACTATGGAAATGCCACTCTCATCGGTATTCCCAAAGCCAGCCTAGCCCCAATGAAAGCGACATTAAATGCAGCAGCAAGACTTACAACAGGCACACAGCACTATGATCGCATTTCCCCATCACTCAGAGCCTTCAACTGGCTCCCAGTGGATGCTAGGATCCAATGAAGGTTGCAATGAACAAACTGATAAATAAACCTCCCACTTGACCTCTATTGCTTTATCACAAGGGCAAGATCTGCTCCAATAGGGCTATGCAAAAGAAATATATTTTAAGACATGTTGTATTTCACATCAACATTCTTTTATTTCAGGTATATTGTTGTTATTATCTCATGATGATTATACTTATTTCTTTTATTTCATCAACAGGTAAAAAAGAATTTTCTAAAAACATACATACTATTGCAGCATATTTTTTTCTTATTTTTCTTTTTTAGCACGTCATAATATATAATAAATACTATATCACTTTATACAAACATATTGTAACCAACAGTGACCCCCTATCTACATAATGACAAAACGAAAATTGCTCAGTTTGACTTGCATTCACTCTCAACCACACCATTCAAACTAACAATCAACCCAAAAACAAATACACAATCAGGTCAGAAGGGGACAAAGATGTTTCCGGTCTCCTTGACCCTGTCGTCGGCTGAGCGCATACAACGTGGTTGACGCGCGTTCCGGCGGAATAAACCTATTGCAGACCACCTTCTTCAGGACCTTCTTGCATCAAATATTATTCTTCTAATGGTAGGGGTACAGAAAAAATCTTATAGGGGACGTGGCTGGCTTTACATTCCTTCTCATTGGTTCACCAACTCCAGTACATACCGCTCTTATAACGCTCAGGCTCTATGATGCCCGTGTGAACTTCTTGCTAGAAAGCATTTATCCTCGCGCCGTTTTGGCCTTCTGCAAATATGAAAAGGATCGTCCGGTGCTCCACCAAGCTAAGCACCTCTGTTCCTGGTTAAATATTGGCACCTTTAGCGCAGTAAGTTCCAAGCGTGATCTCATGAAAGTAATGGTACGGTCTATCAAAACGTTTTTGGTGAGTCTCTCTGCGGTGCTCACAATGAGAGACCAAGCCTCTCCGCTTGTATACTGATACGATAAGCTTCCCGTCGACCGCAGACCTCCGAGGCAGCCATGTAACCGCATAGGGATTGACGGACTGCGCTGGGCGTCCTTTATTTCCCTCAAGTCTCTAAACTGCACCCCAACCATTTGCGACTCTGTAAAATTATTAGGCATCACACTAGACCCTGATCTTAACATGCGAGCTCACATCCAAGTGGCAACCCGAAGCGCTAACCTGCACCTCCTAAACAAATTAAAACCATTCATGCCGCCTAGAGATCTCAGAACGGCGGTCCAATCTCTAGTGCGTTCAAGACTTGACTATGGAAATGCCACTCTCATAGGTATTCCCAAAGCCAGCCTAGCCCCAATGAAAGCGACATTAAATGCAGCAGCAAGACTTACAACAGGCACACAGCACTATGATCGCATTTCCCCATCACTCAGAGCCCTCAACTGGCTCCCAGTGGATGCTAGGATCCAATGAAGGTTGCATGCATAACTCACAAAGCTCTACACAATTCTGGTCCTAAATACATGGGAATAGGATCAAACTATCAGGAGCTGGAAGGGATTCAAGAATCGCTAAATCTCTAATACTAATACTAGAACCAGCCAGATTCAAAAAAAGGAAAGCACACAGCTGCACTTTTGCCAGATCTGCTCCAAAAATGTGGAACTCCCTACCACCCTCAATGAGAGCAATTACCTCCTTCAGGCTTTTCAAGACGGAAGTTAAAGCCTTACTACCAGACAAACATGTATTCTAAGAGAAATTTTATAAAAGTAATTCACACTAGTGCATTTGGTATCTTATGGTTTTGTACCATGATCTCCGATTTCTATGTACATTGTGTCATAAATGTTTGCTGCTTACTGTAAAGCAATCCTCTCCAGCTCTTGGTACAGTGCTCTGATAATGTACGCGCTATATAAAACACTATAAATAAATAAAATAAGCAAATAGAAATCTATGGCCCTCATTATGAGGTCTGGCGAGGTGCAAACTCAGCACCTATAATTACTGGCACTGTGCATTAACACTCCAGCAGTTACAGTAATTTACAAACCCTGTTTCACCGGCCATAAAACCACACAGAATTCTGAATCCCTGGGGTTTAACATTCCATTTACCACCTGCTGAGGCTGGAGTTTGGTGGAACTGCTATCTTAGCTGCTTAGGTGCAGCTAAGATGTCAGTACTTTATTGCGTAAAAGTGAAGTGGCCAAGTAGATGTTTGTTCCATGTTATGGTGCTGCATTATCCCATATCTTAAAATTACAAGCACTATTAAGAGTTAATATTTTAGGAAATTACTGTCTTCCCTATAAATCAATTCTTGAAAAACAGTTGAAGGAATAGTTTCAGAACTAAATTATGGCAAAGGTTCGAAGTAGTTTTGGAGCTTAAGTTTTTTACCCTATCTCACTGTTAGATATTCAGACTTAAACCCCCCAAAATATATTACTGTACCTTTAGCATATTGTGTTAAGGGGGGATTTATGACATTTTGTCTATGTGAACTACTTAATTTATCTCTTAAACCCTAGTTTCTGAGGTGACAGTCAAGCAAGCTCTGTAGGACATACA
Organism: Calotriton arnoldi; assembly: GCA_963921515.1. Classification (NCBI taxonomy): domain Eukaryota; kingdom Metazoa; phylum Chordata; class Amphibia; order Caudata; family Salamandridae; genus Calotriton; species Calotriton arnoldi. The sequence goes on along the minus strand of CAWUFW010005005.1, from coordinate 544,370 downwards.
GTACTTATAAGGAAAATTGATTGCATATCCTATGTATTTGTCCAGTATCAATCGACGCATAGAGGAAATAGCTGAAAAGAGAGCTGATTGTTAACAATATCTGCACCACTTAGAGGCACTTGTGTACCTTGATCAAGGCCATAACAACGAACTGCGTGCCTAGAATTGTTTTTCAATAGGAAATAGCTTTGATGCTCCAAGTACCAGTTAGTTAATCAAACTGAAATATTAGTTCATCGTGCTGGAAGCACTCATGCTATAGCGGTGGTCATATGGTACATAGAATAGAAACTGAATATCTAGAATGGTGGGAATCTTCCATATTATGAGATGTATATGTCTTTTTTACTTTCTTTTTTACTCATTTATTTGTTTTTTAATCCATTTTTCCTTATGTTTTGGCGACTAACGCTCTTCAGTTTCTGTTACGTGGGCCCAACACATGCAATAATTTCATAAAAGACAAATGTTTTAATCGACTGACAGTAGATATTTTAATACATGTTTATAAATTTATGTGGATGTGTAATGTTGGATAGTAAAAATGCATTCAATTGTTGTAGTACAATTTTAACCTAAAATGCAATAAAGTGTATTGAAATTGAACTTAATTTTTAAAAGATGTCAGGAGTCACTGTCCGGATTCATAAGAACATCCATCCCCATATGTTTTAGAAATCATCTATAAAACTAGGTCAACGGGCAAAATCACAGCCAAAGAGGATTGGGTCTATCAAGAGACAGCAAGGAGGCTATGGCAGTTGACACACTTGTCAAAGGTACTGTGCGGGGCCTCAGGGGCTCAGACTAAGGCACGTCTGAGGAAGAGTAGGACAGAAAAACTTCTGAGGGAGCTGGAGAAGATTCAGTATAAGAAACCAAATCTGTAGAACATAACAGGAGTTGGAGGGTTACTCTCATGCCACTCAGTTTGCACTCATCTTACGCACTTCTACGTTTTTTGGTGTGCCCTGGGGCGGATTTGTGGGTAGGGCTGTATTACCTATTTATTCACTGCTACATGTTTGCTTCCTTAGCCTGTGTCTCCAAAAGACTTCCTCCTTCCTTACCTCCTCATCAGTGGTGTGGGCAAGGCTGCATCTGCTTCGGCTGAGTTTGTTTCAATCATGTGAAGTCCTTTTTCGTTTCACCGCAGGTCTGCAAGTAGCTGACAAACTAGTTACAGCAATGTCCACTGCTCTTGCGGGTAAGACCATATGTCTTTAAGTTGTGTATTCCTTTCCTTTCTTGTATCTTTATCACTAATTGTTCTCTTTCTACCGTCAGATTACTTAGAGCCTGATTAGGATGTTGGGTGGACCACCACCCGCCGCATTAAGATGCAGTCGGTCAGAGCGCAGTGGTCGGAAGGACCAACCAATGCCTCCGACAGGCTCAAGGAGCCCATCGGTCCTACTGTAATCCCTCCAATGGGGGCGGTGCCTGCAGAGGCACCACCGTAGGGATTATGATGTCCCTTTTCCCTCCGCCGTTGCATGGCGTTTCGACCGCCATGTAAAGGCAGACGGAAATGGACTTTGGAGGTCACTAGCCGGGGCCCCCATCCCCCGTGGGCCTCCGCTGTGGGGCCAGGGGGGGGCAAATGTGGTGCCCCCCAGACATCCATGCAATGTGTGCCAGGCACCACATGGTGCCTGGCACACGGTGCATGGATGTTTGCAAAATGGCTTTTTCCATTGTGGCTTGTGCTGCGGTCCTATTCCGGGTTATTGTAATCCGCTTTAGGGGTCCGTATATAGGTTTTCCTGAATCATGTCCTTAAATAGGCACAATTCGCATTGCCCTTATATAGGCATAGAATCCCAGTCCTTATTTAGGCATTAACCGTGCACTCCAAATACAGGATGGTCACCGACATCCGTCCACCCTAACGTCACAACGAGTTCTTAGAAACCAGACCCTTAAGCTTCGGGAGTTCCCCTAGCACAGGACTATTGATTTCTCCAAGAACTCATCTATTATGTATGAACCGTTATACCTTAAGGGTTCATTCTTGATGTCTTCCTCTGTCCGACTTCACGTCAATGCTAACATTCCAAGACACCTATCAGGTATAAATATACCTTCCCTTGCCCAAGCAAGTTAGAGGAGACCTCGACTTCAGAGGAGCCCGTATCCCGGCCTGACGCACTGAGAAGACGCTGTCATTCCTGCACGCAGACGAATCCAGCTTCCAGTGATCTGACTCCCTTCGCGGGGTGTTAGAGTTCCAGATCCGGCTAGAGATTCCCACCTCTCTCATTCTCAAGGTATGGAGCTGACTAGAACCTAGAGGGACTCTTGGCATACTAGACTCTTGGCATACTAGACTCTTGGCATACTAGACTCTTAGTATATCATACTAGAAAATACTTCACCTACTTCTTACCTTGCACCACACTTAGGTTAGGTACATTGGGGTAGAACTAGTTTAGGGACGCATCGTATGAGTACTCGCGTTTTTAGCTCATGTTATTTATGTACGTGAATATATGCTAAAAGATAATGCTAGAGCAGTATTATTTATTTCTACTGCTTACACTGTACATTATTTATCTTGCATACTGTCTTGTGATCATAACAAGACATATCTCTTACACGAGAAACAAGACTGTTCAATAAACCCTTTTTATTGAAACGCCCGTCTTTCCTTTCTGTGTAACTCTGTAGAAACTAAGCATGCACGATTGACTGAGTGAAACTGTTATCTATTGTTTCCACGATTCTGAGACGTGTTCCGATTCTAAAGGGAAACAAAAGTTGTCATGTTTTTCGGTTGCCAGAAACTACTCCCTTCTTGTTCTCAAGGAGTTTCTAGTGGCCTCTGAGCAAGCTGGCACAAGTAATTAAGTTTAATATACTCGATAGGGACATACCGACCTTAGTCCTATGTCAAACCTATAGGTTATATTATTCCAATGCGCAGAGCCTATTAGGGAAATAGGAACTACACTACATGGCGCCCAAACGTTTGGTTAGGCAGTAATTTAACGCTAGATACTGAGTAACTCAGTCGTGCTTTTCTCAGAGACCCCTACTCACATACTCCATAAGACGTCTGGAGTGGGTAGGGTTAAATATCCGCCAAAGCTAAATAGGACAAAAACCCTATATATTAGCTATTTTGGTTTGTTCAACGTTGAAGGAGACAGTGTTCCAAAATATTGTGCACCTTATCTTTTGTTTCCTTGAAACTTGTTCTACATTTTTCAAAAAACAAATGTCCATACACGGGGACAATAACACCGAAACCGGTGGAGCTGCGGCTCAACCAGTCGTAACAGCTTTTAACTTTACAGGTTTAAATGAAACCGAGGAGGGTGTTATAGACATCCATCCAAACTTAAGAAGAGCCATCACTCTAAAACTTATAAAACACGGCCTACCACCGAGAGGAGGTAGAGCAGTTTTCGTGATAGAGGCACACGAATCCTTTCAGACAGAGGTATTCTATTCATGGATAGTATTCCCAGAATCAAATCCAGTAACAAGACTGTTTCACTTCTACAAAGAAGATGAACCACCAGAGGAATATATTCCTTTCGAGGATATTGAAATTCCACTAACATACCAGGAGCATCAGCTCTGGTTTAAAGGCGCCCTAAAACATCACAAAAACATTACCAGGCTCGGTCCACTAGGTAGACCAGGAGCAACATGGCCGATTCTAGCCGGCTACACACCTCATCCTGACATCGATGTAATGTCAGACGAGGAACTACTTATTCAACTTACAGAGTTAATAAAAATTTACAGACAATTAGTCCAATATGTCATGCGGACTCTCACAGTCCAACCACCATTGACAATTCCAAATCAAACCCCTCAACAGGGGAATACACTAAAGATTACTCCACAGACTTTACAAGCAGTCATGGGTAAGATGCCCACAAAACGTGAGCAAATTCCTTTCTGGATAGCTCAAAAAATTACTCAAATAGAAGCAGTATTTCCTAATACTAGCCCTTATGAGAAACACAGAATCCTAACTATCTGTTTACCAATGGGGATCACACCACAACTGGAAGATTGCACCACTTGGGGCGCAGTCTTTGCTGCCATCTATACTAAAACACATGGTGTTCCGTCAATTGCAGTAATACCAGAAGTCCTGAAACAAATTCAAAACGAATACGGGGCAGAGCCTGCTCTGAATTTAGGGGAGGCAGCAGCAGTGGCGATCCGCCAACGATTAAGGGAATTCGATGTTACAGAACATCAAACAGAACTACCCAGAATAATAGAACAATCTTATGCAGAATTAGGCAGAGATAGTTTGGGTGGAAGACCATTGAAGCCAAAACTATCTGAAAGTCCTGAGAAGGACTCTATTAAACAAACTCCTACATCTTCAAAAAAGAAGTGGGAAACTAATAAACATAATTTAAACGAGAAACATTCTCAATCCCGAGGTAGGTCTCCTCAAAAGGAGCCCTCTGAAAGGAGGTATAACCTCAGGAATAGGGATAATTTGAAAAAGCCTGACAGGTATCAAGATACTGATACACGTTCCTCTCGTACCTTTCAGATATCGTCACAGACATCGGAAAGAAGAGGACGGTCAGAACATAGAGAAGAACGCGTAAAATCGAAAGACAACAAACACGTTCCAAAAAATAAATCCAAACCTCAATTCTCAAAGAAGAAGGTAGCAGGTCTGAAGGTCAGACATGCCGAGGATTCTGAGAACACAACTCAGGAACGGAGAATGGGCTCAGACAATGCTGGACAGTGCTGCAGAAGTCACAATAGCTCGCCAGAACCTGAAGGAACTTCTGGAGATGGTGGACTTGAATGAGTACATCACAGTAGAGACTGTAGACACCAGGATTTGTTCTCCACAAAAGTTATATGAAATAACACTCCGGATGGAGGGAGACATACCAAGAAAAGTGAAAGCGCTCTTTTGGGAGAAACTTTCAAGGGGTTATGATATACTTCTAGCAGAAAAAGACTGGCCACCACAATTTGTCAAGGAGTGCCCACATGGCGAGGCAATTATTATGCCTGCCTTCTCCAACCATATTCCAATTCATCTAAAATATACTTATGCCAGGAAATGGGCAGTTGCCCAGGCCCCAGCATTATATTAAAATCATGTAGGATGGGATGAGGATTCACCTCACCATAAAATACATTTAAAAATGAACCTACTGCACAAAGGCAGTACCCAATAAAGTAAGAAGCTAAAAAACAGGTCAGGGAGATCTTAGATCAACTTGAATACCAAGGGGTGATTGAAACATGCACCTCCTCAATGAACAATCCTTTGTTTCCTGTCTCCAAACCAGACAATACATATCGTCTAGTTTTGGATTACAGACACTTAAACACTTGTTCTAAAACATTTGCAGTGCAAAATGCACATAGTACAGCATTAATGAATAACATTGTGCGTAAGAAATATAAAACCACATTAGACATCTCAAATGGTTTCTTTTGTCAAACCATAGCACCTGGAAGCAGGTACTTAACAGCATTCTCAATAATGGGGACCCAGCGTCAATTTTGTCAACTCCCACAAGGGTTCAAGAACAGCCCGGGGTTATTCTCAGCGAGAGTAACGGAGTTACTACAAATTTATGATAATGAGGCATTGTCATATGTTGATGACATCTATCTGACAGACTATGACCTAGATAGGCACTTGAACAGGGTGAGCACCATTATATTGGGCTTCGCCTCTGAGGGCTATAAGTTCAACTTTAAAAAGTCTAGAATTGCCCATCTTAATGTCCTTTTTCTAGTATATGAGCTTTCAAGTGAAGGCAAGAGCTTGGCAGCCAACTTTTTAGAAAGGTGTGCGCTGCTCCAACCTCCAAAGACGCTGAAAAATTTACAATCCATCCTGGGTTTCCTAAAATTTGGAAGAACTTACATTCTAAATTACGCAGAAAGGGTTAAACCTCTCTACGCATTAATCAAACCTGATTTTTCAATCAAAAATTGGACACAGGAACACACAGAAATCTTGCGTTCACTCCAAGCTAACATGTTAGCAACAAATCACTTACAAACACGGGTAAGTCAACGCAATTTAGAGATCCGAATAATTTCGGGTCCATGCGGATTCACCTACTTAACATTTAATGAGGGTGAAAAAGTACCAATTGCATACAAATCACATTTGTATACACAAGCAGAAATGCGCTTCACTTCAACTGAAAAATACTGACGGCAGTTCAAACTGCAGTAGCAAAAGAAAGAGCTCTAGCCCAAGGGAAACGCATTATTGTCGTAACCCCAGTTCCGGCCATAGAGGCGGTAACAAAAGCGAGCATTCCAAATGCAAAAGCTTTACATCCGAGATGGATACAATGGGTTAATTCTCTTGCTGCAACAGATGTTGAATATGTTTTTGATCCTGATCTAAAAACACAAGCGTTCCTGCAATATGAACATGAATGTCCTCTGCCCATTGAGATTCTGCCTCTCGATCAGTATGAATTCATAATTTACACTGACGGATCCGCACAACCCGCAACAGGGAGTAAGCAAGCTTACAGTGCAGCGTGCGCAATCGTTAAAGGTCGCATGCGCGATGGCAACTTCAGACCTATGGTCACTAAAACTCAATCTCTAGGAGATTGCACAGTTCAGCGAGCTGAACTACAAGCATTCAAACTGGCACTTGAAAGTACAGATCGAGAATTCACCACACTCATAGTGTGCGATTCTTTCTACTGTGTGCAGTTGTATAATGAATATATACAAACTTGGCTTGAAAATGGGTTCAAAGATGCAAAAGGTGGCACAATAAAGCATAAAACGCTTTGGGAACAAGTAGTTCAGTTAAAAAATGAACTAACAAAGGCTCACGTGATCCATACACTGAGTCATCAATGTGATGGCGTTCACGTTGCAGGGAATTCATTGGCTGACGAAGCCGCAAAGGGGGCTGTTCAGACGGCTTCCGTAGCTGCGATCACTCGTTCAAAAACGAAAATAGACAGTGAGATAATGTTGGCTGTCAATGCTACGAGCAAAGGCAGTGGTGCAGCGTTACCAAAAAAGTTTCCACTCAAGTACTCTTATGTAATTGATGCGAACAACGTTCCTTTTGCTCGAATCCCTGGAGTGGGGGATAGGGTAATTCCAAACAAGGAACGCAGATTAGGACTAATCCTAGCAGCACATGAAGGGATAGCTTCTGCCCAAGCAGGTGTTTCTGCAACAGTATCTTTACTGAAACAAAGATATTGGTGGCCTGGCATTAGGAACAGACCAAGAACTATGTTTTGGAATGTGAAATATGCCAACAGATGAAAGTCTCCACAGTGAAACGTCCTGCGCAGACACCCCTGTTAATTTCAGACAAACCATTAGCTTGTGTTTACCTGGACCACTGCGGTCCCTTGCAAAGGGACAGTAACTATAAATATATCATGGTCGCAGTGGATTCTTGCTCTAGGTTCCTATGGATATGGCCTCAGCGCTCGGCTGACGCTCGAACTGTTATAAAAGATTTGCGAGTCTTTATCGGCACATACGCAATAGGCACGCTACATTCTGACCAGGGCCCTGCGTTTAGCTCTCGAGCTTACAAAGAAGCCATGGCCAGTCTGGGCGTTGCATTGCGGTACTCCTCTCCGTTTCATCCTGAGGGAAATTCTGTTGTGGAAAGGAAAAACCGGGACATAAAGCAGTCTATAACAGCTAGAGTATTCGGTTCGGGTGATGGGTGGGTCAAACATCTTTATGGGGTCCAACGCTCATTAAACAATTTGCCAAGAAGTTCTCTAGGGGGGGTCACTCCATATGAGGTCCTATTTGGGACAAGAATGTGGGTGCCCGATCTGGAATGTAAAGGCACAGTGGTGGAAAATAAACCCTTTGATATCAAAGATCGTTTGGCTGTTTTACAGGAACTAAATGAACTAAGATCGAAACAAAACAACGTGTTCCTGAAGCCAACCACCACTGGGGAAAAACCGGCAGTCCCAGCAAGGCCTGTCTGGATTCCAAAAGTTGGGGATCTAGTCAGAGAGAAGATTACGGACAAGAAGGAATTTGGACCTTCTTACAGACAACCAGTACCTGTCCTAGCCATACACGGAACAAGAACAGTACTTCTGCCGCCCCTTGCTGGAAAAAAGGAGAAAAGATTTGTGTCCATCGACCTCATCAAACCACAGTATGTGGCCAATACTAAATAGTAGGCCTCGTGGACTCCGACCTAGTAGCAGACACACTCCTCTCGCTACTATCCAAGAGGTTCAGACTGAGAGACTGATAACCATCGAGAATTCAGCAGTAACAGATGAAGGACTGAGCAACAATGCTATGGAACTCATCCCTCTTGAAACTCAAGTAACAGTTCGTCCAAATGCACCTGTCTACACCAATGTAACAAGTGATCAACTGGTTCCAGCGATTTCTACAAATCCTGATGCAATTTCAACAATTGACAGAACTGCTTCTGGCTATTTCATTAACTTTGATACGTTTTCTGAGGATCCCAGCGAACCTGAAATGACGCCAGCATCAAAAACTTTCAAAAAACAAGTACAAGACTTTTTACATTTTCTGAAAGAGACTTATCTAGTTTCACCATGGATTGAACTTTGGGTTATTTCTGGAATATTTTTCTTCCTGCTTTGGCTAGCTTTGGTTATGACTATGAGCATGCTTATAAATGGGAGATACATCCATTTGGACATTGAAAGAAAAGAAGTGAACTTACTTTTGAAACCTCACAAATCATCCCATCGTGAAACAAGAGACTTGTCTGCAGTGAACATCACAGCCGTTCCTATACAGGATGGTATAGTGTGGGACAAAACAGATTTCGATATTTTTGGCCCGACTGAACATTTGAACATTCCACATTTATTTAAGATTTCACTAAGTGATTTTGTTTCATCTAGTACCTACTCTGATGATTGGGACTTTGAAACTGTACATGATATGATGTTTGACCTAGAAAAATCTGCTGCATTTTCTAATAATGAATATTTAGAGGGTACATCAGACTATGAACAGCTGTATTGCTATAACCACTATGGTCATCCTTTTTTGCATAACTCTGCAACACCTAGAAATGTGTTTATGTTTAACCAATGGGAGCATTGTCCTACACCACCAAAAGGTAGTTCAAAAACATTTGCTAAAAAGTATCCATTTTTTTCAGGATACAATACATCTGATCCAGAAACATTTTACTATAGAAATGTAAACAAAACAGGACTGAAAATTATGTTAACTAATACAAAACAGATTTACTCTGCAAAATGTATATCCCAACTGTCTAGACATGGTTTCGACTTGTGGAAAGAGACAATAGACACAAAATCTGTCTGGGGTACTAAAGATTGGCAAGTACAGGGGATAGAAGCTTTATTTTGAGCCTGTATCGTCCCTCAACAAATAATGTTTTTGAATGACACTGTCAAACAAACGTCTTGCCTTGGTTTAGCCAAGATTAAAGACATGAAAGCACCTTCTGTACCAACACCTGCAAGTGATAATAATACACAGGCAGCGGTTACAGTTGACACCATACTACAATTCAACAGAACAAATCCTGATTGGAGAAAATGGTTGATCTGGCCCACAGACACAAACAACTGTCAAGGGAGATTCCTGAATAAAACACAGGGGTTTACTATTCATAGGCCAGACCCACGATACGTCCAAAGACAGCATCCGGGGGTAGTAACAACATACAGTGTAGGAAAATTATGCCTCGATTGGCTGCACAAATCTACACTTAAAGATGTGAAACAACACTTATCTTTACTTAAAGAAGACGCAGACCTTAGGGAATTCTTGCTTGGACCAAGAAAACCGCGTCAAAAACGTTTCATATATGCCGGCATTTATGCTGCTTATAATGAAGCATGGAAGGTGTCACAGATGGAGGCCGCAGAACGAATACGTGAACTTGATCGTATTAACTTAGAGAAAACTCTCTCTGTGGTCGACAATGGGTTAACAACTTTGTCCTCCAGAATTTATTCATTGGACAATATTGTATCCTCTGCTATCGACATACTGGAACAAGATTTAGCCATGTTACAGCAAGGCCAATCTCAACTACATTCTATTATGTTATTAAGCTGGACGCTGCAATCTTTGCATGCGGGCTATGTGCCTTGGCGTTTTATCAACACAACGGCTCTGTTTGCAGAATACAATCTAACTGATAAACAGATCGCACTGGCACAAAGGGGAGCAAAGTATACAGTACTGAGCATTGAAAAACTTGAAAAATTACCATTTACAGTGGCAGAAAAACCAGCTACAGAATGGCTTATTCATGGCAAAATTAGTCTACCTGTGACTACTTTCCAGTTTCAGCATTGCCTTAAACAGATGCAAGAAGGCAAATATGAAAGGTTGGGTAAAGAATACATTAAGACATCCTGGGATTTACCACACACATATAGATGTTGGAGTGGGGATCGTGAAGTGTTTCTAAGCGGTACACACTGTGAAAATGCACTAAGCGGTTCACTGATTTGTCAGGACATATCTTTACACGGGGCTTGTAATGGTTCTGTGGCAAATTTATCCTGCCACCAGCTAGGTACACCAGCTGCTGTGATTAATCCAACGTTTGGCCAACTTTCTAATGGGAGTTACCTCATGTTGAATGATCAGAGTTGCTGTGGCATGTTGCCAGGCATCCCATATCTAGTAACGGTCAACTCCAGGGTCACTTGCTGTATGCAAGTATTGTTTGCCCCAATAGACACAGTCAGGGAGTCGCCTTTATGGCCTTCGTTGAATGTCTCTTTTATACGATTTGATACTTTAAGCAGAATGAAAGCCATGCTTATACAACAATCAGTGCCTTTGACCTCAGCCAAAGAAACCTATGATCTACAAGTTGCAAGGACTTCGGCTGAGATACAGAATTTAATTCGTACAAACTGCCCTATACATTTCGTAGAAATGATAGGACGTATCTTTAACATGTCAGATACAAGCGGAATTGTACAGGTATTTAAGACCATCTGTTCCGGACTATTAGCACCTTTCCAGGCTGTCCTCGGAATCATCCCAAACTTCGCACATTCGGTGTTTGGTGGTGTGCCATTAATTCTAGCACTTGTTGCAGGAATTCTGTTTCTATTCCTCCTACTACGCTATGGCAAGCCTCTTCGCCAACATCACTCCGACCAATCTGGCAAGATTGCATCTTACCTGTTCTACGCTGCCTGTTTTGCGGTGAAGAATGCGTGCTAGACACATGTCTAACACTCCCATCAGTCATGCCAACGGATGTCGATACTCTGCTGGACCCGATAACGGCCCATGCTCTGTGTTGTCCCCAGAGGCTTCCAATCCTGATGACGGCATTCATTGAGATCTCACAGACGCTTCCGGCTGCTGCTGAGGTACGAGATGGATCAACAGGCACACAGGTAACAACGGACGCGAACATTGCATCTTCTGCTGAAGGCGATGTTTCTCATCTCTGTGCAATTAACCTTCTGAACGAGGTGTTCCAAATGTCACCAACTTCGGTGGACGATATTTTGGCTACGGACATAGATGATCTAATGTTTACACCAGACCCATACACTGACTTTGATTCGGCTCACATTGTACCAGGGCACAATTGAAATTTGGCCTTCATATTTTCAAAACTTGGACCAATTCCCAGAAATTGAACTTTTTCTCTTAAAACCAAAAAAAAATTAGATAAGAAAAAAACATGGCAAAAGATCAATCTGCTTACAGTAGAACTAGTCTTATAAAACGGACTTCTTTGAATACTTCCAGGGACACATTGTCACCTTATTTGTCTAAAATTTCATTTAAATACCATGATATGCAATGGCTTTGATTTTAAGAACTTATCGACCATTTCGTCATATGTATATATTTCTGTTTCATTCACGTTGCATTTACTTCCATTATATGCTTAGAATGAAAACGATGCTTTAAATGTACAGTACCTATTGCATTTCAACAGTTTTGAGCTTCTTTTAAAATGCTTTTAGAAATGTTTTTAGCAATATTTGGTACTCGATTTTATGTTTAGCATTTAAATGTTTAGCATTTAGTATTATCGTTCAATCGAAGATGGAGTGGGTGTTGTATTCCGCTTTAGGGGTCCGTATATAGGTTTTCCTGAATCATGTCCTTATATAGGCACAATTCGCATTGCCCTTATATAGGCATAGAATCCCAGTCCTTATTTAGGCATTAACCGTGCACTCCAAATACAGGCATGGTCACCGACATCCATCCACCCTAACGTCACAACGAGTTCTTAGAAACCAGACCCTTCAGCTTCGGGAGTTCCCCTAGCACAGGACTATTGATTTCTCCAAGAACTCATCTATTATGTATGAACCGTTATACCTTAAGGGTTCATTCCTGACGTCTTCCTCTGTCCGACTTCACGTCAATGCTAACATTCCAAGACACCTACCAGGTATAAATATACCTTCCCTTGCCCAAGCAAGTTAGAGGAGACCTCGACTTCAGAGGAGCCCGTATCCCGGCCTGACGCACTGAGAAGACGCTGTCATTCCTGCACGCATACGAATCCAGCTTCCAGTGATCTGACTCCCTTCGCGGGGTGTTAGAGTTCCAGATCCGGCTAGAGATTCCCACCTCTCTCATTCTCAAGGTATGGAGCTGACTAGAACCTAGAGGGACTCTTGGCATACTAGACTCTTGGCATACTAGACTCTTGGCATACTAGACTCTTAGTATATCATACTAGAAAATACTTCACCTACTTCTTACCTTGCACCACACTTAGGTTAGGTACATTGGGGTAGAACTAGTTTAGGGACGCATCGTATGAGTACTCGCATTTTTAGCTCATGTTATTTATGTACGTGAATATATGCTAAAAGATAATGCTAGCGCAGTATTATTTATTTCTACTGCTTACACTGTACATTATTTATCTTGCATACTGTCTTGTGATCATAACAGCACATATCTCTTACACGAGAAACAAGACTGTTCAATAAACCCTTTTATTGAAACGCCCGTCTTTCCTTTCTGTGTAACTCTGTAGAAACTAAGCATGCACGATTGACTGAGTGAAACTGTTATCTATTGTTTCCACGATTCTGAGACGTGTTCCGATTCTAAAGGGAAACAAAAGTTGTCATGTTTTTCAGTTGCCAGAAACTACTCCCTTCTTGTTCTCAAGGAGTTTCTAGTGGCCTCTGAGCTAGCTGGCACAAGTAATTAAGTTTAATATACTCGATAGGGACATACCGACCATAGTCCTATGTCAAACCTATAGGTTATATTATTCCAATGCGCAGAGCCTATTAGGGAAATAGGAACTACACTACAGGGTTGCAGCACAAGCCGCAGTGGAAAAACGCATTTTACCGACCACCTACACAGCGGTCGCATCGTAATTAGGTGGGTAGAACTGCCAACTACATGTCGGGCAGTTCCATTCCCGCGGCGATGTCGGTCGGATGCTTGTCCGACCGCCATCGTAATCAGGCCCATAGTGTTTATGTGGCCTGTACGTCCTGGTTGATTATCCACCATTGCTATTCGTGAAGGTGCCAGCTGCAGTTGCCTGTCTGTCTCTATCTCCCCTTATCCCTTTTTCTCCCTACAAGTTCTCTGTTAGCCCTGATGCAAGCTAACTTTGGAAACCACCTCAAAGGGAGAGAGTGCAACAAATTTCAGTCTCTGCATGCATGTTACAAATCTGATGTGTTATCCATTTCCCCAACAAAGCTCACGGTGCAACCAACGCTATTACAGTATGCACTATTTAAACTCCCAGGGGAAAGGAGATTGGGAAAAAGAAAAAAGAAGCTGGTGAGATGCAGTCTTCTAACAGTGATTGGAAGCTCATGCTTTTCTGTTCACTGCACTGGTCTGTTACGAGAGCTATAATTGTTATAAGGTAGTTGCATTCACAATATCGATATCATCTTGACAAGCAAAGACTTGTACAGGAATACCTGGCAAGATCTAGCCTCGCCCTGCAGCCCTCAATTATACTATAAGTCAATTTCCGGAGTCATGTTGCAATGGAGAAAAACATTCAATATTTCCTAATGTCTGTTAAATATAATTGTTTTATTTCACTATTACCCTCCTTAGCTATGAGCGTTGAAATCATAAAATCATTTTATTTACAATGAAGAGCTACTTATTGATTGTGATATTAATCACTAAATTCCTGCATTCTCCGCTGTGGTATCTTGAATACAGAATGGGTATTCTCCTAGTAAAGTTTATCAATTCTCTAAACACTAGTAATCTAAAAAGACAAAATCATCAGTTTGCCATTCTCAGTTTGCAAGGAATCACATTGTTCAAGGTAATCTTCCTTCAGTCCTGAGTTCTTCACAAACCAAGATCGTAGTTGAGTTCATTTATCCGTGATCTCAGGGTGAGTAGAGTTGCACCTTCAGATTAACGTCTTTAAAAATACCAAGAATGTTAAAATGCCAAGCACGTCACCATACAATTGCCAGTACTTACGCCTACAAAATCTGAGAATATCCAACAATGAGACAGAAATAGATAGCAAACCCTTTACCTTCCCTAACTGTGTTGGATAATTTTCTATGTTTCTCCTTCTGTCCAAATTACTCTATTTATCTTCATTGGGGCCAGTAACTCCTAAAAGGAGCGTCACAACAGAGAGTGGGATCCTCATCTGCTGTTGGGCCACCTTCGATCTACCCTCGAACCTCATACTAAACATAGAACAAGCTCCAAAGTTCACGCTTCTGATTCCAGGGTTGTGGGGGCCTCGAGAATTAGGGTTACATCGAGGAATGAGAAGTCATCATGACCTATATGGCTACTTGGAAAATGGAGGTTGGGAAGCATGCATTCAAATATAGGCATCTTAACCACTCCAATGGCAGAAGTTCACTGAGTAGTAAATAGGAGTTACACATATCCAAGATGGTGATGGGTTCCCCTTCTGGACCACTGTAAGCAGAGCAGTGTAACAATGTTGCACATCCAAACTGACTTTTCCTGACAAATGTGTGCGTTGGTGGGTTCCCTTGCTCTTTGTTTTAGTTTGCAGCGGGCTTCCCTTCTGTTTCAACTTCATTGTTTTCTTATGCTATTTAGGCAGGATTTATTTTTTGCTGTTACTACTTACCTCTTGCTTTTCTTCTCTCAGCTCCAGTTATCAAGGAATTCTGGGATTCCCACTGTCGGCTAAGCTGCCCCATAGTGTCCAGGAGATGAGTTGTATTACAAAAGTCCTGTGTCTAACTTTTCCGACATAATTAGATTGCTCATACCCGGAGAACCTCTTCAAATATGATTGTGTGATGCCTTTTGATTACAGGTGGTGAACGGGGCTAGGGACATCAGTATTCCAGTGTTTCTCCAGTTGCATTCTATGCTCCTCTGTTTCCCCAGGGCCTGATTCCAAGTGCTTGTGTCACTAATATAAGCAGCAGGAATCCTAGGGCTCAGGGAGGCTTGGGCACATGTGCCTTGGTACCAATCCTACCTAAGGCTGTTACAGAAGTGACACAATATCTTCAAATTCTGCTAACATATGTCCCTGACATACATGTTGATTATTGATGGCTTTTGTTTTTAGCTCACTTACTGTGAGAAGCTGGCTTGGTATATGATGCACATTATTAAGTGTAGCACCCTGCAATAATCCAGACAACCGTTATGGTGATTTTAGTGGGCTTAGACAACCATAGAAAGCTCTCTAAGTGGTAGCTGTGGAGAGCAGCCTTCAGGCTTAGTCCAGAAGGAGTGTAAAGCAGCTTGTTTTACCAAAACATAATCTTATAAGTATAGATTAAGTGAAAAAGAACCACACAGTGTATTTACAAAAATATGTATTTATTATAAGACACTCACTAGCACAAACAGATATCTCCTCCCCTGAGATATACACATTGCACACAATACTATACGATAGAAACAGGTAAGTAGCACTTAATACACAGTGGTCACCAGGGGGGGACCACACCATATACTAAATTAGTGGTGTGCAAACCACGACTCGAGTCAAGACTGTACCCAGAAGATGTAGAAGTGTCGGGGCCCCAAGGAACCACCCGAGGTAAGTAACTAGGAGCCCCACAGAGGTTGTGTGCTAAGTGGGAACACGGCCGCGTGATCAATACAAGTCAATAGGTAAGTCGCGGTTGCAATTTTAAAGAAGAAGGACTCTTCCCAGCGGACCCTGAAGAAACCCCGTGGAAGACAGAAGGTTGTAGAGCCACCCCACCTGTGGATACCTTAGGAACCAGGATACCTGCCACAGGGAAGCCGGGTGCATAGATGTGAAGGGGCATCGGAAACCGCCGTCGATTCCAATGGAGGACTTCAGAAAGATGCTGCTGCTGGAGAAGGTGAAAGTGTCCGGTGGAACCCAAAGGTGGATTCAAGATGTGAAGAACCTGCAAGCAGAGGGGACAGAGTCTATGCCACTCAGGAGTGACCAGGAGGCACGGAAGACGAATGCCCACCGATGTCGGGTGCTGCAGGGGAGCTGACGGCGACCTTAGAACTTCAGCTGTGTGGACCAGGCGATGCTGTGGAAGACCAGGAGCCGTACACAAGCTGTCCCATGTCGGATGTCGAGAGTTGAGGGGTCGGTGTCCGGCGGGAACACCAACAAGCCTTGGCAACTGCAACCAATGGGGAAGTGGAGAAGGGTGCAATGTCGGGACCAGCAAGATCCAGGAGGCTCACCACTAGCAGGGGAGTCAGGGCAGGCCCCGAGCAATCAGGGGAGCCCAAAGAATTCAAAGATGGCCCTCAAGAGGACCCACAGGCCAGAGGCACTGGAGTCGCAAGAGGACCTTGGCAGCTCACCAAAGATGCGAGCCCACAATGCACGAGATGTGGTGAGGATGAAGATCTTGATGGAAGGAAGCCAACAAGCCTTTGCAACTGCACGTCAACATGGTGCACGGGGGTTCAGTTCCTGCAGCTCCGACGAGGGATACTGGCCTCAAACTTGGTGAGAGACGGGGCAGGCCTCAAGGGATGTGAAGAACCACCACCTGTGTTGCTGAGCCTTTCAGAGTTCGTGGGAGCTCAGGATCAGCAGACCGGTCAGCTTAGTTGCGGAGCCTGCGGATGCAGGGAAGTGACTCCTTCACTTCAAGGGAGATTCCTTCAGGTGTATTGGATGCCCACAGGCCTTGGTAGGTTCCTGTATGGTGCACAGGCATGGACGTTGCAGCAGTCGAGCAGGGCGACGAGATCAGGAGCAGCAGGAGTCTTCCTAGTTGCAGCCTTGATGCCCAGAGCAAAGTCCAGGGTGCCCAGACGGTCAAAGAAGAAGTGGTGTCTGAAATGAATCTTGTCCCACGACGCATCTAGGGACCCACCCACAGGTAAGCCCTTAAATACCCTAAGGAAAGGGTTGGGACGATTCAGGGGTCCCTCCCAGAGGAGGGCCTGGACATGGGGGAGGATACTCCCCTGTCCTTTGTCCAGTTTCACGCCGGAGCGGGTGCCAACGGCTCCCTGAACTGGTTTGAACTGGACTATGCATGAAGGACACCAAGTGTGCCCTGCACGCAGACTATGTGGCGCTGGCAAGCGCTCCCACCCTGCCCCAATACACTAAATCATGTCTGGGAGGTGGTCACACCTCCCTGTGACAGGATACCTATTGTTCTGCCTTCCCCTGCCCGAGCTTGGCTCAGCAGCAGGAGGGCAGAAACATGTCTCTGGCCGGCAGCAGCCCTGGCTTGCTGTCCGGGTCTGGAAGACAGGTACCGGGAGCACCAAGGGCCTCCCAAAGGAGCTTTACAGTGCATGGAATCATACCTCCCACAGCGTTTATGGCGGTGCCCCTCTATATGTCATATGGCTGTCTCACTTACAACCCGGGAGAATGGACTCCATAGGTCGTAGGGGTGTCCTCCTCATGCAGGGGCTCCCTCACACTTAGAACCAAGCACCCTACCTTCAGGATTGAAAGGCCTGCTCTAGGGGTGACTTATAGGTTTTAAGTGCAGTGACCTTAGATATAGGGAAACCTATACCTTTTGTAAGTGGTGCTAGCACCAACTTACACAGGCTGCAATGGCAGGCCTGTAGTTGCCAATTGAGTGGTCTCCAATGGGTGGCATGATGCATGCTTCAGCCCATGGGGGACCCCTGGTGTACCTCTGCCCTGGGTACCTTTAGTACCATATACTAGGTACTGATAAGTGTACACCAGTGTCCAATCTGGGATGTACCTAAGTACTTACCAAACCAATTTAGGGGAGAAAGCACAGAGGCTAGGGTCCTGATTAGCAGGATCCCAGTCAGACTAGTCAGAAACAGCATTACATCCAGCAAAAAGTGGGGGTAACCATAAAAGCAGATCCTACTTTCCTACACTTACTTACTAATGTTCTTATATGGGTGTGGTTTTTAGCATTTTGTTTATTTGTAATAGGTGAGTGGTTTCATGTAGGCTTTGGGGATATGGTGCATTTATTTTCTATTGTTTTTAACATCAATAATAATTGAGGATGAATTAAGTATGCAGGGTAGAATTTTTGATTGTCTATACACTAGACTTTATTTTGTGGTACATTTGTATTCAGAGTTGACTGTAACCATACATTTTAAAAATATGTTTTGCAATTAACTTTCTCTTTTTACAAAGTAAGTTATACATTTTAAAGATGTCTCAAGTTGTCTTTGTAACTTCAATGTAATATGTTGCTTTACTTTCATGTATATAATTAAAAAATATCCCAATGCAAGCAGTGTCATAACAAAGGCTAGAAATCCCTATTTGTTTTTTGTAGATTGCTGTTTGACATTTTCCAACGATTACTATTAACAATTATGTTGCATAATATATGTTTTATGAACGATTAAGTTTTGTTTTTTTCTTATTCTATTCTACGTCATAACAAGCATTTATAGCTCATAACCACATACAAGGACACCACAGTAAAAATAAACCTAAGCGCACAACGATGTGTTTGTAACTTCTAAAAACAAACAACAAAACTTTCCTAACTACAGCACCAAACTATCTAGGCGTGACTGCCTTGCTGTGTTTATTTTTTAAGGAATGATTTGTGGTAGGTGGCAGTATGGTGCAAAACACACAAGATGATGGACGGAATGCTGCACATTGGCAAACATTCACCCCCAGTCACAGATCTGGGTTTAATCCATCGTTATTTTGCTTCACCACGCCACCCCAGTTCAGACATAGCCATATGCAAATCAGTCTTGACCCTGTGCCTCATGGGAACAGTCCAGACCGAACTGCCAAGCCATGTCTTCCCTGGACCGGAATCAAGCATCCTAGGACCGGTTTCAGGCTATCAGCCTTCATCAGCCAGGATAGCTTGACTCCAGTGGCGTAGTGAGCACGGGACCCACGTCTGGGCATACCCTTCCCACTTAGGGCGAAATGCAAAACACACATGATGGACGGAATGCTGCACATTGGCAAACATTCACCCCAGTCACAGATCTGGGTTTAATCCATCGTTATTTTGCTTCACCACACCACCCCAGTTCAGACATAGCCATATGCAAATCAGTCTTGACCCTGTGCCTCATGGGAACAGTCCAGACCGAACTGCCAAGCCATGTCTTCCCTGGACCGGAATCAAGCATCCTAGGACCGGTTTCAGGCTATCAGCCTTCATCAGCCAGGATAGCTTGACTCCAGTGGCGTAGTGAGCACGGGACCCACGTCTGGGCATGAGGCACAGGGTCAAGACTGATTTGCTTATGGCTATGTCTGAACTGGGGTGGCGTGGTAAAGCAAAATAACGATGGATTAAACCCAGATCTGTGACTGGGGGTGAATGTTTGCCAATGTGCAGCATTCCGTCCATCATCTTGTGTGTTTTGCATTTTGCCCTAAGTGGGAAGGGTATGCCCAGACGTGGGTCCCGTGCTCACTACGCCACTGGAGTCAAGGTATCCTGGCTGATGAAGGCTGATAGCCTGAAACCGGTCCTAGGATGCTTGATTCCGGTCCAGGGAAGACATGGCTTGGCAGTTCGGTCTGGACTGTTCCCATGAGGCACAGGGTCAAGACTGATTTGCTTATGGCTATGTCTGAACTGGGGTGGCGTGGTGAAGCAAAATAACGATGGATTAAACCCAGATCTGTGACTGGGGTGAATGTTTGCCAATGTGCAGCATTCCGTCCATCATCTTGTGTGTTTTGCATTTTGCCCTAAGTGGGAAGGGTATGCCCAGATGTGGGTCCCGTGCTCACTACGCCACTGGAGTCAAGCTATCCTGGCTGATGAAGGCTGATAGCCTGAAACCGGTCCTAGGATGCTTGATTCCGGTCCAGGGAAGACATGGCTTGGCAGTTCGGTCTGGACTGTTCCCATGAGGCACAGGGTCAAGACTGATTTGCTTATGGCTATGTCTGAACTGGGGTGGCGTGGTGAAGCAAAATAACGATGGATTAAACCCAGATCAGTGACTGGGGGTGAATGTTTGCCAATGTGCAGCATTCCGTCCATCATCTTGTGTGTTTTGCAGGTGGTAGTATGGTAACATGTTTTTGAGCATAATAGTATTGTTACAGTCCCAATGGGAAATGCTTTTTTGTCATTTGGCATTACACATAAGGCAGCGAAGCATCGTTACTGCAGTTATCTTTCGTAATAAACACTATACTGTAGTTTTCTTTGCTATTGAGATCTCTGTCTGTGAATTGTAATATGTCTCCCTTAGCTGACTAGAACTCAGCCGCGGCCCGTGTAGGTAAGAGCGGTTGGGCGGTGGGGCCGGGTTGAGGGGGATTTTGACAGACGACGAGGGGAACTTAAATAATTAATTTTCCCTCGTCATCTGTCGAAATCTCCCCCACCCAGCCCCACCGCTCTTACCTGCATGGGCCGCGGCTGCTACAACTTAGTTGTTTGTAGGGTTGGTTCGTGTGATAGTTTTGTCTTGTTAGGGAGTAGTATATGTTGGATCTGCTTGTTACAGCTCATTGTTGTTGTTGTTTTGGGTTTCAGGGAGGGCTTTCAGTTTTATTACCTCCTCATCTCCTTCCTTGTCCCATTCCTTACGAATTAAATGAATTCATGTATTCCCCCTAGCTATGTCACCCTTCTCAAAGCTGTCTTCTCTTTCTATTTGCTGGATAGGATCCACCTATAAGACGTCCCTCCCTTTAGCACTTACTGTTTTTAATTTGTGTCGTTCACCTGTTGTACGCCGGTTGTCTCATTATGAAGCTGCAGTTGGTTGATGCAGCGCGTTTCTCCCTGCAGTTCATTGAACATTGCTAGTCTTTATATTTAGACACTGTGGTTGCTGAGCACCGTGTTTTCCCAGTTTCCTGCACTATTTTAGTACGTTTTTCACAGTAGCTGGGCACTGTGGGCATAGGATTCACGGCTACTTAAGCATCCTATGAAGTCAAATTTATGTTTCCCTATTTTTCATGCCCTCCTACTTGGTGCTCAATTTAGGCATTAGCTTTCTTAAAAAAAAATGTGAGTTGGGGGAACAAAAAAGGGTTAAATTATAAGAGTACTTCTAGGGTTCTATTTCTGCGTCTTACCTGACGCTGCCAGTATCTTTGTCTGGTTCTCTGCAGGTTACAGACCTCTGCTCTTCACTTCCTTTATAGTAATTTTGGTGTTTCTCCATTTGCTTGAATTTTTCACTGTTTCAGGCTTTCGGGAAAATGCAAAAGCTTAAGGGCTGTGTGGTACAATTTAAACAGTCATTCCCATTCAGTCAAGTGACAATGCACTGTCTCGCTAGGTTGTTCACTATGGGAAAGCACCAGCAGAAATCGCACCATATCTTCAGATAGATTTCTGGATGGGATCAGGAGCATATCTCCTCTTGTTTCTGAGAGGGAGTTACAGGACATTGTAAGATATTTGTCCGAAGCCTATGACCTTTACCGAAGAAAGACACATCCTCCTCAGAATTTGCCTCCTTCCTCAGATAAATCCCGCCTTTCTGTTTCCTCACCTTCATCTGCCTCTTCCTAGGCCTCTCCTGATTACGATGATGAAGATGAGGGTTTGCAGTGGATCCTTCTATTCTCAGAGTACACTACATCCAGAAGGAGGATTTTAAACCTATAGTTCCATATCTCTCCACTAATCTTCAGCTCCCAGTGGAAGAAGAGCAGCCTTTGACTAGTGGAGAATGGCTCTGTCAACCATCAAAGAAAGCTTTATTCGACTGTAATTTTACAATCATAAAAGCATATTACATCCATTAAAAAATACAAACAGTTCCTATTATTACACATTAAAAAAAAAACATGTAAAAAACCTATGTAAAAATTAAAAACACTTAAGAATAAGAATCAGTCTAGGAAAGTGCAACGGCCTGTTCTATATCAAGTGGTTATAGTTACAATTCATCATCTAACATACTTTTCCTAAAAAGCAGTACTTTGTTCAGAAACATTGCGATACGCCAGGCAACATGTTCGTCCTCCAAGAACTGAAGTTTGACCAGGGCTGGCCGGCATTGCCTTAATCCTAATTGTTTTAATAATGGGACAATCCACTTTTTTCTTAAAATGCTATAAAATTTACAAAATAAAACTATATGTATAGTGGACTGCTCGGCCCGGTCATCACACGGACAGGGTTTTAATATCCATGACCAATCATTCTTTCTGGGAAAAGTCACTAATCTGTGGACGGTGCCCAGCCTAAACCAAGATAAAAGCCGTCTATCAAAACCACCTGGTACAAATGTCAAGTATGGTTCAATGTCGTAGGAGGTTAACAACAACTGATGTTGTCGTACACTTGGTTTTAAAATCTCTTCCGACATTCTCAATGTAGCCAGATGCTTAAGGCCCTCCATTCTTAAGTCCTTTCTAGAAATTTGTTGCATTTTAATTGGGTTGGTAAAATAATCTGCGTGCCCTAAATCCTTCATAAAATTATGCACATACCTAACCCATGGAATGTTCAGGACCCTCTCTAGTTTAAGGCAATCTTGTAATAGCTCTCTATTTAACTTGGTTTCTTCTTTTAACCACATCCTGTGCCACAACAGGATCGGTTCAATTTTTATCAAATCAGAGATAAACGGAAGACCCAACTCCTCATGGCAAACAAAAGAAGAAGTACTACCCGGGACTGATAAAAGGTATCTTGTAAATGAATTTTCCACCAGTTGAATCGGGTGAACATTGACAAAGCCCCACACTCCCGCCCCATAGATTGCTGATGTAATGCATTTCGCTTTATAAATCTGAATTAACTCAGGTGGGGGTTTCCTGCCTAGCTTCTTTGAGAAGGAAGTAAGGGCGGCTATAGACTTTGCAAATACCAGCTTTTTTGTTAATACTGCCTCAGACCAGGTATCACTTTGATTAAATAAAATACCAAGGTATGCAAAACTCTTGGTGATTACTAGTTTCTGCCCCTCCACAAACATACCCTTCGGTCTTATGCTTTTCCCACCGCAGTTCATAATGTATGTCTTAGACTTGTTAATTGAGAGCCCTAGATCCCTCATAAAATCTGTATAGCTATCTAGGGCCCTCTGCAGACCAATTTGAGTTCTGGACATTAGTACTGCGTCGTCCGCATAAAGAAGGGCCGGTATGGGTCGACCACCTACTGAAGGAAGGTCCTGGTTGTTCCTAAGTAGTGCATGTTCCAAACCATTTGTATACAAATTAAAAAGAAAGGGGGCCAGTACACAACCTTGTCTGACCCCCCTTTTAATAGAAAACGAAGCGGAACGATCACCCCTTATGCCAAAGCGCACATTGGCTGAAGCATCAGCATACAAAAAACGTAAGAAACGAATAATGTGGGGATCCACCCCCGCCAAGTTAGGAATGGCTCTGTCAATTTCAAAAGCCTTCTGTTCCCAGGTTGCCAGGGATACTTGCCATTCAGAATCTACTCAAAAGAGAGTGAAAATATCTTGATCAGATTTCTGTGCCTAGATTCCTGGGAAGACTTTACCAGTTTGCAAGAGAGGAGACGGTGCTTCCCCATTCCTTCGTTGCCCTTTGCTGACAAACTTAATTGGTAAACCTTCTCTACTCACTGAGGACATTGTTCTTTCTGATTCATTTGATACGTTAGAGGGTTCCCTCAAAAGAGAACATGCTACCCTCAGTCTATTTTAAGTTCAGAGATGTATGGGGTCTACACCTCTCAATCCCTTGTCAAGGATTTTCGGTCTCTGTTTTCTGCCATTCAAGAGGACCAGATAGTCCTCTCCCTTGATCCAAAGTTTCTTCCAAAGGTTAATTATAAAATCCACAGAACTCAGGAAATTATTCCCCCGCTTTATGTTGTGAGGCAGACAAGATGGATCCTCTTGTCCATCTCCCGGATATAGCATGAGCAGTTAAAATCTATCTCAAACGAACAGCAGAGTACAGAAATTCTGACTCCATTTTTATCAGCTTCAGTCCAGTCAAGAGGGGTGGAAAGCCTTCTTATTCTTCTTCCTTGGCTAATTGGATAAATTCAATCATTTTGCTCTCTTATCATGAGACGGGAAGGGCGATTCCTGGTTCAGTTACGGCCCACTCTACCAGAGGAATGGTCACTTCGTAGACCGAATGGGCAGGTGTACGACCTGCCTCATGAATATTGATGAGGCAGGTCATTTGCAACCCCATTGGGAATCGCAAAATGTGTCTGAGACACATTAGTACATTTCCTTTTGTGACTCGCAAATTGCAAGTCGCAAAAGGAGATGATTCTACATGTGATGTGTGGAGTGCATGTATGATGTAGGAATCACATCTTACTTGCTATCGTTATTTTTCTAACAATGTGTAATAATGATTTTTGAAAGTATTACATGTATATATAAAGAAGTGATGCTTCTATATGTTGAATGCTACTAAATATATGGATTCCAAGACATTTTTCATTCTCTGAGCAACATATTGGGGCCGATTCCGATCTCGGCCGGTAGGGCTCCGAATCGGATTCGGCATAACCGGATCCGATTCGGAGCCCTATTTCCCGACCGATTCGTACGCGCGTCCGGACGAGCGAGTACGATGCGAAATCGCCGACCGACTCGTTCGGGCGTCCCAACCGCTCCGACCGACTCGTTCCCGGGTCTAACCGCACCGACCGACTCGCTCGGACACGACTCGCACCGCGCAATGGAGACGTTCCCCAGCCGGGTAAGTACGATGCGCGCCGCGAGCAGTCCGACCGACACGCGCCGTCCGGCTCAAAAGAGCAGTCAGAGCCGTACTTCGGGGGTCCGTGTCGGACCACCCTGTACGCGTAGCCACGTGAGTCGCACACAGGTGGGACCCATGGGTCCCCCCTACCTGTGCGTGTACGGCGCGAGTCGCTTCGCCGCATACCCGCTGTAGGGGGCGCCCTTGTTCGCCTCACACCCATTGAGGCAATGGGAGCCCGCGTACGCGTTGTACGACCGGATCCCATTGACTTCAATGGGAGTCCGACCGACTCGAGTACGATAGCATACGGACGCATCGTACTCGTTCGGTCGGGCTGCACGGGTCCGATTCGGTCGGAAATCTCTCCGGGTCCGGCTCGGTCGGAGAGATTTCTGGCCCGAATCGGAATCGGCCCCTATGTTGATGAATTTCCAATTGAAAGAGTGAGGTTGCCAGGGTTTCTATTTGTAATTTTAGAGAGCCTTCTTGATACTCCATGTATAAATGTCTCCATAAATAATGAATACTCCAAGGAGAAAAGGTTTGAAACTATAGCCAATAAGGATCTGAGTGTTACTAAAGAAATAATTAGGAGGATTATACCTAATCCCCAACTGAAAAAAACGTGAATATACCAGTTATGTCACATTATAACCAAGTTCCTCCTTGAAAAATTACCATGTAAAGAAATAATGGTATCAAGAGGGCTACTATCACTGCCTAGTTTAGGAAATCAATAAATAGAAATTGAAGAAAATAACAATGCATTAACCCCAGATGTATGTATATAAAAAAGTTAAAAATGGAAGAGGAAGTGGACAAAGGTCAGCTGTGTGAGATGATAAAAACAGATGCAAGGAACATTTTTGACAATGGAAATGGTATAGTGACTAAGAAAGTTGGTCTAGAACTTAGACTTCTGAAAGCATCTGAACATATAGTAGAAGCTGAATAAGACTCCCAGGTTTTCAGAGTTGAAGTCAGTATACCAAGAGAAATATGAATATGGTGAAATAGTAAATAAAGTAAATGAAGAAAAATTAATTGGAGGAAGAAACATATGAAAACATTTTAGGGTGCATATGCCTATGTAAAGAAGACAACGTGATAGTTGAGCAAAACCTCTATTACAATATAGTGAGCGATAACTCAACCCTTGAAATGATCCTAGGTGACCCAGATCAAAAGGAGCCATTGGAGATGCCCCTTTGCTCAACTCTGTCCAGGAAATTTGAACTTTTTGATGCCAAATTTTTTTTAAGTCCACAACCTAATGTAGATAAAAAGAATATTGTCCTTTAACTTGTCTCCAAAACCAAGAAGATTTTCCTTTCCATATATAGCAGAGTTTTTAGTTGAAAATGGCTTTATGTTGCTGGAAGAAACTACGCTCACACCAAATAAGAGAATGTACGCTCACTCTCAAATAGGAATTGACTCAACAATTGGGTTGTCAATGATGTTGACAATTCAAATGTCCAGAATCTCTTGACTAGGGTGGTGAAACACTTGGATAATAATTATTAATCTGGGTACAGCTATACTACAACAACTACTAGATATAAAGTCTCAAAGATATAGATGTGAAGAAGTTGATACATGTAATCTCCATGGATGTGACAAAAAGTGCCAAACTCACACTGAGGTTAATGCTTAAACTCCAAAGGAAGCGATAAAATGGTTCAAACTGAGATTGTAAGCAAGAAGAGCGGAAACCCTACTACAGAGGGAATTCTTAAAGCTAGCTGCATCTTGGAAGACATGCTTCAGGTTATAGTGGATAAGAATATTGTCAATGATAATCTCCCTAATAATTGTAAAAAAAAATCCAAGATAGACACGAAATTGAGGAATACATCACTACTAAGGAGAGAGGCGTAAAAAGAGAAAATTACAAAAAATGGACAGAGACTGTTGCACTTTGAGAACACTTCAGTGAATATAACTGCTTCCGGTGGGTTAGATGGTAAATCTAAGATTAACCCTCTGGCAAATAGTTTTGCTACAAATATAAGCCATGATGTGTTAAAAATGGAAATAACACCCTTTGAATCTAACCTGATGGATGTGGAAAACAAAGTTGGGAATATAGAGACCAAAAAGGAAATGAAGACTAAAAGCACATAAGTAAATGAGGAAATAAAACCAAATGTAACAGAATTAGAAGAGGAACAGATTAGCTCCGATATGGGAGATTAAAGGAAACAACATTGGGTAATCAAGAAGGAGATCTAACAACTGTAAGAAGACAGCCAGACTATATTGGGCCCTCTAACTAAATACTCTCCTTACTATTCATAGATGTATTTGCGGATTGTGAATTAAGTTTACTTCTAAACCATTCAAAAATCTTTTCCATCCTTAATGCTGTGCTGATGTTAAAGAAGATTTCTTTTGGTATCACTTCCGTACGGTCCAGATCATACTCAAGACTCGCCGAATGCAACTGTGCAATTGCATTCAAGAACGGTGGTTGATCAATTTTCAAAAGCAATAGATGAAATAAGCAGTCTTGGCTATGCTATTTATAAAATATCACAAAATACGAAGAAACTGGAACCACATTCAACCAGAATTTGGGGCGGTGGGATGCCTTGGCACAACAGAAAAGGAATGGTCATAAACCAACGTGTTTCACCCTAAACTCCTAGAAAAAGTGGATGAAAGCATTTTTGCAACTTAAACGTAAACAGAGAAGCAGATATAGACAGATGTAACATATAAGAACGTGATTTGACAACTGAACCTGTTTGCAACAGGACAGCCACTGTAATTAATCTGGTAAATGCAGTAGCAAAACTTTTTGATTCCTGATAATGTCCTTCAAATTTTGTCTTAAAACATCTCAGGCCTCAAAAGAAACTGGAAATTCTTGAAGTCAGAACTTGAAGAAAAACAAATAACAATAACAGCCCTGCAAGGCACATGGGAAATTGAAAATGTTCAACTTGAGGACTAAATGGTCTATGATAATTAAGCTTTGAAGGGGGAATCTAGTTGCCCAGCAGGAGGAATTATGTAAATAGTTTCAGTAAACACAGACCCAAAGGGTGAGAGAATCCTAAATGAATTTAAGGAATTTGTGACAGTGGCAATCTCGGTAGGTAAGGGATATAATAATAGCTCTGTTCAAACTGATCTGAAAGAGTTAATAGTAGTAAATATTTTATCTTTAGTCCAACTGTCACTTTAGGGGGACTTCAATTCAAACATTCCCTCTCCTGATGTATATGATGCTTTTCAATTGGATGTGGAAAATGGGTTAGGTATTGGGCACCAAAACCTGGATAATTGTAAATCAGACTATATGAGTTAAAAATGTTATATGGCCTTCAAAAGTCTCAATATGACCATAATAAATGGAAGAACGATCAGCCAGCAATCTGTACATACAGTAATGCTATGATAGTATCCATTATTGATTTTGCAGTAATTTCTTATGAGTGTTTTTCATCTGTAAAGGATATGAAAGTTGGGAAGCTGACCTGAAGTGATCATGAAGCGCTTCTACTCACACTGGATTACCAGAGAGAAATTTGGTACAATAGCCAAAAATCTTCTGTAAGAACAATAGAGGGCTTGTTTGGTCATCAAAGTTAAATAAGTGAAGTAAAGAATAAAAATGACAGAGTTGCTGACACTATAGATAGATCACACTGCAAATTACATTTTGGAGGATTATTATAACTCTATTAAAATATAAAACTCTTGGCTGACAATAGAATTAATACATAAAAATCAAACCCAGAAGGGTTGTTACCTTGAAAGGTAAAGCAAGAGAGAAAATTGAATATGAATATAAGAGAAGCACTTAAATAAAAATAAAAAAATAAAGGTGGGGCAAGTTCTTACAGTCATGAAATGGAAGTTTAACAAGACCAAGAATATAGAAGAAGCTGAGGTTCACCCAATCTGTCTCTTCTGTAACATTGTGGCCATTACATTATAGCACCTGATTGTATTTTACACATATTTTTTAAATGTAAGAAGGAAAATATTACCCCGAGTTTTTAGAAACCTGCAGAAATGGAAAGTTGATGATTTGCTTTCATGTATTATGAAATATGAAAACATAAGACTATGTTTTAAATGTGGGGAAATGTATACATATTTTAAATGAAAGTACATACAGTGGCAGTGCTGTAATGCATTGGCCAGTGATACACTTGATCTCACAATCTGTATGAGGTAGTGAGAAGAAGTGACAAGCTCTGTAGGAGACCCTCAAAGAGGAAAATAAAGAACTGAACTGAAGAGAAATGCAATGTAAATTACAGATGAAACTATCAATGTGGCTAAATTTCATATTTAACAGCTTAATTTTATGGGGTTTTTTCCCAACACAGTTTTGCATGCTGGTTTTTTTTAACCTATACATATTAAAAGACAAGAAAAGCTAACAGCCTCAAAATCCAAGTTGCTGTTGGCTAAAAACACAGGGTCTGCCTGGAGATGTCATAAGTCTCTACGTGGCAACTATTCAGGGGCGGCTCCTCCATTTGATCGGAAGCGCGTCGCCCCACAAAGAAAAGCCCCAGGCCAGAGCTGGGAAAAAAAATGGTGATAACGTTTATTTATTAACATTTTATTTTTAACAAACGACCCGTCCCGAACTGAGTCACAGCACAGAGCGGGGCCAGTAATGCCGAATGGCAGCATAGAGCTGTGCGCTAAAGTTTAAAATGCGCATGTCTCTGGCTAGCCGGCTTGCAACGGCCAGCCAGACATGCGCATTTTTGATTCTCTAACCTAGCTGTCTTAGACAGCTGGATTAGAGACAGCGCAGGCCTCCAGTGAGCAGCGCCAGGATTGGTTAGGAAAGTTAGCTGGGTCCCGCGCTGGAGCCTTCCTTGTGAGAAGACTGAAGGAGGATGACGTCGCATGGCGCAGGAAAGTAAGTGTATTTTATTTATATTTGTGTGTCACCTGCCTCACCACCCGCAGTATATGCCAGCCGCCACTGCAACTATTCTGTTAGAGACTACTGCCTCAATGGTGATCGAACCCTAAAAATTTTAAGTTTAGGGCAATGCTAAGTGTGCTAACCATACTGTGGAGAATATGTTTTTGGGACGTTCCTAATTCAGAATTCTTTTAAACAGGAATTGTACTAGTTTTTCATGTATGAAAAAACGTACGAGTTAAACTGTTGTTTCATCGGAACACGCTAGATCACTTTCGGTTTTTGGTAAATTCTTCCTTTATTTATTTTTTATACTTGACTAATCATTTTTGCTTACCTAAGTAAAAACAATCTGTTTGTTTGGTACTGATATAACACATTACCTCATAAAATGGCAGCTGGTATCAAAGAGAGAGTGTGATACAGTGTAAATAGCGGTGGCAGAGCCATTGTCCTGTGCTCCTGGCTCGCAGCTGGACAAGGGCAGGGATTCCCAGAGTGCAGGCTATGGCTCTTGCAGTGCAGCAGGTAACTCAAATAACTTTCTGTTGCTGCCAGAAGTCATGAACCAAACAGTAGCAGAGCAAAGGTGCCTTGGGCCTTGGTGCAAGCAAGGAAAATGGCCCCTTTGACTGCTGTTGAGGTAGCAAATACAGACATTATCAAGGTTTAATGGGCCCCAGGGCTGCTACACCTGCTGCATCAATGGTAACAAGGTCCCGGGACCAAAACAGCATGAAACAACAAAGAAGCTGCCAGCCTAGCATAGAAGGGGACAAGTCCAACAATTTACTAGAGAAAGACGAGCCGAGCCACAGGTTTGGCTTGGCTAGAAGAGTGATAACACTCACTGACCCAACAATATATTCGGCATGGAAATCATGAAGGAAACGCCATGTAAAAATGTGATAAAGCCTTCAAAATTAAAAAAAGTGTATATCTTAAACTTTCCGCAGCGTTTCACTTTAGTACACTGGGGCCAGATTTACCTATTTCTCATGCAGCGCAGTGCAGCAGCTGCAAATGCGGCATTGCACTGCGTGAGAAGGAGAGGGCACTCTCCTCCCCTCTCCCTAGCGCAGACGCTGAAATTAGCTGCTGCACGCCACGGAGACATCTTTACGCCATAGTGCAAGGGTGTCTCCGTGAGTGAAGCATAGATTTTATACTGGAAGGATACCATTCCAGTATAAAATACTATGCTTAAACAAATTTTAAACATTTTCCCACTTTGTATGTTTGCTGTGCAGTGCAGCACACATGCAAAGTCGGAAAATAAAGGAGAAAAAAAGCATTTCTCCTTCATAGTGCTTGGTTGAAGGGTGCGCTATTTTCTGATGCTAAACCATGTTTACTTTATTTAGTAAGTTGAGTTTAGCATCAGAAACCTTGGGTGGTTGCATGGGAACGCCCATGCGCCACCCATGGTGCGCCCCTTTGACGCTAAGTAATGCAAAATTGCGTTCCTTTCACGTTATTTCCAGCGCTAAACAAGTTTAGTGCTGGAAAGAAAATCTGTTTTGTGACGCAAACACGGCGTAAAATCTAGTAAATCTGCCCCTAGATTGTATCACTGTATTGAGTGGAGTTGATTCTAAGTGATAGTTTCAAACATGAACTTCGACACATTCATGCGCCTCCCCCACCACTCTGAAGCAGAGGTCGAAGTGAGCAGGATCGGAGGGGCAGGGCATGCCCATACTTTTTTAATTTGACAAAATCAGTTTCCAAAAGTTATGTTAAAAGGACGGTTATTTCTGACATTTGAGATGCCTCAGCTAAAGTGGAAGGCTAGAGTGTCCTCTGTGCTGTGAAGCCGAGGGAGGTGCAGACAGCTGAACAAGAAACAATCCTTCTTGCCAGGGTCCCTGCCACCTGAAAGAAATGTAAAGGTGTACAGCTGGTCAATTCGCAAATGTAAAGGCTGCTTGGGAGCTGGCATTGGCATTAATTGATGGAATCCCTTGAAGAGTTTTTTTTTTAGAGGTATGGTAAGGTAAGCTGTGGAGTGCATGTTTTTAAGGGACTGTTAGAAAACAATTTTGCACTAGGAAGAGTCTGCATATTACTCAGATCTATATTTTGGAAGCCCTTTTTTTATCTTAAACCTAAATCTTTTTGTGCACTTTGTGGCAGCCTATCTTCTACTGTGTTAATTGCCTTATATATTCAGAGTACTTTCTCTCACAGGCTCGGACCTCGTAAAACTAAAAACTTACAAGCCACTTTCCCCACTGCAACAACCTGAATTCAATTTTGTGGCTTTCTGGTTACAGGCACAGATATCTGCAGTGTTCACATTCACCAATAGAGGTTTCACAACATAAAAAAGTGCTTCTCTCGCTGATTAGTTTAACTTGAATTTCTTGTTCATTTAAGGTGTTATTTTACATGCAGTTACTTGAAGGTGAAAGACCAACAAAATAGTTACGGAATATTTTGTCCTTTTTAGCTACACTTTTGATCCTGCCCCACGCTCACTGACCCCACCCCCATTGGACTCAGGATCGTTCATTCCATTTATTTTTTTTAGTGCACTTCAACCACTGCTCTGAAGACAATACCATTAGTGATCCCAGCGGTAAGTCCATTGCTATGTGTACCCTGTTTGCGGCCTAGGACGTTGTTATAGATGCAACAACATTCATTTGTAATCAAAGATATTTAAGAGGTCTTTGTACAGCGCACATCTGGGACCGATGTATCTCAAGTTGCTTCCAAATGTGAAGATGAAAGAAAAAATAGGCAGTGAAATAAGCTCATTGCCTAGGATCACACAATTTAGCCAAGGGGGAAGCCGGGCTGATCCCAGGATACCTGGTTTCATGTTGTGTAACTTAGCCACGAGATGCATATCTCTTTCTCCCTCCCATTTTACAGGGTGGGGGTGAATTTGGCAGAAGCCACATGAAGACTTGTTTTTGGCTCAAGGATCCAATAGGTCATCAAGCTGTGCAAAAGGCAGGTATCTGGCTCGAGCCTACAGCCTTGTGGTGTGCAGGAGTTCCACGCTCCGTGGCCTGTGGCAGCTGTTAGCACGATGGAGGCGGCAGGGGAAAGATGACGGGGAGACCTTGCCTCTCCCAGGGCCAGACTGAATTTACAACCCACCCTAGACAATTCAACTAGGAATGCGGTGCCAGGCCCAACCAGGATTTGCAAAGGTGTGGCTGGTAGGGGAAGATCTTGGTTCCTTATCCAATCAGGAGTCTTTATCATCGTCCAGGAAGGTGAGAATAGCCACACCACAATTAGGAAGGCCTAGGGAAAAGCTACTCAACTTGGAATGCAGTGACGAGAGGAGCGGCTGTGATTAAAGTAATTAAAAATTACACACGCAAATTGGATTCAGGAGGCATCACGGAAACTATTCCTTGGTAGTCCTCATGCCACGGTAAACTTCCATTGGTTTCGCAGAAATTATACTCTGGATTGATCGTGGTGCAGGAATTGCATTGACTTTACGCTTGGGACTAAATTAGCATTGCCTGAACAATTGATGGTTGCTCTCTATATATTAAGTCCTGATGATGACCTGAAAAATTAATAAGGTCGAAACGCCATTGACACCTTCCGTTGGCAAAAAATGAAGAGGAAGCATTCAGTGTATTCTGTTTTTGTCATCCGACAAACTTGTCTTTGTATATTTTTTCCTTTGTCATTATTTTTGTTTACACTTAAGTTTGTCTTCTGTTTGTTATATATGCTTGTGTAACCTTGTGAGCACCATTCTATTATTGTACATTTGAATTATTTTTTAATAAGTAATTTTTTTGATATTTGTCTGAGGGTACTTTATTACTCATATGTTTGATTCCTTGAATGGACCACCCAAAGTTATAATTGTTTTTCTTGTAAATTGGGAACCTGAACCATTTTTGCATTTATATTGTTTATTAGCCCCAGGTTTGGGTTACAGGGCTGCCCCTGTTTGTTGCAATCAGGGAAAAGGGAGGGCATAGCATTCTGCAAGGAGGACAGTACCAAACAGCAAAGTAACAGAGAAGATGGTAATCACGTGCCTTATCCCCTGTTCTGTAAGGGGACAACAAAGCCACGGGTAGAAAAAAGAGTGTATTATTAACCAAAGGTCCCTTCCCAGGACTTGGGGGCATTGAGTGTAGCAGTGTGAGAAAAGGAAGTGTAACTAGGACTCATAGGCCTTATCCTTTCTTCTGGAAGAGGTGGAGTGCCAGAGACCTTGAACTTGAGTTATTAGATTCATACATGCCAACCCTCCGATTCAGGCAGGAGAATACCGATTTCAAGGCTAGTCTCCTGCCTCCCGATTCCTGCATTCGAAAACCCGATTCCTCAGCCGGCTACAGCTGGGACTGGTCTAGTGAGACTCGTAGTATTCACTGCCAGTAACCTGCTCCTGCAGGCCAGTGCACAACATTTTTGTCATGGACTCTCTGCCTGCGCTTTCTCCGTGCTCCCCCCAGGTAAGGGATAAAAAATTGCATCTGCGTTTCTGATATCCGATCCTGCAGCAGCACGCTACGTTCCATACATGACAGTAGACCCGATTCAGGCCTCGATAGAAGTCAATGGGAGAAAAACTATTTCCTGATTATTATTCTAAAATCTCCCACTTTCCTCTTCAGAAATGTTGGCATGTATGTAGATGACCCAGCTTTAGAGCACAGCAAGGAAACAGCAGCCAGGTGTGATGTAAAACATCATCTGTAGAAGTAAGTCTGAGCCCCCGAGACTGGTCATCCCTTCCTCTTTAGTGGCCACACCAGTTCTACAGAGTGGAGGTAGTAGTAAGCTGAGGAGTTTCTTGAATGAAGTGTGGGATAACTTACTCCATGTCAGGACTATCTGATAAACCACAGCCCATCGTACCTCAGGGTGAATCAGAGCTGTGTATGTCGATAGATCATTGTGATAAGCAGGTCGTAATTTTGGCCCCCATTAGGTCCCATCAAATTCCTCCAGACTATCTGGTATTCTGGGCTTAAAACGATAAGGAAAAAAATCCTTCCGGAAGGGTTTAGCTGTGTTTTTTTATATTAATTTAAACCTAAAAAAAGAATTCCATCTCCTACCCATCTTGTCTCGAAAAATATGCAACAGGACCGATTCTGCAGATTGTACCATTAAGTGGAGGAAAACTTGGGGTAGGCCAGAAAAGACAAACAGGGCACAGTGGAACATACTTTTAAACCACGCAGAAGACTTTCATACCAAAAGCAGACCACGATAAACACTGTCCCCTGTCTAGTACATACAGAGGTCTACAAACGGTGCAAGGCTACATTTAACCTGCCCTGATGACGGCCCCGAGCGCTGAACCCTCTTGAACACATAGCTCCAACACATTTGTTAGCTGGGAATATGGAACTGTTGGCTGCAAGGATACATCGCAAGGTTAGCCAACTTTACTTACTAATCTATAACGCCATTTGCATGTGTAAATTTCACTGAGAGCATCACATGGCTCGTTTTAAAAGTGAAAATTCAGGTTGTGCAATCACAAAACCTGAATTTGCACTCATAAAGTGATTTACACATGCGGAATATGTACCCCATGTTGGTATAATTGTACATGTAAGTCGTAAAGGCAGAATGGAAGTTCCAGGCTGCTGATGGACTGGAGTATTTGGGAACCAGTGTATGTGTATTGACAAACTTGACTGCAATTCATTCCCACAGTGAGAATGTCCCGAGATTGATTCGTGTCAAGGGTAGGGCTCAGTCAATTCTAAGCACAGGGCTGAGATCAGAAAACTCCCCAAAACTGATGGGGTTGTATAAGGGAGAAGTGTTTCCTACAGGGAAATATATATTTTTTTTTAAAGAAAAAAAGGGCTGTTGCTCCTATTTTCACACGTGCATTTGTACTACATTTACTTTTGCACGTGCAGAACTCCGTTCACAACCTAAGTTGGTATTCACAAAACGTTTCAGAGAGTACCCCTTAAAAACTGACTGTTGCAGGGCTCCATGGACATCTTTGTGAATTCCCAATATTGCATATCCGCGCCCATGCGCAGTAGTGAACCTACATGTGCAGAATTCAATTTTTCTTAAATTGGACCTATAGGTTTATGGATTAGTGGCAGATATATATTGTTGTGGTCAGGCCTGTTCCTTCGAAGTTGCCTTTGGTATTAGTTAATTAGCACTAAGCCGTTTCGGCTTCATACACTATGCTACTGATTATTATGTCTTGTAAATGCCAAAAGTGTGCTGTATATTTATGTGGTTTTTTAAAAATTTGAACAAGCTGACATTACATACTCAAATAGATGATTAATTGACGGGTAATAGAGTGATACCCTTTATGTAGGAAAAAGTGTACAGGCAAAATTACCTGAAATAATAAGACTATGCTCTATTAGAATGAAGTAGAATGACTTTTGAATGGGCGAACAGCCTACTTGCTGGTTTGTCCATAATTTCTGCGATTCAAATGTAAATAAACAGCAATTTGCTAGAAACTATTTTGGATCCCCATAATGAACAAGCATTAGCAAAGCCAACAGGTCATGCCTTATGGCTTTACCAGTGCAGACCTTTTGGCTTTGCCAGTGCTTTTTGCCGATGCTGTTCAGCATTGGAGAAAAAGAAACAAAAGCATAATGAAGTGTATGTGTGCATGCATCATCATATCTGTGCACGTATGAGCCATGATGCTACGGTGGTGAGGATGCATACACTAACATGCATCATCAAGCAGGCCCATGCATGTGTCACGACGTACTATTTAATTTTATTTTTCGCAAAAAGTAGTGTTCCAAAATGGCAGTGGCTCGTCTTGGAGCAGAATATTTCAAAGAAAAGAGAAACTGTGCACAAACGTGCATTTTCCCAAAGGAGGGGCCTGGTAGCAAATTATAGCTGCTGAACCATCCTAAAAAGTGAAAAAAGGATAGGAAGGAATGGGGTGCAATAGAGTAGGGGGGGGTGAAAAAACTGATTGGGATAAGGAGAGGTGAGGGCAGCAAAAGATGAGCTGGGAGGAGGAGATGAAGGGGGGGAGCACAGAGGGAGCTGGAGAGAGCCAGAAAACACATGCCCTCCCAAGCTCCCATGGAGTACTAATAGCAAAAAATAATAAGCTCCCTGAATATAGGCAGCGGAAGGATATGAGTCATCCAATCAAAAGATTGTTAAAGAAGTTCTTTCCAGGGAAGGGATAAACACGAGAGAAGGAAGGAAACCCACCGAATATGAAGCAAACAAATACAACTGACAAGAAAGGCAACCAATGATAAGCAATCGACCAACCCAGAGCCCACTGTAAGTATTGGTAGTGCCTACAACTGGTCTTCCAACAAGACACAGCTAAAGCTGTCTGTAAGCGAGACCTAAAAATGTTCACAATATGTTAAAAAAAAGTTTATGGTAATGTAAAACAGCGTTAATGTATGAATAAATATATGTGACCAGAGTTCTCTTGTTTTACCCAAAATAACCATGTATATGGAATAAAGAAGTTCAAATTGTAGTATTTGCATGCAAATATAATCAAAGAACTGAAAAACACAGTAGAAACAGCAATAAGGCCTAGGGTAGCGGGTACAGGAAGCATCCAAGCCGGTATAAGAAGGGATTGTTGTATTTATTTTTTAATTTTATTTACCAAAGGTAGAAATGCTCAAAAAGTACAACAAAACTCCACTCCGAGAGCTCCTTGTGACCATTAACAACTGCTAGTTCAGGGAATGGAGTGTGTGCGCTGTCTGTTGGTGAAATGGTAGAATAACAACTAAAAATGTGAATTAAATGAGTAAGAAAGGGATCCTAGTGCACGCAATAAGAATGTCCCCTTTCCGCCTAATAGTAGGGTAGTTGAAGACAGCCATGGCTGGAATGCAGCAGGAACCTCACATCTCGAGACCACAGCCCCACTGTTCCTGTTGTGTTGACAATGAATATACAACTAGAAAATACAAGCAGCTCTTTCGCTTCAAATGTATCCTGTTAAGCACCATAGTGTCTTTTTATTAGCACCGCAACACATCAAAATTAAGGGTGGGCAGAACTCGAGGAAATTCACCTGTGGAATTCTGCAGTTACATAAAAACTCTGCGAGATTTTGCAGATTTCTGCCAACAGACGGAAATATGCAAATTGTGCTACGATTTAGCGCTGGTAGTTTTTGTCTGCGATATGACAAAATTCCTTTCTGGAAAAATCTGAAAAATGATGGAATACATTTTTGAATTATTTTCAACTACTAGTGATTGGTTGGGGCTCTATTCCAGACCATTGTTTTTCATCCACTGTGCCATTCTAGGCAGAGACCCACCTTATGCAAATCAGTTTTTGTCCTGCTCCCATGGCAACAGTCCAGCCAGAACTGCAAAGCCAGGTCATCTCCAGATGGGGACGCCAGCAACCCCAGACCGGTTTCAACATGCCTAGGTCTCATCAGTGAGGTATATCTTGAGTCCTAAGGTACAGTAAGCATGGGATCCACATTTGGGCAAACCCGGCACACTTAGGGCATTTGCTGCAAAAGGAAGGAATGCTTGCATTAATTTTCGCTACTGGTGATTCATTGGAGATGCATTCCAGACCATTGTCTTTTTAACCCTCTCAGCCATTCTAGACAGAGATCCACCTTATGTAAATCAGTAACAGAAAAACACTCCCATCAGCGGCTGATCCAAGGTTCAGCACATCAATCCCAATTTTTGTGAATAATACAAGTCCTGTGCAATCACTTCCAGAGCTTGCCGCAGTTAAGCTCCACTGAAAACCAGATAAGCAGTTTTTATGGGAAAAGGAAGGTGCACCAAGAGTAAAGTCAGTTTTCTCCAAGTTAATCCAAAATCTTTCTTTATTATAGTAGATAGTAAAAGGAGGACATCAGCCAACGCGTTTCGTTCCTCCGAGGGAACTTCATCAGGGCTCAAATAGTAACGAGAAGAGCAGTATATCTGCGCTCAATGTCAATACTCTCTCAGTAGAACTTAATAAAAATCCGTCCAATTCCTGAAATAACAGGCACGAGAAGTATCTGTTTAACACGTATCGTCGTTTAGGAAAGACGCCCCACAATAGGGGTGGAAAATGTACCGCCCAATATCCTTGATAAGACGAGTCCGCGAGTGGATTCAAGTATGTTGGTCGTGCTCCAATAGGAACTATCCAGCCTGAGCTGCCAGGCCATGTTCCCTCCAGATCGGAACACATGTAGCCCCAGATCGATTTTTACCTACTTAGGTCCCATCAATGGGGTTATAACTTGAGTCTTTTACCACAGTGAGGATGGGACCCACATCTGGACATGCACATCAACCTTAAGGCATCTTCTACAAAAACAACAAGGTGATGCAAGGAATGCTTGAATTAATGCCAGCTACTGCCAATGGCTCAGGTCTGCATTCAAGACCATTGTTTTTCACCCACTGGCATTCTACACAGAGGCCTGCCATATGCAAATCAGTCTTGGTCCTGCTGGAATAGGAACAGTCCCGACCGAACTCCAATATCATGTCCCCTCCAGATGGGAACACAAGCAATCACAGACCACTTTCAACCTACCTAGGTTTCATCAGTGAGTTATAGGTTTAGGTCTACGGTGCAGTGAGCACAGGACCCACATCTGAGTATACTTGTCACACTTAGGGCGTCTACTGCAAAAGCAACAAGGTGATGGAAGGAATGCTTGAATTGATCTCAGCCACAAGCGATCACTCGGGCCACCTTCCAAAACGTCACTTTTCACCCTCTGTGCCATCCTAGACGGATACCAGCCTTAAGCAAATCAGTCTTGCTCCTGCTCAACTAGGAATAGTTGAGCCCAAACCTCCAGGCCACATCTCCTCCAGATGGGAACACAAGCAACCCAGCCTGGTTTTGACTTGCTTAGGCCTCATCAGTGAGTATAGCATGGGTGAGATTAATTCAAGCATTTCATGCATCACTTTTTTGTATTCTCAATTGTGAGGCGACTTGTCTAGAGCAACAGTGGAAAATGGGCAGATCCAAATTGCTTCCTGATTGCACAGTTAGATTAGACAAGGTGTGTTTTCAGTTGTTTCTTCCTGATGGCAACGTGGATGGACTCTGATTGGATTTCAGAAAGAAGTATGTCCCAAAGTCTGGGCCTGAGACACCTGAAGCGCTATCCTTATTATAAGCTACAAGGTTTCAAAAGAAGGGAGATAGGATGGGGAGCTAGAGAATGCCATGATGTTGGGGTTTGCAGAGCTGATACCGCCTGAGGGTGTTTAGCTCTATGATTTATCTTTGGGGACTTGGATGAATCTGTGCATAAGGCTGAGGCTCTTTAAGACTACATAAATACTAAGGAGCTGATTATGATGTCGGTCGGAAAGGGTCCAAATGGCATTTGGTTCATCCGAATCCGATTCGGAACCCGCCTTTCCGACCGACTCGGACACATTTCCGAACAACCGATTACGATTGTCGGAAACTGTTCGGACTTTCCCACTTGGTTTTGACTTGATTCCGAACAGCATTTCGGAGTAACCGAGTCGGTCGGAGCCGACTCGTACAGGTCTATGGACCACGTTTCCGACTGAGCGATTACGATGTCGGATTCGGACAGCCTTTCCGAATCGGTTCTTCCGGCATGGATCGGCTGTCAGAATCTGACTTTGGGGGCTCGTAGCAGGCTCCCCTTCACCCGGGGGACTCTGAATGGGGCCTGTGGGGGTAGCCATGGGTCCCCCCTTTTCAACCATGCACAGTGTG
Source organism: Calotriton arnoldi (assembly GCA_963921515.1). Taxonomy (NCBI): domain Eukaryota; kingdom Metazoa; phylum Chordata; class Amphibia; order Caudata; family Salamandridae; genus Calotriton; species Calotriton arnoldi. The sequence continues at coordinate 503,748 of CAWUFW010005005.1, read as the reverse complement.
GCAGGCACCATGGGGGGCCCGCCACAGGGCGCACGATTTTCCGCTACCAGCCCTTTCTTCAATGGGAGCCTGTGTTATCGGTCGGAACACAGACTGCCATTGAAGTCAATGGCAGTCCTACCGAACGGTGTTCGGAAGCATTGTAATCGGTCGGTCGTACTCTCCGAATCCGATTCGGTCGGAAACCATTCCGAGACCGATTCGGTCGGAATGCTTTCCGACCTACATCGTAATCAGCCCCTAAGTAAGCACAATAAAGTGCCCACAGGGCAACAGTGACCGCTTAACAGGGTTTCTATTCAGCTACCAGTCTAATTGTTGTGATCTAGGCAACTTGTAATCAAGTGCTTTGGTATTTTGGCTCAGGTAGGAGATGTTATTGCCGAATCCTCATTTAGAGAGCTATTAAGAATGTGCTGGTAAAACCAATTTAACATGTAACTGGAGTCACCAGCCAGACTGGGATTACGTGTCCCATGGGAGCCCTGCTGCTCGGGAGTTTTTCAATAGGGCACTTCTGCTGGAAGTAGGTGAAATGCCTAGGTGTTTGATCAGGCAAGGGAGGTCCACTTTGGGCAGATGCTCAGGTGCAGCACTGTGCAGGCTCTTGTGGAAAAAGAGAAATATTTTGAAGTTGACTCTGCTTGCCAGTGGAAGGGCCTTGGTGGAGGACAGATGTGATCAATGTTTCTCAAAGCAAACAAGAGGTGGCTGGAAGCTCTCCGTAAAGTAAACTCTTACATCAGTCGAAGCAAAAAAAGGCCATTGCAAACATAAATGAAATTCAGTGATGTCTGCTGAAGATGGAGGATGCCTTGGATGTTAAAATGAAAGACACAATGTGCTTACGGTATTTACTTGCAGAATGAAGGACAAATCTGAGTACAGGGCTCCTACATTTCTAAATTTGTGCCTAATCAATTTCTGTTTTTCCCCATTTAGATTAACCCAAATTTGGCTCATCCATTTATGAACACACAAGAGGCATTCTTTGACACTGTTGCAGGTACCAAGATTCTGGCAGAACATGGTGGATATGGGGTCGTGGGTATATCTGAACAAATGTCCTGTGGGACTCAATTTCTAGCTACCAAACAGAGTTTCTCTAAGGTAACCCAATTTAATCAACAACAGATTTAGTCACATATGTAACAGTTCATGGGTGCCAACAAAACCAATACGCCTGTCTAATTATGCAGAGATATATTTCAAATCCAAAAGGTGCTGTATATATGGTGGTGTAAAGTGCAGACGATACAGTGCTCAACAAGTGTGAACTTAGCATTTAGAAAATCACATATTTTAGGTAATTAATGACTAGATGCAGGTTTGAACACACCACGCTCCCAAGTATACCAGTAGATTATGGCGGTCGGTGGATACATTGGTATGAGGACATGGGGAGAACAGCTTTCAGAGTTTAATACATAGTGTACCATATGGATTTCAGAGTGACATTATATGAATTAACCTTGATGTCCATAAAAGACCACATCCACTTCGGGTGCTCAGTCAAATGACTTTTGGTCCTGATGAGACCCTCAAAATAAAGCTTGGGTCGAAACACCGACAAGCACACCCATGGTTGTTAATGTGATTTATCCCAAGAGAAGACTATGGATTGGAGATGATAGGATTCTATGTGTCTAGAGGCTGCACAACAACCATTGGCTGCAACCAGTGTTTTTATGTGACTCACAGTCATTCTCAGTTAATGGATCTATGGGGTCCAATCAGAAGTGGAGAGAGCATGACCCAAGTAAAACTACATCCATCAGCAGCAGACGTGTCTAAGCAGTCCACAAAGAAGCTTTGAGAGGGTGATTGCGACAAGTGTCAAATGCCAGGACGTGGTATTATGTTCTAGATGTTTTATTTTTAACAATAATTTTCAGTCACTTTGTCTTTCAAAGGTAAGTCTATCTCCACCACTGCTCCTTGGCTGGCTGAACCAAGAGAACGAAAAGGGCCTCCCTGAACAAAACAAACATAGGCTAGAGTCAATCCTTTATGAATTCAAATGTTTCAACTATCCCTCAACTGCCACAGCTGATACCAATTCCCTTCATCCCAATTGTATTTCTTCTAGAATGTTCCTTATAGAATAGAGAACACTGATTGACCTCAGCAGGGTAGATCCTCCATGTGTAATTTCATCATCTTTGTTAGAGCTTCCAGTTACCTCATCTTTCAGATTTTTACTGTAATAACTCTTTAGTCCCTAAGTGCACCCATACAAGCTATATGTTTTTTTAACAATCACAAGGCTGTGCATTGGTGCAAATCATGCATCAAAATCTCATTGCATTTTGAACATACAATGAAAAATGCAGCTATTTTCCTTTTTTTAAATTTGCTCAATGATTTGTTGTATTCCTCAAAGGGACAAACATAAATTCTAGAACACTAACCAAAGAAATGTTGCTATGAATGTCTGGAGGATGTAATAGCACAGAACTCAATATTGTAGCAGAATCACTGTTTATGACGAACTATTCATTTGATGACAGATATTAAAGTCAGTACTGGAAGGAAAGCATAAAACTACGTATTTTCTATTTCTATTTGATGTAAGCAAACTATTAGTGCAAGCCAGCCTTCCCTTGTCCTGACTGGCTGCCGGTGTAACAGACTGAACATAACATTGATCAAGTTTTTAGCAATATTATTTAGCACATGAAAATGTCCTCCATTCTCCCATACACAAAAACATATACCTTTCAAAGCTTTACCCCAAATTTCTTCCTCTGGGTCTCATGAGCATGGGAGTACCAGACAATCACAGGCGACACAGCCCACAGGCGACAAACACTTGTGGGATACTGCTTTAAATAGGAGAAGTGTGGGAATGCAGGATGGCAGGGCATTTGCTATTATCTATTGAATTCAACTCAAATAGTCAAACAGTCCTCTAGCACATCAAATTCTTGTGGCTGGGCTTCAAACCTTTTCTAACAGAGATGACTGAATGATGCTGTGCATTCAACACATCACCTTTGTTAAGGTGTCCCTGTGACCTTACAATAGACTAAATCCTTAAATAGGTGGATGCTTTGTTCCATGCCTCAGGCTGACCTTCCTAGATTGCCTGAACCTGGAGTGGGAAGTACAAATGATCTCCCATTAGTCCATTGCTGGTTTTGTGAATCAGAACTAGAAAACCTAGGCACAATGACTTTGAAGGGAGAGGGTAGAGGTCTGAGCAGCACAGGACCATTGAGTGGGACCTGGGAAGATATCCATCTCAGGGATCTCCAACCTTTTTATAGTGAATGCTACTCTGATCAATGAAAATCTTTCTAAGGTACCTCCTAATGAAAGGATTACATCTGGATACCTATAGGGCAAGCAGTTTAGATTTTGCACTTGGAGTACCCACGTCTTGCTGCAATGAGTGCACAGCATTAACAGCACAAGACCTGGATCAGAAAAGATTTCCCCGTACACCTGTAGAGTCCCTTTAGTCTGTTTTGTGAACCAACTCTGTGAGATATCTTGTTGGGGCTTGGTTCTTTACCCTACAATGCAACAGATGAAACTGCTCTGATTTTGAGAGCTAGCATTAAAAAGATGTTCATTTCCTGACAAGTGACCCAAGGTCAATCGGCTGATGTATAAAAACTACCAGTGGCATAATACCTCAAGATTAAGAATAATGATTCCTCTTGGTAGAAATGGTTTGAGGATTATTGGCAAGGCCGGCTCTAAAGTGTTTACTGCCCTAGGTGAAAATGCCCAGGTACACTATGTCACACCTCCTCTTTACAAACCTGCACACACCAAGTTATTTTTAAGCTATTCATTGCACCCCTAACTAGGATAATAACCAATAATACATTTTGCTATCTACATGTAGACTTCATAAGGTTCTATAAGAAATATAACTTTGAAGCCAGAAGAGGTTGTTTTCAAAACTTAAACAGTCTTAAAGGAAGGAGGTATAGAATGGAACTGAAGGAGGGAGAAAGAAAGGGAAAGAGCCTAGCAGGAATCAGGAAAGTGAGGGAGAAAAAAAGAAAGAAAAGGGATAAGGGAGGAAGATTGGCAGGGAGGGAAAAGAAAGAAGGAAAGGAATAAAAATAGAAAAGGAAAGGGGGAGTTGGAGTAAGGGAGAAAGGAAGAAAGGGATAAAGGAAAACAGGTAGAAAGGCAGGGAGGAAGAAAAAAAAGACAGGGAAGAAGAAAGGAAGGGGGGAACAAAGGAAGGCAGGGAAGAAAATAGAAAGGCAGGGAATAGAAAGAAAGGCAGGGAAGAAGGAAAGAAAGAGAAAGAAAGAAAGAAAGAAAGAAAGAAAGAAAGAAAGAAAGAAAGAAAGAAAGAAAGAAAGAAAGAAAGAAAGAAAGAGGAAGTTGAAAGGAAGGGAAGTTGAAAGAAAAGAAAAAAGGGAGGGAGATAGGAAGGGACGAAAACTGGAAAGGAGGGATATAGGAAGGGAGGGGAAAAGAAAGGAAGGAAGAAAAAAAGAAAGACAAAGAAAGGAAGAGAGGGAGGAAGGAAGGTGGAGAGAGAAAGAAAGAGAAAAAAGAAACAAACACACAACGAAAGACTGAAGAAAGAAAGAAAGAATGGTAAGGCTGCAGGAAAGAGCAGAAGAAAGGGACGGAGAATGAATGGGAGGAAGAAAGGATGAAAGACACAGTGAGAGAATGAAAAGAAAGAAAAAGACGGAACAAAAGTAAAGGTAAGCAAAATAAAAATGGAAAGTGAAGAAAAAGAGAGAAAGGAGAGAAATAAAGAAAGGAGATGAGATAAGAGGAGGAAAAAGAAAACTAGAAAGCAAGGAAAAAGAAACAAATAGAAAGAATGGACAAGAGTGAAATGAAGGCATGAAAGAAAGAAAGATTTAAGAAATACAATTTTAGTTCAATCGTCAAAACATGCTATATGAAATCAGAAGTTCATGAGGATATGTTTTTCACAGTGAAAGCTTTCAGACAGTGTGCTCCAAGCTGATTTGTTTAAATATTTTTAGGCTTCTTACTAGGTGGCTCATGTTCATTTACAAAAGGGCATGCTGCTTGCTGTTCTTGCCCTGTAAGATTACAAACCTCACAGACCTTCAAAGGCAGGGAATTTGCAAAGGCCAGAATCCAACTGACAGGCAGCAAGCTTACTCAGAAACAGCCAGCGAGCTACTAGTAGCTCGCGATCGACCTTTTGGAGATGTCTGACCAGGCTCAATACTTATACCATCAAATCTTGGTATCCTGACCTGGTATCTCAACCCTTCATGTACACCTTATTCATGCTACACACATATCTCAATCTCTGGGGCAAATAAAAGGGTCTCATCCGTGTAGACCACCCAGATTTACCAGCCATCTTTGCCAACTTGGGTGGCAGTAAAATGTCTCTACACTACATGACAACATCATCAGCAGCTACCGTCGTTAGTCCTGCCATTGTTTGTGCATGGGAATGGAAGTTACCCCTGTTAAAAGAAGTCCTACTTTAAATGGATCACATCACCACCCAGCACCCAACTCTTCACCACAGGACATAATACAACCACACACACTCTAACACCATATATACTGGAATGGATGTAATCACATCTGACATACCATTAATTTACATACAAAGAATACTCACTGAAAAAAGCAGTTAAAAACCGAATGTGTAAAACCTCAGAAATTTGCCAGTTATGGTTATGAATGTACACAACACATACCGTAACTCCACATGCTGTCAGCTTGATAGCTCTTTTCTTGGTTTCTGTCTCATTGGCGAATTAGTGTTTTGAGCATTGCAGTTGGCGCAAGTTATGGCGTGTGTTGTGTGTGTTCATGACAGGTGAGTTTCTGTGGTTTTACGCATTTGAGCCAGACCCATAACTCAGTTTTTAACTGTCTTTTTTCAGTGAGTTTCATATTTTTTATGATGTTCTTAATTTCCAACCCTAGTGCGCGTGGCCCAGGCCCTGAGCCCACCCACCAGGGTCTGCCTAATCCCCATTGCGGGCCCTGAGCCCAAACCTCCGCGAATCCTCCTGGTGCCCACAGCTTCAGCTAGTCCATACACCGAGCCTGCAGCCGGCACTGCACAGAGGGAGATGGGTACAGGGCATGCACCTCACCCTTCCAAGCAAAGCCAGACACTCATTTTAGTGGGGCTTTTCTTGTGCTGTTTTTTTACACTGCCTGAAAACTGCCAGGCAGAATTGACTGTGAATCGGGCACATGGTGGTCAAATCCAGCACCTAAAAATAGCTGCTGGCGGGCTCCCAATTTGCCTCCAACTCGTGAGTCATGTCCTATTTTAGACACAATGAAACTCCTGAATCGCAGCTGACTCACAAGTTTCAACATGGTGAAAAAATGCTGTAATCCAGTTAAATACATTTTTGTAAAAAATTAAAAATGTGATTGACATGATTTGTGAGTAATGACTAGTGAGTTAAAACTGCAGGGGTATACATAATGTTAACCCTATAATGCCTGTGGAAAGTTTTGTAAACACTTATACCTTAAAATCTAAAAAACAGATTTACACCAAATCAAAAACTTATTGCAATCTGAGTAAAGACCTACTTTCATGTCAAGCTTGGTGTATATCCGCTCAGCTCTTTGGGCTGTAGATGTGAGCAAAACTTCCTATCAAAACCTAAAATAGGAAAACACTTTCAGCCCTCTTAACTATTACTTGTGTTTACGAATCTTCAAGACACTTGGCATGCTGAAACTTAGCTGACTAAGTAAGCAGGTTGCCAGGTATCATGCAAATCCGTCTATGGGGGTCAAACGTTATAGGCAAATTGAAAAAAAGCCTTTTCAATGGAACATCCCCTCAGTCATAACTACATAGTTGCTATCACCACTGTGTAATAAATGGACCTCACAGGGCCAGCAGTTATTCTGGAATTTTTGGCATGAGTAATGCTGACATGCGATGTTTGCATATTTGAAGAAACAAATTCTTATTCAAATTTGATTTTATCCTTGGTTTTTTTATCAATAGGTAACAGTACTCCAAATAACAAATTAAAACTTTTATTAAAACAATAGTGTTAGAAAATGTGCATAGCCATAGTGCTGAAATTATGTACACTCTGCAATTTCTAGGTTTGCATTTTTGTATAGCGCAAGAGAGGTAACTTTTAATGACTATGTTTACTATAAGAACATAATTAACAATAAGGCTTATAGCTTGTTGGTAACATGCGTTATTTTCTACATAGGCCTTACATATGAGTGTTGGTAACATAGCTCAACAAATTGAGTACTTGAAATGGAGAGTGCTGTGTGAGATACAGGTTTGCACGTTTGACTAGTTTATAAAATAACCTATGAAAAATGCTGTAGCAGAAGCTCCCTGTAGATAAATAAGAAAATCTTTTTTAGGCAGTTAAAAATCCATGTAAATATAGCTGGGAGTTAAGATTGATTTAGTATAGTGTGGTGGGGACATGATGAGGAAGCAGCAGCTTAAATTAGGAATTTCTTTACTTTTTATTTTTATGTCAAAGCCACTATCAACAAGTTAGTCAACCTTAACACCCTTTCAACCTCATGTATGCATCTTTCAGTTAGAAAGCCTTATTACAAATGTTTCTTGCTCAACTCGAAACTCTTCTATAAATTCATCTTAGTCAACCTGTCTGCTGAAAATCTGTTGTCATTTGTCAATTTTCAAATACATAATAATCAATAATGATTATTAAAAGTAGCAATTCTTCTTCAAATGTATCTTATATAAATCAACCCTTTTACACACATCTGTCTTAATACATAAGCTGCACTTGTTCCACTTTGATTTACGCCACAAACAGCTTGCATACAAATTCTTCTCAATAACTGGCAGCTCTTTTAATCCTGGACTATATAGGTATTTCTCTGTTGAGCAATCATTTACAAATGTTGCACCTGATGTAGTGTTGATACAGTCTAATCAGTTTTATTTAGAATGCATTTTGAGAGGTACCAGGACTTCATCTCAAGAATAGTTTCATAATTTTCAATTATGTCCTTCGCAGCAGATCTCACGTAGGGAGTTATCGCTCTTCCTTCAATCTTTATCCTGTTGTTTGAAACAGATAAAAGAAAAGAATAGTTTCATAATTTTCTATTATGTCCTTCGCAGCAGATCTCACGTAAGGAGTTATCGCTCTTCCTTCAATCTTTATCCTGTTGTTTGAAACAGATAAAAGATTACTACGTTTGTGGTATCAAGTGGCGCTTACGTTTTCATTTTCACACCATTACATCTTATTGATTCCTATGCATACTTATAATTGGAGAAGACCCAACATTTATTCATTTTTCTTTTATTATATGCATACTTATATTAGTAGGGAACATGCAATTTATTGATTTTGCTTGTATTATATAAGATTGTCGCAGCTACAGGCAGCTGGCCCTTTTACGGAAAAAGCGAGAGGTAATACATGTTCCTCAATGGGATAGAATATACCCCTGCCCACCAAGGAATGTTTTTTTCTGTTTCCTGAAAAAAGAAGATTTTAGTACCTTGTGAGGCTGAGGAGCATTCAGCAATCGTGACAATTGGAGAAAATATCATCTTTTTTGGTCACACTCAGCACATTTTTCCACAGATTCAACTGTGCAAACTCTTTGGGTGAACACATTTGGGGCTGGGCACACCATTGCCTATACCCAGTTTTACTTTCTACAAAGCCAGTAGTGCACAGCATTGGGCTGTGTGCCAGAATCTTTAGATGCTGGGCTTGGCTTTTGGTCACACCCTGTACCTCGCCATTTTGCCCACAGAATCATGGAACACAACCTTCAATTGTGCTCAAAGGGGAATATATCTTGGGAGTAAGGTTTGGCAGTGCCAGGAGCCCAGCTGAGCAGGGACTGTGGCTGTGCACTTGAGATGATGTTCCTGTCCAAAGACCATGTCCTGCACCCAGCCATGTGTCCACAGAACTCACTGTTGAGGGTCTCTGGCCATGAACAGCATTAACCTTTAGCGGCATCCTGCACTTCTGCGCCTCACTCCCCCTGTGTGTACTCACAGCCTTTCAAAGTGGGATCCGGGAGCAGGGACTAGGTTAATAAACGTCATTCAGTGCGGAAACATAATACTTAGCAGGTTTGCCAAAGATGCGCATTAAAAACAATAATGCAGACAGTAACTCAGCCTATTTCTTGAGGATGATGCAGAGTCAGCACAAGGCTGTTGACTTCGCAGGGAAATCAGAAAGCAAATAAACAAAAAATGCACAGTTCAAAAAATTAGGGCAGTGGCTCATGGCGCGACTAGCTGTGTCTGTAGAGCTAAAAAGGATTCTCCAGTGATAGCTACATAAACTGCAGCCTTAATGCTGAGCCTACTTCTAGTACCAGCCGGTGTTACTGTACTCCTTTGCAGCTGACCACATCAACACATGCTGATATTCGAGGTCTGTGTGAAGGCTTCTAGTGGGCAGGCCCTGCAAAGCTCCCCCCCCCCCCCAATGCCAGCCATATAATGTTTCTCATTTTTAGGTCGAGCCTAGCGGCAGCGCACTTGCGCTGCTCGCTCTGCGAGGCATGCTGTAGTAGAGTATGCTGTGGAAGCCTCGCCCACTCACCTCCCATATTTTTTATTGGCTGGTGTCATTGTCCTTGGTAAATGCTGGCTTCTGATTCATTATGAGGCTTGTTAGTCCCGCTTTTGGTACCGCCCTGTCTCCATTTGTTACCGCCCATAATGACTGGACCTTTTACTTCGCTCGTTACACTGCATGCTTTATCTAGTGAGTGAGCACTATTTACTTTATTGACAATGGCAGCTGCTTTTTTTTTTGTTGTATGTGCATGCTGAGCGTGGCGCCCGATTTAGGGACACCGCGCTCAGCTTACATTTTATTTTTAAAAGTTTGAAGTTGAGCGCAGCGCCCGCTTCAGGGACACCGCGCTCTGTTTATTTTTTTATTTTTTTACTTTAACTCGGAGCGCGACGCCCGCTTCAGGGACACCGCGCTCTGTTTGTTTATTTTTATTTTTACTTTAATTCGTAGCGCATTGCCCGCTTCAGGGACACTGCGCTCTGTTTGTTTATTTTTTAGGTCTCGCCTACGCAGTGCGCATGCACTGCTTAGGAGGGCCTTTAGCAGTCGCTCTGCTCATTTTCAAGGACACACTCGTGCTTGTGGCGGCATCCACCTTGCGGGAGCGAGCAGGGGCGCGCCACAAGCACGAGTGCAGTGCTTGAAAATGAGCAGACTGCGCGCGTGCGCACGCACCACTCCCGGGCTTGTTCCTTCCATGCAGTTACCAGCAACACGAGCGCGCGCGCGCGCACCACTCCCTGCCGGGCTTGTTTACATATAGTGCTATCCCAAGCAATGACAGCCTGGGTTTCTTGCCGTGCCGAGCCCCTAATGCAGTTCCTTTCGTACCTTCAGTATTTCAGTTCTTACCTCATTATATCGCTGTACCAGGCGGCTGATGCTCTCCCTCTCCACTTGCCACTCTGGCTTACATCGCTCTTTTCGCAGGATCTTGCACTTCTGTTGCTTTTCACTGTACTTTTTCTTCCATCGCTCAAAGTTCTTCAGGGGGTCTGTGCGGTTGTTAAACCTAGGAGCTTTCTTAACTATTGGGGCAGCTGGTGTCTGGGACTGAGTGGTCTCCATGCTGAGATCTGGCAGAAAGCATATAACCCAGTGCCTCTTCTACTCCCTAGTGCTAAACACACATCAAGTACTCCGGTGCAGATGCATCCATTCTGCGTATCCTCACTGCGCCGGAGACGTAACTGAGTCACAAGAGTAGCCATTTTAATAACAGGCACACAGAGAAGTCTCCGTAGTGATCAAAGCGGTTCGACTCTGGCTCAGGGACCTGGACTACTATTATCATCCTGACTCTGACATGGCTGCCTCCATGAAGCATATGTGCCCCATGCAGATGTTAGAATCTCACAACGTGAGAGAAAACCACTTCCACAACATGGCACGTTTGAATGACGGCTTTCAAATTCTGTAAGCTTTATTAGCATCGTGGAAATGAACAGTACAGTAGCTCTGATCAGACCCTCTTCGCTTAACATCACAGCTATATAAAACAGCATAGGAGCAATTGTGATAGACTCCGGTCGTCATTGTCGAACACTTGGCAGGATGACGAGCATTTGAAAACCAAACTCTGGCGGATGCCTCAGAAGGACGTGTAGACCACACAATACAGTAGACGGATTTTTTTTCCCCGAATTACGCTGTTGGAATTTTGTTCATAGCTTTTTTATTGTTATTCATTTTTTAATATATATCTGCAAAATATTTTTATGGTCCTGCTTAATTCGATATTAGAACAGCGATCAATGAATGCGTCCAATGTGCGGAAGACAGCCTTCAAAAAACGGATAAGGTGGGCACATTTGTGAACAGAGAAGGGCAGACATTAAGAAACAAGCATTTGCAATGCAATAGGTCTCGCATTTGCAAGAGCTTAAGCTATTGGCATTGTAAATGACAATGCATTTTATTTATCTGTTTTGAAAATTAACCCATAAATAAAAGGCATTTTCATTTACAATGCTAATAGCTCAGAGGCTGTGGTACACATTTATAGAGCATTTGGGACTACTGTGGCTAGGAATAAATGTGACCGTGGATGTTTCCCTGAATGATTATGGCTGTGGAGTTACTATTTAAAGATGTTTCTGGGATTAATTGAGTTCCAGTGAGACTGGCTGTGATGGAGATTCCGTGTAGCAGCACACCCTTTTAATATGATGACAGCATAGGATGGATGGCAACAGGACTAACATCTGGAAATCTTTATTCACTGATGGATTTAGAGTACCTGGATCAAACGAGACAGCTGACATGCATTGTAATACACTGTAGATAGACACACACGCACACACACCCCCACCACCACACCCACCACCACCCACCACGGCTCTGAGTGTGAGCCCACTCCTCAGGCGACAGCCTCGCAGAAGAATGCCAACAGGGAGGGGCCAAGGGCTACACAGCTAAAATGTAATGTACTCGTGTCTTGTGGATATTTATACATAATTTACCCAAATTAAATCTTCCACAGTTCTACATCTCAGTGTACCTAATTTAACAAAACAAATCGACAGGCACCTCGATGCTACATACTATGATATTGGATAGTTATGAACAAGTGGGACGTAAGGCCGTTGGCTTAAATGCCTGCAGTGAAATAACCAATCACAAGCTTTATTTCGACATAAAAAGTCATAAAAGCAACATAGAACAATGGTGACATGACTAATAAAATTAGTATGGGTAAAAAAAGATACATTGATAAATATACACTCAATCATCCTAAAATCTAGTTAAAAAGCAAACAGTATTTCATCATTTTGTTTACAAACAATACAATTCAAGGGGAGACTTCAAGAGTTAAAAAGGATAAAATGCTTGTGCATAATGATTTTAACAAGAATACTGTTAAAACTTTTAAATCTTGACAATTTATCGGTACATGGAGGCTATGTCTTTCTCGCAAGCGCTTTCCACCGAATCAGCCATGCTTGCCCCAAGTACTTTGCTATGCAACAGGATAAAAAAGGTCTAGAATCTGACTTAAAAATACGGAGTGCATCATGGTGCTCCCGTGTACCAAGTTGCCGGCAAATCGGACTCAGCCATTTTCTCCGTAATGTTTTGTACGCTGGACAAACAAACAATAAATGGGCAATGCTTTCCACAGGGGCCTCGCAGCTAGGACAATGTTTTCCATTGGTTACGGACCATTTTGCTATCGCTTCGCCCACTGGAAGAGAGCCATACCTAAAATGCATATAGAGTATTCTGTCTCTGGGTACTGTAATCAGGTCAAGGTAAGGCTCATAATATCTGCTTTGTTTGTAGGAGTGGAACTCAGTTGTCAGTCTACCCACATTAGGTCTGCTAATCGCTCGTTGGTCCACCCATTCCCAGTACAGACGTTTAAGATCCTCTCTCCTTGGGGGCTCCTGGCTAGTCCAACAACCACAGAGCCCAATTGCAGATAACGTTTTCTTAATATCACATAACCAACCTATTTTCCCTCCAGTGTCGAGGCTAATAATCTCAGTAAGAGCCTCTGCATAGGGAGAAAGCTCAGGGGTCCTCCTAATGCGAACCCAAAAGAGCAGGGGACGCAGCCTAGCTACATCACTTATTGATCGCCTGCCCATATCCATTAGTAGCGGCGTGAGGGGGATATATTTTGGTGCTGTAACTAGATCCCTTAAAAATGTATATTCTGATCTCTGGAGCTCGTCAAGATTATCGAATCCCCAGACTTCAGCTCCATAAAGAGAAGCGCTAACAGCCTTGGTGTCATATATCTGGAGGGCTGGAGCAACAGGCCTAGTATGGGAAAGACGATGTTCTCTTGCTATTGCGCCAGCCAAGCGCTTATGGGCCATCAGCATCTTACCTAGGTGGGGTTTCCATTACATTTTATCAGAGAATCTTACACCTAGGTAATCAAAGGTGGCGACCTTTTCAAGGGGAGTCCCACCTAAGAGAGGGCCATTCCTACATGTTCTATGGGGGTTAAAAGCCATAAATTTGGTTTTGTTGGCATATATAACCAAGCCCCGGTTCTCACAAAAAAGATGAAATCTATCAGTTAGACGCTGTAGCCCAGCCGGGGTCTTAGATATCAATAACGTGTCGTCCGCAAACAGCAGGGTCGGTATCTTTTTACCCCCCAGGACAGGAGAATCAGCCGGCTCCTCCAGGAGGAAGTCCACTACTCCATTCACATATAGGGAGAAGAGTGTTGGTGCCAGAACGCATCCCTGCCTTACTCCTCTCTTGACCGGGATGCGCTCTGTAAGTTGACCCTGCTCACCCCACCTGACCTGGGCAAAATTCCCTCGTGCAGCCGAACTAGTAGATTAAGAACAAAATGGGGTATACCCATCTCACCAAGCGTATCCCATAACCTGGACCTAGGAACCAGATCAAAGGCAGTCTTCAAATCAATAAATGCTAGATAGAGACTGCCTCTGCCTATCACCACGACCTTCCAATAAATTAGAAGGAATCTGAATACTTGGTCCATTGTCCCTGTCTTTGTTCTAAAACCTGCCTGAAACTGTGAAAGAATATCCCCATCCTCAGACCATGTCTGGATCCTGTGCAGAAGCATCCGGCCAAAGACCTTCTGCACAGCATCAATCAGACTTATTGGTCTGTAATTGGCGGGGTCGTCTCTTGCTCTCTTTTTGTATATGGGGACTATTTCAGCAGATTTCCAAGACAACGGGACTGGTGCTCCTTCGGCTATGGCATTAGTTAGCAATAAAATATAACGTGCCCATTGGGTGCAGTCAGCCAAAAATAGGTCACCGGGCAGGCCATCCGGGCCGGCAGCTTTCGCGGGGACTATTTTGTTAATTGCAGCTTCTACCTCCGAGATTGTAAAATACTCCTCCTCTTGCGGGTGCCCAAAATACTCTACTACTTCCCCCTCTTGAATGTCCCCTTCAACAGAATAAAGCCCTTTAAAATGGTTAAACCAAGCTTGGCTAGTGATATGGTTCGGGGGTGGACGTGGACCTGACCTGCTACCCCAAGTAACCAATTTCCAAAAAAGATTATTATCTTTAGATGTGCATGCATCTTTTAATTGCTCCCATCTTGATTCATCCCAGGATACCTTTGCCTCTCGTTGGGCCACTTTATAGAAGTTTCTTGCGATTTTTATTTGTATTTTATCTTTCCCCTTAATCGCCTTGATTAAAGCTGACCTTTTTTCCCTACATTCTTTATTGAACCAAGAGTATGGGTCCCTGATAGAGTCACAAGGTTTTACTTTTTGGATTGGGGTCTGGAAATATGCAGTAATCCGAGTAAATGTACACTCATGAGCCCTGGATACATCCAATGATCTTGTTTCACTATATGCTGCAGCTTGAAGTTCAGCCGTGCCAGATGCTAGCTCTTGTCTTATGCCATCGATCTTCCCCTCATTTAGTGCTACCCTTTTCCACTTCAAGGTCCTTTTACAATTTGACTGCACTATCTCTCTAGTGACTACCTGAGGTTGGATGTTCTGCTCGTAACAATCTACTTCCCAGAGCGATTTCAGAGTTAAGCACAAAGGATTGTGATCGCTTTCTGTGGTTGAGCCCACTAGCATATCAATCAAATGCCCCCACAACCTGATATCGAGGAGAATGTAATCAATCCGGGATGGGCAACTAGCCCTATTATAAGTATTGGCCCCACACTTGTCAGAAAATGACCTACCATTAGTTGCTCTTAGACCATATTCCATAGTAATGGAATTCAATTGGAGAGCCTGCTGGGTCCATTTTTTGATCGGGGAAAGATCAAGTTGGAGTATTGCCCACCTAACATCTTGGGGTTCGATTTCCATCAATTCCTCTGTAGCCAGGGGTTCGTAGGTGCAATTAAAGTCACCTGCAACTATTATTCTTGCATATGGTGTGCATTTATCTAGGCAATCCTCTAGTGCAGAAATTATATTCGAGGGCCTGCCATACTTTGTCCCTCTTGCATAAACATTGAAAAGCTCAATTTGGCTACTGCCCCTTGGGCCCCTAATACTGAGCCACAAGATATCTGGATTAAGACTTGGCTGGAAAGTAATTTGGCAATCAAGAGCAATACTCATCCAAACAATCAAGCCCCCTGAGGGGCGACCTCTCTCAACAGATATTGCAGGGATAAAATGACAGGTGTAACCAGGTTTATATAAAGGAACCAGACTCCACGTCTCCTGGAAAATACAAATGTCAAAGTTCCCTACAAAATCGTTCCACTGAGGAAGAGGGAGTTTGCTATTCAATCCCACCACATTCCAAGATACGATCTTCAACTGTTGGTTCAGCATAGGGGCTATACATTGTAGAGAAGTGAGGATATTTTCTTGCAAAGAAACTAGAGATGGCAAATCTATGGGTAGATGTAAATCAGTGGCTAGCTTTCTATCTGGGTTGATATTAGCCCCACTTATGCCCACTGAACATTGGGAACTTTGCATAGAGTGATTTGAGCAGTTAGGGGAGATCAGATGCAATGGTTCTTGTAGTCAATCGTTGGACTCCAGGGAGGAAGTACCTGCTAGATTTATTATTGCCTGCGTGTGTTGTAATCTGCCCTGTTCATGCAAAGGCTGATGTCTAAACTGGATGGAAGAACCGTCCGGAGGGCAGGTACGAAACTCCAGAGCCAGGAGATTCCCCGCAATCTCACTTTCCTTCAAGGTGATTTCAATATCATCTAATTGGGTAAAGGGTGCAGGACATCTTGGTGCTCCGAGTATATCGTCCCTGATCACCGATTGGCAACCCCTAGTGTAACGAATCCAATAAATCACTTTATTAATTAAGGATTCTTCACTCTCAACGGTGCTTTTAGTGGCAGTTTTTAATCTTGGGACATTAGTCATATAAATTTTCCTAGATTGAGATCCATTGCTATTAGTTGTAGCGGCTAGAGAGGTCTGCAGGTCTCGATTGCCATGAATAAGATGTTGAGTAGATAATTGTGCCTGACGTGGCTGGGCAATATAATTTGTTGCGGGGGCCTGTAAGGTCTGCGGAACTGCCAACCTCTGAAGCCTATCTTGTATATGGCTATTAGGCCTATTAATGCCCTGGTTCATGGGTTCGTTAGAAACATATTTACAAGTCGGGGTACAAAAGTGGCTAGTTGAAAAACATTGGGATCGTGGGTAGAGTTTTTTGTACTAGAAATTAATGGGGTTGGTTGTTTAGGGCCACTATTGGTAATCTGTGGGCATTGATATTGTACAGCGGTAACATCTTCTTTATGAGGCACAACCTTCCTCGCTATAGATGTAACTAAGGTTGTAAGAGCCTCTATCATCCTTTTCAATACACCAATCTCTGTTCTTAGTAAATTAATGTCAAGAGCTTTATCCGTAGGCTCAATTTGGTTAACTATGCTACACCCCCCGATAGTGTCAAGCGTGCCATGCGGCAACGGCTGGGGGGATTTATCACTAGATTCGTCCTCAATTACCTGGAGAGGTAGGAATCTATTTGAGCAGGGAATAGTAGGTTCAAATTCGTGGGCTTCTAAAGTAAATAACAAAGAAATAAAGAAAAATAACATTTCACAAACATCTTCCGGCAGCTTAAAGTGCTTCAAAGCAACTGCAGTTTTTGCCCAATTCATACTTGGCTCCACCCTGAAAATTCAGATTAAGCATTCGGGTCCTACTGCCTTTTTTCTATACTAGGCTTGTTTGAGTGAAGTAGCCACCCCCGAACAGATTCTAGCCTCGTTTTCAGCTATATCTATGGTAATAAGTAATTTACTCATTAGGCATAAAAAGAATAGTGGAGTGCAACGGGGATGGTTCGATGCCAATTGCACTCGAGCACTCTCCCAACTAAAGAAGGAGCTCCAGAAGACCCCTAGAATTGTGATTGACATTAGGACGGCTAGAGGCGTGTACAAAAGAGCAGTAAGGGACAGAAAGAGTACATTGAAGAAGGAAGCGTGGGACGCCCTTTATTTGGCCTCAATCACAAAAGATAGTGCGGCATTCTGGAAGGCTATTAGGGCCCCTTTTTTGGTTAGTGCGGGTGGCCCGTCTGTAGAGATAGTGATTCCAGAGGAACAATGGATAAACCCTTTTTCTCAGGTTTACAAAGGTAGCGGGAATCCCCTCGCGACGGATAAGTGTGTTTGCGGGTCCCGGGGGGAAAACCGCTCCATGCAGCATAGGGAACTTAGGTTTTCCATTGAGGAGGTGGAGCGGGCGCTCCATGCAAGTAAAGGTGGTAAGGCCCCTGGCCCAGACGGGGTCCCGATAGACATATTTAAATCGAATGTTCTTTTGTGGGGGCCCCTTTTGGCCCAGGTGCTTAACGCCAGCTGTTGCACTAATTTTTTATCTACTTGGGTAGTCTCCATTATTGTGCCAATTTTTAAAAAGGGGGATAGGCATGATCCAGGGTGCTATCGTCCAATTTCTTTGTTGGACGCTATAACAAAAGTGGCAGGCAGGGTTTTACTTGAGCGCCTCCAGGTCTGGGCCGAGGAGAATTCTATTCTTTCTGACTTACAATATGGTTTCCGGCCCGGCCTGGAGACCACAGAGCAGGAGTTGAATCTTTTACTTCTGGTAGGGAAATATACTAGAGCTAGGAAGGGGAACTTGTTTTTAGCTTTCGTGGACCTCACAGCCGCTTTTGACTGTGTGGTCCACGCTAAATTGTGGTCAGTTTTAGAAAAAATGAGTGTAGAACCAAACATTATACATTTTCTTAAACGTTTTTATTGTGATGCCAAGGCCACGGTGCGATATGGTATGAAGGGCGAGCGCTCAGAAGCCTTCCCGATTAGGAGCGGAGTCAGACAGGGGTGTGTTCTGGCTCCGTTGCTTTTTAATCTGTATATAAATGGGTTAGGGGAGGCTCTTCTAAAGGATAATCAGGATTTCCCTACAGTAGCCGGTCGCCCAATTCCAGCACTGTTATACGCGGACGACGCAGTCCTGATGTCCCGTACTCAAGTTGGCCTTCAGCGTGTGCTGAATAGCTTTTTTCATTTTATGAATAATTTAGGCTTAAGAGTCAATATTTCGAAGACGTTTATAATGTATTGTGGCAAGGGTATCGTGAAACGAAAGGACATGTTTTTAGAGGGTCAGAAAATCGGGGTTACAACTAAATTTCCATACCTAGGTATTCTTTTCACCAATAATGACACGTGGTCACATGCAGTTTCTGCTAGAAAATTGGCATTTGTATGTACAACTTCTGCACTAACTGCCTTTGCAAGGAAACTAGGCAAAAGACCACCTGTTGAGCTTTTAAAAATCTATAAAGCCAAGTGTGTGTCTGTGGCAACTTATGGGAGTGGAGTTTGGGGCTTTGCTGAATTAGCACCCATTCAAAGGGTGGAAAATTCATTTTTAAAATATATTTTATCAGTACCAGCCGGTTCCTCTATGTATGTTTGTCATGCCGAATTGGGTCTGTCATATATTTCTGACTCAATTAAGCTTGAACCTGTATTGTTGTGGCATAGACTGTGGCTTAAAGATGAAGCCAAATTGAACCGTGAATTCTTATTACATATTGTGAAATTGGAAGGAGCATTGAGGATACCGTGGCTTAAATATGTTTTTAACTTTTTAATGATCTTGGTCACCCAGAATATTTTATTAACCCCAGCTCCCTTAGTACTATATCAAGGAAGGAACTAAGACACAAGGGTTTGTCCTTGTTAGATTCTGTGAGATTGTCCACAGAGATACTGAAACCTACAGTCTTGCATAACCAGATGGTTTTAAGTTCTCTTAATATTCAACCGTACTTAATCGTTGTATCTAGTGCTTATGAAAGGTTTTTATTGACACGCTTTAGGATGGGAACCTTTCATCGCCTTGTGACTTTTCCTACGACGCATGATTGGTCTCAATGTCTCTTGCCTTGTCCTTGTGATAATGTTTCACTACAGACTACTATTCCTGTTGTCCTTTTTTGTAAATATTATTCTGCACTACGGACTTTGTTTTTAAAACCAATTCTTAAACATTATGGTTTACGTCAATGTCGACCTGCCTTCTTAGCTCTACAGTATTTAGATAATGTATATACTATTTTAAGTGTTTCTAACTATCTGAAAAAAGTCATTTTTGTCAGAAATCAATTGTCCACAATTTGATTAACTTTCATTGAAAGCTTTCCTAGTTTAATATTCCATGGAATTTTTTATTGTATAACTGTAATGGTTTTTTTTGTGCTTTTATGACTGTTTTGTTCAAACAATCGAATAAAGCTTTTCTGATCTGATCTATACACTACCTCTTTATGCAAAGCGAAAACTTGCCTAGAGCAAAAAAATTGTTATGTCATTGTCACTTACCCTTTGCATAAAGTTCATTAATTTATGCACAAGTGCAGCAAGGAGGCATGACTCTACATTTAACTAATTACACGATGAGAGATGCTGATAATGCACAGTCACTGAATAGGTCAATCATAAGTAGGGTTGTTAATAATTACTCACAGAAAGTAGAGTGTAAGTGTTGTTTGGGGGACCTTTCCAAAACTTTTACATCCATGTCATGGAAGCTTTTAATTTTCAAAGATCGCTTGATGTCTTCAATTAAAATAGGATTTAGTAACATTCTAATAAATGCTTTGATCAGGCTGTTTCAACGCGCTGCTTTACAGCGCAGCAACTGTGTGCAAAACTTGAAGCAAGAGAACAAAATCTCCATTGTGCTAAATATACAGTACATGGCACTGTTGTGATTCGCGAATACAAAAAGTACAATAAAGAGCTCCACTTCTAAAAAAAACAAAAAAAACCACCAAGCATTTGCAATGCAATAGGTCTCAGAATTGCGAGATTTTGACCTATTGGCATTGTAAATAACAATGCCATTTGTTTATGTGTTTAAACAAACACCTGCAATAAAAAAGGCATTGTAATTTACCAATAGGTCAAAGTTTCTAAAATGCGAGACCTATTGCATTGCAAATGCTTGTTATTTTTTACTTTAATTCGGAGCACGGCACCCGCTTCAGGGACATCGCACCCCATTTGTTTATTTATTTATTTTACTTTCATTCGGAGCACGGCGCCCGCTTCAGGGTCACCACGCTCTTTCTTTTTTACAATGCCAGAGGTGACCGTCGTGCTTGACACGTGATGCTGTGTCTGTGCTGGGAACAGAGGCGGGTGAGACGCTAGTAAAACCTAGCCACGCCTTTAATACACATAGAACATGGCGGCTTCTCTGAGCGGAATGTTTACAGCTCAGGGTATCGGTGTACCACCGGGAGGTCTGCCTCCAGCTGAGCTATTGTCCACGCCGCCCGGCCCAAGAAGCGCAGGAAATACGCTAGGAGATGAACTGGAAGCGTCTTTCGAGGTAAGGAAAACTATGTTGTCACATGTGTTTTTTATTAAGCTATACTGGTGTTGCACTACGTTTACGCTTGCCTCCTGAAACTTGACATGGTACAGGCAGGTGCCCAGTCTATGCGACGTATCACCTTGACGTCTAAGCAAGCCACCAATGGTATTCAGGGCCACTTAGGTTCTATTTTCTTGTTCCTTTGTTTACTCGTACTTCAGTGGATAGAAGACTGGAAGCTATGGAGCTCTCCCAGTTTGTGCTTTTATTTTTGCGGAGTATATTAACTTGAACGGGCATCAGAATGCTTTACAAGAGAATAAGAAGACTTGATAACTCTTATTAAAAAAGCATTTGCAATGCAATAGGTCTCGCATTTTGAAACTTTGACCTATTGGTATTGTAAGTGACAATGCCTTTTATTATTGCAGGTTTTTTGAACACATAAAAGTCCTTGTCATTTACAATACCAATAGGTCAAAGTTTCGAAAATGCGAGACCTATTGCATTGCAAACGCTTGTTTTATATGTTTTGCCTTGCAAGTGCAAGGAGGCCTATTCTTTGGAGGAAGGGCGATTGTATTATTTCTTTCTTTTTGCCATACTCTGCCAGGAGGTCAAGCCTCAGAGAACATTTTTGTCCACACGCAGGAGCAGACTAGGTCCATATGGGCATGAGTATCAATGAAACCATGTATTTAGGAGAATCAATGGCCCAAGACAGTGATGAACAGTGATGCAAACTAATGGCCACAGGCTGGAATAAACATCAGTTGCTGGAAAATATTGGCTGCAGGCAGTAATGAATATCAAAGATCACAGGCAGAATTGGAAATCAGTAACCACTGGCAGTACTGAACAAAAATGTCCCAAGGCAGTATTAAACATCAAAGGCCCCAGGCAGTTTTGGACATCAACAATCCCTTGCAGTACTAAACATAAGTGGCTCCTGGCAGTACTGAACATCAGTAGCCACAATCAGTTACAAACATCAATGGCCCCGGGCACCCACTGACACTGTTTATTCAGTGGGCGTGCATAGCAGTTGCTGTGAGGGGGGACAATAGAATGTGGGCTGCCCAGTGACATGGCTCAGAGTATCCTGGTGACAATGGCAGCCGCGGTCCGTGCAGGTAAGAGCGGTGGGGCCGGCTGGGGGGGATTTTGACGGACGATGACGAGGGAAAATTAAATAAATAATTAATTTTCCCTCGTCATTGTCCATCGAAATCCCCCCCCCCACCCGGCCCCACCGCTCTTACCTGCACGGGCCGCGGCTGGACATTGGGCAGCTGATGTGCAGTCATACAAGCATCCTGCTTTTACCAGGATGCTCACCTGCGGTGCATGATGGGACAATGAATGAGTAAAGAGTGTCTTTCCCCTATGAATTGCTGCATTGCCGCACCACTTGGCTGTGGACGGAGGGGGGGGGGAGATGACAGGAGAGGCTCAAGTGCAGATATTTTGCCACACAACCATGTGCAAAGCTGAGGGAGGTGGAATGGCACATTTGTCCTTCTCACACTTAGGCAGGGCGAGGGGGGAAGGTGATATTTACCCCCTCACCCTTGGGCCAGGCAAGGTAGGGCTGTCTATAAACTCCACTCAGCCTTGTGTAAGATGAAGGGTGCTGGGGTATGGGCAAGGGCCAGGCCTGCAGCCTCCACTGTTGCACATGAACAAAGCATGAAGCGTTGATTGCAGGGCCTGGATTATCAAGTGGCCCAATCGCAAACAGTTGTGTGCAGTGGCATCGGCCACCTGAAGAGCTGGGTGCAGGGCATGAGTAAAGGCAAGTCCCTGCAGACAACCCCTGGCCTAGGTAGAGGTATACACCTAGCAGCCATGATCCTTCCAATATTATATACCCCGTTTAGTAAAATGACAGCTTTAAAAATGAAGGGACAATCAGCACCATAGTGTTCATAGAAAGTGATGAAAAAAGAAGGAAAGAAAGAAACAGTTCTATTTTTCAACCAGAACAGGCAGTTCTAAAAAGAAACGTTTAAAAAATGTTTTGTTTTCATTTTATTTTTAGTGTTTTTTAACATAAGTGGGAAAAAACACTTTTTAGCAGGATACGCTGAACAAAATGGCAGACGCCATTGTTTTCCCACTTGACGCAGGGCCAGTGCTTAATTTGAGCCGGTGGTTTCCGGTGCCCAGCACCAGCACTTAATTGTCAACACCCAGACTCCTGACAGCCAGCCACATGGTGGTGCTGTTTTCCAATTTTGTGATGAATACAACAACTGTTTTTTTAATTAATTCTATATACATTAAAAACACTAATATCTCCCACCCAAATCTAGAAAAATAGCTTGGGTGGCAGGTATTACTCATTTTTAATGTATAAAAAGTCTGAATTGTCAGTAGTAGCGCAATGGGTGGTGCAAGCTGCTGTAGTCTCCTCACAAGGGCCCTGGCACTTATTTATTTACAAATTAAGTACTGCGCAGGAAATAGCACTTCTTCCGTGCATAGAAAACGATTTCAGGTGCTCTGCTGGAAAGGGGAAACAATCCTGTTTCCTACACTGCTCCTCCCAAATGGATTCATGCTAAAAGAATGCAGTAGGGATCCTCTCAGTACACCAACCCATAAAAAAAGAATTAAAGCAGCAATTGAGCAAAGTTTGAAAATGAATAACAAACATGTTCAATGACAGTAAAGCACAAACACCTTGAATAACACTAAAGCTCTAAATATGTACACCCTCTCAGTGCCTGATTATCGTTGCACTGCAAAAATTGGGTCGAATTGCACACACACAAATTTGCAAATGTATGGGCTGCAAAAATATAAAAGTGCACAATTTACAGGTGATTACAGTTTGCACATCCAGAACTAGGGAATCACATACAATTTGTGCATGATGCAAAACAACATTTTGTGCACTAGGTTTCTGCGATTTGCTCCAGGATTTTACTGCTGCAAATGATATGTGCGTACTCCAGCGTCCGTGAACTTTGCACCTGTATCAAAATCTCTTTTTGAGCACCAAATGGAGTTTGCACTCAGACAGGTTTGTGGCTCAATCATAATCAGGCCCCAAGTGAAAAATTGGTTTCACCCTTCCAATTTGGATGGCGCAACCAACATGTCCACTGCACTACCTCTGTAATGGAAAGATGGGCGGTCATGCCCTCGCATCGGGTACAAAGAAACCCCATGTGCTCACATAGTACCTCTCTGAAAATGCCTGATGTGGGACCGCAGGGAAAATGCAAATCCTTGAGTGGGCCTCCTATAGGAGGCCATTATGGGGCCTTCGGAAACGGTTTGTGTTTTGGAAGGACAGTCGTCTACAAAGACTCCTTTTCAGGAGGTACTCATGTGTCCCTTTCCAAGGCTGCGCCTGCCATACTTACCCAGGGCCGGACTGGGAACACAAACCAGCCCTGGCAATTCAGTTGGACCGGTCCTGGCGGGGGGAGGAGGCTGGGGGGGTTTTTGCTAGGGAGAAGTACTGCTGCTGCTTTTGTTACAGGGGCCCGATATTGGAACATTGCTGCAAAACCGGTCCCCAGTAACAAAAACAGTCCCCACCACTCAAAAATCGGGCCCCCTCCATCCGGCCCACCGGGGAAATGCCCGGTGCCTGCTATGGCCCTTCTGGCCCTGTACTTACCGAAGTGTTGCAATATTTGCCTCTTTGGTTAATACTAAATTGTGGCAATTTTTCCCTGATGCTTAGTCCCCCAAGGCACAAAGGTGCAGCTAACACTGGGAGAGAAAGTTGCTCCTCTTTTCAGTGGTGTATCTTTATAAACACTTTACTGTTTTGGCATGATGACAAGACCCCTAGTACCCAATGTGTTTTATTCTCCACAGATGTGTAAGAATTTGTTTGAAAAAAGTGAGTTTTCTGTCATGTGGGGAGATTGAAACAGGATGAGAATGCAACTCGATGCAACTATCTTGGGCTTGTCACAGCCCATGCTAGACATACTGGGGCCTATTCCGAAACGTTAACTATACATATTTATATTTATTCACATGTATATTTGCTACTACATATAGGTGGAAATCTACTCTTTGTTGCTATTCACCATTTACAAATGTAGCTTTACACCTAGGTGTAGATTTACATGCCTCCACCCCCTCAAACTAGGGGATGGAACCTCCTACAACAGGATTCTCCACCACCATGGCAGAGATCTCCTATGGGAAAGTATAGGGGGAATGTTATTAAGTATTTATTCTTTAAAAAAAGATTACCAATATTTTAATGTAAAACATAAATGTCAAATAATTGTAAATATTCAATTGCAACATAGAACTAATAAAATAAACTTTCACAGCACATTAAATCATCAGATTAAATAGGTATTAACTAGTTAATTAATTGAAATATATCATTTTCATTTATAAATAATAGTGTTTAAAAAATAATTTAGAAACATTTTATCCTTATTAACATTTTTATCTTTATTTAACATGCAGTAAATCTTGTTTAAAAGTGTTTTTACTTAATTTAATTTATTTGTAAGTAAGTTTAAGAAGTTATTTTTGTATTAAGTTTATGAATAATGTTTAAAATAGTAATTCCTTATCTATATGTGTCCATGAACATATATATATATATATATATATATATATATATATATATATATATATATATATATATATATCTACTGGCGGTCGCCAGTAGATAGTTATAGTTACAACCTATTATCCATAGGAAATCCGCGACATTCTATTTGAAATAACTCTCTTGCCGGTTGACGTATCTTCGCAAACTTTTCAAACTTTATGGCCCGCTCCGGTCCGCTCCTACCCTGAAAGTCTCGGGGGATTCGTCAAGCGGGGCCGAGAAAAAGGGGGTCCCAAAACGCGTTTTCCCCATGCAATTTTCCATAGGAAACTTTAGACACGGCTACAGCCTGAACTGCTGAACGGAATTACACCAAATTTGGCAAAGAGGTAGTTCTTGGTTCAGAAAGAACCCTTTTGTTAAATGGTGTAAATCCGTTCAGTAGTTGCTGAGAAAATCAAAAGTAAAAAGATAGTGATATCTATGGCCGAGTAGGGTCCGCGTACCCTCAGCGCACCCTGCACGCACCGTCCCGATCACGAGCTGCATGTTAATTGGCTGTCAGCTGGCTGTCAACATTCCGATTCAGGAAATGTTGGCAGCTATTTTGTCCTCGGTAGAACCGAGGGACAGAAACAAGTGCGCAAAGCGCACAAAGGGGCAGGGTAGAAACACCCTGACTCCCTAGGCTTGCTCAGGGGTCCCACAAGGACCCCCTGGGCAAAAAAAAAAAAAAATTTTTTAAATCGGGCAGGATGCGCTCAGGGTGCGCGAATCCTGCCGGGAAAAATCGAAGCGCGGTCTCCCGCGCTTGATTGTATTTTGCCTCCGGGTGGCCCAAGTCCCGGGGGCATGGTGGGGGGGATAATTTAATGTGTGGGGGCCTCAAAGGGCGCCCCGGGGACCGCCACCCCCGGGGCTTCTTTTTTATTTCAATACAGGTGGGGGGGCCCAGCCTCCACACGCCCGGGGACCACCACCTCCCGGGGCACTTATAAAATAAATGTGGGGGTCCATTACGGACTCCCAGAGCCCCGGGGACCACCACCTCCCCGGGGCTGTGCAATTTAAGGGAGGGGGGCCGCGCGGCCCCCTCCTGGAGCCCTTGATGGCCCTGGGGACCCCCACCCCCAGGGCCGGCTCCTGCAGTGTCCCGGGTGCCTACCCCGGGACACTGTAGTTTGCTATGGCAGGGACGGAGCCTCGCGGCTCCCGTCCTGCCATAGCAAACTGCTTTGGATATTGGAAGAGAGAGCAGGGAAACCTGCTCTCTCTTCCAATATCCAAAGCCGACAGCTTTTCACATGGGGAGCAGCATGTTAGCTGCTCCCCATGTGTAGAAGCAATGCCGGCTCCCAAGGGACGCGGGGAGCCGGCGGGACTGTGGGGGGATTGGGGACCCCCCACAGTCCCCAACGGAGAGGGCCAGTCCCGGGGGATGGGGTCCCCGGGGCAGTAGTGGCTCGGGAGGGAGCCACGCGGCCCCCTCCCCAAAAAATAAAAAATAAATTAAAAAAAAACGGAAAGGCCGGCCCCGGGGGATGGGGTCCCCGGGGCCTTAATGGCCTCAGGAGGGGGCCACGCAGCCCCCTCCAAAGAAAAAAAAATCGAGGCCATGCCCCGGGGGATGGGGTCCCCGGGGCCAATACAGGCCCAGGGAAGGGGGGCCACGCGGCCCCTTCCCCGTTTTTTTTTTTTAATTTAATTTAAAAAGGGGTAAGGCCCTGGGGGATGGGGTCCCCAGGGCCCAAAAACAGGAAAAAGGAAGGGGGCTACACAGCTCCCCTTCAGGGGACAAAAAAAAAAAAAAAAACGATCGGGCACGCAGGCCCCGCCCCTTCCTTCACCACTTGCAAACGCGCCCTGGCGCGTTTGCAGAGGGGGAACGAATCCCCTTGAATACTGGGGGTCCCTGGGGGCCAACTAGCCCACCAGGAACCTCCAGTATGCGCCAGGGGGCTGCGTTGCAGAGAGGTGTACAGAGGATTCTCCGTTCCTGTTTAACGAGTCCGCCCTGCAGGGTCGGGCCCTCGGTAAATGGAGACTGCAAAACATATATATATATATATATATATATATATATTCACTGAAAAAACCATAGGTTTTAGGGACAGTTATAGTTACTTGGACATTGCACTCGTACAAAACCCGTGAAATTCCCCCGTTATAGTTAGTTCAGCTAACTATAACTCGCGCCCCGCAATGCACTGCTGATGACGTCACATATTACATCACTCATGACATGGTCAGTGACATCACTGATGACATCACTGATGACATCTCAAATGACATCACTGATGACATCATCCACGTGATAATCTGATGCACCTCCTCACACCCTAATATAATCTTTGATACACCCACTCTAAATTACAGACTGCCATTCGCAAAACCATAGACACTCCAACACCAATAACTACATACCCACTCACTGATTCTTAGGTCTACACACACACATCCACTCACTCACCCGTACAGTCACTCATACTTTGGTCACTCAGTACAGGACTATCATATGCACTCTTACTCCTATATAGACACTCAAACAACGCCACTCATCCATAGAGATACTCACACACCTAGTCAGTCATGCAAATAATTAAACACATCATGTTAAAAATAGCCCTGGCGGATTCCTCACGCCCTTTCATAAACTCGTCTGCCATTCTGCTTGATTTTCAAAAGTGCATCCTTTGCACTACTGCTCCTTTAACACGCCGCACGTCTTTGAGCGGTCTGCTCAACGTGAACTCTAACTGTATTCAGTGGCGGCGTGATGCGTCTGCAGGGAGTATAGGTCGCAAGTGCCAACGCACTTCACGTTACCCGTTACTCTTTCTCAGATTTACCAAGGCAGTCCCACGGTCCGGAAAAGAATGCTGCACACAGAGGCGTGCTGCCGTTTCCCCGCTCCACTTTCGTGCACTGGCTCACGTTCTTTCTCGGTGCCGGTAACGTAACCGGGTTTCTAACTGCACGCCATCGAACAACAGCCGGCGGGTACTCACTACACGTTGATCCAGTCGAGAGTCGGACGGAATATGGAGTACCCTTCCTGTCGAGTCGGGCTTCGCTAGCGGGCGCCGCCGCCGTAATATCCACAGAAAGGATCTAGAATGAACAGAATCCAGGCGAGCCCACTCGGTCGGTCAAGGCAGTTTATTTAGGACAGACAAGGACGACGCGTTTCGACCACGTCCGTGGTCTTGGTCACATGACCCTCACCTCCCGTGAATTGCATTTTAAAGGTAAGTGCACGTGATATCATAAACATAGAAGAAATGTTGGTAGTACATGTCACAATACAGCGTGAAGGAAATCCAAAGTTGAAAAACAGACGCAGCTGTTTGAAATGAAATAACATTGCAAAATCTCATTAATTTGTACAACGTGTTACTACCATTTGAAAAAACATTTTTACGACAACCACTTTATCAGTCATGGCAAAATATTAAATGTTATTCCTTTATACAGTCAAGGGATAATTGCCTTATTTGCCAATTTGTAGTAGCTGTGGAAATACTTCATGGCTGTGTTTCAAAATCAAAACAGTTCGTTACAAACATTAGTAAAGCATATATACCACAACCATATTTTATAGTAGTTGAATATTTAGCAGACTATATTTGTTATTCATTATATAGTAATATATATATATATATATATTATCTACTGGCGGTCGCCAGTAGATAGTTATAGTTACAACCTATTATCCATAGGAAATCCGCGACATTCTATTTGAAATAACTCTCTTGCCGGTTGACGTATCTTCGCAAAATTTTCAAACTTTATGGCCCGCTCCGGTCCGCTCCTACCCTGAAAGTCTCGGGGATTCGTCAAGCGGGGGCCGAGAAAAAGGGGGTCCCAAAACGCGTTTTCCCCATGCAATTTTCCATAGGAAACTTTAGACACGGCTACAGCCCGAACTGCTGAACGGAATTACACCAAATTTGGCAAAGAGGTAGTTCTTGGTTCAGAAAGAACCCTTTTGTTAAATGGTGTAAATCCGTTCAGTAGTTGCTGAGAAAATCAAAAGTAAAAAGATAGTGATATCTATGGCCGAGTAGGGTCCGCGTACCCTCAGCGCACCCTGCACGCACCGTCCCGATCACGAGCTGCATGTTAATTGGTTGTCAGCTGGCTGTCAACATTCCGATTCAGGAAATGTTGGCAGTTATTTTGTCCCTCGGTAGAACCGAGGGACA
Organism: Calotriton arnoldi; assembly: GCA_963921515.1. Taxonomy (NCBI): domain Eukaryota; kingdom Metazoa; phylum Chordata; class Amphibia; order Caudata; family Salamandridae; genus Calotriton; species Calotriton arnoldi. The sequence goes on along the minus strand of CAWUFW010005005.1, from coordinate 474,210 downwards.
GAAACAAGTGCGCAAGCGCACAAAGGGGGCAGGGTAGAAACACCCTGACCCCCTAGGTTTGCTCAGGGGTCCCACAAGGACCCTCTGGGCAAAAAAAAAAAAAATTTTTTTTTAAAAATCGGCAGACCCTCAGGATTCAAGGGGAGTTAATCCCCCGACTTAAAACGCGCCGCGGGCGCGTTTAGCACAGTGGTGAAGGGAGGGGCGGGCTTCAGGTGACATCTGTGCAAACGCACCCGTGGCGCGTTTTAGTTGGGGGATTAAATCCCTTCATCCTGAGGGTCTCTGGGGCCAACTAGCCCAACAGGTACATCCAGAAAGCGCCACAGAGCTGCGTTGCAGAGAGGTGTAAAAGGGGTGTGGCCTCTCTACAGTCTCTGCAACGCAGCCCCCTGGCGCATATTGGAGGTTCCTGGTGGGCTAGTTGGCCCCTAGGGACCCTCAGGATTCAAGGGGACTTAATCCCCAACTTAAAACTCGCCACGGGGCGCGTTTGCACAGATGTCACCTCAGGCCCCGCCCGCTCCCTTCACCATTGTGCAAATATTCGTCTAAAATCATCCGAAATACGAATTCCGATTTACTCACCTGTTATAAGGAGAGACCTCAGTGCTGTATCTTTCAGTCCAGTACTGGTCCTGAAAAGTAATTTTAACCGTACTTACCAGTAACTTGAATTTCCTTCCATAGGATATCATTGCCTGCTTTTTGCTGAAAAAGTTTCTAAGTGTTGATTTTTGAAACCTACAAATATTCCTCTAAAATCAGCCGAAATACGAATTCCGATTTACTCACCTGTTATAAGGAGAGACCTCAGTGCTGTATCTTTCAGCCCAGTACTGGTCCTGAAAAGTAATTTTAACCGTACTTACCAGTAACTTGAATTTCCTTCCATAGGCTAACATTGACTGGTTTCACTTGGAAATTCTTCTAAGTGTGGAGTTTTGGAACTTTAAAATATTCCTCTAAAATCAGCCGAAATACGAATTCCGATTTACTCACCTGTTATCAGGAGAGACCTCAGTGCTGCATCTTTCAGCCCAGTACTAATCCTGAAAAGTAATTTTAACCGTACTTACCAGTAACTTGAATTTCCTTCCATAGGATATCATTGCCTGCTTTTTGCTGAAAAAGTTTCTAAGTGTTGATTTTTGAAACATACAAATATTCCTCTAAAATCAGCCGAAATCCGAATTCTGATTTACTCACCTGTTATCAGGAGAGACCTCAGTGCTGCATCTTTCAGCCCAGTACTGGTCCTGAAAAGTAATTTTAACCGTACTTACCAGTAACTTGAATTTCCTTCCATAGGCTAACATTGACTGGTTTCACTTGAAAATTCTTCTAAGTGTGGAGTTTTGGAACTTTAAATTATTCTTCTAAAATCAGCCGAAATACGAATTCCGATTTACTCACCTGCTATCAGGAGAGAACCCAGTGCTGCATCTTTTAGCCCAGCACTGACCCTGAAAAGTAATTTTAACCGTACTTACCAGTAACTTATCTTTTCTTCCATAGGAATCCATTGTCTGGTTTTCAGCAGAAAAGTTTCAAAGTGTCGATTTTCACAAACTACAAATATTCCTTAAAAATCGCCTGTATGACTTAAACACATTTTTTCAACTGTTTACAGGAGATGCACCAGTGCTGGATCCAGGATCCAACACTGAGTAAGAAAAAGTAACGATAACAGTTTTTACCTGCTAAGTGAATTTCCTTCCATAGGATAACATTGGTGATTCTATGAGGAAAAGTTTCTAAGTGTCAACTTTTAAAATACAATAATATTCCTTAAAAATCACGACTGTAACCAAAACGCTTTTACTCAACTGTTTACAGGAGATGTCCCAGGACTGATTCTAGGATCCAGTCCTGTGGTTAGAAAAGTAATCCATAAAGTAACTAATTGCATTTAACTAGAAATTCACATTGAGCTGAATGTTGCATTGTGTTTGAAATTGTGTTGCCCCTTGCAACAACTGTAACTACTGTACTTAAAACTCTATTGCCTATGTGCTAAGTATTTAAACTAAAGTAATTCATTCTGAGAAAGTATTTTTTGTAATGTAATGTATAATGTAATTACAATGTAATTTAAAAAATAAAATATGTAAAAGAAATTGTTTCTAAAAATGTAGTAAATCAGTATGAAAAAAATTAATATAAAAATTAATACATTTAAAAAATGTCATTTAAAAAACCTTTGAAATTCACTGAAAAAACGTAGGTTTCAGGCACGTTATAGTTACAAATTAGCATTTAAAAAACCTTTGAAATTCACTGAAAAAACCATAGCTTTCAGACACGTTATAGTTAGAAATTAGCATTTAAAAACCTTTGAAATTCACTGAAAAACCATAGGTTTTAGGGACAGTTATAGTTAGTTGGACATTTCACTCGTACAAAACCCGTGAAATTCCCCCGTTATAGTTAGTTCAGCTAACTATAACTCGCGCCCCGCAATGCACTGCTGATGACGTCACATATTACATCACTCATGACATGGTCAGTGACATCACTGATGACATCACTGATGACATCTCAAATGACATCACTGATGACATCATCCACGTGATAATCTGATGCAGCTCCTCACACCCTAATATAACCTTTGATACACCCAATCTAAATTACAGACTGCCATTCGCAAAACTATAGACACTCCAACACCAATAACTACATACCCACTCACTGATTCTTAGGTCTACACACACACATCCACTCACTCACCCGTACAGTCACTCATACTTATGGTCACTCAGTACAGGACTATCATATGCACTCTTACTCCTATATAGACACTCAAACACCGCCACTCATCCATAGAGGTACTCACACACCTAGTCAGTCATGCAAATAATTAAACACACTGCCATTTACTCACCTATACAGTTATACACACACCAGCTCACTTAATCATACAAATACTAGCACATTGTTACGCTCTTATACAATCACTGATACAAGCACACACTCATCCATACAGCCACTATCACAATCACTCACTCTCGCTTATAGCTATTTATATACTCCAACACACATATATACTGGCTTTCACAAATGTAGTTACTCACACATGTAACACTGGGACATACATTCACTCACTAACACATTCTTACACACACTTACCCACCCATACAGTCTATCACAGATGCACTCTTGAAACCATCCACCCAGTGAATCACCCACTCACACATCTATGCACAGAGTCGCACACACCCCACCCACACAAACACTCAGGCACCCATACAGATACTCAGACAACCAATCAATAACTCATATAGACACTCATGTAGCTATTCACAAACCCATGCAGCCACTTACACAGCAACAGACAGACGGATACAGACATTCACCCAGTTTAGTCACTAACCCATGCATTCAGTAAGATACGTTAAATCACTCACTTATAGAGTCAGTCACGCACCTACTAAATCATCCATACAGACACTTACACACCCACTCATTCTTCAATACGTCTTTTCCTATATATATTAAAAATATTTAAACTTTACAGAAACACACAGTCACTGGATGATGTCATCAGTGATGTCATTTGAGATGTCATCAGTGATGTCACTGACCATGTCATGAGTGATGTAATATGTGACGTCATCAGCAGTGCATTGCGGGGGCGCGAGTTATAGTTAGCTGAACTAACTATAACGGGGGAATTTCACGGGTTTTGTACGAGTGAAATGTCCAACTAACTATAACTGTCCCTAAAACCTATGGTTTTTTCAGTGAATATATATATATATATATATATATATATATACACACACATACCCTATGAGGTGTTATTTTATTTCCCTGCCATCATTGTTTCTATAGAAGTGTGTTGCAGTACCTGTGAGTGGCCGTGCGTGACTTACTCCAAAGCTGGGCTAGAGTACATTTACACCTGTTTTAACACCTTTAGGGCTGTAGTATCTTTAGAAGTGTAGTTTGAAAATCAATAGCTCTCTGGTGGGTGTGTGTTTGTATGAGCATGTCCTCATTAAGCCCCTTCTTAAATTTCCCTAAACCCCTCTCTTAAGTAGTGCCCATTTCACAGCCACTCCCCTTCTCCCTCCCACATTTACTGCTGAAATGTATACCTCCGTGTGTGACGATCTCTGCCAATGTGGCGGAGATCTCCACACAGAAAAGACAGACGATGTGGGGGTCTCAGCCGGTAGGTGTGTGAATAGCATTTTGTAGTTCATGAGTAGTACTACTGGGGCCGTATTACAGTAAGTGCCCCAGGGACGCAACGGGCGTTTGTGCCCACTTTGCACCCCCCTGGGGCACTTTGGTATTACAGAAGGTGGCACAGATGCTTTTGCGTCCCCTTCAGTAATATCGATAGCGCTGGCGCGCTTAAAGCACCATTGCTCCCTTCAGGGGGCGTGCCCTCATTTGCATAGGAGTGTGTTCTATGCAAATGAGGGCATTCCTTTGCCTCTGCGCCTGCGCCATATTACAGACATCTTTTCTCTATCTGTTTTCCGGACGCGTTCTTGACAGTTATGCTGGTGGGACCGGGCGAAGCCAAGAGGGGCAATTAGGTGAGCCCATCACCTGTGATCTCCTATACCAGCCCAGTTGTTTAATTCTTCACTAATTACATCTACTTTTTTGGACCCGTGGAGAACAGCTCATTTAGTCCTGTCTCCTTCAATAACTTTTGAAGTCCTCTGAACTACTTTATCATCTTTGGCCCCGTGTATTGTCATAATTCAATGAGGCTATGTTTTATTGAAAATTGCTTGGACGCTCCTAAGTTTATTGTCTTGTCCTGATGATGACCTTCTAAGTTCATTTTTGGTCGAAAAGCCATCGACGCTTTAATGTGGCCCTAAATGAAGAGTACGCATTTTTTTGCTGTGTGCTGTTTCTGTTTTTTCTGAACCCCGCCCTTGTATATTGTCCCTCAGCCATTTTGTTTGATTATACACTGTATTTTTTGTACTGTTTGTGTAAACCTATGAGTGCCATTATTGTCTTACGATTGTTTGGCTAATTTTGTTCATAATAATAAACAGAAATGTTCTACTTCATTGAAATATTGTATATATGGGTATCCTGTGCCCAAATAATATTGGGCTGTCTTTTCTTCTCTCTCTTCCCCTTTTTTCTTATATGTCTCCTTTTTGGGTGGTTTAATTATTTGAGTGTTATACTTGAACCCTTGTTTGGATTCCAATATTACAGACATGGGCGCAGAGGCAAAGAAGCTTTCAGGGGGCACACTCACAGTGTGATTGAGCCACCTGAGAGCAGCCCTCTGGAGGGGGGAAAGGGGTCCTATGGACCCCCCAGTCATCCCCTTGCAGGAGGGTGCAGTCACTGACTGCACCCGTCTGCAAGGGGATCTCTAATAATACAAAACGTTATACTGGTAAGAATGTGCGCAATCGCAATGGGAAGGGTTAGCCCTGTTTTGCTGCTTTGCGCGCAATGCTTACCCCTCTCCTTGCCGATCATGCCGGATCGCCCTCCGCGTGTCTCCTGAGGGGCCGCCGTGCTGGCTACAGACCCCTCGTCATCGCTGCTCCCTTCGGTTTCTGAGCTGGACACCAGCTCTGGGATTGCGTCCCTCCAGCTCCTGGCCTGTGGTTGCTTCTTCCCCCTTTGCTCCCCACCCTTGGCCCGGGTGTTTCTTGCGCCCGTCTTGCTGGCTGCGGAGGCCGCCGTTTTGGCTGCATGCCCCCACCCCTGGGTTTCCTGGGGGGTGGTGCTGCTGTCGATGCTGCCCGTCGCGGCTTCTTTCCATGAGCCCCGTCCTGGATTTGTTGGTCCATCCACGCAGCTCCCTTCAGGGCCACCAATGCCCTGGCTGTCTCCAACATTGCCTGCAAGTCATCGTCCCGCTCGGGTCCCGTGTCCCTTCTGCGCCTCTTCGGATTCCTCTCGTTGGCCTCTGGCTGCTCCTGGTCTTCCCTGAAGCGAGCAAGTAGCCATGTCCTCCTCCCAGCTTGCACCCGTATGCTAGCCATCCCACAAAGCCTTTGTGCACTGGTGGCTTTCCGGTGCCTTTCAATGGTTAGCTCCAAGCTGAAAGGCTGGGACACTTCGGCTGGGACTGGAACCTGTGATCTGCAGGTTGTTGCTACCCCTCTGCCGTCGGCCACCACCGTCTTCCTTAAGGGGCTCTGGCACTTGTCCCACAGCACCAGCAAGCCCTGTTACCTCAGAACAGAATTTATTCTCAAAGCTATGCACCGATCAGTGTGTGTTACTATTCCACTGAGAAAGTTAATACGGTTATGATACCCTGTGAAAGATTGCTTGTAATTTTTGGTCGCAGATGGCAAACTTCAACCTAGATCCGTGGATTGATCCAATTTTCTGCTAATATCTCCATGCTGTTAATTCAACGTCCCCAGCGCTCTTCGTGCTTTTCCCTGGCCCACCAGAGCAAAGAACAATGGCCTAGGCGCTGCTCGCGTATTTTCCCGCTCTCGTGCGGCGGCCGGAGACGCGATGCAGCTGTGTTGTTAGTGCCGCCACCTACAATGCACAATTTCGGCCCCCCTCACCGGGGCTGGTCTCTGCAGACAAGCGCGGCACTAGTAGCGTGCCTCGTTGAGCCCCACTCACCGGGCTTCCGATGTGCAATCTCTAGGCACCGACGAGTGTGTCTCAGCAGGCCCCCACTCACCGGGGATTTCCTTGGCCGCTTCTCCGATCTCCGGTCTCCGTGGCCTGCAAGCGGGGCTCTCCTTAGCCTTATGGGAGCCCCGCCTTGGGTCAGGCAACCTCTGCCTGCCGTCCGCTTCTGCCAGCAGCACGGGGCAATCGTTGGAGCTCTGTCTCCTTCTGGCCAGCATTCAGGCACACGACGCGCCGCTACTCCACTTCGTATCCTCGGCTGCAGGCTCTGTTCCTCTCGGAGACTGGGTAGGCTCCCGCTCTCCTTTCGCCACGACGCTTACTCGCCTCCAGCCGCGCTGCGATTGGCCGGCCGACAACTTCCTGGATTTGGTCCTGCCTCAAACCAGGCAGCTCGCCTGACTCCCGGGGTACGCCTCTCGTGGTGCGGCTCTTCGAACAAAGCACCGAAATGCTCCCGCATTGGATCCCGCTTTCCCCTGCCCTCCGGGGCTGGGCAGAATTCGGATTGGTCCAGCGGCAGTCGCTTCGCTCCCCGGCTCTCGGTAAGTCCGTCACTGAAGCGATTCCTTCTCCTTCCGATTCTTTCTTCTCTCGCAGCGCGGAGGCGGGGTTTGTGCCTGGGCCTGTTGCCCCCCCTATTCATCCCCCCCTCACCTCGTCCGCTCGCCCCCAGATTGGGGGGTCCGTGCTTGCCCTGGGGCGACCAATCCTGGTCGCCCCCTTTCGAGCGGGCTATTCAAATGTTCGGGGGAGGAGCTACCCGCTTCCGGCCGGTGTTTGGCCCGGGCCCCTAGTGGGTCCGGCTTTGCCTTCCCCGGCTCGGGTTACGGTACAACAACATTTGCTAGTGCTACTTATGGTTGGCAGTGTGGCCCTGGTTAATTCCACACACAGGATGAGGCTGCATCCAAACCCTGTGGTTCATGGCCGAAGACCATCTGCAGAGGGCTTTGTTCACATAGTGGGTGGGCCTAATGCTTGGCTGAGGATATTTCACTTCAATAAAAAAGGTATTAAACAACATAAGGGAAAAAAAGGAAAAAAACTCAGACACACAATTGCAAATCCATTTTGATGTCTTCAATAAAGTCAGTGATGAGGTATGGCGGTCCACGTGACACAGTGCACACAGACATTGGCGTTGCACAGCCGGGATCGATTGCACAGCTTTGCCGATGACCAGGTCCAGTTCTGAGCTCCCAAACAAATATGGTCAACTGTGCACAACCTTCAGATGTGCACTCTGTGGGTTGAGTGCACGCCCTAGTCTTTGGCCTGACCCTGGGTTGAGCCTCCATGTGCACATATCAAGAGTGCACAGCCTTTGGACATGCACAATGGGGAGTTCAGCACAGGGCCTGGCCGAATGCACCCAGCCACCAAGAGAACCCACGTCCCGTTCTCACCTGTGAGGTGATGTGTAGTGTCATTTGTATTATTATCAGTGATGTACTTTGTGATATCATCAGTGACAGGAGGTGTGAGGTCATGGGCACTGCATAGAGGGGTGAGTTATGTTTTGCTCAGCTAATCGTTACTTTTCTACGTTTTGTTTCATAATCATAACTTTAAGTGTGCTTTGTTCTGGGACTTTTCTGAGTTTTTTAAAGCATTTTAATGTCTTTTGAGCAATAATAATCATATGTTACCCTTTATAAAGCATCTTCAGATAATGTTTTGATGCTATACTACATCAAACTCCCATGTGTAGTATCTTGTGAGTTAGAGATGACAGGTCCCTTTTGGTACCTGACAGACTTCATAGAACAGTGACGTAAGTACTTGGGGTGGGGATAGAATTCATGCTGTAGAATGTTCAGTTAACGGTTACACGCTGAGAAATTAAGACATGTTAATACCAAGCTCGGTGTGTGGCGTGATCTTTTACATGTACCCAGGCTGGGGCGGACACTACACAATTGTTTTAATATTCCAGTATTTCCAGCATACTGTACTGTTGAAGGCCAGATAGGGTTGGCCACACGGCATGGCCTACTCTTTTCATTCACATACTAGGCCAGATTCATAATGGTAAATATACTCATGTATATTATTTTCACGTTGTATATTTACTCCTACAGCTAGATGTAATTCTCCAGGAAATTTCGATCTAGTGTAGACTTACATGTCATTGGAGGGGGTGGAGTTTCCTACAACAGACTTTACAAGTGTCAAGTTCCTACTAGGAACTTTTCACCACTTGGTGGAGATCTCGAAATGGAGTACTTCCTATGGGAAAGTATAGAAAATTATTAAAGTATATTATTCTTTAAAAAAATTATGTATAATAGTATAATATAACTATAAATTAATTAAAAATATTCATCATTAATTTGAAAATACTAAAATAATTTACAGCACATTAACTCGTCAAATTAAATGCATATTAAATGATAAATAATTTTACATGTATTAATTTCACTTATAAATATTATTTTTATAAACAATTATCTTAAAAAATTCCCTCACAAAATGTTTTCTTTTTCTTAATATTTAGTAAACTTGGTTAAACGTTATATATTTAATTAATTTTAAAAAGTTGTACTTTTTTTAAAGTTAAAAGATTAATTTATTTTTGAACATTAAGACACTAAGTTATTAGATGTAAAA